>CM077149.1:145514936-146252010 GCA_039583875.1 Platanthera guangdongensis
ATTGGAGTAATATGCTATAAGATGTTGAGTATGTGGGTGAGGATAGAAATTAATGTAGGTGATAGTGTATGTGTAAAATGGTGGGGGTTGATGAATGTAATTGAATCTTATCTTCAAGGAGAATTAACCAACATGTCAGGTCTCACTGACTTCAACCTTCATAAAATTCAGAGATTGGAGAACTGACCTTGTCGGAGAAGACGAAGGCAGGCTATTTGGAGTTGTTGCCATCGACAATGGGAGTGTGGGTCGTCAAAATAGGGAAGGGTCAGCGGATCTTGGTGGAGGAGCTTGGCCATGGCTATTTGGAGGCAGGGAGGAGCTCGGAGTTTACTGGAGGATCTCGCCGGTGTTAGGGAGGTGAGTTGGGCTGCAACGATTTGGAATGAACACGTTGGTGGAGAGGATGGTTGCCGGAGGATTTGTCGGAGCTGTTAGGAGGAGATGGGAAGTTGCTCATTGGAAACTTAAAGAGGGCGGCGGTTTGAGGTGGTACTGTTTGCCATCGAAGAAGATGCCAGAGGGCAGAGGGAGAAGCTCGTCGGAGGAAAGAACTTGTCGGTTGAACAAGGAAGGGAGATCGGCAATGGCGGGGAGTGATCGGCTTGACGACGCTGCTGGGATCGGGCAAGGATGAGGTAAGTCGTTCTAATCTAAGATATATATATATATATATATATATATATATATATATATTAATATTTATTATTATATTATATTAGAACTTTATTTTATTACAATCAAACGTCTGTAAATCGCTCTAGAGGACATGGAATTTGCCCCGAATGGGCTCGTTACGACCGTCTCGTTGACACGCATCCACCGGAATGATCGAAATCAATTCCGAGTTCGTTTGCTCATTTTATGCTTTCCGGAGCGTTTGCGGCACAATTTACTTGAACGTCAAAATCACTCAAATGATTTCGGATTTGCAAACAAACGATTCCGTTGGACTCGTCTAAGCTTCGTGAGTCTAACGATGCTAACTGAATTTGATTCTAAGGTCATTTGCTTAGCTCGTGAGAAACCGATAGGTTTATGTCATGATCGAGTAATGAGTCATCCGGACTCTACTAGATCACTCATGCGGGTCAATTGAACACACTAGACTCCTATATGGTACAATTGAAAAATGGGATGTTACAATAGGTATCAACAATAACTGATTTCTGCTTTGATTTCATAAAAAGACACTTCTAAATGCATGGAATGAAGACAACAATAGTAAGACATGGAGAAAAGGTTGGTTCTTGGATTTGGCTAACTTGGAGAGGTGGTTATGGTGTGGGAAAATGGTCAATAGACTGATTAAAGACATAAAAAGTGGAGGAATAGTGACACTTAATTGCTGGATGAGACTTTGGGTGGTTGTTATGGCCTTATGAGCGGGTACTAGTGGGGAAGTTGTTATTTGGTAGTTACATAGAGAAGGGATAGTTAAAGTGGTGGTAATTGAGGGGTGGGGTAATTATGGTGAGTGAGGTGGTTATGAGAAGTGGTTTTCTTTGCTTTGACATCAGGAGTCCACAGAATCAACACTGTGAAATGACCGCAAGAGCTTATAATCTTTGTACAAAATCTGTAATCTCTCTGAAATCAGCCCCTAGATCTCTATTTATAGGCAAAGAAGCCATTAGTGACCGTCTAGATTGTCTGGAAAATTGGAACATAAAATCACCAATTATATATATAAAAAATTTAAAAGTAATAATACTAATGTCTCGGATTGTCCCTATGACGATCCTATCTACGCCTCCTACATATGTAGGCTCGTGCAGGCTCCGGTAAGTGTTGTCCTTCTCTCGATCTATGATGCCATCACAGTTTCTCTACACAATTTTTAGAAAGCCAAATAAGATTTAATAGTATTTTAAAAAGTTAAGGGAGAAGAAAGTTAATGATGACAGATGTCTTATTAAGTAATTAAATCATTTATATGTAATATAGGGACAATCCTTATGAAACACGTATGTTGGCTCGTGCAAGCTCCAGTGTGTGTTGGACAACTCTCAATTAGTGATCCCCATCATAGTTTCTGGACACAAACATTTTAAGAAGCAAAATTTAAAGGTATTTCAGGAAGTTGGGTGAAAGGAAAGATAAATACGTGAGATGTCTCATCGGTGAATGGGCATTTTCCAACGTATCTGTTAGAAAAGCCCATTTAGTCTAGGCCCATTATGTATCATTTATTGTTTTTCTCTCTCCTCTTTAGTCCCACATCATGTATAGGACCTTCCTCTCTCTTTCTCTCATCTATATATTTGTACTCATTCTTTGTATTTTACACAAGTGAACATATATACAAGGTTGACTTTTTCCTTCTCTACATGGTATCAGAGCCACCGATTCTTCTTGAGCGGCTTCCCCTTCTTAACCCGCACAACCCGCGTGGTCTGTCTTCTGTCTGCTGCCCGCTCGGACTCCTGCGGCCTGACTCCCTGTCCGCTCCACTCCTCTTCTTCCGCTTCCTCTTCTTCTCCGTGGTTCCACCCCTCCCCTCAGGCATTTTATAGCCTTCCCCCTTCTCTCTCTCGTCGGGTCCACCTCTCCCTATTTCTCCTCCAGACCGCTCTCTCTCTCGCGGCCTGTTCCATCACTCTGCGGCCTGTTTCTCTCACGGCCTGTTCCAGCTCGCTGCGGCCTGCTGCTCTAGCGGCCTGTTCCATCTCGCTGCGACCTGCTTCTCTCGCGTCCTGATCTAGCTCGCTGCGGCCTGCCTCTCTCGCGGCCTGCTCCAGTTTGCTGCGTCCTGATCTAGCTCGCTGCGGCCTGCCTCTCTCGCGGCCTGCTCCAGCTCGTTGCGGCCTGATCTAAGCTCGCTGCGGCCTGATCCAGCTCGTTGCGGCCTGCCTCTCCTGCGGCCTGCTCCACCTCTCAGTGGTTTGATCCTGGTCGTTGCGCTCTGTTCTCTCTTTCCGCTTGAGTATTCCCTACTCGCGGTCTCTTCTCTCTGCCCGCTGCTGGCCTCCTGTTTCTCGGACCGCTGTTGTACTCAGCCAGACCGTGCGGACTGTTGTCTTCCCGCATTTAGGTCGCGGTCTTCTCCTCTTTCCCATCCTCGCGGCTTCTCTCTGTCCGCTGCGGCCTTCTCTCTCTCCCGGCCTCCGCCTTTGGTCGCGGCCTCCTCCTACAGTTTGTGTCTTCCCATCGTGACTGAGCGGTCTCAGCCCTAGTCGCGCGGTCTCCTTTGTTGACCGGTCAGTTCTCCTAGCCGCTTCTCTTCTTCATGGCCTCTTCTGCTGATTCAGTTGGCACGGCGGTTCCTCCTGCTGACCGCCCGGCCTCTCTCCCGGAAGTGCGAGTTGAGCTCCGTATTACTACAATCTCTCTGACCGGCAAGAAGAATTTTGCGGAGTGGACGCACTCTGTTCGCCGTGTCCTGTAATCTTAGGGGTTCCTTCATCACTTGACCCAGGCCGTTACCGGTACTCCTACTGATGATTGGTTACGCAATGATGGTCAGGTGCAGACTTGGCTCCTTAATTCTCCTCATGGCGAGTCTTATCGCCTGGCCATGTACCATGAGACGGCCAAGGATATGTGAGACGAGCTCCATACCCATTACTCTGGCAAGGATAGTCTCCACCATCTGTATGACATTATCACTGCTCTCCAAGCCCTTGATAACGGTGGCGCGACCAATCTGACGTCCTTCATTGCTCAGGCTCGGTCTCTGGTAGAGGCTTGGATCCACCATCAGCCTCCTACTCTGGATCTTACTGCCCAACGTACCCAAAAGGAAGTTATGGGTATAGCCATGATGATGGCTCGAGTACCGCATCATCTTCACAGTGTACGGGCTCACATCCTCTCCTCTACTGTTACCCCGTCTTTCTCCGATGTGTGCTCGATGCTTCTCAAAGTATCCCCGCCTCCGGATGTGCCCGGGCCTCCTTCTCCGGCCCTTGTTCAGCAGGCCCCTGCTCCATTATTGCCTCTTCCATCTTCAGCTCGTGGAGGCCGCTCTGATTCTCGAGGACGGGATCGGGGTGGACGGCCTCGACCTAAGTGCTCGTTCTGTGGCAAAGACGGGCATCTTGAAGCCACGTGCTATCGCAAACATGGTCGCCCTCCTCGTCCGCAGGCCTCTGTTGCTGCCACCGACCCCTCTCTCACTCGTACTGACCTCGACGAGGTTCGTCTTCAGCTCCAGCATCTTCATGGACTGCTTAGCCGCCCACCTGCCTCGGTTGCCTTCGCTGCCTCCATCTCCAATGAAGGTATCACCTGCCTCTCCTCTGGCCCGCGATGGATCCTCGATTCTGGTGCCACTCATCACATCACCACTGTTCGGCCGTCTCAGTACTTGTCTTCCCCTCACCCGAAGTACATTACTGTGGCCAATGAGGCATCTATTCCTGTCTCTGGATGTGCTGATATTCCTCTCACCTCCTATCTCCTCCTGCGCTCGGCTCTTCACGTTCTGGGCTCTCCTTTCAATTTACTTTTTGTTGGTCGCCTTACTACTGATTCTAATTACTCTGTGACTTTTACCTCCTCTTCTTTTCTGATACAGGATCAGCAGACGTGGACTATCATTGGTAGGGGGCGGCTGCAGAACGGGCTCTACTTTCTTGATGACTCTCCTACTATCCTCACATCTCTCTCCTCTTCGGATTGGCATCGATGTCTTGATCATGCTCCTCTTCCAGTCCTCCAGAAGGCTCTCCCGGATGTCTCTCTTCCTGCGTTTCAGTGTGAAACATGTATTTTTGGCAAACAGCCACGTTCATCTTTTCCTTCCCATTGTACTCAAAGCTCCGCACCTTTTATTTTGGTACACTCCGATATATGGGGTCCGTACAAATTACTAGTATTTCTGGCTACCGGTAATTTCTTAGTTTTATTGATGATTACTCTCGCATGATGTGGTTGTATCTCCTACGGGATCATTCTGTGCTTCCCCGCGTCTTCAGGGCCTTCATTATTGAGACTCGCACTCAATTTTCTGCGCTCATTCGTACTATTCATACTGACAATGCGCGCGAGTACACTAGTCATGACTTCGCGACCCTCTGCTCTGAGTTCGACATTCTTCACCAAACATCGTGTCTGTATACTCCACAACAGAATGGTGTCGCCGAGCGCAAGAATCGTCACCTTTTTGATGTCGCTCGCTTCCTTATGCTTCAAATGCAGGTTCCCAAACTGTACTGGAACTTCGCGCTCTCCACGGCCTGTTTTCTCATCAACCGTCTACCCTCTTCCATCCTCAAGTATGCTACTCCTTTCGGCCTCCTCTTTCCCTCCACTCCCCTTTTCCCGTTCCTCCCCGGATTTTTTGGTGTACTTGCTACGTTCACCAACTTGGTCCCTCTACAGACAAGTTGGATCCCTGTGCCGGCGGTACCGCCAAACATATCTTTGTGGGTACTCGCACACTCAAAAGAGTTATGTGTGCTCTTCGCCTACTACCCGCAAGGTAACTGTCTCTGCGGATGTCACTTTCCGCGAAGATCTTCCCTTATTGTCTGCTCTGGATATCGCTCCTGGCCCAGACTCCGTCGTACATCCTGTCATCCCTGCTCCCCATTCCTCATCATCTCCTCCTCCTGCAATGCCTCCGGTCCGTCCACCTCCACCAGTTATCCGGGTCTATTCTCGTCGCTCTCCTCATCCCGTTGCCCCCCTGCAGTCGGCTTCGACCTCTGGTGCTCCGCTACCTGCTGCTCCGGCTCCCGCATCCATGACTCATCCGATGGCGAATTACGTCTCTCTACATCGCCTTTCATCACCTCTTCTTCACTTTGCCACATCATTATCCTCTGTTTCTGTCTCTAACTCTGTGCAGGAGGCGCTTCACCATCCAGGTTGGCGGACTGCCATGGACGAAGAAATGACGGCTCTTTGGGCCAACCAGACCTGGGTCCTGGTTCCCTTACCTCCCGGTCAGCACCCTGTTGGGTGTAAATGAGTTTTTGTCATCAAGCATGCTCCGGATGACACTATTGCCTGACTAAAGGCCCGACTTGTGGCCCGTGGCTTCACTCAACAGGAGGGCCTTGATTATGAGGAAACCTTCTCTCCGGTGGCTAAACTCAACACCGTCCGTGTTCTTCTCTCCGTGGCTGTGCACCGCCACTGGCCCCTTCATCAGCTCGATATCAAGAATGCTTTTTTGAATGGAGATCTTCAGGAAACCGTATACATGCGCCAACCGCCCGGGTTTGAGACCACGGGGGAGTCTTGTGTGTATCTTCTCAAGAAATCTATCTATGGTCTCAAACAGTCCCCTCGGGCGTGGTTTGACAAGTTCAGCAAGGTGGTTCGGGACATGGGGTTCACTCGGAATTCTGCAGATTTCTCCCTATTCACTCGACACCGGGCCACTGGAACAGTCCTTCTGTTGGTTTATGTTGATGACATACTTCTCACTGGGGATGACTCAAAGGGGATTCTAGAGGTCAAACAACGTCTGAGCACTGTGTTTCAGACCAAAGACCTGAGGCATCTTCGCTACTTTCTTGGTCTTGAGATCGCAAGACGGCCGGACGGGCTTGTCCTCTCCCAACGGAAGTATTGTCTCGATCTTCTCAAAGACGCTGGCCAGTCTGGTTGCAAGCCAGCTAGTACCTCGATGGAGGCAATTCACAAACTATGTGTTCATGCCTCTGATGATGATTTGCTTCTTCAGAACCCGGAATACTATCGACGCCTTGTGGGAAAGTTGATCTATCTAACGGTCACGAGGCCTGATATATCGTTTGCTGTTGGGGTTGTCAGTCGGTTTATGCATGCCCCCGGGTTTCTCATCTCCAGGCGGTTGAACGGATTCTCCGATACCTTAAGGGAGCCCCGGGTTAAGGGCTTGTTTACAAAACCTCCAACTCGGCTCCCGCATTGGTCGCTTATTCTGATGCCGATTATGTCGGTTCCCTGGACGATCGGAGGTCAACAAGTGGGTTCTGTACTTATTTTGGTGGTCATCTCATTACATGGAAAAGTAAGAAACAAGTCGTGGTCGCTCGTTCCTCCGCGGAAGCTGAATACCGATCGATGACATCGATTGTCTCAGAACTCACATGGATTGAAAGTCTCCTTACTGACCTGGGAGTAAAACTTCCTTCATCTGCTGTTCTATTATGTGATAGTCAAGCCGCCATACACATAGCAAAGAATCCGGTGTTTCACGAGCGCACAAAACATATCGAAGTCGACTGTCACTTTATTTGAGAGAAAGTTCAATTGAAGAAACTTGAATTAAAGCATGTTCCAGGCACTGATCAAGTTGCTGACATTCTCACAAAGGCTTTATCAAGTACCTTGTTTTACCAGTGTTTGTCCAAGCTGGGTGCATATGACCTATACGCTCCGCTTGCGGGAGAGTGTTATAAAAACCCATTTAGTCTAGGCCCATTATGTATCATTTATTATTTCTCTCTCTCCTCTTTAGTCCCATATCATGTGTAGGACCTTCCTCTCTCTTTCTCTCATCTAAATTTTTGTACTCATTCTTTGTATTTTACACAAGTGAATATATATACAAGGTTGGCTTTTTCCTTCTCTACAGTATCAAATATCGTATTGTACGTTCATATGATGTCGTCGTGATCTCGTGATAGGGATATTTTAGTGTTCTAAAGAAGTTGACAAGTTGTTGAAGATAATGTGGGCGATGTTGAGGATGATGCATGCCTCACAGGATGTGTATGTCATAACTGAAAGGGAGGTTGAGGCTACTGGGGGTGAGGGTGCGACTGTGGATGGGGTGTTAAGGTTGGAGACCCCAATACCTAGGTGACTCATAATATAGACTATAGAGTCCAAATATCTACATTGAATAAAAGATAGAACACTCGTAATCCTACAAATATCAAATTCATAAGCATTTGACCCAACTTCTCTCAAGACTTCATAGCAATTTTCGATGTGAACTTCTCAAATAGAATGTGAACCATCACTCCCTCAATTCTTTGAATTTTTTACTCTTCTGTAACTATCTGTAAAGCTTCCAATGCTTCATTATTTAGTGTAACACACTCACTGGGTTGTGGCACTATAATGTGTTGAATGTTTCTTGGAGGGGATTTACTCATTAGGAGGTTCATCGAGCAGCATATCAGGAATTTCATTGAGTGTGCGACAAACATCCGAATGAATTCTTGAGACCTCGATAGTGTCCTCAGATGGATGCATGTTACACAACAACCACATAATCAACTTCAAATTCTCGACTCACTCATGAACCGACTTGTAGATATGATTGAAAGAAACTTTGATGATCCTTTTCTGATATATGATCCTTTCATCTGACTCTTACCCTTAAAGTGCCCTTTAGGTGGGCTAGGCTTACTATCTTTATCATAAAATATGCACGCGTTTGATTCCCCATTACATGTGACATTGCATGTAATCAAGGTCTACCTAAAAATATACAGGCGGCGTTCATGGGAAGAATGCCACACAAACAATATCCTCCAATGCTGCAAAAATGATCGACACAACACCGTTGTGTGACTTGTATCTTTGTCTTGTGAATTCAACATCCCGATAGGAATTGGAGTGAGGCTCAACCTTCAGCCTTCTGCTCTTTGTACTTTTCGTAGCTAATCACTTTTGACACCATTTTCATTATCAATGACAAACTTGCAGACACCACTCACACTTGGAAAAAAGATGTATCCTAATGCCTCTCCAATCCTCATTCAGTTTGGGTGTGCACAACATGCATCTCACTACACCCAACTCAGGGGTTCTATCTATAACACCATCAAGTAGATTTCTCGTAGGGTAGTAGGTTACTATGTGTTATATAGCTTAGCATCAATTACACCGAATCCCACCAAGGCAGGATGATCTGTGGCCAATGCCTTACCTTTTGTGTCTATGAGCCTTAGTTATTAATTTAAAGGTGCAAGGCGCACCAAGGCGCAAGGTGGTCGTGGAACCTAGCTCAAAGCGCAGACGCACACCTGGCAAAGACAAGCTGCAGACACATCCACTTTAAATAATCAGCATCAAACATCATTTTAGCTTCTCGATCAAATTCTTCGTCTAGTCTACTAATTAATCATTCATTACTATCGTTTATATCTCTTAAAAATAGAATCAATGTGGTCACTTGCATCATATCTAAGTCTTAACACACAATTATCTTTCACAAATATTAAATCATTAAAAATTATTAAGTTCCTACAATTTTTTTTTTATTTTTGAAGAAAAATTTTTATAATAAAAATCTCACTTAGGCGCGCATTTTATATTCCAACGGCGCAAATAAGGCACACAAAGGCGCAAATAAGGCGCACAAAGGCGCAAACTTCTGAGCCCGGTGAACCTTGAGCCTTAGGCGTGCCTGCGGCGTGCCTTTAATAACATAGCGAGCACATGATTAAGCACAATAGTGACCACGGGTTGGGGAGGCTTTCTAATAAATGATTTATCGGGTTTGCAAGCCAACTCACCTTAGTCTCAAAAATCTCAGTTACTGCTCATATTCAAGGGTGATCTAGACTCTAAATGTGAGGGATCAACTCTCGATGTATCTCGGAACACAATAAAACCTGAAATCTGGAACCCGTCGCAACGGGTTCCTCCAAGATGCCACTATTCACTACTAGCTCATTAAATTGGGTCATATAGTTGACAACAGATAGAGCCTCTTGCCGTAAAACTTACAACTGATAAAAAAAACTGACTCCTGTAAGACATTGTCAGGTACCTCTCTTTTAATTTTTACTTCATATCTTCCCATTGAGAAATGGTTTGAAAACCCTCAAGCTATATCATCTGTTTTAGGCTAATCTAATAGATCTTAGCTTGATAATAAAGCTATAAACTGACGTTCACAAGGAACATAAATAATATATGTACATGGTAAAAAATATGAAAACAAAAACACAAGTGACATAGTTTTAGAGTGAAGTTTTTGGTGTAATGGTGTTGTAGGCGGCGGAGTCGATGTCTGATTTGATTTCCGGCAAAGATCCCGATGGCCGTAGATGGGTACTAGTGGTGGTGGGAGGTGTCCGTAGGCTGGTGGGATAGCTGAGGTAGTGGGTTGATTGGATAAGGTTGTGGGAAATGGAGTGGAGAAAGTAGCTAGATCACGGAATTTTGAATGGTGATGGACACATGGGAGACGGACACAACTATGGTTAGGATGTTGGATGATGTTAGTGGCTGCAGGGAAGGAGAAGACAGACATTTAAAGCTGGGGAATAAGCTATTCTCTGCAATTGGGATGTGTGCGGTTGAAGGTCCATAGGCTTGATGGACATGTGATCATCAGGTCTCTGACGGCAAGTGAAAGCAGTGTTTATATACTAATAATTAATGTGATATTCATTTTACAGATTTCTGAGGTTAGAAGACAAACATTGAAGTGTTCAATTTTCACTATTACTGAATAATCTATGTTTGTTGTTCATCTTCAGTTTCATTTCATGAAAGGCTTGAGTGTTGGTGTTGTTCAGTTTCATTTCATGAAAGCGACACTTCGTACTAAAGCAACCAATGTTGTTAAAGGCTCTATCTTAGGAAGTGATAGTTGATACAAAGGAAACAAAAGTGGTTAAGAGTCTACATCTTGACAAATGACAATTGATGCTAAGTGAATATTTTTAGTTGATTTGCTTAAAAATCTGAAATATCATATTTTATTTTGTATGATCATTTAAGTGAACTATCTTCTCCTCAATGGGCTTCACCCAGACCACATACCTGAGTAAAAGTGCCTGTTTTTTCGCTAGTAGCAGTTTTATTGCGCACCAAAAAACTTAGCATTAACTAAATAAAGCTCGAATGATTGCACATTCACAGTTCATTTCATTTTTTTATCACAATTTCCAAAGACATAATCTATGCGTTGACTTGTGTAACAGGAGCTCATTTCATTTGGATACTTATCTAGATCCTGCATTCATGTCATTGATGAAAGATCCTGACCAGCGGCGCAAGGAACAATGGGAAAAGGCTGCCCAAGCTCAAAATGGCTTTGATTTTGCCAGATTGCTTGGATTTGGAGACCTGAGTGGCCCTCCATTGAGTGCAGCTGAGGAATATTCACTTCACTCCAGATATCTTGCAAAAGCAAATTCACTTAACCTTTCAGAAATTGACGAAATGAAAATTCTGTAAGAATTTATTTATGTGAGTGCTTAAATATTTGTATAAATTTTGTATATGCAATATAAATGAACATACAATTATAGATCTGAACATGGACACTCTTGTAGGATTATATCCGCATACATGGGATCTATACTATGTTTTCTTTAGTTTATTTTCAGCATTCTTGTGATTTAACTAGTTCTATTTCGCTTTCATGCTAACATTTCATTCGCTCGTGCCTTTCAGTTATGTGTTTAATATGAAGTATATTTTAGCATTTTCAAAAAAAAAATTCTCTGCTTATTATTCAGCTATCGGGGTGGAGTAGACAGTGAGGGGCGCCCAGTAATGGTTATTGTAGGTGCTCACTTCTTACTTCGATGTCTCGATTTGGAGCGTTTTGTCCTTTATGTAGTAAAGGTACAATTCATAAAATCATTTCCATTATTTATGTCAGTTCTTTTATTTACAGGTTTTTATTTGTAATGTTTGGATTCTTCTATTTTATGAAGATTTATCCAGATGATTTTTTTTTAATTTTTAACGTTTGTCTTTAGTTTTGCATTCCACCTGTTAACGTTAGTCTGTTCTTTTATAAGCTTCCAATAGCAACAGTATTATATTCTCCTTCTCACTTACTCCAACAGGCAACAGCAATATAGCAACATTTTGAAAGCACATAAATAGTCATTCCCTGTATGAGGGAAACAACTCGCTTAGTTTGATTATAAGACTTAGGATACCTGAAGTTGATGGGAAAAACACATCGAAGTGATAGTGAGCATCCTTTTGTTGTATGTGTTAAAACTTGTAATCGTTGATTCATCTCTCTATTGAATACCACTAGGACTTCAAGATTTGTAATAGTCTTGCAAGAATAAATATGCATATATTAAATACTCTCCCTCAAACTAGTGAATATATATTGTTGAAACTCAACTTATAACATATATAGGTAATTCTAGAACCCCTCACTTTTTTGCCACCTGGTTGATTAATTGGTCATTTGAACTGATAAAGGATGTGACCACCACTTTGGACTAATGGATATTTATAATACTCTTTAATGCATAAATATGCATATTGGTGGAGACTAGCCCCGATCAGGCTGACGCAAAAGTATCTGACGCCGCACCCGACCGGACCCCTATCGGCCCTGAATATCGCATTGTGTCATTTTGTAATTTTTGTAATTGTTTGTATTTTGTGATATATATATATATATAAGTTTTTAAAATTTATCAAACTATATATTTATATATATATATATATACGGTTAAATATATATATATATATAGATATAACATACGTTGTTAAAATTATGTATATATATACACATATCAATATATATATATATATATGTAAGATTAGCCGGTTCACTGCTTAAAAAAAGAACGCCCTGACACTGTTTACCTTACCGATTTCTGCAAAGCCGTGGAGTTAGGGCTCCTGCCGCGTCATCCCCCACGATCCAGCACACGCAGGAGATGTCTTCCCCCCGCCGGCGCCAGCACCGTGTCGCGACTCCCGGAGATCCAACTGTTGCCATGTCCACCACTTCAGCTCCTGCGGTTTCCACACTTAGCCACATCGAACACGATGGATTCCGCCATGGCCGCTCGACTGCAGGTTTCTTTGGGCTTCTTGTTTTGTTGTCGAAATCCTATATAAAGGGGATCCCTGTAATCATTTTTTTCGGGGATGAATGTTAAAATTGAAAATTGCTTTGATTGTGTTTCCGATGGAGTTTGCTGCGTGCTCCTGTTAGAAATTAGGCGTGATTAAAACTCCGTGTGGGAGTTGTAGGAGTTAGGATTGATGAAAATTTGAAGAATGATGATTTCTATTTATGACGTTTGCTGTAAGCCTGTGTTTGATTCATGTAGGTGAGTGTTCTAGAGAAGATAAACAATAGGAGTTAGTAGAATCTTCTATGTATTTTTATTCCCGTTTGAAAGTCTGAGTTTTGTTTGCTGTAGTTTCCAGTAGGGGTTGGACAGTGATATTGCGATGCGTTTTTTCATTTGATGAATCTTTGAGTATTGCTCTTTGCTTCCCTGTTTGGAATCTTGTAAAGCAACTTGTGTTTGTTGTGCGTTAGGAGTTAGAGAAATCCGTGTGTTGCTGCCATTTACTTGCTCCCGTGAACAATCGACAAGATTTAAAGTAGTTGTGTGTGGTCTTGATCTCTCCCGTGAGCCGTGGAGAATAAATGTTACTGTAGGTTTTAGAACTTTGATGTTAGAGTGCTGACATCTTTGATTTTCCCTGTGAGAGGGATTTAGCTGTAGGTGTTAGTATTGAAGTTTTGTTTGCTCCTGTGAGAGGCAATGAAGATGACTACTGTTCTGAATCCTTGAATAGCGAAAGGAAAAATTAATTTACTATTAGTGTGTGAGATTTCGTGGATCCACTTGTGTCAGAGTGAGTGAAATTTAGGTTGTTAGTTTGTGGCTTCTTACATTGTTGAGTGATTCCGTGGAACCACCTCGTGTGAGAGAGCGACTTCCGTGGTGCCCGTATGCGATAGCGGCCGACCTTGGAGCGGGAAATCGAAGGTGACGAGAAGTTCCTCGCGTGATCGCCATCGACTTTGAATACGAAAAGACGTCTCTTTCCGTGGGTAATTGTTCCTATCTCTTCCTTTGTGTGTGCCTCTATATTTTCTCGTAGATAATAGACTCATTGCTGGGTTTTCGCCCGAGTTTTGTCAGCGAACGCTACGTCAAAAACTACAAACAGAAACGTATTTGGAGTTCACGATTTTTGTTTTGCTACGACAAGAGAAACGTAGCGAAAGTTGCGAACTTACTTCCCCGGATTTAAGATTGAACCATTTTATTAAGAAAATTCATTTTTTAAACAACGTGGTGAATTTCGTGTTTTACAAAACTACGTTGCTTAATTTCATAAACTATGTGCAACGCCCGCTCAAATCTTAAAAAAAATATATTTTGTTGCACTTCAGTTAGGGTTTCCTAGAAAAAGCCGACAGACGCGCAAACGCTACGCGTCGTCCTGCATCAATTTGGTGTCAGAGGGAGGTTCCGAAATTTTTCTAAATTTTGGGATCCGCCCTGCATAGAATAGGAAGCCGCATATCTTTTTCAAATATTTTCAAAAAAAAGAGAAATTTTTTTTAGCATCATCATTGCATTTGACTCGTGTGTTTGCATGCATCGGCGTAATGATAGAATGCGTCAAGTTGAACATGGTCACCCGAGTCGTGGAGACGAAGGGAATGAACCATCAAAGTGGCTTTTACCTTTCGCCCACCAAATGACGGCATTAACTGAGAGTACCTGTCAGTTGCGTGAAAGGTTAGCAAACCTTATAGGTAGGGTGAATAGTTAGAAATGCCCCCTCGAGCGACAATGTCACCTCAAATTCGAGATGAGCATTTTGTTCGTCCACGTTATGATGTCCCACCATATTATGTAGAAAGATCTACATTTAGCAGGAATCCACTATATGAGGATCACGACTACACTTACAGTCACTCCTATAAAGATCCATCAAGGAGATCATTACGATATTTTGATGATTATCATCGATCATTGTATACCACTTTCAGATATCGTGTTGACCCACCAACACGTTCTCATTATAAAGACGATCAGTACGATGACTATCGTCAATTTTATCCTCGTACTCAGGTGGATCATACTGGTCCGTTTGTACCATATTATGAGGATAGAACACAGTATCCCTCTAGTTATCGATACTACACGACTCCTTTATATGAGGAATCTGAGACTGCATATGTGCGACCACCACCACACGTTTATCGGACTCACGACTACCCACAAACACGTCATGATTATGTTATGGACGATCATCATGATTACCCTCGAAATACATATAGAGGTCATTATCGTCAAGAGTACATCACACCTAGTGATCCTCCTAGTGTTTTGAAGACGAACATGACGATAGTCAGTAAAGGTTAGCAAAGACATTCCACTGCCCGAAGCATGGAGATATCATCCACTCTGTCTAGTATTCTAGTACAGGATGTGTGGAGTCAACCCCCATGTGAGTCTACTCCACTTATTGAACCCTCCCATGATTCTATATCTACTAGCTCACTTTTGAGTGTAGATTCCTTGCACACTTCACCTGGTGATGCACAGAGTCACATTACCACACCCGATGACGCATCGAGGCACATCACCACATCTGATGGCGCACCGAGTGACATTACGATCGGGAGCCGAGAGCTTAGTAGTGATCTCGAGATAGTCACCCCTACCCTTTCTGGGAGTATGACCAGTTCTGATGGTTCATTTCTGGGGGACCATCACTCGACTGATGGGTCATTTGATGACCCTCCTATTGAGCCTCCAGATGAGCTACCTCGTCCTTGTGTGGATGAGTTTTATCTGAGTAGTACACTTGCGGTTTTTAAGACATGGATATCTGTTCCATTGTCGCCCGTGGTGTCAATATTGCTTAAGAGAGATGATTTTGATTGTGACATCTATATATTAGGGCTTGATCATAACCATCTGGTCACTCGCACTCTAGATGAGTTATGAGACATACCACCTGTTGACCATCGTATTCACGATGAATTTTCAGATGTTCCACCTGGTGAGCCTACTGATGCCTCACTTTCCCATAGTAAATTTGTCATGGTTATCACACTTTGTGTTCATTATCGTTTATATGAGAGCACTTCCTGTATTTTTGGAGCCTACATTTGCACGCGTCGCATTTGCGACAAATTTTATTATACTCCTCCTGGTGAACCCCCAGATGAACCACATATGAGTTCACCGCACATTTGGGATGTATCTATCCGTAGTATCACCATCGAGTTTGAGGGTGCACTCGTTGATTTGTTCATACTTGTCGTCCGCACTAGCAGAGACAGTTCGCACACTATGTTGATACATCTGATTACTGATGTCTCTGATTTGCATTTGAGTGTTCATCGCCACCGCGATGAATTCTTTTATGATCCACCCTCTGAGCCTCCTGATCATGTACCTCTCTCAGTAATTGCTCTTGGTATCTGAAACCATCAGTTTGTGGCATTAGTCGTGTTAGTAGTTCATTTATTACATTTGCATGACTTGCATTAAAAATTTTTGAGCGAACAATTGCATAATACTTTTGACCTATATGCAACTCGAGCAAATAAGTAGAAAAGAGCTACTAGTTTCAAAATGGATGACTTAGTAATAGTTCGGCTAAATCTGGCATGGTTACCATCAGGTACCGTAAAGAAGCTAGCTGGCCGTAGAACTGGACACTTTCGAGTAGTAAAGCCGATTGGGCAAAATGCGTATGAACTTGAGATGCCTTCCGTTTGGGGAGCAAATCCGGTTTTTAACGTAACTTATCTGACTTTATTTCACGACTGTCCGCATGAGTCTTTAGAATATCCATCGTCTTCCCCTCCATTTGATTCTTCTGGGTTGGTGAGTGAGAGTGAGGAGCCACATTCGGGACATACCGACGTTCATTCCGCCACTGACACTTCCATCGTAGTTCCTTCTATTTTCACTGACAGTTTCAGGTTGAGCATGAGACACCATGAGATTATTCTATTCCAGTTCTCGAGCACATATTGGACATTGACCACTACTGATGGTGGTTTTCAGAGATACTTGGTTCGTTTGCATGGATGTTAAACTTCTCCCGTACTACCACTCGGAGCACTCACCAGAGATGAGTGATTTCGAGAGTAGGAGAGTTGGTGGAGACTAGCCCCGATCAGGCCGACGCAAAAGTATCCGACGCCGCACCCGACCGGACCCCTTTCTGCCCTGAATATCGCATTGTGTCATTTTGTAATTTTTGTAATTGTTTGTATTTTGTGAAATATATATATATATATATATATATATATATATATATATATATATATTTTTTTTTTTTAAAAAAAATTATCAAACTATATATTTATATTATTATATATATGTACTGTTAAATATATATATAGATATATAACATACATTGTTAAAAGTATATATATATATGTGTGTGTGTAAGATTAGCTGGTTCACTGCTTAAAAAAAAAAGAACGCCCTGACACTGTTTACCTTCCCGATTTCTGCAAAACCGTGGAGTTAGGGCTCCTGCCGCGTCATCCCCCACAATCCAGCACACGCAGGAGACGTCTTCCCCCCACCGACGCCAACACCGTGCCGCGACTTCCGGAGATCCAACTGCCACGATGTCCACCACCACTTCAGCTCCTGCGGTTTCCACACTGAGCCACATCGAACACGATGGATTCCGCCATGGCCGCTCAGTTGCAGGTTTCTTTGGGGTTCTTGTTTTGTCGTCGAAACCCTATATAAAGGGGATCCCCGTAATCGTTTTTTCTGTGATGAATGTTAAAATTGAAAATTGCTTTGATTGTATTTTCGATGGAGTTTGCTGTGTGCTCCTGTTAGAAATTAGGCGTGATTAAAACTCCGTGTGGGTGTGGGAGTTGTAGGAGTTAGGATTGATGAAAATTTGAAGAATGATGATTTCGATTTATGACGTTTGTTGTAATCCTGTGTTTGCTTCCTGTAGGTGAGTGTTCTGGAGAAGATAAACAGGAGTTAGTAGAACATGCTATGTATTTTTATTCTCTTTTGAAATTGTGAGTTTTGTTTGCTGTAGTTTTAGTAGGGGTTGGACAGTGATATTGCGATGTGTTTTTTTCATTTGATGAATCTTTGAGTATTGCTCTTTGCTTCCCTGTTTGGAATCATGTAAAGCATCTTGTGTTTGCTGTGAGTTAGGAGTTAGAGAAATTCGTGTGTTGCTGCCATTTACTTGCTCCCGTGAACAGTCGGCAAGATTTAAGACTTCGCTAATATTGCAAAACCATTGAGTGAATTACTAAAAAAGATGCAAAATTTCAGGGAGCGATTTGAGGGATTTAGCTATTAATATTTTGCCGCCTGTGTGGTCTTGATCTCTCTTTCGTGAGCCGTAGAGAATAAATGTTACTGTAGGTTTTAGAACTTTGATGTGAGAGTGCTGACATCTTTGATATTCCCTGTGAGAGGGATTTAGCTGTAGGTGTTAGTATTGAAGTTTTGTTTGCTCCAGTGAGAGGGAATGAAGGTGACTGCTGTTCTGAATCCTTGAATAGCGAAAGGAAAAATTAATTTACTCTTAGTGTGTGAGATTTCGTGGATCCACTTGTGTCAGAGTGAGTGAAATTTAGGTTGTTAGTTTGTGACTTCTTACATTGTTGAGTGATTCCGTGGAACCACCTCGTGTGAGAGAGCGACTTAACTCCGTGGTGCCTGTATGCGATAGCGGCCGACCTCGGAGCGGGAAATCGAAGGTGACGAGGAGTTCCTCGCGTGATCTCCATCGACTTCGAATACGAAAAGACGTCTCTTTACGTGGGTAATTGTTCCTATCTCTTCCTTTGTGTGTGTCTCTATATTTTCTCGTAGATAATAGACTCATTGCTGGATTTTCGCCCGAGTTTTGTCAGCGAACGCTACGTCAAAAACTACAAACAGAAACGTATTTGGAGTTCACGATTTTCGTTTTGCTACGACAAGGGGAATAAAACGAAAGTTGCGAACTTCCTTTCTCGGATTTAAGATTGAACATTTTATTAAGAAAATTCATTTTTCTAACAACGCAGTGAATTTTGTGTTTTGCAAAACTACGTTGCTTAATTTCATAAACTAGTGAATTTTGTGTTTTACAAAACTGCGTTGATTAATTTCATAAACTCTGTGCAATGCTCGCTCAAATATTTTTAAAAAAACATACTTTGTTGCATTCAATTAGGGTTTCCTAGAAAAAGCCGACAGACGCGCAAACCCTACGCGCCGTCCTGCATCACATATATTTGTAATGTTTGCATTCTTCTTCATTTTTTATAGAACTCATGATTTAATCCAATGTAGATTCCAGCCCGATTATCACACATTTGTTTTTTTCTTATTTAGGAAATCTAATCTCGGGAAGAAGTTGTTTAATTATTTCCTAGTTAGTTACAATCGTTGCATTGTATTTAGCTTCAACAATTCCACACTTTACCTTGAGACAACCAAGGTTCAGATATATGATGTCGAGTTCATGTCAGTTTGAGTTTGAAATGTCAGATGCTGGATTGCGTGGATATTTGCAATATTAGATTGTAATATTTAAATAATTATATATATATATATATAATGTAAATATGTACACAATAGATGTTGTGCAATAACCATGATAAAAGAAACTTGACGTAATATGAATTATATAAATAAGTTGCACAATAAACATGACATAATATGTTTATAATAAACATAATAAACACATTTTTATATAAATATTGAAGCAAGTAGTTTGCCTATAATTTTATGATTGTTTGAGGATGGATGACACCCGTCTAATAGTTCCATGAAATGAAAATCAAAGTCCCAACCTCTTCTCAACCTCTCATCCTAAAAGTAGATATAATCTAGAAAGAAAATCAATGTTCACAAGAAGCTAAGAAATGAATAATGACAATTGATGTAAATGTATTTTTGGAAGATTATGTTACCATAAATGACATCAAATTGTATATACAACAACACTCAAGCCTTTATCCCACTAGTGGGGTCGGTTATATGGATCCTTTGTCACCATTGTGCCCTATCTTTTGTCATAATCTCACTAATGCCTAAGTACGTCATGTCTTTCCTTACAGTTTCATTCCAAGTCTTTTTTGTTCTACCCCTCCCTCGTTATAATGCCTACTGACTAGACTCTAACAATGCCTAACAGGTGCATCTAATGGTCTCATTTGTACGTGTCCAAACCATCTTAGTCAAGTTTCATGCATCTTCTATGCAATTGGTGTTACTCCTGTCTTATCCCTAATACATTCATTCCGAATTTTATCCAGTCTCGTGTGTCCACACATCCACCCAAGCATTCTCATCTCCGCAACTCCCATTTTTTACTCCTGTACACAATTCACTGCCCAACACTCAGAACCATAGAGCATCGATGATCTAATTGTTGTACGGTAAAACTTGCCCTTAAGTTTTAATGGTACTTTACGATCACATAAGATCCCTGACGCGCCTCTCCACTTCAACCAACCTGCTTGGATTTTGTGTCACATCTTTATCAATACCTCCATCTTTTTGAACTATCGATACAAGATATTTAAAACACTCACTATGAGAAATATCTTGATCACCCAACTTAATAACGAAGTCATCTGTCCTTCTTGCATTGCTAAATTTAAGCTCCATATACTCCGTCTTTGTCTTGCTCAACCTAAAACCCTTCTTTTCTAAAGTGTCTCGCCAAGATTCAAGTTTTGCGTTTACACCCTCGTGCGTCTCATTGACTGAAACGATATCATCCGCAAATAATAAACATTAAGATATTGCTTGTTGGATATGTCTGGTGAGCTCATCTAAGATAAGGGTAAAGAGATAAGGGCTTAAAGCTGAACCTTGATGTAAGTCAACAATGATAGAGAATTCCTGTGTTAATCCTCCAAATGTCTTCACCCTTGTCACTGAATTTGTATACATATCTTTGATTATGTCAATGTATGATACATTTACGCATTTCTTTTCTAAGACTCCATAATATCTCTCTTGGAAGTCTATCATAAGCTTTCTCAAGATCGATAAACAGTATATGCAAATCTTGTTTTCTTTCTCAGTAGTCGTCAATGAGTCTCCTCAAGAGATGTATAGCTTCTATGGTCGACCACCTTGGCATGAATCCAAATTGATTTCCCAAGATATTAGTCTCCCGTTTTACTTTTCTTTGTATTACTTGTTCCCACAGTTTCATGGTATGACTCATCAATTTAATTTTTCTATAATTAATACAATTTTATATATCTCCTTTGTTTTTATACAAAGGTAGCAATATACTTTCTCTTCATTGGTCTGTCATTTTTTTTCGCTTCAGTATCTTATTGAAAAAACATGTAAGACACAGAATTCCTTCATTACCTAGAAATTTTCATACTTCGATGAGTATATTGTCTGACTCAATCGTCTTTTTATTTTTCATCTTATTTAGAGCATCATCTACATCTGATACTCGAATTTTATTATAAATGTTATGTACTTATACTTCTCTGTTTTACTTAACTCTTCCAAGTTTAACTCATTGTCTTTTGTTTCATTATATAGTTGATAAAAGTATCTTTTTCATCGTTCTTTAATATCCATATCATATATCAAATTGTATATATATGAAATAAAAAATCACATATCATAATTTGAGAGTATGAACTATGAAATAAGTCGTATACTAAATAATGACGTTCAAAAAAACTTGGCCCCAAATATAGTGTTCATGGACCCAAATGTAGTGTTCTTCATGGAGTAGTAATGTTCAATAATCAAATAAAAAAAGAAATATAAATATATTGTTATGAGCCTATGATGCTATCTCCCGCAAAGTAACACAAATATTAATGTAATCAACTTCCCCAAATTTGGTGTCTACATCTCTTCCACCTTCATGGCTGCACTAAGGGGCCTTCATCTTTTCCTTTTAAGTCGCTTGGAACTTGGATAATAGTACTTTCATTGCTCTTTGCCGCCGCCAAATGATATTTAAAGTGGCCTATGCCCCAATAAATGACTTGTATTAGTAGGTAGCAGATCATGTTGGTATTTGTTGTGACACGCGGTAAGGGGTGTAAGAGTGGTCACTAGACAATTCAAACCTTAGTTGGAGTGTCGAGAATATAAAATCTATCTACTCCTTGGAATCTTGGATGATGCATGCATGCGATGGGTGATCAGATAGTAAATCAAAAATTAGAATAAAACATAAAATGTTAGCATATAACACAAGCAATATGCAAGTCACAATGAGCGACCAAGTTAGATTTTCTTCTGTTTGGAAGACCATTAAAAAAATGCGCAAGCGAATAAATCCTGCAAGTCACAATTCGTCCCAAAACCAATGCATTGACATAACAAGACATTCATAATCATATAGGAACCAAGTTCGTACAACAATGATGAAAGTAATTAAGCCAAACTATAAGATAGTCGCAAGTGAGGCGTCATATATGTTAAGAGTGGAGATCTGATGTTCCTAGATGCGGTTGTGATGATTCTGAGAGATAACAATCGCTAGATGGGGACGTTGAGGGAGAAGGGTGGTTGTGGGTGATCTTTGAGAGGCTGGTTGGGGTTTGAAGGGCTGGTGTTTAGATGGGGTAAGGGGAGAGTTAGCCAAGGATCCTGGAAGCAGGACAAGGATCAAGCGGCCTTAGATGACTGAATATAATAATTGTTCTAGGGCTTAGGGTTACTGTTAGGTGGCTGACGGTGGGTTTAGGGGTTCTGGAAGGTGGCTGCTTGTGGCGGTGGGCTGGGGAAGGTTGAACTATAAATGTTAGCTGTCGATTGTGACCGGAATACTTGGGAATGGTTCAATTTGGGGCTGGATGGGGTTTGGTGGTTACAAGGGGTGGAATCAAAGGTCCAACTAGGGTATAAGAGTGTGGAAATGAAAGATTGGCTTTTTGGAGGTGGGCTAGGATGGGTGGCTGCTTGTGTGAGGGGTGGCTTGTTTTAAGGATGATGGGAAGAAGGGTGGCAAATCAAGAGGACTACATGGAAACAAAGGAACACGTCAGAGTTGACACTTCAAGGTTTCGTAGAATCAACACTAAAATAGATCGCTGGATTTTTGGGATAGTTTTCTCCATGATCTGCAATGAAATTCTAGGGCCAGCCCCTCACATGTTTATATAGGCTAACATACTTACGACTATTATATGAAATAAAAATAGATAAAATTTTAAATAAAAAACCATAGAAGTATCTAAATGTCATTCTCGTTACTACCATGCTCTCATCTGTCTTGCGATGTCAGTATATAATTCGTTACTAGTTGCAATTTTTCGTTAGTTTGACTCATGTAACTCATGCAAATGATGGGTAGAGGACTCATCAGACTCATGCAAATGACATAAAAAAGATTCAGCAAACTCATACAGAGGATGCAAATGAGGAATAAAATGCATATCTCACTTTCTAGGTGGTTGTCCAACAATGCGCTGAATGTCTCCAAAAAGAGGTAACCTATTAGGAGGCATTTTTGGGTGAGGTGTAAAAGTATTTATCCATTGTGTGACGAACATACAAATGATTATGTGATATTTTTGCACTAAAAGACGAATTTTTGACATGCCAAAGGCCTTTGAATTCTTAGGAGGCTCACATGGCATTATGTAGGCTATCCCATCGTGTATGCGACGATCACATGAATGAATACTCGAGACATCGACAACAGGATGCGAATCTAATGTAGAATGTCTCAAAGAGGGAAAAATTCATTAGTGGGATCAACACGAGGGGTATACTAGAACTCGTCGAGAGTGCTAGGCGCAACAAGGTAGTAGGCCTGCAAGCGAGTCGAGCTCGAGTCGAGCTCATCAAAAAGAGCTGGCTCGAGCTCGAGCCTATTTTTTGAGCTCGAGCTCGAGAGCGACGTGCTTGTTTTAACAGGCTCAAGCTCGAGCTCGACGAGCTCGACTCAAGTTCGATGAGCTCGATGAGCTCCGCTCGAGCTCGACGAGCTCCGCTCGAGCTCGACGAGCTCCGCTCGAGCTCGACGAGCTCCGCTCGAGCTCGACGAGCTCCGCTCGAGCTCCGCTCGAGCTCGACAAGCTCCGCTCGAGCTCCGCTCGAGCTCGACAAGCTCCGCTCGATTTCGAGCTCGACGAGCTCCGCTCGAAGAGCTCCGCTCGAATATTTGAATTAAGTAGCTCGCTCGAATAAATTTAGCTCGACGAGCTTCCCGAGCTCCGCTCGAATATCAATAAATTTTCTTCCCGTCATATCAAGTTATGTTTCTAAGTTCTGGAATTAATGAAATGGATAATTGCAAAATATATTTGATTATTTCAACAAGTATTTGAAAGCTCAAAAAAGCTAAAACAATTGATTAGAAAAATTGTTAAGGCGGTGAACAATTGAAGAGAGAATTAAGGGTATAAGCACTGCACAAAAGTTAAATTTGTATGCAAGAAGAATGAGCTGAGTAAAACGATCAGCTTATCAGCACCATTAGGCATCAACTAACAGGACTTTAGCAATATCCCTGGATCTAATCTGCATATAAATATGCAGTGGTCCGTCCAGCCATCCTGTAGTCATCAATTATTGCATATGATTATAAATTAACATAAAGCCGATTCCTGAATGTATTGTTAGGAATGAAAGATTTATATTCACACATTATCAGCAACAGTCAAGCCTGAGTCTGAGAGTCAGATCTCTGTTAAGGCAGGGAAAAACTGTCAAAGTGAGGAGAGCAGTCCAGCAAGCATATTGATTATGGCATATAACAGTAACATTCCAGCAAACATATAGATTATAGCATATAACAGTAAAAGTCCAGCAAACAGTTTAACATAAGTATCCTTATCTTCTGTAAATTCTGACCAAATGGATGAATTTTTCTGTCTTTTTGCGTTTTGTAGTATGTCTTCATTGTCTTCCTTCATTTCAGAACTTGTTGGAAGAGTATCCGCGCTAGTTTTGTTTCTCACTTCATCTGTAATTGAATCCATATCACCAACTACTATTTCAACTACTTCCTCATGACTGCATAATCGGACTAGTAGAATCTTCTACATAAGCCATATCTAAAAAATATAAAAATAAACAAGTAGATTTTATATCCACAAGTATAGTTGATCCATGAACTTGAAAATTTTAAGATAAAAAAACATTCATACTGTCATGATTAAATCAGGATCATTAAAGAAATCGGATCTAAATATTACATCACATATCTCATACCTCAAGCCTCAAGGATTATACCCGCCTTCAACACTAGAGCCAAGTAAATATGACACGCTTATAGAATTGTTTTGCATGAAAAAATATGATTTTTTAAGTGGGACTCAGAATGGATTTGTTTCAACAGAGAGAGTTGGAAGGATTCCAATTACAGGTCTAGTCACTAGTGGGTGTAGCAGCATATAAATGCCTAAATTTCCAAGTGTATGTCCATCACATTGCATGTACATGAATGGTTTGTGTTAGGTTTGGCCTAACTCAACCTGAAAAACCGGCTCAACGGGTGAGGGTTGCCTTGCCATATAAACAGATCAGAACAGAGTGGATTGACAATGTGAGACTATTGTTAACATCCCCCCTCGCCCATAGCATGGATTGACCGGACGGAACCAGGGTATAAACAGCTCATGGGCGGACCGGACGGAGTCAGACAAAAACTGGGTGGAACCTGCCTCTGATACCATGTTAAGTTTGGCCTAACTCAACCTGAAAAACCGGCTCAATAGGTGAGGGTTGCCTTGCCATATAAATAGATCAGAACAAAGTGGATTGACAATGTGAGACTATTATTAACAGTTTGAAAAATAATACTCACAAGAATATTCACTAGCAGAGAATGCAAAACCAAAAAATCAAGCAGTTGCAACAAAAAATCAAAACAAAAAAAATACCTCAATACAGAGATTCCTACCCATCTACTTGTACGATGTAGTTACAAAAAAAACATAGAACAACAAGTTGAAGAAATATATCTTAGTTGGATGATTGGATGGAGCTCAAGCAGGCCTGAAGGAGATGTTGGAGTAGTATGAAATATTGAGATTCTCCACTCTTTGAGTATGAAGTCTTGTTGCACAAGCAGGCCTGAAGGAGCAAAAAAAAACTCTTTTTAACGAGTAATATCCATGAAACAAAACACCTCAACACTGGGAAGACAAAACAATAACAGTCCCCTACAATCTGATGCTCAGACAATGAAGTAGTCACGAACCTGAAGTTCTGAACGCTCGACCAGTTGGCAAAGACAGTGACGATGCAGGAGTAGTTGTTCGCACGAACGACAGAAGAGAATCGAGAGTAGCAAAAAATCGAAGGGGACGAGCGGCGCTACGACGAAAAGTGGAAACCCTAACTTGGGATTGGGAGCGGAACCGCCGAAGGGGACGAGCCGGGGATTGGGAACGATTGGGAAATGAAATTTGAAAATAATCGGACAGGGCCTTGGAGAATTAAGTAATTAGGAAAAGAATATCCGTATACAATATATTATTAGTATATTATATATTAATATATTATTTGAATATTATTTATTAACAGTTATATAACACATTATTTAAAAATAATAATTAAAAAAGCTCACGAGCCAGCTCGCGATCTCGTGAACAAAGAGGACAAGGCTCGAGCTCGGCTTGATAGCGAGCCCGAGCTCGAGCGAGTTTTTTTCGAGTCGGTTCAACTCAAGTTGCACCCCTACATGGTAGTCTCCCAAAACATCGAGAGTGTCCTCAAGCTTATGGGAAGCAAACACTATGTACTTAATTCTAAGCTCAAGATTCTCACACATGGGAGAAATGACGAGCATGGCTTGAAGATAATTCAATGATCATGTACTTCTAGATAATTAACTCGCATGAATTTTATCCTCATCAAGAAGCAGTGGTTCATCAGGGGGCTCATCAAAGATACCATCGATAGCAAGATGATCCTCTAGATGAGTATTATCGCAGACGGTAGTGCCCTTGGAGACAGGTAAGGAATCCATTACATGATCAACGCTAGGCTTTTGACTCTCACTCGGGATATGATTACACACTACGGTGTGATGAGACTCTAAGGGACCTGCACTCGAAGGTGGGTCTATGGTCGAAGTATTGACTAGGTCTGTGCAGTGAGTATGGGAGAGACACCACTACTGGTTCACTGAACCTCATCAATATTCAATCTCATAATTAAGTGGCATACTACTTCAGGCATTGAACCTCATCAGGATTGGATGAATAAAAGTCAGGTGTTCGTGTTAACGGAAACATGACTGGGCATACATGTGACTTGTGGGGTTATAATGAAGGAAGGATCAGACTGCTGGTCAACACGTCTTGGTCCCCCAACTATTAGATAATGCTCGTAATGTAGAGCAAGATGTAATATCTGATTCACAGACTCTAATCCATGGAGTGTCAGCCTTGACGAATCTCTGTGCAGATCCCATATCGAAATTGGGAGGCCACCACGACGAGCTCATCATGATTCTCTCCTCATAACAAGCTCATCAAATTGAGTCATAGTTGTAATGGACATAGTCCTTTGTCACATGGTGTATACATTGCCGAAGAGCTAACATCTATAAGTTGCAAAAATATATTTCTTCTTTAACTTCCGCTTTATGTCTGCCCATCTAAACATTAGGCGAAGACCATCACGCTCTATCTTATGCTACATGCAAATCCAATAATCCTTAGTGCGATGTTGACGCATCATCTTAGCAAATCTAAGCCGACACTCTTCATGTATCTCATTGCAATTAAAGTAATAATCAATGTATGCGATCAAATCCATAAACCACTTTGGGTTTAGATGACCTTGAAGTGATGGTCTATCCAGCCTAAATCTCATGTAATGTCATCCTCATAAAAACACTATGTATGAGATCTATGATGCTCATCATAGTAATCACTTATAGCAAAGTCAAATCATGTCAAAGGATCAACATGATCTAGGGTTGAAGATGAGACCACCATATGGATATGAAGATCTCTACAAATTAGTTTTATGGCATCGAGTATAAACGAACTCTGGTTATTCAAATGGAGAAAAGAGAATAATGACGATGACCTGCCAGGCTGCCATAAATGAACATATAGACTTTATTACTCCATAACACAATATAAGACCAAACTTGACAGGAGTCCTCTAAGTACCGTACCTCTACGAAGCAAAAACATGGCCCAAACCTTTGACTCTAATTCCAAATCACACTTAGGATTGGGGCGTGGGAGTGATCATTGGACAATGGAAATCCTCAATGTATTATCGAGAAAATAAACCCCATCCAATCATAAGATGATGTGTGCATGCATCGAGTGATTTGACAATAAATCGCAAATGTGCGTAAAGTATAAAACATTTGCATATAACAAGAAAGCAATATGCATACAATTTTGGTAAGCGGGCAAGTTAAGCTTTCCTCCATTTAGAGGGCCATTAGCGAAATGTGCGAGTGAATAAATCTTGCAGTCATGATTCGTTTCAAAACAGATGCACTGGCTTAACAAGACACCCATAACCATATAAGAACCAAGTTTGTACAACAATGATGAACATAATGAAATCAAACAATAAGAAATTCATGAGTGCGAGGTCGAAGGCGTAAGAGTGGAGACCCGGTGGTTGTAGAAGCGGTAGTGGTTATTTGGAGGGATAACGGTTGTTGGATGAGGCTGTCAGAGGAGAAGCATTGTGGTTTTGGAGCTTTGAGTTACTGGTTGGGTTTTGGGGGGGTTAAGGGAATAAGGGGTCAGTTGGCCAGGGTTCATGGGAGCCGACCCTAAATGGCTGAATGGGGTGGTTGGCGGAGGGCTTAGGGTTATTGAAAGGTAGCCGGCAGTCAGTTTAGGGGTGTTGAAAGGTGTCAGGCAGCGGTGGGCTTGGGGATGGTTGGGTTGGGTAGCGGTCAGATGAGACTGGAATGCTCGGGGATGGTTCTGTATAAGACTGGATGGGGGTTTGATGGCTGCAAAGGGTGGAACCAGATGTCCGTGTAGGGTATAAATTAGGGAAAATGAAAGGTTGACTGATTGGAGGTGGGCTAGAGTGGGTGGCTGCTTGTGTGAGAGGGGGGTTGGCCGTATGGGTGACGGAAGAGGAAGGGCACTAAGGCAAGAGGAATAAAAGGAACCAAAGGAACATAACGAAGAGCCGGCACCCTGAGGTTTCGTGGTGTTGGCATCACGAGAGATCACCAAATTTCGGGAAAAGTCTTCTCTAAAATCTGCAATGAAAACCTAGAATCAACCTCTTACTTATTTATACAACCAATCATACTTATGAAAACCATTATGAGTGGTCAAGATCACTCGGTTGGTTCAAATACTATGAATACAAATAGGAAAAAATAAATAAAAAGACATAAAATATCTAAATGCCGCTTCAGATGTGATACGGTCTCCAATCATCTATCTAGCGATGAGAAATATGACGTGTGACAAATCAACCCCGAATAGGCCCTGAAATTTCTATTAATCCCCATCAAATTGCAACAACATTTTCTCTAAATGTCCAAAAAATATCTATACCAGCAAACATTGAACCACGGGACTTTACTGGAAGTCTGTGATGATTCCATTCTATCATTCAACAATCAAAACAAACAAAGAATTAACTTAAGTCTGAATACACTGTTAATATATATATATATGTATGTATATATAACAAATAAAAAAAATCAGAAATATCTCTAAATCAAGTCCAAGTCAACTCCTTTTCAGGACATAGGCCTTGGTTGGCCGCGCGGTTGCGGCCGCCGGCCGTTTGGCGAGGGCCGGCCACACGGATCCCATCCGCGGGATGCTGGATTTCCGCAGAAATCCATTGGATCGCAACACCGTGGAGGCCTCCGCGGTTGCGGTGACCTTCGCGGGGATCCTCTTTGCGGGACTTATGTGCGGCAAAACAGTCCCATAATTACTAATGAATAAGAAAATCCAAAAAATTGACAGAACAAAAATAATATAATGGTAAGCAGTTAAAATGGATTTTTTTGCAACATCAGCAATATTTTGTTGGTTTGATTTTTAAAGCATCACTGAATTCATCAACCATCACCCAATTCTTAACAAATTTTTTGCAACATTAGCAGTACCTTTAATTCATTAATTGAATTTTAAAAACAAAGATACAACATGTAACTGCTTCCCCAGCACACAACTCGCAAGGACGACTGTCGGCACCCCCAACATCCAACTCGAAAGGGTTCAATTTCAACAGATCTGCAGACCGCAAACCCCAACCCCTCTCCATGCCCACCGGTGGGTTGTTGGAGGCCGCATCCTCCCTTTGATGAGGGAAACTCAAGTCAAGCGGACAACACAGAGACTTCTCAGGAGGTCACCCATCCTAAGACTACTCCAGCCCGAACACGCTTAACTATGAAGTTCTTTCGCTTCTCATCACTAATTGAACTGCAACTTAATTGGTGATGAGTGTAGAAACTCCATAGTTAAGCGTGCTCGGGCTGGAGTAGTACTGGGATGGGTGACCTCCTGGGAAGCTCTCGTGCTGCCCACTTAATTATCTAGTTTCTCTCATCAAAGGGAGGTTGTGGTCACCAACAACCTGCCTGTGGATGAAGAGGGGTTGAGTGCTTAGACTGCAGCCCAGACAATGCCAGATGAGGCCACAACGATCCAGTGTGATCCAGAGTTGCCCGGCCCTGAGTTGTCATAGAGCACTCATCAGATCATCATCAATTCATGATTCAACTCAACAATTCAAATGGATGATAAGTCGAGAGAAACTCAATATCATCGTTCACCATTCACCTTATCAATCTCACGCACATAAGCACCACATACATCAGATGTTGCAAAATTATGTTTTATACTTGGATTAACTGTGTACTTCGATGTGACGTTATTGCCATAAGAGTAATATGAGGGTTGAGTGCCACATAAATCATAAATCCAAGGCCGAAAGTCTCAAATCAAGATAGTAACATTTGAAATTTTGAAGATAGTAACATCACAAAAAATTGTAATAGCCAGTTAGCCATACCTTGGTGTTTATTGTTTGTGGATGATATCGTTTTGGTCGATGAGACGCGCGAGGGTGTAAACGCAAAACTTGAATCTTGACGAGACACTTTAGAAAAGAAGGATTAGGTTGAGCAGGGCAAAGATAAAGTATATGGAACTTAAATTTAGCAATACAATGAGTGAAGGACGAATGTTTTTGTTATTAAGTTGGGTGATCAAGATATTTTCCATTGTGAGTGTTTTAATTATCTTGGATCGATTTCAAAAGGACGGAGGTATTGATAAAGATGTGACACATAGAATCCAAGCGGGTTGGTTGAAGTGGAGAGGCGTGTCAGGGATCTTATGTGATCGTAAAGCACCATTAAAACTTAAGGACAAGTTTTACGGTACTGCAAGACCAGCGATGCCCTATGGTTCTGAGTGTTGGGCAATGAATTGTGTACCTGAGCAAAAAATGGGAGTTGCAGAGATGAGAATGCTTAGGTGGATGTGTGGACATACAAGACTGGATAAAATTCGGAATGAATGTATCAGGGATAAGACAGGAGTAACACCAATTGCAGAGAAGATGCGAGAAGCTCGACTAAGATGGTTTGGACATGTACAAAGGAGACCATTAGAGACACTTGTTACTTGTTAGGCGTTGTGAGAGTTTAGTCACTAGGCACATTAAATGGGGGAGGGGTATACCAATAAAGACTTGTAATGAAACTAAGGAAAGACATGATGTACTTAGGCATTAGTGAGATTATGACAAAAATGACGAGAAAGAATCCATATGGCCGACCCCACTATAGTGGGATAAAGGCTTGAGTGTTGTTATATCCAGTCAGCCATAATAGTAACATCTAAAATTTAGGAAAGACAGAGTAACAAGGGATCATCTGATACCAGCAAGCAGAAGCCCAGAATATCGCCAGGCAAAACCCTAAAAATCAACATGTAGATGAAGAGTGACAATGTATTGTCACATTCAAAAGGAGAAACCTCAAAGCCAACAAATTGTCACATTCACAGAGGATGCTAAAGAGTAAGTGGAAGAGAAAATAACTATAAAGTGTAAACCAAGAAACCAGTGGGCGGAAATTAAGTGAAAACCCAAATTATCATCATCAACCAACACATTCATAGAGGAATTGATATTACATAAAAAAATACTCACATTGCGGAGAAGGGTTGTGGAGTAGTTAAAAAGATAGAACCAAAGAAGCAGCTGTGGAAATAGAAGCGATCGACAAAGGCCACCGAAGAAGAGAATCCATACGCTAGAAGCCAGAGATGATCAGAGAAAAAGTGGTTAATGAAAGAGAAGAAGAGAGTCATGATCTAGAAGCCAGACTCCAGGGCAAGAGATTAAAGGCAAGCTCTACCCTTCGAGACCAGAGTCATGAAATGAAGTGGCCTTAGAATCTTAAGCCTTTTATAAATAAATGTTAACACTCTACCGATATATCGATTGTGATATATTGCTCGATATATTGGGATGTCCTGATATATTTGGTGATATTTTGAAGAAAAAACACTATTTTTTCCAAATGTTGGCGTCGCATCGTTTTCTCCTTCAAACCGACATGTTGGTTATGTAGGCTGACATCTACAATAGTGACAACTATCTTTTTTTCATGAAATCAAAATCTCTATGTAAGAAACAAGAGCATGATGTAGATCACCTGTCTGAAGGAGCACCTGTCCAATCTGCCTAAGGAACGTTTCAAATATTATGGGATTTGAATCACAACCTCTTAACTCTCCTCGCACATTGAACTGAGAAACTGACTAATCATGCTTGCATCAACATAGATGTTTGGACGTGTGGTTGTATCGTGATTCAGTTTCCCAACAAGGTATTTATATAGTCATGGATTGGTCTAACGCTTCTCCTGTCCGGGTATGAGCTTGAGTGCTGGATCCATATGTGTTTAAGGTCGCTTCAAACCTATTGGAAATATCCTAGTGTGGCCATGCCTCGTGTGGATTCAGGCACCCAGTGTAGCACATATAATTTGTCTTTGTATGCGTACATCAGGTGTCTCAAGTTTTTTTGCATACTTTTTAAGTCCTTGAGACCCTACACCTTCCACCAATGGTTATATGTTCGATACTAAGGTATCAAAGACAGGTTTGGCCTCCTGTTACTAGTCCCAACCTAATTAACCGCATGAAGGGGCGTGTTTGAATTATCCTAGTGAGGCTATGTGTCGTATAAATAATTCCTGGCGTGACCCGTGTCTGTTGTCTTATTTGTTCTGATGTGTTTGACTTAAATTAGTCTCACATCTAATATCTTGGGTTGTCTTAGGTATTATGTAAGTTCTGGAGCCCCTCCACCTTTCACAAATTTCTTTTAGATAGGACCCTTGTGTACAACCCGTATTCGTCGAGAGTGGGTCCTACCACAACCAAGTCAGCAGAAGTCAAGGTCAACAAGTCAAGACAGGAGTCAAAGACAGAATTCAAGATCGTGGAAGGCCTAGGCGAGTATAGGCGAGCTCCCCTCGCATACTCGCCAGGTAGGCGACTAGGCGAGATACTCGCCCAGCCCGTGCGAGTTCCTCTGGAAGTCGCCTAGTCGCCAGGGGGTGGGGTATAAATATGACCCCCCCCCCCCCCCTCTTTGGATTTGCCTATAAATAGGACCCCAGGGGTACGAGGTGAGGGACTGGAAATCCTCGGCAAGATACTCGCGCGCTTCATTTTCGAGATACTAGCTGAATTTTTGGATTCCTTTTCCTTGGAGAGCAAGTCGCGACCTTGCGACTTCGCCGGCTAGCTTCCCTCGTACCCAGTTCGGCCATCTTTGGTTGAGAAGGGGCTGCTCCTTTCGAGCATCCGGGTACGTGGTGGGACCTTCCTGCCGCAACATCTGGGGTCCTGTTTGACCTGTCCCTTCTTTCTGGTCACCCTAGCCGTCTGATCTAGCTTCTAAACCGGTAACCTTAGGCGGCTTTGGTACGAATTCTGAGGTTAAGATTTTCCTGGCTTCAACACCTTGAGTTCTAATATTATATCAGAGCAAGGTTGTGGACCACGTCCGTAGTATGCGCATGCGCGTGGTTATTCACGTGATGGGGTGTGCTGGAATTATCGTGACGTGATCATGTGTCATGTGGATTAAGTACCTGTGTGACTGCATCTATAGTTTGTTTACACCGGTGTGTTCCATATTGGGTATTCCTAATTTTCTAGAGTACTTCAAGTCCTTCGGCCCCTTCACTTTCACTGATTAGTTTTTAAGATGGATTTTTTGGGTTCTAATGAACCAAACATGTCAGTTTCCATTGAAGTATCCAAAATTATTTTGCCATTTTATAGGTTTACCCGCAAAACATGTTACTAGGCATAAAAGCTTTGATTTGGGCCGTCTTGCCTACTTTGGTTATTAAAAAATGAGAGAATTCATGGCGCAGGCATTTGATGTGCATTGCTGTCGCCCACTGTACTTCACTTCGGAGTCCTTTATTTTGAACTTTGAAAGTATGAAGAGAGGAAAATTTCCTTGTGAGTCTGTGACATGGCAAGTGTTAGGTTCTTATTCATAGGTGCATAGTTTATAGTTTCCATCACTATGACCTGCTGAAGCCAATATTGAAGGGAGAATTCAAATGTGCACACAAATTTTCATAAACACTTTGCACAAATACATGCATGCTGACATATAAGTGGGAGGAAGCCGTAGCTTTACCGTCATTCCCTGTTTTTAGGCTTTTTGTTGTTCTTGTAGCATGTTCTAAATTTGTTTTTGCCTGGCTGATTTTATTTTTTATCATCAGGAATTTGAGCCTTTGATACAGAAGCCATACACAATTGCATATTTTCATTCTGCAGCATCTTTGCAAATGTAAGTCTCTGACGATATTAATATACCCAAATGAACTAGATGTATATACATTATTTAATAAGCTTATCATTCAACTTGCTATATCTATGTACTAGTATTTTGGCCCTTGGTACCCACCTGCTCCCCTTTGTACTTCACTCTTTTTCTTCCCATTTTTTATATAAATGTTGTAAAAAAAAAGAAAATAAACTAAGGGTAAATTTTAAATTGGGTATCCCCGAAGTTACCAAATAGAGGTTTCCCTTTAATATAATTGTTAAAATATACAAAGCCCATGTATCTAGGCCCATAAGGCCTCTCTCCTAATAGCTTCTCTTTTAGTCCCACGTCTTGAGTTTGTATTTTTCTCTCTCCTTATCTCTATCAATAGAGAGACATTGTACAAATGTAGATATACATAATGAGAATAATAAAATATTTGTTCATGTTATTTTGTATTTAACATGGTATCAGAGTCAAGCGTTCCTACAAACCAGTTTTAGCGATTGAGCCCTGCTCTCGCATCCCCTCGTACGGTCTCGCTCTCCTTCCTCACTCGCCCTCCTATTTGCCCCTCTCGTGCTCTATCCACTTTGTGTGTGTCGTACGCCGACCTTCGTTCGTGCCTGTGCGTCACTATCTAGCTCCTCTACTGAGCTCTTTCTTCTCGCGCTCATTGTGACGAGCTCCTCTGCCAAGCCCTTCAGCCGAACCTTGTGTTCGTGTTCTGCGGGGCTCTCCTGCTCGCTTTGTGCCCTGTCAAGCCATAGAAATCGAATCTTGAGCTCGTGTTCTGTGCTCTTCGCTCTCCCTACACTCTTCTTGTTTTCGAGCTCTTATGTTTGCTTTTTCGCCGAGCTCGTATTCCCGTTGTCGAGCTTACATGCCGAACTTTTGTTTTGCCAAGCTCTTTTATTCGCTTTGAGGTTTGCTTCCACCAAGCTTCTTATGCCAAGCTCATTGTGGCGAGCTCGTCTTCTTACCAAAGTTTCCCTGTTGCTGATCTCCTCGCCGAGCTCCCTGTTGCTGACCTACTCCTTACCGAGCTCCCTATTGCCGACTAGTCATGAAACCGCCGGCTGCTTCTAGTCCCTGCTCTCGCTCTGAAATTGACCTTCTACGGGACGAACTCAGACACATGCGGGAATTGATTACTCGCAATTCTGGCGTTGTTTCTTCCGCCCATGTCGGTCTCTCGACCTCTCCCTTTAGCTCCTCCAAGATTGTGGACTCCAGAGCCACCAATCACCTCTCCCCACACCATCCCTCTCGGTATTTGGACTCCCCGTGTCCAAAGTTCGTTACAGTGGCAAATGGCTACACCACTCCCATTGTCGGCTTTGGAGATGTGTTACTCACTCCCTTTTTATCACTCCGCTCTGTTCTTCATGTTCCTGGCTCATTCTTCAATTTGCTCTTTGTGAGTCGTTTAACTCATGATCATGATTACCGAATTACCTTCTCTTCATCTTCCTTTGTTGTGCAGGATCGACATGCCCAAAATATCATTGTAAAGGTGCGGCTTTAAAATGCGCTCTACACTCTGGATCTTCCTTCCACTACTCTTTCTTCAGTCAGCTCCGTTGATTTGCACTGTCGTCTCGATGTTGCTCCTCTTCCTATTCTTCAGAAGACTCTCCTCGATGTGTCATTTTCTCCTTTTAATTATGAATCATATGAGAAACAACATCGCTCTATTTTCCGGCGTCATTGTACTTGGAGCGTTGCTCCCGATTTAGTACATTTTGATATCCAGGACCCTATAAAACCGCTAGTCTATTTTGTTATCGCTACTTTGTCACATTTATTGATGATTATTAATGCATGACTTGGTTATATATGTTTTGTGATCGCTCTGAGCTCTTGTCTCTTTTCTCTCCTTTACTACAAAAACTCACTCAGTTTACCTGTGCTATCAAAATTCTTCATATCAACAATGCGCACGAATATACTGGACATGCTTTCTAGGAATTTTGCACCTCTTTGGACATCATCCACCAAATCTCTTGTGTGTATACTCCACAACAGAATGACGTTATTGAGTAGAAGAACCGCCACCTTCTCGAAAACGCCTTGACTCTCCTATTCCAGATGTAGGTCTCCACAACCTATTGGAATTTCGCTGTCTCCTCTACTTGTTATCTCATCAACCACATGTCCTCGTCTGTCCTCCAATTTTTGTCCCCTTCTTTCTCTTATTTCCTTATCGCACTCTCTCCCCCCTGACCCCATGGGTCTTTGGCTGCATTTGCCATGTTCACCATCTCGGTCCTCCTGTTGGCAAGCTGACTCTCATGCTACGCGTTACATGTTCGTTGGTTATTCACGCGCCCAGACGAGCTATGTCTGTTACTCGCCCTCCACTCGGAAGCTGATCACATCTGTTGATGTCACTTTTTTGGAAAATCAGTCTTTACATTCATTTGTCACTGCGTCACTATCACCTCTTGATCTCCCACGTACTCTTGCTGCTACTAATTCTTCCTTACCTCCTTTACCGTCGACACCACCGCCTACCTCAAACTCTCTTCATGTCTACTCTCACCGCCATCCTCGTTCTGGAGTCCCACAATAGCCCCATCTACTGTTGATAACCCGCAAACTGCTGATTCGATGACACCCTCCACCGTGCATTCGCCTCAAATTATGTTTTCATGCATCTTCTCTCCTCTCAGTTGCCCAAATTTGCAACCTCTCTACCTTCTACTTCCACCCCGTCTTTGTGCAGGAGGCTCTTCAGCATCTGGGGTGGAGGGTGGCAATGGATGAGAAAATGGCCGCTCTATGGGTCAATCACACTTGGGGCCTTGTTCCCCTTCCTCCTGGTTATTCTTCGGTTGGTTGTAAATGGGTTTTTACTATCACGCATCACCCAGATGGGACGGTTGGCCGCCTCAAGGATTTGCTTGTTGCTAGAGGTTTTACTCAACAACATGACCTGGATTATGAAGAGATTTTTTCTCCGGCAGCAAAACTCAGCATCGGTCAAGTCTTATTCTCCCTTGATGTTCATCATCATTGGCTGCTCCATCAACGTAACATTAAAAATGCCTTCTTTAATGGCGATCTCTTGGAGACTGTGTACATGCAATAACCTCTTGGTTATACACCCATAGGGGAGTCCTTTGTCTGTCAACTGAAGATATCTCTCTATGGACTCGAGCAGTCTCTACGTGCATGGTTTGAGATGTTTAGTCGGGTGGTTCATGACTTTGCTTTCACCCGAAGCTCGACAGACTTTCCCCTATTAATTCAACGACGTTCATCCAACACCGTGGAGATTCTAGTCTACGTTGATGAAATCTTTGTTATTGGTGATGATCTTCCCGACATCACCCAAATCAAGCAACATCTTGCTTCTCTTTTTCAAACTAAGGACTTGGGACAACTTCGCTACATGAGAATTGAGGTAGCCCTACGACCTGATGGTCTTGACTTGTCTCAGCGGAAGTATTGTCTTGATCTACTTCACGATGCATGCTACACTAGATGTAAGTCTGTGGATACTCCTATCAATGCAAATCATCTACTTTGTGCTCGCGGCTCGAACTCTGATCAACTTATCTCTAATTCAGTGTACTATTGTTGTCTTTTTGGCAAGTCAATCTATCTTACTGACACACGACCCGACATTTACTTTGTGGTCGGTGTGGTCAGTCGTTTCATGTATACCCCTCAGGTCTCTCATCTTCTGGAAGTATAGCATATTTTTCGATACTTGATGAATGCTTTGGGACAAGGGATGGTGTACAATCATTCTACTTCTCTGTCTCATGGCTGGAAAGTCTCCTCATTGATCTAGGTATAAAACTTCCGCTACCAGCTGTTTTCCTCTGTGATAATCAAGTTGTAATTCACATATCTGAGAACCCTGTGTTTCATGAGCGTACAAAATATATTGAAGTTGATTCTCATTTTGTCCGGGAAAAAATTCAACTTCGGAAACTGATTCTACGATATGTGTGGACTGTTGATCAAATCTCTTATATTCTCACAAAGGCCTTGTCTCGCCCACTATATCCACAATTTCTCTCCAGCTTGTGGGGGGAGTGTTAAAACAGATGAAGCTCATATATCTAGGCCCATAAGGACTCTCTCCTGTAGATCATTTTTAGTCTCACATCTTGAGTTTGTATTTTTCTCTCTCCTCTTTATATATAGAGAGACATTGTACAATGTAGATATATATAACGAGAATAATGAAATATTTACTCATGTTATTTTGTATTTAACAATAATAATAGATAATACCGTATCTAATTGTTAATATAAGCATATTCAGATCATAGCTAAGTGGCTATGAATATTGTTTGGAATATGCTATTGAAATTTCTCACTGAAATAATCTTACTAAAATTTACCAGATTTCGAAATAACATAAACTACTCTTCTGGTCTCCAACCTTGATTCTTTATCCCTCAAGGAATCAAGGAAGTTTGGCCTCCTTAAAGGGGTTATGTTAGAATCTATGGATCTAACCTTCTAACCTGCAACTAATAAATTGTAGGTGGATGGGATCAGGATCTATTTTTAAGTTCACAAAGCTACCTGAGTTTTCGATATAAGACTACATTCTCAACATGCCCTCTCACTTGTGAGATTATCACACAAGATAGGGCACAATGACGACAAAGGATCCATATAGCTGACCCCACTATAGTGGGATAAAGGCTTGAGTGTTGTTGTTGTAAAGCTACATGAGTTTTCGATATAAGACTACATTCTCAACGTGCCCCCTCACTTGTGGTTTTGGCCTCAGACGTGTGCATTTTTTTAATTGGATCACATGAGTGGGTTGTCGGGCCTAGCCTGCTTTGACACCATGTTAAACCTATGCACTGAACCTAAAATCAGTTGGTTGTAGACATTGTTTTGAATGTCTTTCATGTCTGACATGTTATTTTTTAGAGTAAAACTACCTTTTTTATAAAAAAAATTGATTTTCCTTTTGTAAAATATAGGCCAACATATCCGATTTTCTCCGATATACCGGTTTACATGACTTTTGATTATATCGTCTGCTATTTTATTTTATGGTATGTTAGCAATCTAACAATATGTCTATATCATACATTATATTTAATTTTGAATAATTATTTTATACTATATTTTTTCTTTTCTCATATTACAAAAAATTGTGAAAAAGTTCTAAGACATATATTAGTTTTTATTTATATGATTTTATCATAAACTTATTAAGTATGAAAATATTTATAATCAATGATATTCAACGTGTAAATCTTATTTATTCGCTATGAAACTTAGTACAAGCTGATGCAGTGGTAGGCCGACTGGGGAGGGGGGACACTATAAATGCAATCCTACATGCGATGGAGAGTGATGAAAATGCAAGAGGAGATCCACTTTAAAATTAGCAAAAGTACTTAATTAATATAAGATAAGCAGGAGCGCAAGCATTCACAAATTTTAAATAAAGAGAGCAAGCTTCAATCAACAAAACGACCAAGGCGCAAACGTTTAAGCACGTGCAGAATAAGCCTTGCAAATCTTACGACGTCTGTTGCTAATGGAAAACAAATAAATGTGCAGAATATGTAACAATAGAAAATAGAACTCCAAATATAACTTACACGGGCAGGCGGTGGTAGATAATGGTTGATTGCGGGCATCCAAGGTCACTGCAGAGTGGGGAAGCGTTAGGAGAGGGTTCTGGACTGGGGTAGGGGGAGGGCGACAATAGGACTAGGGAAATGGTGGTTGGTAGGGGGTTTTGTGGCTGGCGACAGAGGAAAACTTGGGATGGGGTGGTTGTCGGGCTGGAGGAGGAGGTGTGGTTCGGTTGTGACACATGGGGCTTGGGAAGGCTGGAGAAAGGGAGGCGGGGCTGCTGATAAAGTGGTTGGAGGTGAGTTGGGAACTCGGCGGAGTTGGACAGGCGGTAGCAAGGAGGCTAAGGGGAGGTTTACGACGATGGCTTGTGGAAGGGAGGGCGGAGGAGACTTACAGTGGACCGACAAAGGAAGACGGAGGGGAGAGGCCTTGTTGTCGCACCAAGAGGGGAAACTCTCGGAATCGCTCATGGGGACCCACGATCGACTGTTTGCGCAAATGCAAAATAATCTTCGATGCCCAATCAACCGGATCCTTCACTATTTAAACATAAAACCAACTTAGGGCACCCAAATTAGACGACTCATATTGTCCAATCTGATCGGGTGTCAAATATAACTGAAAACAAATAAAGTAATACTTCAAAACGACTCCGAACGATCATCCGGGCGCAACCGTGGTCTCGGATTGCCCAAACGGGTAGCGGTTCACCGCCTCCTTTGAGAATAGACATGTGTTGAGCGTAGCGGGCCATCACAAGCAAAATAAAACTCTTATATAATTTTAAATATATTTTATATTGTATTGATTTGTACTTGTTTCAATATTTAACTTTAGATATTTTTCGAATTTATTTTGGGATGTACTTGACTTATTATTCGTTTATGTTAAGAAAAAAATGATAAAAGTCCAATATAAAAGCCCACTTTTGGGGCCATGTAAATCGCTCTTTAGTCCCACATCATAGGATTGAAGTTCTCTCTTCTTTTCTCTTCCTATATAAGTGTATGTATACATGTAAACAGATTGGACAAGTTGGAGAAATTAATAAAATTGATTTATTTTTCTCTCATTTTCGGTCTCTTTTACATGGTATCAGATCCCAAAAGGTCCTCCTAGTTAGAATTCTTCTAACCGCCGGCCTTGTCCTTCTCTTTTCTATCCGCACCGGGCTGCAGTCTCCTTGTTTCGCTATCCGCTTCTTCTCTTCTAGTCGCTGCTTACTCTTGCTACCCGATCTTAGTCGCTGTTTGTCAATCTCTTCTCCTCTAGCCGTTGCGGCCTCCTTCCTGTTGTCTCCTGCGGACTGTTGCTCCTTGTGCGGGTTTCTGCGGCTTGCTGCTTTCTCCTTGCTGCTCTACCCATAGCTCTTTTGCTAGGCCGCCCTCCTCTTGCTTTCATGGACTCCACAGAGGCTTCCTCTCTTCCCGCTCATGTCACAGCTCCCTCTCCTCAAGTCCGCGATGAGCTTCGGATCACTACCATCTCTCTCAGTGGGAAGCACAACTTTGTGGAATGGGTGCATTTTGTTCGCCGTGTTCTACAAACTAAAGGTCTTCTTCATCATCTTACCCGGGACGTTCCCATTGCTCCTACTGATGAATGGTTGCATGATGACGGCCGAGTCCAATCTTGGATTCTCAATTCCATGGACACCAAGCTCTACCGCATGGTCATGTATCATGAGACGGTCAAGGTGATGTTGGAGAAGCTTCACTCTCTCTACTCTGACAAAGACAGCTAATTGCATTTGTTTGACATCGTCTCCGCGCTTCAATCTCTAGATCCCGGCACAACGGGCGATTTGACCTCCTTCGTTGCCAAGGCCAAAACTCTGGTGGAGGCCTGGATACAACATCAGCCTCCCTCCACGGATGTCACTACACAACGAACACAAAATGAAGCTGTTGGGATTGCAATGATGATGACTCGTGTTCCTCCTCATCTTCACAATGTTCGGGCTCAGATTCTTTCTTCCTCTACAACACCTTCGTTGTATGATATTCGTTCTATGTTGCTCAAGGTTACTTCACCATCTGAGGTCCCAGGAAATTCTCCAGCTCTCCTTCAACATCCCCTTTTACTTACTCCTCCTGCTCGTGGAACATGACCCCGCGGAGGTCGCCACATGTCTCGGGGACGAGGACGTGTTGGGCGTTCTGCCTTTAAATGTACGTACTGTGGTCGAGAGGGTCATCTTGAAGCCACCTGCCACACAGGGTTCTAACTCTACTACTCGACAAGACATCAACGCTCTTCGCACCCAGCTTCAGCAGCTCCAAGGGGTTATCAGTCGCTCGTCTGGCTCGGTTGCGTCTTTCTCCACTGAAGTTGTATCATGTCTCTTCCATAGCCCCTATTGGATTGTGGACTCAGGAGCTACTCACCACATTATCTCCCAGAAATCACCTCAGTACATTCAGTCTGCTTATCCCAAGTTTATCATTGTAGCAAATGGCGACAAAACTCCGGTTTTTGGCACTGTTGACCTTCGGCTTACCCCAACTCTCTCTCTCTCCTCGGTTCTTCATGTTTAGGGGTCCCCTTTCAATTTACTATTAGTTAGTCGCCTTACTCAGGAACTTGACTGTTGTATAACTTTTTCTCCTTCCTCTTTTGTTGTGCATGATCGTCGAACGCGGAATACCATTGGTAAAGGGCGGCTGTCGAATGGACTATCTCTTGGATCTTCCTCCCACCGTTCTCTCTATTATCTCCACTGTTGATTGACATCATCGTCTTGGGCATGCTCCCCTCCCGATTCTCAAGAAGGTTGTTCTTGATGTTTCGTTACAAGAGTTCACTTGTGAGTCTTGTATCTATGACAAACAATATCGTACTTCTTTCCCTCCTACATGCATTGTTTTAAATGTCCTCCGACATGTCCGACATGTCTTCCGACGTGTCATTTTTTAGAGGAAAACGATATGTTTTTCTCAAAATAATAGATTATGTTCTTTTGTAAAATATAGGCCGACATGTCCGATCTTTTCCGATATATCAGCCGACACGACTTTTAAATATATCACTCGCTATTTAATTTTATATTATATTTGCAGACAAATGTCATATATTTAAATCACCTATGGAACTTATTTCAATTTATTGTATGTTTAAATTTAAATAACTTATATTTCAATTTTTTTTTTATTCTTACAATCAATTTTGTATAATTGTTTCACAAATTTTTAATTTTATATTATAAAAAATAGGAAAATATTTAATAAATTTATTAGGTGATTGTTTCATATTTTTAATATAAATTTATAAGTTTGAAAAAACTTATAATAAATCAAGTATTTTTAACTTTTAAATCTTTTTAATTTGCAATAAACTTATTGTTATCAAAATAAAATTAGTGTATAATATTAAATATATTTTACAATGTATCATTTTTTATTTGTTAATAATTTTTTTTCTTATATACTGTTTAAATTTATTTCATAATATAAATGACTCATTTTTATCTATTTTTTATATTATTTTTCTATTTTTATAACATATAATTATAGTTAGAATACATTAAATAAAAATTTTATTTATAATATATGGAAATCCGATATTTTAAAATATCCCCGACATGTCTCCGACTTTCGACATCCGACATTTAAAAACACAATCCGATATTTAAAACATTGCCTACATGTACTCGGAGTGATACTCCTTTCTCTTTAGTGTATTCTGATATCTGGGAGCCCTATTAAATCCCTAGTATCTTTGGATATTGTTATTTTATAACTTTTATTGATGATTACTCGCATCTCATCTGTTTGTATCTTTTTCATGATCGTACCGAACTAACATTTGTGTTCTGTACTTTTATTACTGAGACGCGTACGCAATTCTCGACTACGTTTAAAGTAATTCGCACCGACAACACTCGTGAATATACTAGTCGCACATTCTCAAATTTATGCACCGAGTTCGGCATTCTACATCAAACTTCGTGTGTTTATACCCCAACAAAACGGTGTGGCCAAGCGGAAAAATCGTCACCTCCTTGATGTCGCCCAGTCACTCATGTTTCAAATGAAGGTGCCCACAAAATACTGGAATTTCGCCGTTTCTAATGTCTGTCATCTCATCAATCGCATGCTCTCCTCTGTGTTCGACTTCACCTCTCCGTTTAGTTTCATTTTTCCTTTCTAGTCGGTGTTCTCCCTCACACCTCGTATCTTCGGATGTGTATGTTATGTTCACATTCTTGGTCCACCCACTGACAAGTTGGCTGCTCGCGCTACCAAGTATATGTTTGTTGGCTACTCCCGCACTCAGAAGGGGTATGTCTGCTACTCTCCTATTGATGTCAAGCTGATCGTTTCGGCTGATGTGACCTTTCTTGAGGATCAACCATTCCACTCCTTCCCTTCGAGACCGTCTTTACCTATCCCTGGCGCTCGTCCTGTTGTACCTGTCACAACTCCGTCTCTCCCACTTCTTCCTTCACCGCTCCCGGCGCCCGCTCCACCACCACCACTTCTTCATATCTATACTCGGCGTTCATCCAAGACTGGTCCCCTACAATAGCTCCCTTCTACCAATATCATTTCGCGGCAGGACGATTCAACATCAACCTCTACAGCTCATCACTTGGCGAATTATGTATCTCTGCATCGGCTCTCTCCGCCACTTCTAAAATTTGTCACCTCTCTTTCCCGCATTTCTATTTCTAACTCTGTGCGGGAAGCTCTCAACACTCGGGGTGGCTTGCAACCATGGATGACGAAATGACTGTCTTTTGGGCTAACCAGATTTGAGATCGGGTTCCTCTTCCTCCTGGCCAATCCTATGTCAGTTGCAATTGGGTCTTTGTTATCAAACATGCTCTAAATGGGTCTGTCGACCACTTAAAGGCTCACCTCGTGGCCTGGGGCTTCACTCAGCAACAAGGACTTGATTATGATGAAACTTTCTCCCTGGTCGCCAAGCTAAATACCGTTCAAGTCCTGATCTTTTTAGTCGTGCATCGTCAGTGACGCTTGTATTATTTGGATATCAAAAATGCATTTCTCAGTGGCGATCTCCAGGAGACTGTTTATATGCACCAATTTACGGGGTTTGAGACTACGGGAGAGTCTCGGGTATGTCTTCTTCAGAAGTTTATATATGATCTCAAATAGTCCCCTCGTGCTTGGTTTGAGAAATTCGGTGAGGTTGTTCGCGAAGTTGGCTTTCCACGGAGCTCGGCAGACTTCTCACTCTTCACTCATCATCCACCAACAACCACTGTGATTCTCCTTGTGTATGTTGATGATATTCTGATTGCGGGCGACGACTTCATGGAGATACAAACAATCAAGTAACATTTAAACTCAGTATTTTAGACAAAAGACTTGAGAAATCTTTGATACTTTCTTGGGCTTGAGGTCACAAGACGACCTGATGACCTTCTCCCGTCCCAACGGAAGTACTGCATCTTCTTCAAGATGTCGGCTACTCAGGGTGCAAACTTGCGGACACCCCTATGAATGTAAATCACAAGCTTTCTGCACATGGTTCTGATTTCGACCAACTGCTTACAAATCCAAAGTACTATCGACGCTTGACGAGCAAGTTGATTTATCTTACAGTTACACGACCTGATATCTCATTTGTTGTGGGGGTTGTGAGTCGATTTATGCATGCTCCTCGGACATCTCATCTCCAAGCAGTCGAGCGCATTCTCCGATATTTGAAGACTGTTCCGGGACAAGGACTATTTTACAAATCATCTACCTCTCTATCTCAAGTTGCGTATTCTGACGCTGACTATTTGGGTTCTCTTGATGATAGATGTTCCACAACTGATTTTTGTACATACTTTGGTGGACACCTTATTACCTGGAGTAGCAAGAAGCAGACTGTTGTTGCTCGCTCGTCTGCTGAGGCCGAGTACCGTGCTATGGTAACAATTGTTTTTGAGCTAACCTGCCTTGAAAGTCTTATAAATGATTTGAGACTCAAACTCTAATCTCCGGCAACCTTATTTTGTGTCAGTCAAGCCGCTATAAATTTTGTCAAGAATCTCGTATTCCATGAACGAACAAAACATATTGAAATTGACTGTCACTTCGTTCGAGAAAAAATTCAGTCAAAGAAGTTAGAGTTGGAACATGTTCCCGCTACAGGACAAGTTGTTCGGCCGTTATATTAGTTCTTATCCAAGGTTGGTGCCTACGACTTGTATGCTTCATCTTGCGGGGGAGTGTTAAGGAAAAATGATAATAGCCCACTTTTGGAGTCCATGTAAATCTCTCTTTAGTCCAACATCATAAGATTGGAGTTCTCTCATCTTTTCTCTTCATATATAAGTGTATGTGATGCAGGACGACGCGTAGAGTTTACGCGCCTGTCGGCTATTTCTAGGAAACCCTAAATGCATGCAACGAAATATGACTTTTTTTTGTTTTAAAAAAATTTGAGCGGGCGTTGCACGGAGTTATGAAATTAAACAACGTAATTTTTTTAGACACGAAATCACTACGTTGTTAGAAAATGAAATTTCTTAATAAGATGGTTCAGTTTAAATCCGGGAAGGAAGCTCGCAACTTTCGTTCCGTTCCCTTTTGTCGTAGCACAACGGAAATCGTGAACTCCAAATACGTTTCCGTTTGGAGTTTTCGACGTAGCGTTTGCTGACGAAACTTAGGCGAAAACCCGGCAAAGTGTCTATTATCCTACGAGAAAATATTGAGGCGCACACAAAGGAAAAGAAAGAAACAATTACCCACGGAAGAGGCGTCTTCCGTATTCGAAGTCGAGGGCGATCACGCGAGAATTCCTCGTCACCTTCGATATCCGCTCCGAGGTCGGCCGCTATCGCATACGGGCACCAAGGAATTAAATCGCTCCCTCACACGAGGTGGTTTCACGGAATCACTCACAAAGTAAGGAAGCCACAAACTAACATTCCTAAAATTCACTCGCTCTCACACTCAGGGTGGATCCACGTATTCACAAACACTCACGGTGGTTCCACGAAATCTCTAACGCTCAAGTGGATCAAGATTCCCACAGTTGAATCAAAATCCAAATCTAAGATTAGTCTAATTAATCACGGGAGGCACAGAACTAGACAGCAATTTCTAGTTTCCTATTAATTTCTCACAGCAGGCTATTCACAAAACTTCACAAATCACTACTCTATTATGTAAACATTCGGAGAATAAAAAGAAAAAAAAAAGCACAGTAAAACACTTTACTGTTCATCTTCTTTTCAGGACAATCACGAGTTAAAAAAACAGAGCAGGAATCATAAATTCCACCGGCTACAGGAATCATAAATTGGAAGCAACTTCACACATAGAAATTGTTTTCAACATCAATCACCAAATTTCATCACCTCACACGGGAGAAATAACCTCACAGCAAATTTCCATTTCAGATTTTCATCCTCCCTGATTTCCTCTCCTTCCTCCTTTATAGGGCAGCCTGAAGGCGGATGTGAGGGCAGAAGAGGCCGTCGAAGCCGAAGGAGGAGGACGATCGTGGCCTGGACATGGATGTCTGAGTCGAAACCGCTGAACCGTCGGGCTCGGTTGCAGAAACCGCTGGAGCAATCGGCGAGTCGATGATGAAACCGTCGGCTTTGACGTGGCTGGATCGTGAGGAGGATATGTGCGGAGCTTCGCCTGGAGGAGCGGCTGACGGGTCCTTGCGGGATGTGAGATCCGCCATTTTCGCGGGTCTGGATCGGGAAGGAGCTACAGGGCAACCATCGGGAAGAGGCACCGGCTTTTGTTGACCTAATAACATATATATTTAATATATATATACAATACATTAATAAGTATATATATATATATGTGTGTCTCTCTCTCAATATTACACATGGGTGCACTTATATATACATATATATATGTATTATTATATATATATGTATATATAATAGTAGAGAAAATAATACTCCAAACATAGCGACGTGCGCGGGCGTGCAACAACAAGGCAACGCGCGCAGGCGTGCGACCAACTAAAAATTGACAACATGAAACTTGCAAAAATAAAATGCAATAAACATAAACTGAAAATGCGACGTCGGACAGTCTTCGGCGATCTGACCTAGGTTGGTCTCCACCAACTCTCCCCCTCTCGAAATCACTCATCTCTGGTGAGTGCTCCGAGTGGTAGTACGGGAGAAGATCTACATCCATGCCAATGAATCAGTATCTCTGAAAACTATCATTAGTAGTGGTCACGGTCCAATATGTGCTCGGAAACTGGAATAGAATATTCTCCTGACGTCTCATGCTCAACCTGAAACTGACTTTGAAAACAGAAGGAACTACAATGAAAGTGTCAGTAGCGGAATGAATAAAGGTCTGTCCTGAATGTGGCTCCTCACTCTCACTCACCATCCCAGAAGAATCAATTGGAGGAGAAGACAATGGAAAATCTACAGACTCATGCGGGTAATCGTGAAATAAAGTCAGATCGGCTACGTTAAAAACAGGATTTGCTCCCCAAACGGAAGGCATCTCAAATTCATACGCATTCTGCCCAATCCATTTCACTACTCGAAAGTGTCCAGTACTACGGTAGCTAGCTTCTTTACGGTACCAGAAGGTAGCCGTTCCGGATTTAGCCGAACCATAATCAAGTCATTCATTTTTAAATTTAGTAGCTCTTTTTGCCCTTTTTAAAATTGAGTTGCATAAAATCATAAATAATATGTAATTTCCGCTCGAAATATTTTTTATGCAAATCATGCAAATGCAAAGATGACTACTAACACAACGAACACCACAAACCGATGGTTTCAGACATCCAAAGCAACTCCTGAGAGAGGTACATGATCAGGAGGCTCAGAGGGTGGATCATAAAAGAATTCATCGCAGGAGCGATGGACACGCAAGTGCAAACCTGAGACATCAGTGATCAGATACAATATTAACGTATCAGCGAGTGCACCCTCGAACTCGACTGTGTCTCTAAAGATGGAAGCATCCCAAATGTGCGGTGAACCTATATGCGGATCATCTGGTGGTTCATCAGGAGGGATATAATAAAATTCGTCGCAAATGCGACGCGTGCAAACATAAGCTCCAATAACAGATGGAGTGCTCTCAGATAAATGTGCACGAAGTGTGATAACCGTAATAAATGTGCTAAGGGAAAGTGAGACATTAGGAGGCTCACCAGGTGGGACATAGAAGAACTCATCGCAAATACGACGGTCAGTAAGTGGTACGTCCCATAACTCATCTAGAGTGCGAGTCACCAGATGGCTATACCTAAGCACTATCGACATCAGGTGAGACAATGGAGCAGGTATCCATGTCTTAAAATTTGCAAATGTACTACTTAGAATCAGCTCATCCACACATGGACGTGGTGGTTCATCTGGAGGATCAATAGGAGGGTCGTTAAATGACCCATCAGTCGAGTGATGGTCCTCCAGGAAGGAACCGTCAGAAGGGGTCATACTCTCAGATAGGGTAGAAGTGACTACCTCGTGATCACTACTAAGCTCTCGGCTCCCAATTGTAATGTCACTTGGTGTGCCATCAGGTGTGGTGATGTGACTTGATGCGTCATCGAGTGTGGTGATGTGACTCGGTGCGCCACTAGGTGAAGTGTGCAAGGAACCTACACTCAAGGGAGAGCTAGTAGAAATCGAATCAAGGACGGGTTCACTAAGTGGAGCAGACTCATCTGTGGTCTGACTCCACACATCCTGTATCAGGATATCAGACAGAGTGGGCGATATCTCTCTGGTGTGGGCAGTGACATGCTCTTTCTGACCCTCAATGTCTATCATCCTGTTCGTCATCGGAACACTAGGTGTGGTGTACTCTTGACGATAGTGACCTCTATAGGACTCGTGAGTGTAGTCGTGACAATCGTCCATAACATAATCATGACGTGCTCGTGGATGATCATGTGTCCTATGAACATACGGTGGTGGTCGCACATATGCAGTCTCAGATTTCTCATATAAAGGAGACGTGTAGTATCGATAACTAGAGGAATACTGAATCCTATCCTCATAATAAGGTGTCGAGGGACCAATAGGATCCACTCGGGTACGAGTATAATAACGACGATTGTCATCATACGGATCGTCTCTATAATGAGGACGTGTTGGTGGGGCAACACGATCTCTGGTAGTGGTATACGGTGATCGAGTATAATCATCGAAGTGTCGTAACGATCTCCGTGGCTGGGCACTATGAGTGTGAGTGTAAGGGTAGTCGTGATCCTCAAATAAAGGGTTCCTCCTAAAGGTAGACCTTTCCACATAGTGATGAGGAACATCGTAATGCTCACGGACCGAATGCTCATCTCGAATTTGAGGCGGCATTGACGCTCGAGGGGGTATTTCTAATCTACTCACCCTACATCTAAGGTGTGCTAACCTTTCATGTATCTGACATGTACTCTCTGTTAAGGTCGTTAGTTGGTGGGCGAAAGGTGTAAACCACTGGGGCGGTTCATTCCCTTCGTGTCCACGACTCGGGTGACCACATTCAGTTTGACGCATTCTATCACTACGACGATACATGCTAAGAAAATTAAATGCAATGATGATAAAATAAAAATTTCTCTCTCTTTTTTTTAAAAAATTTATAAAATGAAAAACGGGTTCCTATTCTACATAGGGTGGATCCCAAAACTTAGAAAAATTTTGGAACCTCCCTCTGATACCAATTTGATGCAGGACGACGCGTAGAGTTTACGCGCTTGTCGGCTATTTCTAGGAAACCCTAAATGCATGCAACGAAATATGACTTTTTTTTGTTTTAAAAAAATTTGAGCGGGCGTTGCACGGAGTTATGAAATTAAACAACGTAATTTTTTTAGGCACGAAATCACTACGTTGTTAGAAAATGAAATTTCTTAATAAGGTGGTTCAGTTTAAATCCGGGAAGGAAGCTCGCAACTTTCGTTCCGTTCCCTTTTGTCGTAGCACAACGGAAATCGTGAACTCCAAATACGTTTCCGTTTGGAGTTTTCGACGTAGCGTTTGCTGACGAAACTTAGGCGAAAACCCGGCAAAGTGTCTATTATCCTACGAGAAAATATTGAGGCGCACACAAAGGAAAAGAAAGAAACAATTACCCACGGAAGAGGCGTCTTCCGTATTCGAAGTCGAGGGCGATCACGCGAGAATTCCTCGTCACCTTCGATCTCCGCTCCGAGGTCGGCCGCTATCGCATACGGGCACCAAGGAATTAAATCGCTCCCTCACACGAGGTGGTTCCACGGAATCACTCACAAAGTAAGGAAGCCACAAACTAACATTCCTAAAATTCACTCGCTCTCACACTCAGGGTGGATCCACGTATTCACAAACACTCACGGTGGTTCCACGAAATCTCTAACGCTCAAGTGGATCAAGATTCCCACAGTTGAATCAAAATCCAAATCTAAGATTAGTCTAATTAATCACGGGAGGCACAGAACTAGACAGCAATTTCTAGTTTCCTATTAATTTCTCACAGCAGGCTATTCACAAAACTTCACAAATCACTACTCTATTATGTAAACATTCGGAGAATAAAAAGAAAAAAAAAGCACAGTAAAACACTTTACTGTTCATCTTCTTTTCAGGACAATCACGAGTTAAAAAAACAGAGCAGGAATCATAAATTCCACCGGCTACAGGAATCATAAATTGGAAGCAACTTCACACATAGAAATTGTTTTCAACATCAATCACCAAATTTCATCACCTCACACGGGAGAAATAACCTCACAGCAAATTTCCATTTCAGATTTTCATCCTCCCTGATTTCCTCTCCTTCCTCCTTTATAGGGCAAATTTCCATTTCAGATTTTCATCCTCCCTGATTTCCTCTCCTTCCTCCTTTATAGGGCAGCCTGAAGGCGGATGTGAGGGCAGAAGAGGCCGTCGAAGCCGAAGGAGGAGGACGATCGTGGCCTGGACATGGATGTCTGAGTCGAAACCGCTGAACCGTCGGGCTCGGTTGCAGAAACCGCTGGAGCAATCGGCGAGTCGATGATGAAACCGTCGGCTTTGACGTGGCTGGATCGTGGGGAGGATATGTGCGGAGCTTCGCCTGGAGGAGCGGCTGACGGGTCCTTGCGGGATGTGAGATCCGCCATTTCCGCGGGTCTGGATCGGGAAGGAGCTACAGGGCAACCATCGGGAAGAGGCACCGGCTTTTGTTGACCTAATAACATATATATTTAATATATATATACAATACATTAATAAGTATATATATATATATATATATGTGTCTCTCTCTCAATATTACACATGGGTGCACTTATATATACATATATATATGTATTATGATATGTATATATAATAGTAGAGAAAATAATACTCCAAACATAGCGACGCGCGCGGGCGTGCAACAACAAGGCAACGCGCGCAGGCGTGCGACCAACTAAAAATTGACAACATGAAACTTGCAAAAATAAAATGCAATAAACATAAACTGAAAATGCGACGTCGGGCAGTCTTCGGCGATCTGACCTAGGTTTGTCTCCACCAGTATGTATACATGTAATCAGGTTGGACAAGTTGGAGAAATTAATAAAATTGATTTATTTTTCTCTCATTTCGGTCTCTTTTACAGTTTATTTGTTATGTTATTTTTTTCCTTTTAAAACATATAATTATAATTAATATACATAAAAATATTTTTCTTATTATAAGATATGAAAATCTGATATTTTAAAATATTTTTGATATTTCTCCAATTTTTGACACCCGACATTTAAAAATTCAATACGACATCTAGTCAACATCCGGTATTTACAACCTTTGTTGTAGGTGGAGGAACCATGATCTAAATTTAGTGTAAAATACTACATGTGTTTTCACTACCTATTAATCATTCATCGGCTCAAATGAAGGTTGGTGGAGTAAAAATGGCATAATTATTCAATTTTGTCTTCAAACCACACGCTCCTACACCCTAGTGCTCCCCCATCGGTAGCACGACACTCGAATCCCCCTAGATAAAACTGCATTCTAGAAGGAGCTTCTCTGTATTTACAGTTCATCTATAATTTATAAATATTGCCGTCTTACTACAAATATTCATGTATTTGTCTGCTCTCCTATTTTCTTGTTCTCAACTACAAACTATGGAAAATACAGGCGACCTGATCTAGGTTGGATGAAGAAACTACAACAGATCCTTGGCCGAAAGCACCAGCGAAATTTACATGTTGTCTCTCACTCTTTATTTATAAAAAAAGTTGTGGGGAACTTAAATAGTTTATCCTCTTTATGGCAGTGTAGATGATGACGATGCTATGATGTTTATCATTTTTTGCAGGCTATTTATGTTCTCCACCCAACCCTTGGACTGAGGGCAACAATCCTGGCTTTGCAGATGTTTGTGGATGGAGAGGTTTGTTTATTCACTCACGTATACATTCAGTATTATGAACAGTTCGTACCATCTCTAATACAAGGAAATAATCACTCATACAAACTTGCATTTCTATGGTATTTGATCTGATTGTTTAATCTGCCTTATTGAAACTTTGTTTTAAGTTCCATCCTTCCATTTTTCGGTCTATTGCAATGTTTGTCTGGCCCGGTGGCATGGGTGCAGGGCGTTTGGATCCAACCATGATCAGGCGCCAATCACGGGTGGAGCGGTGTTTTGCGACCCAGAATGCCCCATCAGAACACAGTTTTGGACCGCAACTCGAGCTGCCGTGTTTTGTGGTGGCGGTCCAAAATGGCCTTCCCGGTCGCTATGCTGCCGTGCTAGACAGTCTCTAAAATAACCTTGAGAAAAATTAGGCTTATTTGGTTTCCACCCCCCTTTGATTTTACTTCTTCACATACAGAATGTGTGAACATAAAATTATCATTTTTAATCAACCAAATGAGCCTTAAATGTGAGCAATAAAATTGAAGTAACATCATCTACTTATGTAATCTGTAACATTTTCTTCTGCTGATTCACTCCGCTAACACCGCCCGCATCTCGCATCCGTGTATTTTAAATGAAAATCGACTTATCCGAAACAAAATTATTTATCTGATAGGCTTGGCACAAGGTTGCATACGTCGACCGTCTCTTGCAGCTCTTCAAATACGTGCCCCGGGAGCAGTTGACCATCCCGGATTTTGTTTTCCAGTGAAGTCTTCTTTATACGAGCCTAGATTTATACGTTCCGACTCTCATTCCGGCGTTCCTGACATCACTCTGATTTTTTGCAGGCATGATCTCGAAGTCAACGGGGGAAAGGGAGTAATTGTTGATCCAAGAACAAAGTACATCTATCCCAGGCCCTCAACATCATGAATGAAGATGTTCTCTTTTCTGCACCTGTTTTATTGTGTTAATTATGTACAACAAATAGCTGCTCCACACTTCATGCCTCCATTCATATCTCAATGTAGTTTGTTGAAATTCTTTCTGTTGGTTATTAGATTGAATAATAAAGAAAGGGGGGAATGCACCACTTGATTCTGTAAAGTTACATGCATGGTAGTAAATATTTGAAATCATGTTCATATTTAAAGAAGCTTCTAATTCTTTGATGAGACCTTTCACCAGAAATTTCCTTTGTCTGTAGCATACTATAATCTTGTATTTTCTTCTGCCTGCTCCCGGGTTGAGGAAAATTTTTTGGGAGCGGGTAGCGTATACGTGCGGGAGAAAGGATGACGGTCGGATTTTGCTTGGTATATTGTGCATTGCTTTTGTTTTTTTACTTTGTTTTTTCGCAACCGCGGATCAAAAGATTAACGTCCCGGATTTCTCCTTCTCCCACATTACGGAATGCTACCCATAATTTTTGTTCGGGGTTGTGCGCTGGAATTTGATGGCGGACTTGTTGAGCTTCTCATTTCCCAAGTGTCAGAAAAATAATTGTTAGTGTTCTTTCATCAATAACTAAGATTGCATTGCTGTTGGCACATAGACAGCAGGTAATAGTTAACCCTTTTTCTTAATGGTCTTGGTTATTATGTATATATAGATAGGGTTAATTGCCGGGACCTCCCCCAGGAGTTTGCATAATTACAGGTTTAGGGTAAATTATCTTATGATAGTTCAATTTTATTCTTTTATATTGACTTTAAATTCCCTTTTTGGATTACTGAATCTAAAAAGGGTAAATTGTAACACTCTTTTAGGATTACAAAGAATAAAATTGAAATATCATAAAATAATGTAATATTTTTTCATTTTCTATCTATATTTCTAAAGGAGAATGCCACATCTTTCAATGTAGTGTCATTGCAAGGGTAAAATTGAATATCATAAAATAATTTGGTTAATTTTATCATTTTTCATCCGTTTAATGGAGGAGTTAATTTTTTAAACTCGTGAAATTTAGAGAGAAGGTAAATGTAATTTTGAAAGATGGAGGAGTGCAACCTGTAATTTTGCCAACTCCCGGGGGAGGACACGATAATAGTGTTATAGTGTAATTTTGCTCGTAGATTCTTAGCGGGCTTCGCCCGCATTCAAGCGCGCTGCTACCACATAGAAAATTGAGAGGACTGCGCTCACCCTCAATGACATTATTTGCAATTTATAATTATTTATAAATTTATGACTTTATAAATAATATATAGAGAGAGGCTATTATTTACTCTCTTTCTGTAAGTTTGCATAATTAGAGGTTACACTTCTCTATTTGTTAAGATTTCAAAAATCTCACATCTGGGTTTACATTTTATTGCATGCTTGCACTAAAATAACCCCAGGGGGACTAATGTTGTGCATGCCTGTTATGAAATGTAAACTAACAATAGAGGTTTTATAATTTCAGAAGATAATTTAGTGCAACATCAACTTTGCAAACTTAGGCTCCGTTTGGGGGACTTATTTTCACCGGTCATGCGATTACGAACGCATGAACTGGACCTTAATTAAGTCCTCCCAAACGGAGCCTTGGAAGAGGGGTTCCGATAAACAGCCCTATATCTTCACTAATGTTTTGACTTTTGTCGAGCATTCTATTGACTGTGCATGTGGGAAATCTGCGAAATACTTGCAGATTTTGATCCTGGGAACCGGCTTGCTTGCGGTCTGACATCCTGCATCTTTGGCGGTTACTTTGCCGTCCCGAACAATGCTTTTGTGTCCATTGGAATGACCAAAATGAGTAAAAAATTTCATGTAATTCTTGTCACTTCAGCTTTGTGAACGCTTGACCTTCCCCATGATGAATCTTTCTTCTAAGACTTTGGTCTCTCTTATTTTCTCTTGGTTCCATGATTTGTCCGGACAATGTCTCACAAGGTTGAGACCTGCCGTGTGACTCAACTCGCACTCAAAAATTGGTTCTTTGGAGGGAAGAACATATTTGGTGATGCCGTTAATGTTGCTTTCATAGATATGGCGCCGTCCCCACGGCTTTTGCAGGAGCAATGACATCTTCCCTGAGATAGGAACCCTGAGGGAGATGAACATAGTGCTAGAGCTAGAAGGGTTGTGAAACAACTACCATTGGAACAACATAGGACAGAAAAGTTGAAGCTTGCTGCCAATCCACGCGAGATTTCAAAAATCCTTCTCGTCTGTTTGGGTTGGTGGTGACGATTAGAGACAGAATTGTTGGAGATGAAGATTGTTGAGGGTTGTTCAACACTCTCATAGGACCGGTTGAGTTAGATCACCGTAGCTCGAGTTACCCGAGTGCGCACGCAGTCAAAAGAGCTAATAACAAGCTTTTATGTGGAAACCCGAAAGGAAAAATACAAGGGGCTGGTGAAACGGCCCGTAGAACGCAACAATTTACAGTAGACATCGTATAGCATAATTTAGAATTTCATTTATACAATCACAATGAGTATCAAATTTGTACATAATAAAAACACTTTTACATAGTCCCATAATCAGACATACATAGATATAAGGGTGCTAATCCAAAAGTACAAACACAAACATATAAGTCTACCACACCATAACATAGTCACTACTACTATACTAATTGAAGCTAATCAATTCTCCTGCGTGTAGGACACTTTGGGTCCTGACACCACTTTACGTGCTCCTCAACTACCTCTTCTATCCCTATTAACATCTTCAATCATAACTGATATTGATCTTCTTTTTTCTTTCTATTCTCTTCCTAAGTTTTTTAGTCACGTCTTATTTAACTCTTGAACCCTAAAAAAATTAGGATTTAAAGGGCCAGTCAAACAAATGACTAATTTTGAATTTTGAATTTTGCATCTTTAACCACTGTACATACAAACATAAACATTAATAACAATAGGTCTTAAATCAAGTGAGAAGTAAGCAATAGACTCTTATACATTAGACTGTAATAATGTAACATGTAAGTTTAGGACATTTTGTAGGTTAATGGGGTATCAGTGATTGTTTAGAAGGGGAAAATCATCTAGGCTCCATTTGGCGCAACATTTTTGCACGGTGAGTTTGGACAAAGACATCACTATCATTGAATGCATGTTTGGAAAAACAAACTGAATGAAGTTACTTATGCGAGATCGGGTGTTCGCGCAGTGCCAAACGGATCGGATCCCCAACAGGTGAAAAATGATAAGGTGGTCACTTATTACATATTCAATGGGCTACAAATTAAAGAATGGCAACCACTATATAAAATAAACAACAAGCTACAATTTAAAATTAATGAAATGATAACATTTATTTCTTGTTACATTATTTTGATTTTTGTCCTGAACTAGCCTGCTAAGTCAATTGTTGATGGGCTTATTCCATATGTAACAGTCTCTTGATGTAGGCTCCGTTTGAGGGACTTATTTTCACCGGCCAAGCGGTTACGACCGCATGAATTGGACCGTAATTAAGGTCCGGTTCATGCGGTCGTAACCGCTTGAAAATAAGCCCCTCAAACGGAGCCGTAGTCTGCTTGATTGAGAGTTTTGGCACCATTTTTTCTGGAGAAAAAAGTCACAGCTCCTCACGTTAGGGCAACGGTTCTAGCATGAGGAAAAGGGATGACCGGCCCGGGCAAGGTCGGTTCCCACGTGCGCCTCTTCAGTGATCGTTTGAGGGGTTAAAGAGGCTTGAAAGTTGGAATAGAATGAAATTGGGCTCATTGGAATCGTCTCGGCTAGCCTGCGGCTTCCGTGGGCTTGTTGGATTAATCTAACCGTTTTAAAATTTGGGGAATCCATCAAAGATAAATCATTGTTTTTGACCGGAGCTCCCTCGCTGCGGTTGAAAGCAGATATAAAGGGAAGTTTCGGGGCTCAAAGTAGGGATTATTCATACGTAAAAGAAAGCGTTTACGTTTAAAATGAAGGGCGGTGGCGGCGACGAAGGCGGCAGCGGCACGCGCAGGGGGCGTTTAAGAACACGCTCAGGCGCGCACTGTGTGTGGGGGCTTGCATGATGTTTGAGGGATCAAACAGACTCGGAATTGCACGAAAAAGTATCTATTGGAATCGCCTTGACAAGTTGGACGAAGTCGCGACAAAAAATCTTTTGATCCACCGTTTTTATATTTGGGGAACGCTATCAATATCAAAACTTTTTGTCATTTGCAGCAAAAACACTGGATAGAATTGCTCCAAGGATCATTAATTTCTATAAATATATAATATTTTCCTACGTACGATTTTAGTATATATTGACTCCCTCAAGTCATGTATTGGTTGTTATCTCCGCTAATTTTTTCCCCAAAAATAATCCAAGAGCTTTAGACATTGGAAGATCTTTTTTTGGGAACTTAAGGATTTTTTGGGAAGGTTTTTATTAGCGTAAGATCTTCATCGGAGTTCGTAGATCTCCTTTGACTTTTGAAGACGGCTCGAAGATCTTTTTCGGACTTCGAAGATCTCTTCGGAGCCTAGAGGATCTCCTTCGCTTCTCGAAGGTCCCCACGAAAACAGCTCGAAGACTTCATCTAGCTCTGACCTCCGAGCTTAGATCCACGTTGCCGCGTCTATCACTCCAAATCGCTTCCGAGTAGACTCATCACCATCCCACTCCAAACGACCAGCTCTGCGGTCTGGAAGAATTATTGTAACGAGTGTTGTCATGTCACCCTCAAAAAATAGCTTTTCTAACATCCCAAGAAATAGTAGAACTTGGCCGGCACATACCCGACCCGTGGTTTCTCAATCTTTCACACGTTAAAAAAAGTCTCATTGTCAGCTATCAGAATCTTCTGTAACTGTTTGCGCGCTCGACGTGCTCTCGAGCTATGAGCACTTTGAGTGACCTGCACCAACACTACTGCGTGGATCAAGATTCTCTCCATTTGGGACCCCAAATGGAGGTCCATCTCATGATCTAGATGCATACTTACTAGATCTAAGGATGTATATTTTTTTGAATAAACAAAAATATAAAGATATGAGATTAGTGAACCCGTCGGATCAGTCAAAAATAGATCTGAACCGTGAATTGGATACTATCCATTTCAAGTGAAATGGATAGGATCTTGATATCTATTGCGTCGGGCACAAATATTCATGGGGATCTTCTCAATTTGAAGTGAAATGGATAGTACCTATTTCACGGTCTAGATGTATTTCTTTCTAACCGGACGAGTTCATTAATCTCATCCTTTTATATTTTTTTAATAATTTTTTTTTAAAAAAAAATCCACCATTAGAACAACTGAAAATGCATCCACATTATGAAATGAATACTATCCATTTCCCCAAATGAAAAGAATGTGAATCTCAAAAGAAATGACTTTTTGTAATTTAAGAAAAATTAATAATAATATTTAGGGATGAGACCCATTTTATAAGTATAGGGGTGCACATAACCACACACCTACGATCTCCACCTCAAAAGTAGTGGAATCATGGGTTCGACCGCACGCGCGATCACCACGCCCGATCCCCCCACACGCCGATCCCATCACGCGTAATGGATGAACCGCCGCGAGCTCCGCCTCGCTGGCGGCGGGCGGCCGACCTCCTCCCTGAACGTCGGCCGCCCCCTTCCCTCGCCACGCCGGCCGACGGTGCGCGGTCAAGGGGGCGGCCCCGGCCGACGCTCCCCCCTTGGCCACCGGCCGCGGCCGAGAGAGCGGCCACCCGGGCCACTCTCCCTAGGCTGCCGGCCGCAGCCAAGGGGACGGTCGTGAGGGCCGCTCCCCTTCGGCTGCCGGCCGCAGGCGGAAGAGCGGCCGCTCGGGCCACTCTCACCCGGTCGCCGGTCGCGGTCGAGGGAGCGGTCGCGCGGGCCGCTCTTTCCCGGTCGCGGCCGCAGGAGCCGCCGCGCGGGCTGCTATCCCTTGACCGTCGGCCTTGGCCGAGGGAGCGGCCGCTCGGGCCGCTCCCTCCCTCGGCCTCCGGCACGCGGCCGAAGGAGGCAGTCACGCTGACCGCTCCTCCCCAGCCGTCGTCAGGGGTCCTTCCCTCGCCGGCGAATTCAGCAGAAAGTTCGTCGGCCACCTGTGGAGTTCCGCCCCCGTCGTCCAATCGTTTGGGGATGTTCCCCGCCATCTGATTCGCATGTAACCACTCACTAACCACCAGGTTAGTGGGAGATTTAATTAATAGTTTAATTATTTATTTATTGTGCAAATAGCGAGATTAACCATCATAAATGTGCACCATTAAACTATAAGAAAATATTAATTTTGGGTGGTTATGGTGTGCGGATTGCCGCATAACCACCGGAACCACCCCCTAGAGTCTATAAAAAGAGTCACATGCCTCCTCATTTCTGAACTTTTTCCTCTGAGTCTTCTTCTTCCTCAGGTCGAAGCTCTGTCAAATTCCTCCTACGAGCAGCACCCGAGCCGCACTCGAGCCACACCTGAGCCGCACCCGAGCCACTTACGAGCCACCCAACGAGGCCAGTATTTCAGATTATTTTAAATTGTGTATTTAAATATTGGTATATGCACTTGGTTTTACAAGTTACTATAGTTAGATTCAGGTCATCGGGGTAGGATACGCTTAGACTTAATTTAATAGAAGCAGTATCATGAAAATTTCTAAGCCTAGTGTATTTAACTAGAGTCCTATTTCGTGTTAGATTCACTGAACATCATTCTAAGTGAGATTCAGGAAAGAGTGGTGATGAAGGATTAACCTTGCGATCTTGGTGGAGTCACACCATTGTATTACCAGGGCCAGCATGCCACCACACGTATTTCAAGCTCAGGGTCGATGACCCTTGTCTCAGGTTTGGAACTCCTCAGATAGGATTATGTGTTCCATTCGAGGAGCACTCGGTTCAGGGCACCATCAGGCTTGCCACTCAGAATGCAGTTTCTGGTCATGCACAGTCGTCCTTAGTGACACGAGTTAATAAAAAGTCAGTGAAACAGGTCAAAACTTTCAACTTATATAGCTTCAAAACTTCAGAAAGCAATATTTTATATAGATGAGAAAGGGTGTGTCAGATCACACGATAAGTTGAATTCATGTCAGACCATGATTTCAAGTGACATGTCTAATGTTAGAATATTTATACAAATTTTTAAATTCAAGTATTGCCCTTCTAAACTGTTTTCTTTAAGTGTTGCGGGAGAGAGTAATTTTTCTTACTCTTCAGTGGGCCTGACCCATTTGGAACTTGTTTTTACAGGGGACTCAGGTCAGGGGATTCGCTTGGGATAGGCGGCTCAGTCTTCAGTCGTTAGTTTATTCAGTTGTACTACTGTTGTTGTACTTTGCTTTCTATTTTCAGACATTTGTATTTGTTGTACTTTACTCACTGTGATGGTTCAGTTAATTCAGTTTGTTGGTATTTCAGTTCCTTAGTATTATTTTTTTCTTATTAGTTGGCTCTGTGAATGTTGTTTGTCAAGATACATTTTTACTCATAGTTTTACTTCACCTTTTCGCTGTAAGTATTTCTTTTTAGCATCTTTATTTCTTCTACCAGCTTTATACCAGTTTATATATTGTCTCTTAGTTTACTTGTAATCGCGGACCCGGCCGAACTGCTGATTCCTGTCAAACTTGGTTAGAGTGTTACAAATTGGTATGAGAGACAAGTTTAGGATCCCTGGACCCATGAAATTCACAGAGCCATAGGATTGCATTAGAGTTAGACTCCAGTTAGAAGCGTTGTCGATTTTATCTCACTTTTAGCTTCGCTAACATATGGAAATACTTTCGGTAATCGAAATCACAGTTATATATTATTCAAGATTAATAATCCATTTTTTCTTTCTTTGTCTCTTTGGCACCTCAAGACAGTGAACCAGGGGAACCCTCACGTTAGAGCACTACTCCTGATCCAGCCATGGGTGATGCTAATGCGCCCCCTGTGCCACCCGCTCCAGCAGTAGTAGAGCCTACTGAGTTGGCAGCCCAGATTGCCATGGCAGTAGCGGTTGCATTATTGAAATTTCAGAGAGGGCTGGCTGCAGGGATTCTGGTTCCCGCTCCAGCACTAGCCCCTGCACCGGTAGCTGTGGAGGTCGGTCTAGACCGTTACTTGAGGGATTTTAGGGACCTCCACCCTTCCAACTATAGCGGAGGTGGCACCCCGATGGATACCGACGACTGGATTGCGAACACTAGAGATTTGCTGAATGTCATGTTGTGTCCAGAGAATAAAAAGGTTCCGCTGGTAGTCATCCGTCTTCGGGGTGAGGTGAAGGTTTGGTGGGATAAGTATTTAGCTGATGATCCTACAGGTAAGACTTATAGATAAATTCTCTCTTGGTTAAGAAAGTATTAACTTATAGTGTGGCGTAGTGTGACCTTTTTCCTTCCCAGGTCGTACAGCAGATATGTTTACTTGGGGCGATTTTTCTAGGGCTCTTGCGAGCTGGTTCGTGCCCCCTTCTGCTCGACGCGGTCTCCAAGAGAAGTATCTCAGGCACTTCCAAGGGGATAAGTTAGTGGACGAGTATGAGAGAGAACTTACATTTCTTGCTATGCGGGCGCGATGCAAGGAGATGAGGCTGAGAGGTGCAGTCGTTTTGTGGATGGCGTACGAGACTCATTGAAGCAGCCATTGATGATCATGATCAACGCCGATTACAGGAGTTTGGTGGATACAACACGAAGGTTTGAAGCGAATAAGCAGTGTGTGCAGAGGCACGATAGTTTCCGGACCAAGCGACCTCAAGGTGGACATCGACTCAGCAGGATAAGAATCAGTCAAAGGACCGTTGGAACAAAAAGCGGAAGTCGGATTACAAGCAGGGCAATTAGTCTGGGGGCAAGCCCAGAGACTATCCCCTTTGTTCCAAATGCAATCGCCACCACTATGGAGAATGTTTGGCTTCTTCAGGTGTCTGCTTCAGGTGTCAGAGAGCTGGTCACATTGCTCGGAATTGCACAGAGTATGCGGGTAAACAGGTAATGTGATCATACGCTGGGAAATTTTCTCTCATTCAGGATTTCTTTTTGGAAAATTTAAATTGTGTACTGTAACTTGAATTTCAGTCAAATCACGAGCGTGGTGGTTCAAGTCAGATCGATAAAGGGAAGGCTGTGGTGGTCGCTGATTCAAAGTCAGCTGCAGGACGTGGTTTAGTTCAGCTCTGAGCTTATGGTCTTGGCCAACAAGAGGCCAAGGAGCAGGAGGATGTTGTGACAGGTTTGGAATTTAGTAAATAGTTTGTCGCAATATCTATTCTACCTCCCAGCAACTCTTAAAATGGAATAATAATATACACTTGCATTTAGGTATCCTCATAGTTAATGGTGTGCCGTCTAAGGTCCTCTTTGATACGGGTGCATCACACTCGTTCATTGCAGAATCTTTTGCTCGCAAGCTTGGCCTAGAAGCCCTTAGCGACCAGATTCAGTTAGATGTTATGATGTCTAACGGTTCAGTGCTGCAAACCAGTCGCAAGTGTAAAACGCCAGTTCTTTTCGGAGAAGTAGAAATTGTGGTGGAGGCGTCCCTTTTACTTATTGCTGAGTTTGATCTGATTTTGGGCATGGATTGGCTGACCGACGTGGATGCCAAGATAGATTGCAGAAGTAAGGAGATTCAGCTAGAAGGACCTGATCAGTATCTGATTACCTTCAGAGGTTTGAAAGGAGTCTCCAAGCTGATCATTTCTTCACTAAAAGATAGGAGGCATGTCAGTAAAAGGTGTCCCCCTTTTTAGTACTATTGCATGTGGAAGCCAAAGCCATTTTGCAAGAAGTTCCAGTGGTGTGTAGGTTTCCAGATGTGTTCCCAGAGGACCTACCTGGTGCTCCTCCCTCCAGAGAGATTGATTTTAGATTGACCTTATTCCTGGATATGCACCAGTGACCAAGGCTCCTTATTGCATGGCTCCCAGAGAGTTGGCTGAGTTAAAGATTTAGTTGTAGGAGTTACTTGATCTAGGATTCATCAGACCTAGTACGTCACCATGGAGGGCTCCAGTCCTTTTTTGTGAAGAAAAAGGACAACATTTTGAGATTGTGCATTGACTACAGAAAGTTGAATAAACTTACTATTAAGAACAAGTATCCTCTTACAAGGATAGATGACTTGTTCGATCAGCTCGAGGGGTCATGTACATATTCCAAGTTAGATCTGAGGTCGGGATACCATCAGTTGAGGATTCGAGAGCAGTACATCCATAGGATAGCATTTAGCACCAGATACAGGCACTTCAAGTTTGCGTTCATGCCATTTGGGTTGACCAATACTCCGTCTGCATTTATGGATTTGATGAATATGGTATTCATGGAGTTCTTGGATCGATTCGTTATTGTCTTTATTGATGATATCCTAGTGTATTCGAGGAGCAAAGAAGATCATGTCGCGCACCTTAGGGTAGTTTTGGCACTCTTAGACAGAATCAGTTATATGCTAAGTTTGTTAAGTGTGAGTTCTGGCTTCCATAAGTGGCATTCTTGGGTCACGTGATTAGTAAGGAGGGACTTGCGGTTGATCCAAAGAAGATTGAGGTGGTTAGAGATTGGCCAAGGCCGAAGTCGGTAGCAGAGATCCGAAGTTTTCTCGGCTTGGCAGGCTACTACCGGAGGTTTATTCAGGATTTTTCGAAGATAGCCCTTCCTTTGACTACGCTTACCAGAAAGGGGAGGGCTTTTAGTTGGACATTGGAGTACGAGTCTGCTTTCAAGAAGTTGAAGACCGGTTATCGGATACACCAGTACTAAGTCTTCCTTCGGGCATAGATGGCTTTCAGATTTATAGTGATGCTTCAGGCCAGGGTCTGGGATGTGTTCTCATGCGGCACGAGAAGGTTATAGCTTTTGACTCCAGACAATTGAAGAATCACGAGAGAAATTATCCAGTGCATGACTTAGAGTTAACAACTATCATCCACACTTTAAAGATTTGGAGGCACTATCTCTACGGTGTACGGTGTGAGGCCTTCACAGATCATAAGAGTCCCAAGTAAATTTTTGAGCAGCAGACGCTTAACATGAGGCAGTGTAGGTGGCTCGAGTTTTTGACTGACTATGATGTGACCATTCAGTACCACCCAGGAAAGACGAACGTAGTGGCTGATGCACTTAGTCGTAGAGGATCGAGTTACTCTCTCCTTACTCAGTAGAAGGAGTTGGTGCAAGAGTTAGAGAGATTAGAGATCCGTATAATGCCACGCTCTAGCTTTGGGCCTGCAAGTTTGGGTTGGATAGAAATTACATGTGATATCAAGGATAAGATTAGGACAACTCTACCTTTGGATCCAAAGATGTCAGAAATTTGGGCTCTGACACAGGCAGGTCAGAAGGAGAAATTCAGTATTCGGGAGGATTTACTATTGTTTGATGGTAGGGTGTGCATTCTGGATGTTAGCCGTCTTTGGGAGGACGTACTATATGAAGCTCACAACTCCAGATACTTCATTCATCCAGGCAGCTCAAAGATGTATACATACCTCAAGAATTCAGTTTTGTGGCCAGGACTTAAGGGAGATGTCGCAGACTTTGTAGGGAGGTGCGAGACTTGCTTGTTGGTTAAGGCGGAGTGTTAGAGACCTGGAGGCAAGCTGCAGCCTCTTCCTATCCCATAGTGGAATTTCGAAGACATCTTTATGGATTTTATGCATGGCCTCCCTAGATCTCAGAGTGGGGAATGACTCGATTTGGGTGATCGTGGATCGGTTGTCCAAGGTCGCCCATTTTATTCCCAACAAGAGGACCGACCAGGGTCCAAAGTTAGCTCAGATGTATGTGGACGAGATAGTCTGACTTCATGGTGTGCTGAAATCCATAATGTCAGATAGGGATGGTAGATTCACCGCCAAGGACTGTAGGTATGGTCAAGAGCGTCTAGGTACACAGTTGAAGTTTAGCACAGCTTTCCACCCCCAGACCGATGGCCAGACAGAGCGTACTAATAGGACCTTGGAAGACATGCTTCACATGTGTATTTTGGATTTTGGCGGCAAATGGGAGAAGTATGTTACCTCAATAGAATTCTCCTATAATAATAGCTTCCGGGTAAGTATCAGCATGACACCTTCGAGGCGTTGTATGGCAGGCATTGTCGGACACCTTTATGTTGGGCAGAAAGCGAAGAGAGAGCTTCTAGAAAAGAATCTTGGATAGATAAGACCACGGATAGAGTCAGACTCATTCAGGACCGCATGAGGATTGCTCTGCACAGACAAGCCAAGTACTACGATCAGAGGCATAGAGCAGTTTAATTCAGGGTCGGGGATCATGTTTATCTGAAGGTGAGGTCAGTTAAGGGAGTCTCTAGGATCAAGCGGATGAAGAAGTTGAGTCCCAAATTTGTGGGTCCTTTTGAGGTGCTAGAGCGCATAGGTGAGGTTGCTTATATGTTGGTCTTATCTGAGGATATGGGTGGATTACATGACGTATTCCATGTCTCATATCTGAGGAGAGCAGTCAGAGATCCAAATCAGGTGATCAATGCTATGGATGCGCCGATTGACACCAATCTTAGTATCGGTATTATGCTAGTCAGAATTGAGGATTCGAGGATTCAGAATCTTAGAAACAGAGAGATGCGTATGGTTAAGGTCCTTTGCAAGAATTGCGGTCGACTAGAGTATACTTGGGAAAGAGAGGACGAACTCTGAGGCAATAAAGATTATGTGTTTATCAAAGAAAACATCGACATATTAGTGTGGAAATACATGCCTAATTAATATCTTTTGAATGATAGTGAATTTCTCTTAACTCTAGAGTAATCATGCCTTCTCACAGTTTGAAAAAGAGTGAACATTAAGGCTCCGTTTGGGGAACTTATTTTCACCGGTCAAGCGGTTCCGACCGCATGAACCGGACCTTAATTATAAGTCCCCGCAAACGGATCCTAGACTTTAGGGTCGGTTTGGTACAACATTTTTGCTCCACTTAGTTATGACTGTGCGTTGTCAAGAAAAAAAACACTGGTTTTGACCATAAAAGTGAAATCGATCGAGTTTCTTAGGTAAGGTCGAGCGTTGGCAAACTGCGGTGTATAACCTCCGCATTCACTACCACCATCATATCATCTTGTCAAACTGACCTTATAATAATTAAATGTCAATGGTATTTAACATATATGCATGCATCAAGTTAAATAATAGTGATTAAAACCCTTCAAGAAATGATTAAAACCCTCCAATAACAGCTTTTTTTCTTTATTATTTTATAATTTTAAATGATACATCATTTCTTGGAGGGTTTTAATCACTATTATTTAACTTGATGCATGTATATATGTTAAATATCATTGACATTTAATTATTATAAGGTCAGTTTGACAAGGTGATATGATGGTGGTAGTGAATGCGGAGGTTATACACCGCAGTTTGCCAACGCCCGACCTTACCTAAGAAACTCGATCGATTCACTTTTATGGTCAAAACCAATGTTTTTTTCTTGACGACGCACAATCATAACTAAGTGGAGCAAAAACGTTGTACCAAACCGACCCTAAAGTCTAGGATCCGTTTGCGGGGACTTATAATTAAGTTTCGGTTCAAGCGGTCGGAACCGCTTGACCGGTGAAAATAAGTTCCCCAAACGGAGCCTTAATGTTCACTCTGTTTCAAACTGTGAGAAGGCATGCTTACTCTAGAGTTAAGAGAAATTCACTATCATTCAGAAGATATTAATTAGGCATGTATTTCCACACTAATATCTCGATGTTTTCTTTGTCTCAAAGGAAGGTTGTGGCCACCAACAACCCGCCAGTTGGCTTGAGAGGGGTTGTGGTGCTTGTGCTGCAGCCCGGTGGGGTCTCCTAGAGCTGAGCCGTGACACGAACATCTTCGCACGGGCTACACACGAACATCTTCGCACGGGCTACGCCCGTGCTCGATACTCTCGTGCGGCCTTCGACTGCATTTAGGCGGGCTTCGTCCGTCTCCGCACGGGCTTCACCCGCCTCCGCACGGGCTTCGCCCGTGCTCGATGCGTCTTTGCGGGCTGCAGCTGCATCAAGGCGGGCAGCGCCCACAATATATACATATGAGTACTCAAAATGACCGTAAAAAAATATAAATCGATATTACAATTTTTATTTTATAAAAAAATTTGTGTTTTGACGGAAAAACATTAATTTCTCGCCCATGTTTTCTTCTTATTCTCTCTCTTTCTATCTCCCTCTCTCTCTCGGCCTCTTTTTCCTCTTCCTTTAGCAATCTCTCTCCTGTTCTCTATCCCTCTCTCTCTCCTCCCCATCTTTAGTTAAAACTTAAAGTATGATGTGTATATCAGCCCTCTCTCTCAAGATATGTATATTGTTATATATATATATATCTTTATCACTATAATAGAAATATGAAATGCATGAATTTTAAACTCATTGGAGCGATTTCGGCCGTCCAATCTCGCATGATATTATATCAGCCGTAGGATCAAATTGCACCATCTCTCCAGACTTTTTATAGGCCTCCTAAACCTACTCTTGACAGTCCTAAACCTACTTGAAATAATTTCAAAATTGGATTAAATTATCAAAAACCACCAGCAGGCCGGCCAGCTTATAAGGTTGCATGCATGCCCTTCAGCCTGCTAAAGCTGCAAAGAGAAATCAGGCTAAAGGAGCCAGCAAGCCCACAAATAAGCCCGCCAGAATAAGCCCAACACCAGGAGACTGTATTAAGGAGGACGCAAACCCATATATACTACAAAAATCATATCTAAATCTGCAGTGTGGGACTAAAATCTGGTGGGGCGGAATTAATTCCGGCCGAATTGACCTATGCACGGGATTTAATCCCAGCGAAATTTAATCCCGCACGGATTAAATTAATCCCACCGGGATTTCATTCCCGCGGGACAGCGGGATTAATCCCGCTGGGATTAAATCCCAGCCCTGGGATTAATCCCAGCGGAATTAATCCAGCGGGATTAATCCCAGCCAGCTCTGGAATTAATTCCCGCTGGGATTAGCGGGATTAATCCCAGAGGTTAATCCCAGCGGGATTAAATCCCAGCTTGATTTAATTTCAACGGGATTAATTCTGCCGGGGGCGGGCGAAGCCCGCCGCCGCGACTGAGTACTGTCGCGAGGATTTTTTTTATTATTAATGGAATTAATTCCCGCTGGGATTAGCGGGATTAATCCCAGAGGTTAATCCCAGCGGGATTAATTCCGCTGGGATTAATTTAATCCCAGCGGGATTAAATCCCAGCTGGATTTAATTTCAACGGGATTAATTCTGTCGGGGGCGGGCGAAGCCCGCCGCCGCGACTGAGTACTGTCGCGAGGATTTTTTTATTAATTATTTTAGTTTTTAATTAATTTTAAAAAGCAGGCGGCTTGGTACTGTTGCGAAGCCCGCCGGGGGGCGGGCGAAGCCCGCCGGGGGGAACGAAGCCCGCCGGGATGCGGGCGAAACCCGCCGTCGCCGGCCGGGTACTGTGGCGCGTAGCCATCGGGCCGGAGGCCCGTGCCTGCGACTCGTATTGTACAACCCCGTATTCGCCCTTGTATAGTTTTAAGCTTTTGGGAGATTTTGCACTCTCGGTGGCCAATTTTGGCTCTGGCTTGGAAACATACTAGTAGGGGGAGGAAAAATCCACCTCCCTCCAGTGGCCCTCTTTTGGGGGGCGGGTGCGACAAGTTGGCTGACACCCGCCCCATCCCGATAGGTGCCTGGCGGCCTGGTGGGGCGAGACCGGCCGGGGGCCGGGGTCTCGCCCCTGCCCCTTCTAGCCTGGCGGCCTGGCGGGGCGAGACCGGCCGGGGGCCGGGCTCTCGCCCCTGCCCCTTCTAACCTGGCGGCCTAGCGGGGCGAGACCGGCCGGGGGCCGGGGTCTCGCCCCTGCACCTTCTAGCCTGGCGGCCTGGCGGGGCGAGACCGGCCGGGGGCCGGGGGCCGGGGTCTCGCCCCTGCCCCTTCTAGCCTGGCGGCCTGGCGGGGCGAGACCGGCCGGGGCCGGGCTCTCGCCCCTGCCCCTTCTAGCCTGGCGGCCTGGCGGGGCGAGACCGGTCGGGGGACGGGGTCTCGCCCCTGCCCCTTCCAGCTTGGCGGCCTGGCGGGGCGAGACCGGTCAGAGGCCGCGGTCTCGCCCTTGCCCCCCTGCAGTTTTACCTTCTTGCCCTCGGGGGGAATTCCCCCTTTACCCCCCCCCCCCCCCGACGTGGCTGTTTCTATTGGCCCGAGGCCTTTTGGCCGTAGGGATATTTTGGTCATTTTACCCCCGGGACTTGGAAAAACTATAAATAGACCCCCTTGGGTGCCTTGGAGAGGATCCTTTCCTTAGCTTCCTCCTCCCTTAGCTTCTTCTTGGTAGAGTAGAGAGAGCTCTCCAAGGCGCCCAGCCTAGCCCTTTGGTAAGGGAGGGGAAGAGCTCAGGTAGCCTTCCGGGTGTGAGGTGGGACCTCCGTGCTAGAGCTGAGGGTCTGTTCATAGTCTCCTAAGTCTCCGGTCCGTGACGTTCTCTCGAGTGTAGTAGGTGTGAGGTCACCCCTTTCAGGGACCCCGAACTCCACAGAGGTCAATTTTGGCTTCAACACTTTTGGTGCGGTGAGCGTGGAGAGTGACCAGCACCGAAGATCTCAGGAGAGTGTCATGACGGGAGGTCAGGGAAGTAGTGATGATCTCGGCGAGCTCCCCAGCCCAGGACCCTTTGTTGGGAGGCAAGAGTTCATGGCCTCCATCCAGGGCATCATGGAGATGCTACGAAGCATTGCTCCTCAGGGTGGCAGCTCCACCCCGACTCCCCAGGAGCTAGCTCCCCCCCTCGACGAGTCGACTCCCAGGGGTCTAGGCGAGATGACCCCAGCAGGGGGAGAGGGAAGCGCACCAGGAAGAAGGCCAGGAAAGGAGAGGATGGGAGATGGGGTCGAGCGAGACCTTACTGGCCGGGAGTTGTTCTCTAGCCCGGCGAGTGCCAACCTCCCAGACGAGCAGGTTGCGCGAGTGGAGGTGGCGAAACCACCCTTTAGGGGGTCACCATTCAGCGAGCTGATCATCTCAGCTCCCGTTCCCGAGGGTTTTAGAGAGCCAGACATGTCTTACTATACTGGGAAGGATGACCCCGTCCAACATCTGTTGTGGTTCGAGGATGCCATCTCCATCAGGCCGATGACGGACGCCTTCAAGTGTCGCCTCTTTGCGATCACGTTGAAGGAGAAGGCAAGGGACTGGTTCCATCAACTCCCTCCGAGGTCGATCTATGGGTTCGAGGACTTGAGCCGGAGCTTCCAGCTTCGCTTCTCCACCTCCAAGAAGCGGAAGAGGAGTCTGAGTCCATCTTCCTGATAAGGCAAGGGGCCGAGGAGTCGCTGGCCCGTTACGTTGACAGGTTCCAAGAGGAGATCCTGGAGGTCCAGGAGATGTCAGGGTATGCTCTCCAGATGGCCTTCACCATTGGGCTGAAGGAGGGCTTCTTCAAGATGAGCTTAACCCGGAAGGCCCCCCTTTCCTTCGAGGAGCTGATGGAAAGGGCGGCGGAGGAGATTGCCATGGAGGCGGCCAACCCGGCTTTCGTCAAGAAGTTGGCAAAGCTAACAGAGATGGAGTCGAAGGAGCAAGGTGACTCGAGACCTCAGGAAGGAAGAAGGAGAGAGGAGCGGAGAGCTCAGGAGGGTCCGGAACCAGGTTGGAGGCAGCAGGGAGGACCCGTTCAGGGTCCGGGAAGAGGTTACGCCCAAGATGGGGGAAACTTACATGGGGGCCAAGGGAGGTTCAACTTCCAGAGACAAGCCCCAAGACAGCTCCTCCCCCCGCCGCAGCAAGCCTTGGCGATAGGTGGAGGGGGAAGAGGAAACAGGAGAGAACACCCAGCCCGCCGCAGGAGGGGAGGAGCGCTACAGTACTGTGACTTCCACCAGGTGGAGGGGCACGCCACGGCTACCTGCCCCGAGTTTCTGGAAGTGAGGGGGGCGAGAGGCCCTGCCCAGCCACAGCCGCCAGTGCGGGTTGAAGAGGTTCTACCCAGAGAAGGGGGTGATGATGTGTGTGAGGACCGGGTCGATGTCGGACCCCGAGGCGGTATAGCAGTGATCCATGGTGGAGTGGGGGTTGAGGCCACTCGGAAGGCAAGCCTCCATGTCATGTATCGAAGGAGCATCGCCTCAACCTCCCAGACACCGCCCCAGGAGGAGAAGATCACCTTCTCGGTGAAGGACCTGCCGGATCATGAGGATTCGTTTTGCGATGCGCTGGTCATCCAGACAGCCATCGAGGGCTACACCGTCTCCCAGATCTTGGTTGACAACGGGAGCTCCGTCAACGTCGTTTTCAGGAAGGCGTTTGACGAGATGAAGGTAGAATCACGGAGGGTGTTGGCCTCGGACGGACCCCTGTTCGGATTTTCCGGGGAAAGGAAGGAGGTGGAAGGTGGAGTGGGACTCCAAGTTAAATTGGGGGAGTCTCAATGAACTGCCGGTTCGTCATTGTTGACGCTCCAAGCAGCTACAACGCCATCTTCGGAAGGCCCCTCATCAACGCCTTCCGTTGTGTGCCGTCTTCCTTCCACCAATGCCTCAAGTTCAACTCAGGAGGGATCCAGGTCAGAGTCAAGGGAGACTCCAGGATGGCAAGGCAGTGTTATGTCACGGCCTTCAACACCATCTCTTGGTTGGCCAAGGCAGAGGAGATGGAGAAGATCATGGAGAGCCTAAGAAGGATGGAAGTGTCCGGCGAGCAGGAAGCGGATGGCGACCACCAAGCCCAGACCCCCTGAGGAAGCCTCGACCCGGCTGAGTCATGTATGTTTTTTATGTTGTTTTGAGTCCAGCCCCCGACCGGCTGAGTCGCGGGGGTCATGTAACCCATCTTTTTCCCCGTTTGAGGATGTTGGATTTGGTAAAGTTCAAGTGACAAGCATGGTTCCCCACCCCCGAGAGGATCTCCTCAATCAGGCTCCCACTAGCTGGTTGGGTCGAATGTGCCTCGGGGGGATCAAGTCCCCACCCCTGAGAGGATCTCCTCAGCCAGGCTCCCACTAGCTGGTTGGGTCGAATGTGCCTCGGGGAGATCAAGTCCCCACCCCCGAGAGGATCTCCTCAGCCAGGCTCCCACTAGCTGGTTGGGTCGAATGTGCCTCGGGGAGATCAAGTCCCCACCCCCGAGAGGATCTCCTCAGTCAGGCTCCCACTAGCTGGTTGGGTCGAATGTGCCTCGGGGAGATCAAATCCCCACCCCCGAGAGGATCTCCTCAGCCAGGCTCCCACTAGCTGGTTGGGTCGAATGTGCCTCGGGGAGATCAAGTCCCCACCCCCGAGAGGATCTCCTCAGCCAGGCTCTCACTAGCTGGTTGGGTCGAATGTGTCTCGGGGAGATCAAGTCCCCACCCCCGAGAGGATCTCCTCAGCCAGGCTCCCACTAGCTGGTTGGGTCGAATGTGCCTCGGGGAGATCAAGTCCCCACCCCCGAGAGGATCTCCTCAGCCAGGCTACCACTAGCTGGTTGGGTCGAATGTGCCTCGGGGATATCAAGTCCCCACCCCCGAGAGGATCTTCTCAGTCAGGCTCCCACTAGCTGGTTGGATCGAATGTGCCTCAGAGAGATCAAGTCCCCACCCCCGAGAGGATCTCCTCAGCCAGGCTCCCACTAGCTGGTTGGGTCGAATGTGCCTCGGGGGGAGTAAAAGCCCATTTACTCCGATGAGGATCCCGCTGTCAGGCTCTCACTAGCTGGCAGGGCCGGTGGTACCTCTCGTGGAGGCTAAGTATTTTTTACCTGGAGGGGGTCTCGCCACCCAGGCTCCCATAGCTGGCATGACAGGTTGACTCCCCGGGGAGGCGCGCAAGGAAATTGCACTCAGAGAATACGTTGGGTTGGACATTTCTTTCCGAGTTTGTGTCAACCTCGAAAAGAGCGGGGATTGTGTACAACCCCGTATTCACCCCTGTATAGTTTTAAGCTTTTGGGAGATTTTGCACTCTCGGTGGCCAATTTTGGCTCTGGCTTGGAAACATACTAGTAGGGGGAGGAAAAATCCACCTCCCTCCAGTGGCCCTCTTTTGGGGGGCGGGTGCGACAAGTTGGCTGACACCCGCCCCGTCCCGATAGGTGCCTGGCGGCCTGGTGGGGCGAGACCGGCAGGGGGCCGGGGTCTCGCCCCTGCCCCTTCTAGCCTGGCGGCCTGGCGGGGAGAGACCGGCCGGGGGCCGGGCACTCGCCCTGCCCCTTCTAGCCTGGCGGCCTAGCGGGGCGAGACCGGCCGGGGGCCGGGGTCTCGCCCCTGCCCCTTCTAGCCTGGCGGCCTGGCGGGGCGAGACCGGCCGGGGGCCGGGGTCTCGCCCCTGCCCCTTCTAGCCTGGCGGCCTGGTGGGGCGAGACCGGCCGGGGGCCGGGGTCTCGCCCCTGCCCCTTCTAGCCTGGCGGCCTGGCGGGGCGAGACCAGCCGGGGGCCGGGCTCTCGCCCCTGCCCCTTCTAGCCTGGCGGCCTAGCGGGGCGAGACCGGCCGGGGGCCGGGGTCTCGCCCCTGCCCCTTCCAGCTTGGCGGCCTGGCGGGGCGAGACCGGTCAGAGGCCGCGGTCTCGCCCTTGCCCCCCTGCAGTTTTACCTTCTTGCCCTCGGGGGGAATTCCCCCTTTACCCCCCGACGTGGTTGTTCTCTATTGGCCCGAGGCCTTTTGGCCGTAGGGATATTTTGGTCATTTTACTCCCGGGACTTGGAAAAACTATAAATAGACCCCCTTGGGTGCCTTGGAGAGGATCCTTTCCTTAGCTTCCTCCTCCATTAGCTTCTTCTTGGTAGAGTAGAGAGAGCTCTCCAAGGCGCCCAGTCTAGCCCTTTGATAAGGGAGGGAGGGGAAGAGCTCAGGTAGCCTTCCGGGTGTGAGGTGTGACCTCCGTGCTAGAGCTGAGGGTCTGTTCATAGTCTCCTAAGTCTCCGGTCCGTGACGTTCTCTCGAGTGTAGTAGGTGTGAGGTCACCCCTTTCAGGGACCCCGAACTCCACAGAGCTCAATTTTGTCTTCAACACGTATATATATATATATATATATATATATATATATATATATATATATATATATATATATATATATATATATGTATATATATATATATGTATATATATATATATATATATATATATATATATATATATATATATATATATTATTGCAAAAGTGCAACCAACCAGGTAAAATAATAATAAAATTGTAATTTAAAATATAATATATATATATATTATTGCAAAGAAGGGAAAAAGTTTTTGTTCCGCTAGTATACATAGAATTATACACCCTAGACATATTTTTATGCTTCAAATTAAAATTTTCAACTTGAAATTTTTTAAAAAAAATTACAAAATATTAATGTTCATATTTTTACACTCCTATTCCGGCCGTAAAGTAATGCATTACAACAATAAAATGATATTATAACTGTATTATAACTTTATTTCCATTTTAAAACCGTAATATTATTTTACAGTTGTAATGGATGAAATTACGACCATAATTTTTTCAGTTATGATCATAATACCTACTTAAAATAAACATAAAAATATGAAAATTAATATTCTATATTTTAAAAAAAAAACAATCAAGTTGAAAAATTTAACTTTGAAGCATAAAAATGTGTCTACCGTCCAAAAAAATTTAACTTTGAAGCAAAGACGGCCGCCACAACCCGAATACTATCATGCGGGAAACCGGGCCCCACGCACTATCACTCGTAAGTGTGTGTTTGTATATAATGGAGCCCAAGTGATAATACATCTCTATCAAAATGGCAAATGCTAAGAGCGCCGGGAAGAACACTAATGGCGATCGCCTTTGCAGGGAAGACGACTATCTCCATTGCCAAGCCCTCGTGTGGAACCCCATCTTGGCCGTCGTCGACTCCATGGTCCTCAAGTGCGCCGTCAAGCTACGCCTCTTCGACGCCATCCACCACCATGGCGCCGGAGACCACCCCATCTCCCTGCCGGAACTCGCCGCGTCGCTTCTGGTACCACCCAACCGCCTCTCCGTCCTCCGCCGCCTCATGCGCTATCTCGCCCACCTGCGCCTCGTCGACGTCCGCCACCACGACGAAGACGACGCGTACACCCTCACCACGGCCTCCTCCGTATATCTTCGAGAAGGTTCGGAGAAGAGCCACGCCGCCTACGTGAAGTTCTTCATAGAAGAGGACATGCTGGCGGCGCTGCACACGCTAGACGCCTCTCTGGCCGGCGGGGAAGAAGCGGCGGCGGCGGCCGAGAAAGAGAGCTTTTTTGAGTGGATGGCGAGGGATCCGGGGGTGAGCAGCCGGTTCAACGCCGGCATGCTGTGCACCGTAGGGCCGATCATTGAGGCGGTTCTGAAGGGGTGCCCGGAGGTGTTCCAAGGGGTGAACGTTTTGGTGGATGTCGGCGGCGGTGCTGGAGTGGCGGCGGCGGCGATTGCGAGGGCGTTTTCCGGCATTAGGTGTGTTGTTTATGACCTGCCTCATGTGGTGGAGGAAGCGCCGAAATGGGACGCCGTCGAGTATGAAGCCGGCGATATGTTCGTCTCAGTGCCGCACGCTGACGCCTTGCTCCAACGTTTTTTCTCCTTTTATATTTTTTTTTAGGGCCACTAGATTTTTCTTGGACTGGCATGAAATGGATCTTTTCACTTGAAATTCCGGATCCAGTACGCTTAAGTGGTATTTTGATTATTATTTTATTTTATTTATTATTTTTATTGAGAGAGGAGCTTGACTAGGCACTAGAATGGAGAAATTTTTTGGGTGGGCCGAGCTAGCCGCTACATTTGGAGCTTTTTTATGCCCTAAATTATTTATTTTGATTTTAATTTTAAAAAATAAATTACAAAATATTAATGTTTTTATTTTTACGCTCATTTTAAGTACTGTTACGGTTTAACTCGGCGTCCCAGTTGGGCCGGAATATCCAGGACCGTCTTAGCTTTCGGAACGATCGAGCGCGCACATACAATCAATGAGGTAGATCGATCGTACACCCAAAGTTTTAATATGGAAACACCGTCAATTGGAGAAAAAACCACGTGATCGGATATGTGCCGATCAAAGTCCTCTATTTTCTGGCTGTTACAGCTTGTTTGAGAAATCGAGGGTGACGGGTCACCTCTCGTTACAGCTTTGGGGTGAGAGAACATTTGACACACGGCGGAAGACAAACCGTCGCGCAGGGAGTTGTTACAAATTGCACTTTGTGTTGGTGGTCTCCGCTTAACATCTTGCTCGATTCTGAACGTGGAGCAAAGCGCCTAGACTTGCGGCTGCGGGGGCCAATTGGAAATGAGAGATTGGACTTCATCAGGTGGCTTCAACATGGCACATACGTGGCTCGAGTGCGGCTCTAGTGCAGCTCGAGTGTGGCTCAGGTGCTGCTCGGGGGCGGTTCGAGTGTGGCTTAGATGTTCTGCTCGTAGGAGGAATTCAGTAGAGCTTCGACTTGAGGAAGAAGAAGACTCGGAGGAAAAAAGTGAGAAATGAGGAGACCTGAAGCTCCTTTTATAGGCTCCAGAGGGTGGTTACGGTGGTTATGCTGCTATCTGCACACCGTAACCACCCAAAGTGAATATTTTCCCACAGTTTATGGGTGCACATTAGTACTGATGTTTGCACCCCTAAATTAATAATTAAATTCTCCTCACTAACCTGGTGGTTAGTGGGTGGTTACATGCGAATTGGACGGCCGGGAACATCTCCAACCAATCAGACAACGGGAGCGGAACTCCAGGGGCGGCTGATGAACTCGCCGTCGAGGGGAGGACCGCCGACGGCGGCCCAGGAGGAGCGACCAGCGCGTCCGCCCCCTTTAGCCGCTCGCGTCGGCGGCCGAGGGAGGGGCGGCCCGGCCGGCCGCTCCCTCGGCCGCACTAGTGGCCGAGGGAGGAGCGGAACTCCACGGGCGGCCGCTCCTGGGTCGCGCTTGCGGTCGAGGGAGGGGCGGCCCGAGCGGCCGCCCCCTTAGGCCACGCCGGTGGCCGATGGAGGCGGCGGCCCGGGCCGCCACCCTTCTTGGCCGCGGCAAATGGCCGAGGGAGGCGCAGCCCGGGTGGCCGCTTCCTCGGTTGCGGCCAGGGCTAGTGCGGCGTGAGAGGGCGGGCGGCCAGCGTCTGGGGAGGAGGTCGACCGCCCGTCGCTTGTATGGTGGGGCTTGTGGTGGCTTGCCCACTCGCGTGATGGAATCGGTACGCGGGGGATCGAGTGTGGTGATCGCGCGTGCAGTCAAGTCCATGATTCCATTACTTTTAAGGTGGAGATCACAGGGGTGTGGTTATGTACACAACCAATCTTATAAAATGGGTCTCATCCCCAACAATTGTCCTTTAGATCCTTGTTTCACGAGACCGGCTTGGACGAAGAAAAACGAGGATCTTTCTCTGCTCATTTTTTACGGCGGCAATGATGGTGATGGACTTGAGATGACGAGTAGTAGCGCCCTGCAAACTCGGGTAAAAATGGTTAGAATATACTATGGCGGAGGAGAGGCGGCGGGCGCGCACTGACTTGGCTGGGTGCAAGCATGCGTGCACGCGGACGCGCGCATGATAGCGTGTGGGTGCACCCACATGGGTACACGCGGGCGCGCCCGCATGGGCGTGCGCGGGCACGGGCACGGGCGTGCAGGGTCTGATCGTACGTGCGGGCGTGCACGTTCATACACATGGTCGTGCATGCGCGCGCCTGGGCGCTCGTGCGTGCGTGCACTTGGCAGCACTCACGCGTGCGCCGCAGTGCGAGTGCGCGGGGGTGCCTGCGGGCTCTCGCGTGGGGCCGCGTGCGGGCTCGCGTACACGACCGCGGTGCGTGGCCACACGCGGGGGTCTTATTGGCACGCACGTGCCAGGGCGCGTGCACATTGTATTGTGCGCGCTTCTGACCGCCGCGCGGTCCCTTGCGTGACTGCGTGTCCGGTGCTCGTGCGTGCTCTGGTGCGTCGTACAGTTTTTATTTTATTGGGTGACACGCCTTTATGTGCTCGATGGGAACAGACGACTTTTGATTTGTATACCTTTAGTCTAAATTTATTTTTAATTTTTTTGTGACAAGGCTCGAAGCGTACTGTGAGGCTGATGCGTCGTTCGTTCCTCCCTTACCGACGATTAGGTTGCAATTTAGAAGAGAAGGTTCGGCCTGCCTGCTGACCTTGAAGCGAAGATACCGCGTGTTTAGGAGAGGGTCCAAAATCCCCCTCGTGGCTGGTTGACGATATGCGAGACCACTTTGAGATTGGGATTCTGGTTCCCCCATGCGAGGAAGTGATCGAGATTCTGAATTTTTGCGGCGTGCCGATTTCCCAGTTTACTCCCTTGGGGGTAATACGCCTCATGAGGTTGGTTGTTTTCTTTCACGAACATGACGGGAAACTCTCTTTGAACTGCTTCCGAGATTGGTGTGATGTTCGCTCTGATGGTGGTGAGCATGTGGAGATTCATAGTAACAAGAGTGGCTTGATTTTGAGATTTGGATGAACCGTTGTCATTGAAATACTTTATTTAGTTATGTTAGGAACTCTTGGGGCTTGCCGGAGCTGTGGAACGCATTTCCTGATTGTTGTCGTCGTCAAAGGGGGAGAGAGCGGGAGTTTTCTCCAGTGCTTGGATTTTCAGAGCCTCGCGAGTTGGCGAACCGTTTGTTCAGTATTTCTTCATTTGTGGAAGAAAAACATTTGTTGCGGTGTGACATTTCTTCAGACTCTGGGCGGACTGCTGAAACATCTTTGGATTGTGGACAGAAACGGAAGGCCACTATAGTTTCTTCGGGGTAACGATAGTGTGGCGCCATGTTCGTCTCCTCTGGGTGGAGACTCTCATTTTGGTGGCCATGGCGATTCACCTCCCGAGGAACAAGTGCTTGAAACATCTGCCCCCGGGATTCCCCTGCGGAGGCGGCGGTTCCAAGGCTATCTTCTTTTTTGAAGGCGATGAATGAAGTAGTAAGCAAACTTGATTATTCGTGACTCTTCCTTATTGTTGCGTTGTGCTGACTTCTCTCAATCCTTTCTTTTGCAGATTGAGGCTCATGTTCAAATTATCGTTACTTGGAATGACCATTATGTGAGTTTGAAGGACGAGTATTTGGCCTTCTAGAGAAGTTTCGAGCGGCGGCGAGCTCACTTGCTGCTTTGAGAGATGTTCATGATCGAGATACGTCCCGATTTCGCCAGATTGGGTCAGAGCTGAAGGCAGAATTGGGGGAGCCTCGAGCGTCCTTAGAGGTGGAAAAATCTCTAGTGGATAGAACCGCACAGATGCTGAAGCGTGCCCAGGAGGAGACTTCCTCCTTAGAGACAGAACTCCATATGATAAAGGTCCAAGTGTAGATGTTATCTTCTGATAGTCGTGTGTCAGAGTTGAAGGCCGTCGGACTTGCGAAATACATGGAGTCTTTAGATTATATGCGGGATCGTTGCTTGACGAATGAGGAGGTTCGTGATGAGATCTGGACCAAAGAAGTGGAGCCTCAAATGGAGGATGTTCGTGAACTGGCGCTTAGGCGTGGAGTTTTGAGGTCTTTCGTCTTGTTGGCAGGAGCTTGAGATGCGACGTATCTAGCTTTAGTTTTGATGATATTACGGGCTATGGGATCTGTATTAGCGTGTTTTTTTTTGTTGAGTTTGTTGTATGTTTGTCTTTTGTTTTTTTGTTATGTCGGGTGCTACTTGTTATCACCATTTGGTGATTTTATATAGCGCATTTGCAACTTTACTTGATATGATAGCATCATCCTTGATCTTTTGCCTTTTGTGGCCTGAGTCCTGGTGGCTGATCAAGAGAGCATTGTTGGAGAATGTAAATATCTGATCTGGGTAATACAAGGAGCGCGCTGCCCGGAGGCAAATATGGTAAAGAGCGCGCTGCCCAAAGGAAGTTAATGTAAAAAGCGCGCTGCCAGGAGGCAGTTGTGGTAAAGAGCGCGCTGTCTAGAGGCAGTTGCTGTTAGGAGTGCACTACCCGGAGGCAGTTGCTGTAATGAGCACGCTTCTTTGATGCAGTTGTTGTAAGGAGCGCGCTGCCCGAAGGCAGTTGCTGTAAGGAGCGTGCTGCCCGAAGACAGTTGTTGTAAGGAGCGCGCTGCTCGGAGGCAGTTGCTGTGAGGAGTGAGCTGCCTGGAGGCAGTTTTTGTAAGGAGCGCGCTGCCCGGAGGCAGTTGGAGCGCGCAGCTCGGAGGCAGTTGTTGTGAGGAGCTCGCTACCCGAAGGCAGTTATTGTGAGGTGTGTGCTGCCCGGAGGTAGTTGTTGTAAGAAGTGTGCTGCCCGTAGGCAGTTGTTGTAAAGAGCGCGCTGCCCGAAGGCAGTTACTGTAAAGAGCGTGCTGCCCGGAGGCAGTTACTGTAAGGAGCGCGCTGCTTGGAGGCAGTTGTTGTAAATGTAAATGGACGTCTTTGCACTTGGGCAAAGTGAGTATGCATTTCAAACCGCACGAATGATGCTCGCCTTCTATAGGCCTGAAATGAGAAAACTTTAAAAGCTATCGGAGTTATAGTTGTGAGTCTGGTCTCATGATAATTCATAGGGAGTATTCATAGGAAAGTAAAATTAATAAACATTGTAATAGGCGGAGCCCTGCTGATAGTACGTAGCCCTTTCTTAGGATGATCGCCATTAGGGGTTGCCTCCCAATCCATTCTAACAAGCAACTAGTTTATCTCCTGTTGGCAGACTTGGCTCTTAGCTCCGCAAGAATTTCCCCAGTTGGCCTTATTTGATGAGATACTCGATCTCCTCCTTAAGCTTTGAGCAATCTTCTGTGTCGTGTCCTCGTCCATGGTGGAACTCACGGTAATTTGTTTGGTCCCCCACATCTTTAGCGAGGGGACTGGGCTTGCCAAACGCCTCGCTACCTTGGATTGTGTAAAACACATTTGTTTTAGAGGTATTGAGAGGCATGTATTTCAGGTGATGCCGAGATCGTGGGTTGCCGCGACATTCATTGTTCTTCCCCAGGTCTGATGAAGCTTCTTGCTCCCTTCTCCTTTTTATGCCTCTATAGAATTATTTTTTATGCGTCTCAATTACTTCATCGGCTGCAATCTAAGCTTTGACTCATAATATTAGAACATGATAACTTGATGTTGTTTCTTTCATTAATGTTGAATAGAAGTTGCCAGGGCGGAATCCTCCTAAGAGGAAACCTCTTAAGAGCTCGAGATTGATGCCCGGGATTAGTCGTGTCTCTGCAGTGAAACGACGAAAATAATCTTTGAGGGTCTGCCCCTCACTTTGGCGGATCCCAGATAAGTGGGAAAAATATTTTACTATTCGACAGCTGGTGATGAATTGGTCTGTGAATTGTTGTGATAATTTTATAAAATTCTTTATCTCCCCCTCCTTCAGTGATAGGAACCAGTGTGAGCTTGTCCTTTCAACGTTGCTGGGAAAGTTTGGCATAATAGTTGATCTAGAGCATTGCAAAGTTGCATCATGATCGCGAAGTGTATGAAATGCTCTGACGGGTCACTTGTACCATCGTACATCTCGATCTTTGGGAGCTTGAAATCATAGGGGATTGGATGTGTTAGGACCCCAAGTGCAAATAGCGAGCAATGATGGAGGGGCGGTTGGCTGAAGTGGCACTTTGCTTGGCTCGCCCACGCTCTTCTGTGATTAAGTTGAGAACTTCTTCGCATGCGAGCATTTCATCGAGATCCGCTACTTGAGGACAGTTGTAGTGATTTTGAGTTTTAGGTTCTCTGGCAGGACGGGCTTCGCGGCCTTGAATATCCACACGAAGGGGGGGGGGGATTCTGCTTCAAGCATGTTGACAGGAAAGTGAGGGGGAACTGGACCGACGTGCCTCCCTGGGGTCATCCCTCCTGCAGTGCGGGCAACTTCTTTTATCGTAGTCTCTAGTCACGATTACGATTGTGTTGAGGTTATTGTCTTGTGAGGATGCTGGGAACTCGCATCCCACAGACGGCGCCAAACTATTGCGGTCTAACTCGACGTCCCGGTCGGGCCGAAATATCCTGGACCGTCTTAGCTCTCGAAAAGGTCGAACGAGCACACAGTCAGTGAGGTAGATCGATCGTTCACATGGAGTTTTAACGTGGAAAAACCTCTCAACTGGGTAATAAACCACATGAGCAGATCTGTGCCAGTCAAAGTCCACTATTTCCTGGCTGTTACAACATATTTGAGAAGTCAAGGGTGACAAGCCGCCTCTCGTTACAACTTTGGGGTGAGAAAACACTTAGCACGCGGTGGACGACAGACCGTCACGTCGGGAGTTGTTACAAATTGCTCATTGTGTTGTTGGTCTTCGCTTAACGCTTTGCTGATTCTAAACGTGAAGCGGGGCGCCTGGACTTGCGGTTGCGGGGGCACTTGGAAATAGGGATAAGCATATTATTCGAAACTTGAAAATCGCTCGAAAATCGTTTGAAAATTGAGCTCAATTGAAATCGGTTAAAATTGATTCGACTCAATTTGAGTTGATTCAATTTGACTCGAATCTCATTTCGAGTCGATTTCGAGCCAGTCTTGAATCGCTCGAAATGTGATTTGAATCAACTCGAATTAATTAAAAAATATATGTATTTATTAATATATTCTTATTTTAAGATCAAAAATAACAAAATTTAAACTTAAATAAGAAAATGAAGGCTTTAATTGTTTCATTTGCTAAATTTATAGGTTGCCCAATTTAATTTTGAGCAAAGTAGGAATCAAACGAAAAATTGTTCAATTTTGATCCGACTTGATTCGATTTCGAGCCGACCTGATTCGATTTCGAGCCGACTCGGAATCAAGTCATTTCGAGTCGAGCAGTCTCGACTCGAAATCAATTTCGATTTCAAGTCGATTTCGAGCCTAGTTCGAGTTGAAAATTTCGATTTTGAGCCGAGCCAAAAATCGCTCGAACTCGACTCGATATCTGGCCTACTTGGAAATTGAGAGATTGGACTTCGTCAGGTGGCTTCAACTTGGCTCGTACGTGGCTCGGGTGCGGCTCGAGTGCAGCTCGTTGTTGCTCAGGTGCTGCTCGGGTGCGGCTCGAGGGCGGCTCGAGTGCTGCTCATAGGAGGAATTCAGCAGAGCTTCGACCTGAGGAAGACGAAAACTCGGAGGAAAAAAATGAGAAATGAGGAGACCTGGGCTCCTTTTAAAGGCTCCAACCGGTGGTTACGGTGGTTATGCGGCTATCCACGCACCGTAACCACCCAAAATGAATATTTTCCATAGTTTAGGGGGGTGCATTAATACCCATGTTTGCACCCATAAATTAATAATTAAATTGCTAATTAAATTCCCCCACTAACCATATTGTTAGTGAGCGGTTACATGCGAATTGGACGGCCGGGGACATCCCCAACCGATCGGACGACAGGAGCAGAACTCCACGGGCAGCCGACGAACTCGTCACCGAGGGGAGGACCGCCGACGGCGGCCAGAGAGGAGCGGCCAGCTCCCTGGGCCGTGCCGGCGGTCGAGGGAGGGGCGGTCCGGGCGGCCGCGCCGACGACCGAGGGAGGGGCGGCCCAGGCGGCCGCTCCCTGGGCCACGCCGGCGGCCGAGGGAGGGGCGGCCCGGGTGGCTTCCCCCTGGGCCGCGTCGGCGGCTGAGGGAGGGGGCGGCTCGTGCGGCTGCCCCCCTGGGCCGCGGTCGACGGTCGAGGGAGGCGCGGCCCGAGCGGCCGCTTCCTTGGTCCGCCGCCGGGGCAGGTGCGGCGAGAGAGGGCGGGCGACCTGCGTCCGGGGAGGAGGTCGACCGCCCGCCGCCAACAAGGTGGGGCTCGCGGTGGCTTGCCCGCTACGCGTGTTGAGATCGGTGCACGGGGGATCGGGTGCGGTGATCGCGCATGCGGTCAACTCCATGATCCCACGACTTTTAAGGTGGAGATCATGGGTGTCTAGTTATGTGGACACCTAATCTTATAAAATAGGTATCATCCACAACAAGTAACATATTACCATATTTAATTCATAACCAAAAAAAATTATAGCTGTAATTTCATGTATTACGGTTGTATCACGATATTATGCTTGTAAAATGAAATTGCGACTGTATTATGATCATAATGTCATATTACAGTTGTGATGTATGAAATTATGACCGTAATTTTTCAAGTTATGATTATAATATGAGTAATATGATAATTAAAGTGAGGGTAAAAATATGAATATCAACATTTGTAAATTTTTTTAAAAAAATTTCAAGTTGAAAAAATTAATTTGAAGCATAAAAATTGTCCAGCGTGCATAGGTCTATGCACGCACGGAGCACCAAAATTTTTTCCCTAGAATGGACTTCATTTGAGATCAAATGGATAGTATTGATTTAATTGTTAAGTTTTTTCCCCGGGAAATAATGAGTTAGTTAATGGTACCATTTTATATTTTTATATAGAAATAATTACTCAAAATTTCTCTGTAAATTAGCATAATTACTGAGAACATCTCTCTTATTTTTAAAATTACAAAAAAAATTCTTAATATTTCATTTCATTAGAAAAATCTCCTCTGAATTTTTTTATTTCATTACATTTATAAAGAAAAATACCTCCTCGACACACCAAGGGAGTGTTTTTGTGTATGGATGTTATTGAAATGAAAAACGTGCGAGGAGATTTTTATAATGAAATGAAAACATTAGACAAAATTTTTGTAATTTCAAAAATAAGAGTGATGTTGCAGTAGTTTAACAAAGTTAGAGGGGAGGTCCCGATAAATGACCCATTTTATATATACAAAAAATGTGCACCCTTAGATAAGTTAATAGCGGAACTTGACAATCAGAAAAATACTATCCATTTGGTCATAATGAGCAAAAATTAGTATATGGATTATGAATATCCGTTTGGCACAGGGGTGACGGTCATGAACGCGGTGGTCATATGGACTGTTGTTCATGAATGCCCGGCCTCACCTAAGGATTTTCATCCGCATTTATGTTCAAAACTAGCAATCTTTTCTTGGTGGCAGTACTCACAAGTCATAATACCGGTGTTATGTCAAACATATATTTTATGACGGTAATGTTTTTCTCTGAAATCACAAGAACAAAAAAAACTATGTCAAACGAAGACTTGTAAAATCTTATCCTAAGACTAATCTTTACGTATCATGGCAGCGCGTTTTGCATGCATTCGACGATGAGAAGGCATTGCGGATATTGAAGCTATGCAAAGAAGCCATTTTTGAAGACAAAGGAAAATTGATCATAATAGACGAGGTGATAAATGAAGCCGAGGCAAAAGAGTTGCTTCACGTGAAACTAGCTTATGACATGCTATTGATGCAATATACGGGCGGGAAAGAGCGGACGAAAAGCGAATGGAGGAGCTTACTTCTCAAAGCTGGTTTCACTCGTTGCAAAATAACACATGTCATGGCTTTGCAACACATCATTGAGGCACACCCCTAGTTCTCTGGAGCGCGAATTTGGTACGAGTAACACACCTTTCATAGATGCGAGATGTGTATTTATCATAGGATCTTCATTTCAACGGTCAGATCTCGGTCGTATCTGCTGGAGATACAACTGTATGCACCGGCGAACTAGATACGGCCATATCTCTGCCGTTGAAATCCAAATAGAAGGCAGATCCTACGGTCGGATCTGCCCATCTCGCACCTATTAATAAGTGTGTTACTCGTACCAAATTTAATTCTCATTACTGCCTCAAATTTAATTCTCTGGTTCGAATTTGGTGCGTCCGTCACACGAAATTTACACGCATCATGCTCTTGATACTTCTTGGAACCCACCATAAAATCTCTCTGTAATTGTCATGGTAATTATCTTTCTTATGGTTATATGTAGACTGGTGAAGTTGATTTTGATGATAAAATAATGAAGTGATGATATTTCTGGTGGCTTGAATTCTTAAGATTTAGGCTCCTTTTGGCACGGTGGCTGCGGCGATCGTAAACTCATGGGCTAAACCGTCATTCGTTAAGGATCACCTTACAAACATCAACCGTTAGAACATAAAAATGGATGAAGTTCTTTAAGTGGGTGTTAACGAATGACAATTTAATCCTGTGTTCATTACCGCCGCCACCATGCCAAATGGAGCCTTAATCATGTGAATTTTATTAAAATTTGCTATATTAAAACTATAGACTATATTTAGCATTATGAAGAAAAGGGAAAATTTTGATTTCATATTTTATTTTCCTCAAAATCGAATAAGAACAGACTTTAAGTTAGGAAATCTGTTATTTATATGCCTCGAAAACAAATTACGTTAGTAATTCTCAAGCATATGTCGTGTGTAATGCATGCCCATTTTTTCTCAATTTATGTTGTGTGGTGATTCGGGGAGGATTCAGAGGGGGCCTGAGGGACACTGTCCCCCCATTATTTTTTCAAAATATTCAGTGTATTTGGATTCATCTCGTTGATGCAATGAATTTTGAATACTTATACGTCAAAAACAATGGCAAGATGATGGAGAAACAGTTCCAATAAGATGGAAACTTTAAAAAAAAATTTTGAAGGGAGTTGATGATTGACCACCTATATTAAAATTTTTAGAACCCAGTGACGCATTCAAAAAAAGTTTTGTGCACCCTCATTAATAATTTTCTGGATCCGTCACTGGTGGTGAATGTATAATGCCTCTTTATAAGTATATATATGTGTGTGTGCGGCTCTTTTTGGAGTGGTCAAGGACCCATTTTAGAGGCTTTATCAACCTGGGCGATGTGGTACACAAGTGTGTACTGGACTACGTGCAGATACCTATACCATTGAACTTGTACCAATTTTTTAGAGCACTACACGACCTCCAGACACGTCAGTGTGCGTACCTGTGTAGGTGTACATGGCCAGGGTCACGTCCGTGTACATGGTCAATCTGGGCATGTTAATTCAAGTACATTCATGGGGTCATGTCTTTTCCAATTAGTTTGTAGAGCATGGCACCTAGAGTGCACACAACCGTATACCAACCTGTGTATTGGGCACAAATTTCGAGAAATGTTTTGTTTTAAGCTTCGGATCATAACAATTGCTTTTTGGATAGCTTAGATCTATTCCAAAGAGTTTTATATTATGGAAGATGGGGTAAAACATCACTTCATCCTAAGTGTTTCCATCTTCTTTATAGATTGAGAGAGAAGAGGAGGGGGCATTATTTGGAGAATTAAATAACTAGTTGTGTCGTCGAGATGCTGTGGCGCAATTGGAGATCTAACTACATCATCGCGCAAAGGATCCTTTCCAGATCATGCTATACCCTCTTATTTGGAAATCTCATGAATGGTTGGACAGAAATCAAATAAGGTAACGGTCCCGCTCCACTCGGTTTGTAGGATCCGACCTTATTTTTTATACTCTCTTTGCATATGATAATTCATATTCTCTACTTAGTAGAGGCTATGTACACCATGGTTCAGTTCATTAGGAACCTAGGGTATGTGATCCCATCATTTGTCGATAGACTTGATAACAATTCTGATTATAGGCATGTTGTGACAGAGTTATGTAAGTCATTCGACTAAAACGATAATAATTGTTTATTGGTCATATAGGATTTGGGAACTACATGTGATTGTAATATTGAATTTTGTTGGCTATGGTATTAGTGTGATAAGGCTAGAGATTAGGTAATGCCTTAGAAACCCCATATAATGTTGGGTATTTTGGTGAAGGGCTGTCATAGTGAGAATAATCTTCCTCCATAATTAGGTTATTTATAAAAAAGCCCGTGAGAAGAGTATAACGAACCACACTCATGGATTGGTGATTGTAGTAGGACCGTTAAAAGGGTATAACCGGCTAGTCTCCATAGAAATTTAGTAGAAGGGCTCGTTGAGAGGTATTAATCGACTACTCTCTAAGTTTGTTATTTTTAATCATATGATGAATGATTAGGAGTTAGTTATAGTGTATCTGTAATGATTATTTGACTTGCATACATATTGCATAATAGACTATACTTCCATGCGCAACACATAAATTCAACATTAGAAAATATATATGATGCCTGTGAAACCCTACTCAACACATATTATATAAAATTATTAAAAAAAATTTATTTGCTTTATTAAATGTTGACTTGCTTCTACTGATTTGATGTTATTAGTTGCAAGGCATGTTGCATGACTTGGTTTGAACTATTGTTGTTTTAGATTTGTTTTGTATGTAATAAGGCCGTTGGACATTGAACTCTTTTAATTTTGGACACTTTAAATGTCCAGTTAGTTTTTTCGTTGCTTATATACTCTGAACTTATGGTTGGGGTTGAGAATATTTGTATGCTATCTTATAATATCTTATTTATGAGGGTTGTATGGTATGAGACACGATCTGACCTATATTGTCTAGCAATTACAGGTGTGGTGTAACATCTCGCTCATGCACCAGAGTTATTTTTGATATTTTGTATTTTACAAAGATGTTTATCAAACACATCTTACTCTAGGGTTTGCTCTGTTTAGCGTGATATTTTTGCTTGATGAATCTGGACAAAAATTACATTACGGGCATTTGACATGACAATAATTATGTTCGCCGCAAAAAAAAAAACAAATTTTCTAACATAAAAGGAAAGTTCAGCTTCATATTGCACTGAATGTCCAGTCCCATTTTCACTCTTTTAAAAAAAATTATATTTTTATGGATATAATTGTATCAATTTTTCATTTAGGCTTCGTTTGATTAGGTGTTTCGTCGCCTTCGTTTAGGTCAAACGTCGCCGAACGGCGGGTAAACAAACGGCCGGCGACGACATTTGCTCCGTTTGTATCCGCAGCAAGGAGAAAACGGCCCCGATCCGCTCCGTTTCGACCCCACATCTCCCCCTCCGACTGGACCGACTCCGAAGTATGGTTTCGACCCACGGGATTCCCGGCTGAACCCACGGGATCCCCTCAGGCCTCAGCTTAATTTTCTGAATAATTCCTGTTCATCATTTTCCAACAATTTCTTTCATATTTACTGCACACTCCCCAATTATATATACTTCTCACTGGAAAACCGCCTAAACCCTGTCGAATCATCTCGCCGACCTCCTCCATTTCTGTCTCCCGCCGCTCCGCCCGTCTTCCGCCGCCCGCTCGCCGAAAGTCATCGAAAGCAGACCTCTACTTCTTGCAAACTTCACCGGACGTGTCCGATAATCGCCGATCGTCCCCAAACTCCTCCAACAGCCAACCAACCCCCGCTCTAATCCTGCGCGGTAATCCCATCTCTCATTTATTTCTGGCTTAACCTACTGATTTTAGGCAGTAATTTATAATTTCCTGGGTTTCTTATCAAGACACAAGTATCTTCTTCTCCTTTCGGATTTCTTCTCAACCCCACTCAAGGCACCGTGTATTTATTTCTTCCAACTTTTCCGATTACTGCAAAAAAAACGTGAAACTCTGCTAGATTAGAAGTGAATTGATGAACATACGTCATTATTTCATAATCAAGACTTGAAATTCGTTGATAACCACAATGTGCAACAGAACATAGTCTACTCCACACAGGCTTTGTTTGGAAATTGGGATGGTGGCGGCAGTGGAAACAAATTCTATTCCTACTTCCTTGGAGGTGTTTAGTTTCCCAGGGGTGGATAAAATGCTTATGTCAAAATATAATTTCATATCCTTTTGGAAATTAGTGAACCCTCTCATGTTCAGAAAAACTAAGGGTCTATTTGTTTGGATGACATTGATATTCAAGAATTGACTTCGGAGCAAATAAAACCAATTTCCTCGGTTGGACCATTTTAGGGCGGAATTGATTTTTGGGTTCAACACCATCTATATTCCAATAACCCTAAAGACTCCTCAATTGAATGTTTACATTGCACCGTTGATATTGAGACAGGTTTCAAGAACCCATGACTGTGGCTTTGACCTAAAAAATTAAATCTTCAATTCTTACATCCCTCATCGATTTTCTGCAGTATCGAGCATTTGTGCCCGTGTGCCCGTATTTCGCCCGAGCCCATATTCTACTGAGCGTGTGTTTATTGTCTGATAGGACGTTTTCTCCCAAGCACGCATTTATTTTTGGGTGCTCGTGTTTCTCCTTGGCGCGTTTTTTTTTGCCCAGACGCGCGTTTTTCTCCCAGGTGCACGTTTTTCGGCCGGGCGTACGGTTTCCCCCAAGTGTAGGATTTGGACGTATACATTTATAATATAATGTATAATTCAGTACCACTTTCATCCGACAAATCATCTATATAGTTCACTGTTTGAGGTCTTCCCTATCAATTCACATTGATACATTGTTTTTTGTGCTCTTATAATTTTCTTTCCTTTCATTGGAACAAATAAAAGCGATCAATATCAATTCTTGTTTGCCGACCCCACTATAGTGGGATAAAGGCTTGAGTGTTGTAATATCAATTCTTGTGATATAAAATCATCATGCAGCCGAACATAAAAGCGTTTAAACTCAATGTTAATTCTTCCATGTCTTGATATTGAATTGAAAGTCAATTCTTGAAAATCAATGTCTTTTATCCAAATGGACCCTTACACAAGTTTTTTTAGTGTTTTCATGCTTCTCTTCTTGCAGGTCAACATCTCTCTTCTTCTCCTGCTATTTTTCCTTTTGCTACTTTTTCTCGCAACTTCAATCCAACTTTTGATTTCTCATCGTCACTTTTCCTGCGGCCATAACCATTTCATACAAAGACAAAATAGTTTTTGAAAACATTAGGAATAAACGGAATACCTCAATGGAGATACTCTTGAGCAGCCTGGGGAAAACGCTCGAAGGAACCATTCATTTTCTTCCTTATGATGAGAGGGAAAAATTAATTTAACATCCCCTTGCAACATCAATCCATTGAGTTATTTTGGCGAATATGTTGAGTTTGTAATTGAACATGTAACTATCACTTTATTCTTAATACTTGAATACACATTGTTCACCTAACTACTCCAGTCTCGGATCACATCGCACGAAAATCTTGGGTCACCTAAATAAGTAAAGTTGTAATTTGCCTTGAGTGAACGTGCATGCACATTAATTTAGTTCATATAACGATGTTGAGATGGATGCCTTGAATCCAATTTTAATGTATGCACAATTGATACCTCTTTCTTCAATTTATTTCCTCTTTGTAGACTTCATCAGAGGTCTCCCATATGAGAAATTACGTGTCCCCTCATCGTTTGATGCTTGATTTCAATCCCAAAATAACCAATTTCTTGATCAGGAATGAGAGGGCATTAACCACCGTTGAAACATTCATTTACAAAAGATTACAGTTTTTAATCACACGCGTAAATATACGTTCGTAAATTTTTAAAAAGAAATAAACCTATAAAATGTTTATGTTGTAAGGAGAATTTATATTCTTTTTATTTACGTCCAGAAAATTATAATTTTGTAGCATGCGTATATTATTTTTGACTTGTGTTAATGTATATAAGTGTTAGAGTTAGTAGTATTTATATTATTGAGTTTAGTCCCACACCGCCTATCAGTGTTGGGTGTCTTGTTGTATCTCCTATATTATGCCCTTTTGTGGAAGAATAAAATTACACATTACATTTCTTTCTACATGGTATCGGAGGCAATGATTTGAAACCTAAAAAAATATAATTTTCCCAATTCCGCTTCCGCCACTGTTCCCTCCCCCTCGACCCGTGCTTCCATTTCCGCGCCCTGCTTGGGCTCACGCCCGCCGCTCCTGTCGACGAAGTCGATAGCCGATCCCGTCGACAGGAGCGGCTCCGATTCCGCCACCGCTGTCGTGCGTCATCGCCGTGCGCTGCTTCCGCCACCGCTGCTGCTGCGCTGCTTCTCTGCGCTACTCGTCTGCTTCCAGCTTCTCCCGTTGGGCTCTCTTCTTCGTCTTCTCTTGTTGCACCTGGCGCAACTCTTGTTAGTGTCGGTTCCTGCTGATTCTGTCGGCTCTTTCCTCTCCTCAAGTCGGCAGGTGGTTCTGCTCCGTCCTCTGCTTCTCCTCTAATATCAGCATGGAGGTCCTCCTCTTCTCCTCCCCTCTCTTTCGCTGCCAGGAGAAGTGTTTTCCCCCCTCGTTCTCATCGATGGAGAAAGGGTCTAGGCCGACTTCTTCTCCGGCCTGGATGGTTCTCTGCGCTCTTCCTTTGCGTTGCTCCTCTGCGCTACTCCTCTGTTGCTGCCGTGCTGCTCCTCTGCGTTGCCGTGCTGCTCCTTTGCGCTGTCGTGCTGCTTCTTTGCGCTGCTCCTTGCCGGCTGCGACAACTCTGGCTTGTCGTCTCCTCTTTTGTCTTGCTGGATCCATGTTGCTGCTGCTGCGCATGAGCCTCTTCTTCTACCAGGTCTAGCTTTTCCGTAGCTGTTTTTAAAGTTGCTTGTGGTTGTTGTTGTTTGTGTCTCTTTTCGATTTCGGCTTTACTACACGTGATCTGGGTTCATGTACCCGACGAGGGTCCCACACGTGCACGTGGTCTACGTGAGGGGGAGTGTACGTCACGGCCTCCAGACATAGTCTATGCCTTCTTGCACGTATTCCATGTAAAGGGGAGTGTTTGTGATAACGGCGACTCAGATGCCTCTTTGCCGACTCCTGCCTTAGTCACACATGACCCTCAGGTTGATTTCGTCTGTTGTTTGTGTCTCCCCGTTGCTTTTCTTCGCTTTGTGGTAGGAATGGTTTGACATTTTTGGTTGACCCAATTTCAGCTCCGGGTGTATCCAACATGATTATGGTCGGTTTGTGGACCAACGTCGCGTGGACTTTGCCCGGTTGTAGTATCCCCGGTGACACGCGGTTGGGCCTCGGTGACTGTTGTTTTGTCTCATGTTGCCAACTTTGTTTTACCTTTCGTTTTATGTTGTGTTCAAGTTGTAGGTTTCCCCTCCAGCTTGATGGGGAGTGTTAGAGGTAGTAGTATTTATATTATTGAGTTTAGTCTCACACCGCCTATCAGTGTTGAGTGTCTTGTTGTATCTCCTATATTATGCCCTTTTGTGGAAAAATAAAATTACATCTTTCATTTCTTTCTACAATAAGAATTGACAGTCTTGTACATGGGCCTTTGGTGCCCGATTTTTTTCTGATGCACGGGCTACACCTGTACTTTTTTGACTCCTGTAAATAGAAATAAAAAAAATAGGGATAAAAGTGGTTAATGAATGTTACACCAAAGACCCTTATTCTCTTATCGTAACATATTCCTAAATTTTTATACATTTAGCAATATTTTGTTTTTTTTGTTTCCAAGACCAAATAAAGGCAGTTTGTATTAACACACCTATATGAATATTTGTGTGACGATTTGCAGACCGCCACAATTTAAATTCGATAACTTGAAGTTGAGTTTCAAATTATTTTTAGTGCAACACAAAACAAAAGTACATTAAGCTTCAAATATGCACATAATAAAAACATTCTATTCATTAAAATCTTATTATACATCATGTCCTATATCCAAAAATACATTGACATATACATGAATAGCTACTACACAACTACAATTATACAGTATACAATAGAGCTATAAGATCGTCAAATTAATCCTTCTACACACGAAATTGTGTGTCCCGACACCACTTTGCGTGCTCGTCGATCAATTCTCCTATCCATACGAAGAGAGGAGGGAGGAGAAATGGGCTTACAGAGAAACTAGGAAGAAGAATCGTAAGCTTCACAGTTCCAATAACTACACAACGCAACTTGATCAGTGTAAAAAACTAGGGCAGTGTCGTTGTCGAGAGAGGGAAAGGTCAGTGCAGGTATTGCCGACACAGAAGAATCTCGTCGAGAGCCCATCGATAGAAGTAGATCAAGCGAGTGAGAGGACTGCGTCAGCAACGTCCCGGGTAAGAACCAGTGAGATGAAGGCTTCATTTGGCGCAACATTTTTACCCGACGTTTGGAGCAAACGCCGCCGCAAGGCGGCAAGCCAAATGGCCGCCGACGGCGTTTGTTGCGCCTGCTCCCGCCGCGCCATGAGAAATGGAGCGAAATGCTCCATTTTAACCCCCACCTCCCCCCTCCAGCTCCGAACGAGGCCGAAATTGTGCGACACGTGGCTTGGGGATGGAGAAAGGCACATACATCACAAGAAACTTCTCGATATATCCCGTGTTATGGAATCATAAACTGGCCATTAGATTACCTTATTCACACTTTATCCTATGCAACCAATCACACTTAATCTAGCCATCATATTTGAAATCAAGATTTCTTCATTTCCAGCATAACCAGTCAACCACATATTAAACAAAGCAAATATTCAATAACTTTAGCTATGATTAATCCAACATTTGGTTAAACCCAATTCAATCAACAATCCTTATGAGCTAACAAAATCAATCCAGAACATTGACGACTATCATAGATCCAACCCAAATAAATCTGAACCCAGCTGTGTTTAACACAAATGTATATATATACACACACACACAAACGAGATTCTTCGCACGGAATACGCCTGTGCTCGATGCTCTCGGGCGGCCTTCGACCGCATTAAAGCGGGCTTTGCCCGCTTCAGAACGGGCTTCGCCCGCTTCAGCACGGGCTGCGCCCGCTTCAGCACGGGCTGCGCCCGCTTCAGCACGGGCTGCGCCCGCTTCAGCACGGGCTGCGCCCGCTTCAGCACGGGCTGCGCCCGCTTCTAGACGGCCTGCGCCCGCTTCTAGACGGCCTGCGTCCGCAACATATACATATGGTACTCAAAGTGACCGTAAAAAATTATAAATCAATATTACAGTTTTTTTTTATTTTTAAAATCATCTCTTCTCCTAAATAATTTTTCTCTCTCCCCATCTCTACCTCTCACTCTGTATCCCTTTCTCAGCTCTCTTCCCCTTCCCGCCTCTCTCCCTTCTTTATTCTTTCTCTTCCCCCTCTCTCCTACTCACCGTCAAAGACCATTTCCGCCTCTCCCCTCTCTCCTACTCACCGCATAAAAGGCCAAGTTTCTCTCTCCTTATCCCTCCGCTCTCTCCCTCTTACTCCCGCTCCTGCCCTCTCTCTCCCCTTATTTTTTCCAACGAGAGCTAGCCAACCGTACTTTCTATCCCATGACTATTATACAATCTTTGGTGTGCTCCAAATACATATATTGTTTTATATAATATAAGATATAAGCATAATATTTTGGCAAAAAAGTGAAATCAGTCCCTAAGTTTAAGTTAAGTGAAATCAGTCCCTAAGTTTAAGTTACTGTAAGATTTCAGTCTCAAAGGTTTTTGCTTTAAGATTTCAGTCTCAAAGGTTTTTGCTTTAAGATTTCAGTCTCAAAGGTTTTTGCTTTAAGATTTCAGTCTCAAAGGTTTTTGCTTTAAGATTTCAGTCTCAAAGGTTTTTGCTTTAAGATTTCAGTCTCAAAGCTTTGTTGCTTTAAGATTTCAGTCTCAAAGCTTTTTTGCTTTAAGATTTCAGTCCCTAACTTTTCTTAACTTTATGATTTCAGTCCCATTTAACACCTATCTAATGGAAATTGCTATTTTTATTACCAAAAAATGATATATAGGAAAATTGATTTCAGCCTTAACGTTTTATTGAATTTGTTAGAAAATGTTAGAGAAAATTGTGTAAAAGCCCAATAAGTGTGGCCCATTTATAAGCCGACTTAGCTTTCTTGTTTAGTCTCACATCTTGGGATTGAGAATCTCTCTCTCTCTTTTCCTATATATTGGTACACATCCTTGTAGTTCATACATGATTGGAGAATACAATTATTATTTTTTTCTTATGTCGGTGCCTTTCTACATGGTATCAGAGCCAAGTTCCTATTATCCTGCTTCGGGTTCTACCCGCACTTATCTGAACGGTTAACCCCTTTTTAACCGCTGCTCTCTATTCTCCGCGGTCTTTCTTCTTCTACCCGCACCTTCTCTTATCTCTCGTGGCTTCCACTCCTCATTCTCCTTGACTCTTTTATAGCTCTCTCTGACAAGTGGGACCCCCTGGTCTTCTGGCCGCTTGCTCTATCAGTAGCCCTTGCGGTCTGCCTCTTCTCGTCGCCCCCGCGGACTGTTATCTTCCCGCTGTGACTCCTGCTCATCCGCTTCTCAGCGGCTTCCCCTTGCGACTTTGCGGACTGTCCGCTGCAAGATTTTCTAGCCGCTGCGATCTCATCCTCTTTGCTAGCCGCTGTGATCTCATCCTCTTTGCTAGCCGCTGCGATCTCAACCTCTATCTTGCCCGCTGCGAGCTTTGTTTGCCGCAACTCATCTCCAGCCTTGCTTGTCTCAGCTCCTCTATCCTGCAGGCTCCTCTAGTTGCAGATTTTTTAGCCGCCGCTGTTTTTAACCGTTGTGAGCTCTGCTTGCTCTGGTTGCACTACCTCTGCCTGCGGACTCTAAACCGCAGCTCTTCCTCTAGTCGCAGCCCTGCTTGTTGCGAGCTCTCCTAGCCACATCTCTTCTCTCTTCAGCCTGACTGTTTCTATCCGCTGCAAGCTGCACTAGTCGCATCCTTCTGTTCGCTGGATACTTCTCTGCAGCTTGCCTGCTCTCTGCCCGCAGCTTCTATCCGCAGCAAGCTCCTCTAGTCGCCTCTCTTAACTACAGTCTGCACCTTGTCTCAGCGCCTTCTCTATTCACTGGGGCTACTCCATGGATCCCAATGTTGCTTCCACTCTTCCAGCTCATGTTGTTGCTCCCATGCCGGAACTTCGTGATGAACTCCGGATTACCACCATCTCGCTCAGCGGGATGCAGAACTTTGTGGAATGGGTTTACTCTGTTCGTCGTGTGTTGCAGACGATGAGCCTTCTTCATCATCTGACACGTGTTACTCCTACTGCATCCACCGATGAGTGGCTTCGTGATGACGGTCGGGTCCAATCATGACTCCTCAACTCAATGGACATCGAGCCATACAGGATAGCCATGTACCATGAAACGACTAAGGCAATGCGGGAGGAGCTCCACTCCCTCTTGGCCAGGATAGTTTTCAGCACTTGTTTGACATCATCTTTGATCTTCAAACCCTTGATCCTGGGGCACCAGGTGATATGACCTCATTTGTTGTCAAGGCCAAGACCCTTGTTGAGGCCTGGATACAACATCAGCCCCCTATCACAGATTTGGTTACCCAACGGGCTCAGAAAGAAGCAGTTGAGATTATCATGATGATGGCCCGTGTTCTTTCTCATCTATACAGCGTTCGGGCTCAGATTCTCTCTTCCTCTACAACTCCCTCTCTGTTAGATGTTTGTTCTATTTTGAAGGTTACCCCGCCACTGGATGCCCCTGTGCATCTCTCTCCGGCTCTTTTACAGCTGCCTACACCAGTTCCTTCTACTCGTGGTTCCTCAGTCCGTGGGGGTCGCAACACGTCTCGGGGACGAGGACGTGCTGGACGATCTTCTTTTAAATGCACCTTTTGCGGTCAGGATGGTCACCTCGTGGCCACCTGCTATCGCAAATATGATCTGCCTCCACACCTTGCTACATCTACTGCAGCTAAGCCTCCTCTCACTGCTACCGCAACGGACTATGCCTCCTCCACTTGTAATGACATCAATGCTCTATGCACCCAGCTCCAACATCTCGAAGGGGTGATTTCTCGCTCATCTGGATCCGTTGCGTCGATTTCCAATGAAGGTATATCATGTCTCTCTCAAAGCTCCCACTGGATTATAAATTCAGGTGCCACACACCATATTACTTTGCAGAGAGCACCTCAATATCTGTTGTCTGCACATCCCAAGTTCATCACCATGGTCAATGGTGATACCACCCTGGTGTCTGGCACTGCTGATATACCTCTCACACCCACTATCTCTCTCTATCTTCGGGCTTTCATGTTCCGGGATCATCATTTAACATTCTGTCTGTTAGTCGGTTTACTCAGAATCTTAATTGTTGTGTTACATTCTCACCTTCTACCTTTGTTGTGCAGGATCGACAAACGTAAAATATTATTGGTAAAGGGCGGCTGTCTAATGGGCTCTACCTCCTTGATGTTCCCCCTTCTGCTCTCTCTGTCGTCTCCTCTAGTGATTGACATCGTCGTCTTGGGCATCCCCCTCTCCAGATTCTTAGGAAAGCTCTTCTGGATGTCTCCCTGCATGAGTTTACTTGTGAATCTTGTAACTTTGGAAAACAGCATCGTACTTCCTTTACTCATACTTGTACTCGGAGTGATACTCATCTATCTTTAGTGCACTCTGATGTTTGGGGACCCTATAAAACCCCTAGTATGTTTGATTTTCGTTATTTTGTTACCTTTATTGACGATTACTCTCGTTTAACCTGGTTATATTTACTTCGTGATTGTGCTGAACTTACCTCTACATTTTGTGCTTTTATTACCAAAATTCGTATTCAGTTCTCCTCTCCCTTAAAAATCATTCGCACTAATAACGCTCGCGAATACACTAGCCGGACATTCTCTAATCTATGTACTGAGTTTGACATTATCCATCAAACATCGTGCGCGTATACTCCTTAACAGAATGAAGTGGCCGAGCGAAAAAATCGTTATCTTCTGGATGTAGCTCGATCACTCATGATTCAGATGCAGGTTCCCACATTATCCTGGAACTTCGCGGTGTCTGCAGCATGTCATCTCATCAATCGCATGCCCTCCTCCATGCTCGACTTTGCCACTTCGTTTAGTCTCATGTTTCCTTCCAACTCTCTGTTTACCCTTACGCCTTGTGTGTTTGGGTGCACATATTATGTCCATAACCTTGGTCCACCCACGGATAAGTTTGTCTCTCGTGCCAGCAAATATATGTTCGTGGGATACTCTCGGACTCAAAAAGGCTTATGTGTGTTATTCTCCCACTGCTAGCAAAGTGGTCGTCTCGACAGATGTCACCTTTCTTGAGAACCAACCGTTTCACTCCTCTCCATCTTCTTCTCCTCCTCTCCCTCCTCCCTTACCTTGTCCTCAAGTTCCCGTCACATCTTCTCTACCACCACTCCTCCCCACCCCACAATCGGAACCAATACCACCCAAACCGCCCCTTCTTCGTGTCTACACTCGTCCGTACTCCGAACTCTGGAGCCCTACAACAATGACCTTCTACCAGTGCTATTTCACGGCCTGCCGATCCAGTATCAACCTCTACAGCTCATCCCCTGGCGAACTATGTGTCTCTCCATCGCCTCTCTCCACCTCTCCCCAAGTTTGCTCTCTCTCTTTCCTCCATTTCTATATCTAACTCTGTACAGGTGGCTCTTCAACACCCAGAGTGGCGCACGACTATGGATGATGAAATGACTGCCCTTTGGGCGAACCGGACTTGAGATCTGGTCTCACTTCCTCCAGGACAGTCTTGTGTCAGTTGTAAGTGCATCTTTGCAATCAAACATGTTCCGGGCGGGACAGCTGAATGCCTCAAAGCCCGACTTGTGGCCGGGGTTTCACTCAACAACAAGGCCTTAATTATGATGAAACTTTCTCTCCTGTCGCCAAGTTGAACTCTGTTCGGGTCCTGATCTTCTTAGTTGTTCACCGACACTGGCCCCTATATCAGCTGGATATCAAAAACGCTTTTCTGAATGGCGACCTTCTCGAGAAGGTATGCATGCAACAACCTCCCGGGTTTGAGACCATGAGGGAGTCTCGTGTGTGTCATCTCAAAAAATCTATTTATGGTCTCAAACAGTCTCCCCGGGCTTCGTTTGACAAATTCAGTAAGGTCGTTCCTGAAGTTGGATTCAAGCGGAACTCAGCTGACTTTTCTCTTTTCACTTGTCATCAATTAACCGGAACTATCATTCTCCTGGTCTATGTTGATGATATCTTGATTACTGGTGATGACTCCACAGGGATTCAAAAAATCAAGCAATACTTAAACTTTGTTTTTTAAACTAAAGATCTGGGAACTCTCCGGTACTTCCTTGTACTTGAGGTTGCAAGATGACCTGATGGCCTTGTCCTTTCACAACATAAGTATTGTCTTGATCTTCTTCAGGATGCAAGCTACTCATGGTGCAAACCTGCGAAAACTCCGATGGATATCAATCACAAGTTGTGTGCTCATGAATCTGACTCTGATTCACTGCTTATGAATCCAGAGTACTATCGACGCCTTGTTGGAAAACTAATATATCTGAGAGTTACAAGACCTGATATTTCATTTGATGTTAGAGTGGTTAGTCGGTTTATGCATGCTCCACGAATCTCTCATCTCCAGGCATTCGAACGCATTCTCAGATATTTAAAGACTGTTCCTGGACAAGGACTTATGCATAAACCATCCTCCTCTTTATCTTTTATTATGTATTGTGATGCTGACTATGCGGGCTCCCTTGATGATCGACATTCCACTACTGGTTTCTGTACCTACTTTGGAGGAAATCTTATCACCTGTCGTAACAAAAAACAATCTGTTGTTGCTCGCTTTCGGCTAAAGCCGGGTATCGTGCAATGACGGCTGTTGTATCAGAAATTACCTGGCTTGAGAGTTTTCTTGGTGATCTGGGAGTCGAACTATCCTCACCAACAACTATGTTTTGCGACAGTCAGGTTGTTATACATATTGTCAAGAATCCTATGTTTCATGAGCGGACCAAACACATTGAAGTTGACTGTAACTTTGTTTGAGAAAAGGTTCAATTGAAGAAACTAGAATTGGAGCATGTTCCTGCTGCTGAGCAAGTTGCTGACATTCTCATCAAGTCGTTACCGCGACAAATGTATCATCAGTTCTTGTCCAAGCTTGGTGCTTACGACTTGTATGCTCCAGCTTGCGGGGGAGTGTTAGAAAATGTTAGAGAAAATTGTGTAAAAGCCTAATAAGTGTGGCCCATTTATAAGCCCACTGAGCTTACTTGTTTAGTCCCACGTCTTGAGATTGAGAATCTCTCTCCCTTTTCCTATATATGTGTACACATCCTTGTAGTTCATACATGATTGAAGAATACAATTATTATTATTTTTCTATGTCTGTGCCTTTCTACAGGATTGATTAGCTGATTATTCATTCAAACACAGCCGGAAAGAGAAGACTATGATATATTAATTTGTTTTACTATTAGCAACAGTCAAACCAATTTATTTTTCATTTATTTACCATCCAAATATTAAATTTAAACAAGTTAAATAGCAGCCATTAAAAATTATTCTTCATCCAACTAACATTTACCTTACAAAATTCTCCTATTAAAATAGTAGTCATTAGAAAATATTGTTCTATAAAACCAGAAGCTACATTCCAAAATTCGTCCATTTTAAGAAACTAACATCCAAAATTTTTGTCAACCAAAAATTGTACATCCAACTTTCAAAACATCCACAATTGAACATAAACAGCCCTTGTGCTGCCACTTGCAACAACCAAGAACCAATATGCATGCCTTCAATAGCCATTCAACAGCTTGATTGTGCCTTTCATGCTCCTTAATTCCTATTTTCAAAAAAAAAAAAACTTTGAATTAGACAATATATATTAATAATTTTGATATAAAAATGATTTCACATAGAAAAGACTACTCATTTTCAACTCTTCTTATTATTGCCACGGTTTTCACATTTTGAGCACTTAGCCGTGCCAAATTTGTGTGATGCTCTAGTTTGACTATTCTCTTCGTCAGCTTCCATGCGTTTTTTCTTTTTTGATCTACGCGGAGCTCGATGGAGAATAAGTGGAAGAATCTGAGTGTCTCCTTTATTCCCCCCAAAATTTGGTTCATTGGTCGGTCAAATACTATGTTTGTAACATAGAGAATAAACCTATTTTTTGAAACAATCGGGCACAAAGAGATCGATATCAACGTTCAAATAATGCATGCAACTTATTGAGTGGTGGCATGGAACACTACTCTGCCACTTTTCGCAAGAACAATACCAATCATCTAAGTCAACTATAAATTTTTCAGGAAGTACCATCTCAAACAAGGCACCTTGTTGATACTCCATAGAGGCATCCATCCTCCACTCAGTTTTGTCTCTTCCTTTATTTTCTTGCATATCTTAGGATTAACGTCGTTAGTTTGTTTATCCACTCTGGCCCTAATATCCACTCAACGATGCATCATATAGAGCCGAATATCCTCACACGTAGTCAATATAGGCTTATCTCGTATATCTAATATAACACGATTAAAAGCCTCAGACTTGTTGCTTACCACCACATCACAACGTGGAAGACCACTAAAGACATGCTTACACCATAGTGTTTTCTTTATACTAATCAGGTGATCATAAGCACCGTGTGAAATAGAATTGATCTCTTGCATTGTTCTAACCCACTGCTCTTCATATGTTGATTTGAACTTCAAACCTACAAAATATAGTTCTTGTGGTGTCTCGTAACAGGGAGAACAACCTACAACTTGTGATTGACATCCATCATTACCTTCAACTAATGCAGTTGCTTTGGCCTTCACCCTAACTGCTTTATATCTAGATATGCCTACAACCCACTTAGCTTTTACCTTATTAACAATTTTGTTGATTTGAATATTTGGGTTATCACGGACTTTAGATTCGATATGTTTATTTAACCACTTAGCACTCAATTGCTTGTTATTAAATTCTCTACTACAAGAATGCTTATCATTGATAGTCCTCACTTCCAATGTATCCTTATTTTTCTTGGGGGCAACATATATTTCCCACTCACATCCAATTTTGCAGTTGAACCTTATTCTTTTGTTGTCATTCTTCATCATTTTCAGCCCCACACCCATATGATTTGCATGTCTTTACTATGTCTTTAAAATGATCATTTGACTTAAATATTAATTTAGGTTGTCGTTGCATTTCTTTCATATCCTTTAACAATATAAAGTTCGGTTGACTTTTCTTTTTACCTGTACTCAGTTCCTCTTCACTATCACTATCACTATTCAATGATCGAAGAGAATTGAGGAATACTCACTATAACCTCTTTTTGGACTCAAAGTTGCATCTATCATCTTCGTTGTAGCTGAGAGATTTGTTCATCCATCAATATCATCATTGAAGAGATCTTGACCCGCAAACGTTATTTTCAAGGCACTTGTCACTGCTATCTGATCCCCTATCACTGCTATCATAAAAAATATTTTCCTCCATTTAAATTAAATGAGCAACAAAAATATTAGTACAACAAAAATATGAAATTAGACTGATTATTAAAATAAGAATCCAAAGTTGTATTGATTTGCCAGCCAAGTAAGCCTTTTTAAATTAACAAATTCAGTACTTTTTAAGAACAGGAGGCCCATAAATCAGTACTCTTTAAGAGCAAAAATCCCCCAACCCTAAATCCATATACCAGTATTCTGTAAACCAAAGCCCTAAAACGAGCATTAATGAAGAACAATGGAAGAATCGGCTGAGCATTTCATGGGGCAGAAATCGACACTTGGGGAAGTGAGTAAAAAACCTTACGTGTAGAATCGCCTCCGCCAGAGGAGTAGAAAGCTAGGGCAGTGAGCTCCTTGTTGATCGATGGCCAATCTGCTTCTCTTGGATCGAAAAGCTTCTACTAGATCGGGAGCTCCTCTGGATCGAGAAGTAGAAACAGCGTCCTTCCATGAGATCGATAACAGGAGATCGAGCTCTAGATCGAGAAGTAGAAACAACGTTGGTTTTCACCAGGGACAACGGCCGCATACGAAAAAAAAATGAAACCCTATCCTGCGATGTAGTTGCGCACGGGAAGTTAACGGTAGAGGGATTTTGGGACTTAAATCAAAAGGAGGCAAACATTAGGGATTTAAATCTCCAAAAAAAAAAACTTTGTGACTGAAATCTTAAAATAACTTAGGCCCCGTTCGTTTGCTCTGTTTTCGCGGCCGGTTTTCGTTTCGAGTTTTCGCAGTCCCAATGTAGTTGTTCGTTTGCCTCTGTTTTAGTTTTGAACCAAACCATACCGTTTTTCCCTCCTTCATTAAACCCCTGCCTCAAAACAGACCTAATATGCTCTGTTTTCACGCGTTTTGGAAAAGGCGGGTTCTTCTTCTTCCCGATCGCTCACGCGAAACATTTCGTGAAACCCCTCCCGGGAGGCATATCTTCCACAAACAGCTGGAGCTGAACTTCTACCGGCGAAATACCCTCTCGGCGCTATTGCTGGACCCGTAACGGTGCTTCTACAGGCACCAGTGTTTTCTTCCCGGTGCTTTCTCGTAAAAACTCTTGGTGGGTTCTCCTCCCCAGGGATCAGAGCTTCTTCTAATGGTTTCAATCTCCGCATCAGCCTCTGTTTTACTCTTAAATTTGCATTCATTTTGAGGATTCTACTACAACTTTGCGGACTTCAGGACTTTGTGCAACCTTACTGCTTGTTCTTGGGTTTAGCTTCGTTTCCGTTTAGGGCTTGGGTTCTGTACTTCTTTTATTTTATTTTATTTCATCATGTTATATTTTTTCGCTTGATTATTGCAGATGATTAGACGACGGGCTTTTACAATTATTATCATTGAACTCAGATGTTCGTTTGGCATTGAAATTTAGTAAGTCCTATAACCTGATTTACCAAGTCCTTTAGCATATATTTCTAAATCATTCAAATCATACTACATTGCTTGGCTATTTTGTTCTAGTTTTTGGGGGTTTAGGATTTAGTTGTGTATGTAGATGTTAATATTAAGCGATACAAAAATTGTAGTGCGAGTGTCAATAAGGACCGAAGAAGAAGCAAATTTCCCAGAACAACTTAATACAACAACAACAAAAGTCATAGTGCAAACAAACATAAGTTTACGTTTTGCCTCAAAACGGGCTTAAAAACCATGCTGCAAACGAACAAAAGTTTTTGTTTTGCCCCAAAACGAAAACACTTGATTTTTTTCATTTTGAAGCAAAACGAAAACCTAATATGAAAATGGTACAAACGAACAAACCCTTAAACTTGTGGAGTGATTTCACCTTTTTGCCTAATATTTAGCATAAAGTGATAGTTACAATGAATGAGAAATACATGAAAGCTAAATAAATTTGGTGCATGAATATTCGTCGTGTTGCAATTCTCAGACCCACAAAAAATACCTAAATGGCTAAATTCAATTTTGCACACCCTTTCCAACCACAACCCCCAAATTCATTTCCTCCACTCACTGGATTTTGCTGCATAGTGGAGTCGCCTGCCCTCACCGGAGTCATAGGCTGCCGCAGTTGCCACACTTGCCATAGGTGTGGAACATCCCCTCTCACACCCTTTAAAAGATCCCTTCTAGGATTTTTATTCAGAAACCAGAAGTTTTCCTCTACGAGATGATTTTTTGGTAATTGATTAAAAGCACTCCATTATTTTGCAACTTTCAACAATCTTGATGAGGTTGTTATCTAGAATAAATCCAAAAGATTCCAACAATATGCCCGGTAAATGTAGTGGTAAACTCAAAGGATTTCCCTTATTTAGCACTCCAATTTTAGTAGACCTTGGAGGAGGAGAAGAAGGGAATCAGGGGCCTATTTCAATTAATGATTTCCCTCTTGACAAATTTCAGGTTTTGAACATTTAGACTCCATTCATTTGGAAGATTTTGGGAGGGTAGAATTGAGTTTTGGTCTCCCAAGTCCAAATTTTTGTGTTCATTTCTACCATTTTTGGTTGGAATTGGCATTGGAGCAAAATCATGGGTTTTCTTTCCTTTGAATTTAGGCATGACTGAAAATCAACCTCTTTAGACGAGTTTTGCAGTTTTCGGTCTTGGTTTTATTCTGTTACTCCCCCTTCTTTTGCTGAAGAGTTCAGGGGGAAGAAAGGTGGGGACAGGTGGGGACGCACTTGAATGTATCAAGAAGAGTCTGCAAAACAAATCGACGTTGTGCTTGAACATGGAGCTGATTGCCTATTATTATTTTAAATATATGAAAAGCAAGACGGGAAGTAGGGCCAACCCCGTTATTGATGTTTTTACCAGGCTTTAAATCTACCGTTGGTTTCCTTCCTGTATTCCTCCGTCATTAGATGAGAAGCGGCCTTGTTAAGAGCAAGCCTAATGTTAATCCCAATTAATTAATTGTTAGACCTGCTACTGTTTCCTCCTCAAAATACCGTACCCCTCATTATATCCCTTCTTTAGAATTACCTTTCTAGGGCCAATGAGGCTTGGCATAATTGGCTAAGCTGAGGCACCAGACTTGGAAGTCATGGGATCGATTGGTGTGACTTTTTGTGACGCAGCACCAGTCTACAGATGGCGATGGACCGAAGCCTTAACTCTAAGTGCAATGCAAGCGAACATACAACACATGCAAATGAAATTATGACCAACTCTAAATTGACATGAAAGTATGCACGTGATCCAATATTATACGATCTAGTGAGTGAGGGTAATCGTGCTCTCGTCGAAGCCTGAGGAGAAGTAGTGCAGGCTCCTCTAGTAAAATCCAAACGACATCAGGGAATGGGTGGCAGCTCCGGCAGACAAGGTATCACAATGTATCTTGCCCGCCCACATTGGTGAAGTCATATGCAACAATCTGAAGTAAGTCTCTGATGGTAGCCAGTGGCTCTAGATAAAATATTTCTCTGTTTGAAAGCTTAACCGGTGGAACCGTCGTGGTGCAGAGTTGTCCTCATGGTGAGACTCCATAGGCTGAGGCTGAGGTGAGGTAGGAGGAGATGAAAGATGTCGTGTCTTTGGAACTGAAGTGGGGAATGGATCCACATACACACAATCTTCATAGTAAAGGGTCAAGTTTTCTATACCGAATACTCGATTTATCCTCATAATTTGAGGGATGTCAACCTCATATGCGTCCATACGGATCCATCGTATGACTGTACAAGGACCCATTCGACAAATGCATAAGTTTCTTGTTCCATGTGGAAACCTGTCAATTCGTATGTAAATCATTGTCTGCTGCCCAAATTCAAAAATGCGATACCACATGTGCCGAACTGCTTGAATTTTATAATAATAATAATTCATTGTAAATTTACATTGGACAAATTCATTCCAAACAAACGATGCAATACATGCAATAAATATGAATCATGCAACATAAAAGAGTAAAGCACAATAAACGAATGATCATGCTAATGACAAACCAAAAGTCGACATACTCATTTAAATGATGTATGATGAGCACGACAGTAATAACACACTGACAAACAACAAGCTCCATATGGTGATGATTCCTAGAAATGAGTGGTTTATCGGGAGGTTTTTCTGGTGGAGGGCAGAAAAATTTCTTGAACATATGCGGACTCAAGTAACTATCTAAGACATTGACACTGATTTGGACTTTGAATGGTGTGCCTAGTGTCTTTGGGATACTCTCCCATCGACAAATCGAGAAAAACAGCGTGAACGACGCCATCACGCGAAGGAATGTCATAGATAGTGATAAAAGAGCACGATGCACAAGTGTGATGGACACCTCTTAAATGATAAAGCCCGTCAGGTGGATCACCAGGAGTGTATGCCAAAAGTTATCACGAACGTGATGATCAGTAGTGTGAAGACACAAACAATCCATATTGGAGTGAGTGCTTCCAGGGATGTGTGGTTTGTAAAATGAGCCTCTCTGAGACTTAATTTTGAGGAGGTCAACAATAGTAGGTTGGCCCTCTAAAATGAAAGCACCAATAATGATAGGGTCAATGGGAGAACAGATAGGACACCCAAAACAAAGTCAATGCCAGCCCTTGACCCTCACAATGGAGTGGTGGCTCATCAAGGCTCAGGTTCAATAATGAAATTAATAATAATGGGGTGATCCTTGATGAGTCTCACTGATAGAGGTAGTGTCCTCATATGCGGGTGAGATAGCCACTACGAGGTCATCACTAGACTCTCGGCTCTCGTTTGCGGTGCATCTCGAGACAATGCAAAGGGAAAAGTGAGAAGAGCTCATACTCAAGTGTGGGTCAATCGTATAGTGTCAAAGACTGGATCTCTAGCCGAATGAGATACTAGGTCTAAGTGAGGTGTAGAGGGTAAATAAACTATCACAGTGTCCCGGGGCCGCTTGTCCTCACTCCCGTGAAGATACTCACGAGTCATACTAATGTCACTCTCTACCTGTATCATATAGTCATGATCGAACTTGACACCAAAATCAAGTCGGCACTGAGTCTCATCAAGATGAAATGTATCAAAATCAGGTGTTTATTGATTCTGCTTAAGGCCGACCTCATGTGATTAAAATGCATCCAAGCGATCAAATTGATCAATAACTAATCTATGAAATTGTCTCAGACATCTCTATTTGCGGAACATTAGGAGGGACTTGAAATATGATGTGGTCCTGGTGACGATGACCTCTATAGGGCTCAATAGGGTCATCTAGGCAGTCATTCCTAACATAATTAGGTCGTGCTCATGGGTGGATGCGAGCCCTACGAATGTGTGGTGGTGGTTACACATATACAGACTCATGTCCCCCAAATAGAGGGGATGCGTAGCGGCGATGAGCCAAATGACACTCAACCCTACCATCATAAAGTCAAGGAGAGGTGTATTGACATCACGATAACGTGAGGACCTCTCTTCGCTATGGTCGTCTCTAGTATAATTGAATCGTCTCGAAGGATCGACACAATTTCTAGAAGTAGTGTACCACGCAGGAGGATAATTATCATAATAATAAAGATGCCTCTCAGGTGAAGGTGAGGGGTAGCGATAATAGTGCGCCATAATACGGAACATATAGACTTAATAACTGCATATTAAACTAAAGCTCGAACCTGGATCTGATACCAATTTGATGCAACGCAAGTCTACAGGTAGTGGACCGAAACCCTAACCCTTAAGTGCAATGCAAGCGAACATACAACACATGCGAATGAAATTACGACCAACTCTAAAATGACATGAAAGTATGAACGTGATCCAATATTATGCGATTTAAAATAGAGCACAGTTTGAGTATAATCACTCACGTGATAATTGAGTCAGAAAAGCAAATATTAGTTCACTAGTAATTGAGTTGCAAAATAATTTTAAGCACGCATAGAACCGATCCTGCAAATCCCGTGATTTGGCAATAATAAAGGCATATGATTTTAGATCCAACAAAGCATTATTCGAATGCGCAATAATAGAAAACAAATGAACTCTAAACTAATGATTTAAACATGCAGACGACGGAGGATTGGGGCGAAACAGGTGATTTTTGGGCTGTTGGAGGGATGTCGGGATTGTACTGAGGTGCAGGAGGGCTGTAATGGCATGGAAGGGGCGGGCAGGTTAGGGCGCTTTATGTGGAGTGAGGACGGTAAAGGGAGGGGAGGATGCGTGCTGCTGGGTGGTTTTCTAGTGGTGGACGGGAGAGGTGGGCATGAGTCGGCAAGGCCAATGTTGTTAAAGGAGCACCTAAGGCGCGCCTAAGACTCAAGACTCACCAGTCTCAGATTTTTGCGCCTTCGTGCGCCATATTTGCGGCTTTGACACATAAAAGGCGCGTCTGAGTGAGATATTTGTTGTAATTTTTTTTATTTCAAATATAAAGAAAACATAATGCAAGAACTCAATATTTTTTTTATTGATTTAGTGTTTGTGAAATATAATTATGTGTTGGAACTTAAATATGATGCAAGTGACCACATTGATTATATTTTTTATTAGATATAAATGATAATAACGAATGATTAATTAGTAGACTAGATGAAAATTTTGATTGAGAAGTTTAAATGATGTTTGATGTTGATTATTTAAAATAAATGTGGTTGCGTTTTGCCTTCGTCGGGAGCGCGTCTATGTCTTGAGCCTTGCGCCTAGGCTCCAAGACCCATTTGCGCCTTGATGCATCTTGCGTCTTTAATAACTAAGTGCAAGGCTTGAGTTCAGAGGATTGAGGGGAGATGAGTGTTTAGGAAGGGCGTTGGCACTGAAATGGGCGGAGATAGGATAGGGATGGCTGGGTAGTGGATCCGGTGAAGGGAAATGCACAATTTGTTATTTCCTTGGAAACATAGTCTGATGGAGAAGGGAAGTGAGGGGACGAGGGATTTACGCTAGGTAGATGGCGAGACTTACGAGAGACGATGATGGAGGAGACTAGGTCGAAGGAGGAGGCACCTTAGAGTCCCCCCAAGGGGTTTCTCTCGGCGTCGCACCGGGAGAGAAGTGACCGACAATTTCCAAAGAGGAACCAAACCACATTGCCCTCAACCGGCCCCCCTGCATGTTTAAATACAACATAATAGAAATAAGGCACCCAGATCGGATAGCTCAAAATGTCTGAACCGATTGGGGTCAAAATAACTCGAAAAATATAAAATAAATATATGAAATCGACTCGAAACAACCATCTGGATGCATTCGTGAACTTGGATCGTCTGAGTGAGTAGAGGATCACTACGATCTCCATCACTTTGTCTACTTATGTAGTAGTTTGTTGATTGTTTTGGATGCGGATTAATGTTTTTTCTTCTGAATGTAATACTCTCTATAACAGTTGATGTTTAATATTCCTCATGTAATGTTGTTTGTGCATTTACTAAAAAAATCCTTTCTACGGTTTATATTTTAAAACCCAGAGTTTTTTGTCTGCCTCATGGAAAAATTCCTTTCTAGGGATTATATTTCTGAAGCCCTAAGTTTTTCCTCTATCCGATGGAGATTTTTTGGTAATTGATTAAAACACTCTATTACTTTGTGTTGAGTGAGCTCGAAACTTGTATATATTGCTTGTGTATGTAAATACAAGGAGAGAATACAAATATATAGAAGAGAGAAGAAGAGAAGAAATCCTATACAATGATGTGAGACTAATAGGAGGAGAAGAAAGTAGAAAATAAATGGGCCCAATACTGGGCTAATTACATGGGCTTTTCTAACACTCCTCCGCAAGCTGGAGCGTACAAATCGTATGCACCAAGCTTGGACAAGCATTGATAGAAGAGTGGACTAGGAAGAGCTTTAGTGAGAACATCCGCCACTTGTTCTGTCCCGGGAACATGCTTCAGGTCAATCTTCTTCATTTGAACTTTTTCTCTGATGAAGTGGCAATCGACTTCAATATGTTTAGTTCTCTCGTGGAATACCGGGTTCCTGGCAATATGTATCGCCGCTTGGCTATCACAAAGGAGAAGAGCTGGAGAAGGAAGTTTTATACCCAGATCGGTAAAAAGACTCTCCAGCCATGTTAGTTCAGAAACAACAGATGTCATTGCCCGGTATTCAGCCTCAGGAGATGATCGAGCTACAACAGCTTGTTTCTTGCTTCGCCACGTAATCAAGTGTCCGCCAAAATAGGTGCAAAAGTCACTGGTTGAACGTCGATCATCAAGAGAACCAGCGTAGTCAGCATCAGAATAAGATATCAATGTAGGAGTTGAAGATGAGGTCTTGTAGACCAATCCTTGACCAGGGGCTGTTTTGAGGTATCTGAGAATGCGTTCAACGGCTTGAAGATGAGATTTTCGCGGGGAATGCATATAACGGCTGACAATACCAACTGCGAAAGATATATCAGGTCTAGTTACCGTGAGGTAGATCAATTTTCCAACTAGAGTATTCAGGATTCTCAAGTAAGAGATCTGAGTCAGAAGCCTGAGCACATAACTTGTGATTCACATCCATTGGAGTATTGATCGGCTTACAACCTGAGTAACCTGCATCATGGAGAAGGTCGAGACAATACTTTCGCTGGGAAAGGACAGCACCATCTGGTCGTCTAGCAACCTCACGGCCCAAAAAATACCGGAGGGGTCCCAGATCCTTTGTTTGAAAAACAGTACCGAGATGTCGTTTGACCTCATGTATTCCCTGTGAGCCATCCCCTGTAATTATGATGTCGTCAACATAAACTAACAAAAGGACCGCCCCCGCTGTACGGTGGCGAGTGAACATCGAGAAATCTGTCGTGCTTCGAGAAAAACCAACCTCCCGGAGAGCTTTGCTGAACCTGTCGAACCATGCCCGTGGTGATTGTTTGAGGTCATACAGAGCTTTCTTAAGGCGACAAACCTAAGACTCCCCCGTGGTCTCAAACTCGGGAGGTTGTTGCATATAGACAGTTTCCTGTAAGTCGTCATTCAAAAAGACATTCTTAATATCCAGTTGCATTAAAGGCCACCGACGATGGACAGCCACCGAGATAAGAACTCGAACGGTGTTGAGTTTGACAACCGGAGAGAAGGTTTCCTCATAGTCCATCCCGTGTTGTTGGGTGAAGCCCCGGACAACCAATCGAGCTTTCAGTCGGTCAATCGTCCCATCAGCGACATGTTTGACAACGAAGACTCACTTACACCCAACCGGTTGCTGACCCGGTGGAAGTGGTGCAAGAGTCCAGGTTTGGTTGGCCCAGAGAGCAGTCATTTCCTCCTCCATGGCAGCCCGCCAGCCGGGATGTTGTTGCGCCTCCTGCACAGTGTTAGGAACTGCAATGGAGGAAAGAGAAGTAGCAAATGTATGTAGTTGGGGAGAGAGGCGATGCAGAGAGACATAATTTGCCAAAAGATGAGCGATAGAGGGAGATATCTGATCATCAGGGCGCGGGGTAGCCGAGGAAGAGTCCGACTGCAGAGGGGTAGCGGGACGAGGAGGAAGGTGGCGAGAGTAAACCTGCATAACGGGCGGCCTGAAGGGAGCAGAAGTAGGGTTAGAAGGACGTAGGGGAACAAAGTCAGTAGTAGGGATGACGGGTCGGGGTAGAGGCAGTGGTGGAGATGTCATCGAGGAGGAAGGGGCAGAAGGTGGGGGAAAGAAAGGTTGGTCTTCCCGAAAGGTAACATCGGCGGAGACGATGACCTTCAGTGTGACAGGAGAGTAACATAGGTAGCCCTTCTGAGTGCGAGAGTAGCCGACGAAAATGGATTTAGCGGCTCGGGGATCCAACTTATCCGAGGATGGACCCAGGAGGTGAACGAAGCAAATGCAGCCAAAGACCCTTGGTGTAAGATGGAAGGCCGGAGTGGAGGGGAAGAGGAGACTGAAAGGAGTGACAGAGTTAAGAACCGAGGAACGGGAGGCGGTTGATGAGGAAACATGCAGGACACAAGCGGACTGGCACAAGCCGCGCGGTTAGACAGAAGGGCGCTCGCTACTAAAGAGAGAGAGAGATCGTCATGGGAGACCGCTAGATCTAAGTCGTAGACCGCTTGGAACAGCAACACACAGCAACCAAACCGCTTTTATTCACCAACTTGGAGCACGATTCATGTTTGGAGAAACGAGGCGGATGAAGGGAGCGGACAACGTCGAGGAGGTGTGCTTGGTTCTTTCATGTTCGGCCACGCCATTTTGTTGGGGGACCTGTGCTACGCACAGGAGGTAGACTGATGAATAATACCAAATTCGGCACATAGATTGGCAAATTCATGGCCTGTGTATTCGCCAGCGTTATCAGTGTCCAGCTTCTCCACATGTTTTAGTCAATAGATTACTTACGCTGGGAGAGGACTTTGGGCTTCCGTGATCGTACTTTGTTCTTTCGTTGTACGAAGATAAGGCTACCCCTTCCGGATCGCGTGAGATATCATCGACGTACACAGCAAGAACCACCAGTCCCGAGGAGGTTTTGCCGAGTGATCGGCAGAGCTGCGCGCAAAACCAACGGCCGCCACGATGCAACTTGTCAAACCAAGCTCGAGGGCTCTGCTTGAGGCCATAGATTGTTTTCTTCAGCCGGCATACTTGTGTCTCCCCCTGAGCAACATACCCAAGAGGTTGTTCCATGTAGACGGCCTCCTGAAGATCACCATAAAGGAAGACATTCTTTACATGCTAGGAAATCGACCAGTCCCGGTTGATATGGTGCTGAGACGAGCAACGGGAGAGAATGTAAAATAATCAACACCATAGGTCTGAGTGAATGCTTTAGCCAGGCGGGCTTTGTAGCGATCCACACTATCGGGGAGGAATGCGACAGCCCACAACATAACAGGAGGAGGAACAAGAGTCTACCCCGTTCAGTGAGAGTAGCGATCTCGTCATCCATGGCAGCCTTCCAATGCGGAAGGGTAAGAGCTTCCTGATAGGAACGGGGGGTGGAAGTAGAAGAAATAGCCAGAGCAAAGTGCGAGCAGGCGTCTCATAGGAAACAACAGCAGCAAGAGGATGTTGGGTACAAGCCCGAACCCCTTTGCGAAGGGCAATTGGAAGGTCCAGGTCGGCAGGTACCTCAGTATCCGGAGCGTGGTGGAGAAAGCTGGCCCGAGAGAAGAGGGCGACGACATCGAAGAGGAGGAAGGTGGAGGAGAAGGAGCGGGGTAAGCCAGGACTTGAGGGAACACAGAAGAGAAGTCATTTTCATAACATCCGCAGAGACAGCACGGAAAGCAGAGTGGGAGAGTACAGAAAGATAGATTTGATGGACCGAGGGGAGAGTTTGTCGCGGGTGGCAGAGGGAGCATGCACAAAGGCTGTGCATCCAAAGATACGTAGGGGAAGAGGAAAGGGTTCATAGAGAAGAGGGGCCATGCCCAAGACGTCGAGGGACATGCCAAGTGCGAGCGATCAAGGAGGTGACTGAGACAGAGGAGATGAATAGTGGGAGAGGAAAAGACGTCAAGAAGAGGTAGAGTTTGAGCCATACCGTTCAGAACGGTTCTAAGCTCAAGTACAGCGAGTCATCGTCCTAAGGGTAGGAGCTAGAGTGAACCAATAGGATAGATCATGCGCCGTGCCAGCATTCGGATCCTCGAGGAGGTACGCCATCACAGGAATGAGGCACATAGATTGGGATTCGTTAACACGGTGTTTTGGAGAATTGCGTGCGAATAAAGGCAATATGCGAGGCACCTCATCCCGAAGTAGGTAAAGCCAGGTGGTGCGTGAATAATCATCAATGAATGTTATAAAATAACGGTACCCAGAAATACTGGTAACTTTAAAAGGACCCCAGATATCGGAGTGTAGTAAATCAAATGGAGCAGCGATCCTAGTACAATGAGCATGAAAGGAAGTACGCGGCTGTTTGTCGTAAACACAAGAATCACATTGGAAAGCAGGAAAAGAGAGATCAGGCAGTGCCTTTTGGAGAACAGAAAGAGGGGCATGCCCAAGACGTCGGTGCCAGTCAATAGCTGAGACAGAGGAGAGAATAGTGGGAGAGACGTCAAGAAGGTATAGCCCGTTCTGCAATCGTCCTCTACTAATGGTAGTCCGCGTCCGTCGATCCTGTATCACAAAAGAAGAGGGAGTAAATGTGATAGAGCAATCCATATCATGAGTGAGGCGTCCAACAGAAATGAAATTAAAAGGTGAGCCCAGGACATAAAGAGGCGAGCGAAGAGAGAGAGGGAGAAAGAGAGATGTCAGCGCAGCCGGAGACCGGAACAGTCGCCTCATTGGCGACGGTGATAGACTTCGGATGAGGAACATCCGAGGACTGGAGGGGCCGCATCGAGGTGATGTGATGAGTAGCCCCCAAGTCCAGGATCCAGGGCGGACCGGAGGAAGTACAAGTAATACCTGCAGTAGAGATGGAGGCAACAGAAGCAGGAGTAGGGCTAAGAAGCCCCTGGAGGTGCTGGAGCTGGAGACGGACGGCCTCAAGGTCGGTACCAGTGGAGGAGGAGCCATCAGTGGCAGCAGCCGCAGTGGGGCGAGGAGGATAGCCATGTTTTTTGTAGCAAACGGCATCCGTGTGGCCATCTCGGCCTCAATATGAACACTTGGGGCGGCCCCGACCCCCACGTCCCCTTCCGCAAGAACCGGAATGGCAACCGCGAGCAGAAGGCGGTGGGGGAAGTAATGGGGGAAGGGTCTGCTGAAGGAGAGCCGGAGAGGAGGGTGCCGGAGAATCCAGGGGTGTTGATACGCGAAGGAGTATAGAGCAGACATCAGAGAGGGAGGGTGTAGAGGCCGAGGACAAGACCTGAGCCCGGATGCTCTGAAGGTGAGGCGGGACACGAGCCATCATCATGGCAATGCAAACGGCCTCCTTTTGCATGCGCTGAGCAGCAAGGTCGGTGGTAGAAGGTTGATGCTGAATCCAGGCCTCTGCCAAAGTCTTGGCACGAGCAACAAACGAGGTCATGTCAGCCGCCCCGCCAGCATCAAGAGTCTGAAGGTCAGTGATAATGTCATAGAGGTGTTGAAGACTATCCTTTCCAGAGTACAAGGAGTGAAGCTCCTCCCACATAGCTTTGGCGGTCTCATGACACATGACCATTTGGTATGGCTCACCCTCCAGAGAATTAAGGAGCCATGTTTGAACTCGGCCGTCATTTCGTAGCCATTCCTCCGTAGTAGGGGAAGGGGGTGCGTTAGTAAGGTGAAGCACGAGGCCCTTGGCCTGAAGAACACGCCGAACCGAGTGGACCCACGAAACAAAGTTCTTCTTCCCAGATAATGAGATAGTGGTGATCCGCAGCTCATCTCGAAGGTCAGGAAGAGAAGCCGGGCGGTCAGCAGGAGGATTAGCCGTCTGTCCGGTAAGTTGACGGAAGATCCCATGGAGCCGGGGAAGGCCGCAGCGAATAGAAGCGCGCGGTTAGAGAAGAGGCCGCAGCGAATAGGTACTCAGACAAGCACAGGGGAGAGACCGACGGGAGGCCGCGACCAGGTGCGGGAGAGAGCAAGGACAACCCGCACGGTCACACGGAGAGAACGCAAGCAGCCAAGCAAGAGCGAGAAGAGAAGACGACTGGAAAGAGACAAGAAAGCGCAGCGGTTAGAAATAGAGTCCGCGCGACCAGAAGAGGGAAGCAGAGGCAGAGACCGCGAGTAGGAACTCGAGCGGCTAGAAAGAGAAACCGCTAGGAGGGACTCGAGCGGCAAGAAAAGAGACCGCGAGTAGGAACTCGAGCGGTAAGAAGAGAAACCGCGAGTAGGAACCCGAGCGGCTAGAAAGGAGACCGCAAGTAGAAACTCGAGCGACAAGAGGAGAGACCGCGAGTAAGAACTCGAGCGGCTAGAAAGGAGACCGCGAGTAGAAACTCGAGCGGCAAGAAGAGAGACCGCGAGTAAGAACTCGAGCGGCAAGAAGAGAAACCGCGTGTAGGAACTCGAACGGCAAGAAAAGAGACCGCGAGGAGGAGGCCGCGCGGTAAGAGGAAGAGACCGCGAGTAGGAGACCGCGCGGTAAGAGGAAGACAGAGAAGGCAGCGAGAAGTGGGGCCCACGGGTGGAGAGGAGAGGAGAGGCTATAAAAGGAACTGAGGGGGGTGGATCCACGTGAGGGTGGAAGAGAAGAGCAGGCAGTGGTTTAGCAAGGGAGAAGCCGCAGAGAGACCAGCGGGTAGAACAGACCGCTACCCAGGCGAGTAGAGGAACAGGTCGGAGAGAGAGAGAGCGGTCAGGAGAGGAGGATAAGCCGGGCGGTTAGGAAAGGTGAAGCCGCGAAGTCGGAATCGCTGGCTCTGATACCATGTTGAGTGAGCTCAAAACTTGTATGTATTGCTTGTGTATGTAAATACAAGAAGAGAATACAAATATATAGAAGAGAGAAGAAGTGAAGAAATCCTATACAATGATGTGGGACTAATAGGAGGAGAAGAAAGTAGAAAATAAATGAGCCCAATACTGGGCTAATTACATGGGCGTTTCTAATACTTTGCAATGTTCTGAAATCTTGTTACAAATTTTTACATAGAAAGAAGAAATGCAGAAAATTCAAAGCTTTGAGTTAAATGTTGTGGTCAAACTCGAATGATTTTTATTCTTGTCGATCTATCCAGTTGTATTGACTACTGAAGAAGAAGAAGAAGAATTGAATTAGAAGCCTGGTGCAATTCATGGCTGCCGTCATGAGAAATCTCAGATTTTGTAAATTTATTGTAGTTCTTAAACATAAAATGAACTGTCCATCAAATCCTTTTATGCCACGTGATCGGTCATTTTCATATCACCATTGCATCCTGCTTGGAAATAGTTATTTTGTTGCTTATCTTGCAATTTATTGTCTGAAGGGACCATAGAATGAGAGGATAACTGCTGATCCAAGGATTAACAAATTCACATGAAAGTTACTTGAGGATTAGGTTAAGAGCAATGGGAGCTGTTGTTAGTAAAGCTGCTAATGGCATTGGCTCAGTCCTGGGGAATGCTTTTGTAGCCCCTATAAAGATTATATTTAGCAGTACATGCGAGTAAGCTTTTCATTCCTATCTATTAACTTTATATTGTATGTTTTTGGACTGCACATAATATCAATTAGTTTTATGCTGGATGTTTTGAATTATAATATAGCATAACAGCAGACTCATGTCCCTCTCTCATTTATCGTGTTGTCATGTGGGGGCATCCTATTTTATGTGCTACTTAATATAAGATGCCATGTTGGATATTTAGGGTTCGTTTGGCATGACGGTGGCTGTCATGAATGCGGTGTTTATGAACCGTCGTTCGTGAACGCCCGACCTCACTTAAGGAACTTTGTCCACTTTTATGTTCACATCATTATTTTTTACACGGTCGCAGTTGTAACTGTTGTCATGCCAAACACATTTTTTGATTGTAGCGTTTTTGTCCAAGTACTGCAGAGCAAAAAGCTGCGCCAAACGGACCCATGTTGTCTTGTGCATTTTATATATCATTGCATCACTCTACCTATTATCAATTAATTTTAGATTAGATGTTTAATGGTATCATAGTAGGCTTGACCAACATCCCTCTCTGTCGTCCCTCATATCTCACGCTGTGAGTTATGTTATGACTTATGAGATATCTTGTTCCACGTGTTTTTGTAAGGGTGGGGTGTTGAATATTTAGTCACACGATGAGAATATGATGTCGTCAGTTGCCCACTTGTTGCTTATTGATTTTAGGTTGGATACTAGAGTTCTTATTCGGTGTCACCACAGGCTTGGCCCGCATCCCTCTCCCCCATTCCTCATATCCCATGTGTTATGTCACTTCAGGGGCATCTTGTTCCACATATTCCTACAAGTGAGGGAGTGTGTTAGATATCTAGTCTCATATTGTGAAACTCATGTCGTCTTGTATACTTTATAGTTCTTGAACGTTCTCATCCTATGTCAATTAATTTCAGGTTATGCAAAATTCAGAGATTTGAGTGATTGATTTTGGGCCTTAGTTTATCAGCCAATAAGAAATTTGTTGAATGCATGTGTATATTTGTATAGATTTCACGATCACTTACAAATTTTCTTATCTATATGTATGGCTCTATACAGGGGCATTTGTTCAGGGACATGGGACTTAATCTGCTTCATAGAGCATCTATGCATTTCTAGCCTTCTGAAACTCTTTGTTGTATCAGTGTTGGCCTACATAAGTAAGCATTCTCTCTCTCTCTCTCTCTCTCAATCGAGTAATCTCCCAGTAAAAGTTCTTTAACAGACCTTTTTTCTGTCTTGCCAGTTCTGCTCTTCTTTTACCTCTTGTTCAAAGTAGGCATCATCCAATGCATTGGGAGAAGTTTCTGCAAGATGGCATGGGCTGCATGCGAGGCATACTGGACTGTGCTGGAGGATATCACTTGCTTCCTCTGGCATAAGCTGAAGAACACGAAGAGAGTCTACCGACGCAGGTTGGAGGACATCGAAGGTGATTTCAGCTCAAGTGACGGCGAATCGTCTTCGGAGGATTATGAGAGCGTTAGAGTTGTGAACAGGAGGAAGACTGCCCGGGACAGACGAAAAGATCACCTGAAGCAATCGTTGTATCCGAGAAGACACGGCTCTAAAAGAAGGCATGGAAGTGGCCGCCACAGTCACGTGAGGGTGAAGACGAGAGAGGTTTCAGTGCATCTGAAGGGCTCTGGAAGGAGAAGAAGGACAGGGAAGATCCAGCAGAGAGGCAATGAGCGGCACATTGGACACAACTTGTTCAAAAGGCAAAGAAGATGAAGTTTTCATTCAGGTTTGTTTTAAATAATTTTTAATTTCTAGGCAGAACCTGTTTTTTTATCTGTATATGATATACATCGATATTCTACTTTGTAATTTACTATTATATATATATGTATATATTGAATTCATTATCATATTTTTATTCAGTGATCTTATATATAATAAATACATAAATATTTATAATGCAGATTCTAGTTAATTGGCAAAAAATTTCTCCGCCATAAAGAAGAGATGCTAAGTAAGTTGTTTATTTCATAGTCTTAATTTTTCCTTCTACTACAACTCTTCCTTTTTTTTCAAATGAAAATGGGATAATAGTATTAAATTTCTTATCAAATCTTTCAACTTTTCAAATCCTATAAAAAATAATTGGTGCCTGAAATCATAGCTAGCTTAAGGATGGTGTATATATCAGTACAAGTGGGAAATTTCCTCATTCAAGTCTCACATGTTCAAGTCTCATGACATGTTCCTAGCTAGCTTAAGGATTGTTACATGTTCATGGTATCCATCTTCTCTATTCAAGTCACTTGGATGTAAACTCCTTCATGGCTTTATTGTTTGGGTATTATTTTTTCGTTGCGTTTTTCAAAAACCACAAACGCTATTTTTACCTGTTTGAATAACATCCATTCAAGAACATTGTTTTTTCTTCATCTCCAATCACTGTTTCTTTTTCCACGATCATCCACCCAAATAGGCCCTAAGAGAAAAATTATTACTTTTTAGAATAAATGTGGGGGAACATAAAATTCCCTCTCTTCTTTTCTCGCCACCAGTAGTATCTTGCACCTCATTTCCACCTCTCACACTATCGAATGCAATGGTTATTCTAAATATGTTCATCTTCACAAATAAGCTCATTTTATTCATCGCCCACAGTAGATCAGGATGATTTTTCATTTCTGTTGACCCATCCTATCCTTATCTATGTAATTCTCATCATAGATTTCATACGCCTGCTTTCTCATTTCTGCGTCAGAAGTCTAGCAAGCAAGTCAGATAGATCACCAATCGCGTATATAGAACTATAACGAAGAAGAACTAACCTCCAGGAGAGTCAGTCGAATGTTGGCTTTCGTACGACGGGTCTTTAGTTCACTGTCTGTTTCCTAAAAAGTGGAGTGGGACTAGCAGTTGTATGTACTCTAACAGAGAAAACCTAAAACAAGAGCACACCTTTCAATAAGCCCCCACTCAACCGCCCTCCAAACCATATGGAGCCTGAGCTTACTGTGCTCTCTGCAATCAGTCAGACCAGAGGATGAAATAAGAGTAGATTCTGGGCATCTGGCATTTGTCCTTAGAAAAGCTCCTTCTCTGCTTAGGGTCAAACAGGCAAAGTCTATGCGTTTCATGTGCTCTTTCAAAATGGGCATAGTAGGGTTGATTGGCCCTTTCATCCCTGTCTTCGTCGTTCTCAGTTCAATTCCCGGTACATGTATGTGGGCTTTCTGCTTCGGCTTCTCATGTCGATCTTCCAATGTCTTGTCATTTTCTTTTCTCTGATATATGATCTATGATATATAGGCTATAGGCCTTGTCCTCTTCTATTTCTATTCCTTCTCGTCCATTCATGCAGTTGCTTGCCTTGTAGATGTTTCAAACAAAGGATTCAATCACAATGAATTGAGTAAATTCGTGAACTTGGATTGGAAAAGAGATTTTCTTTTCACGCTCTAGATCGGGCAGAAATCAGTAAAGTGTTCCAACTAGACAAGAAGATTGCCTGCCTGTCGAAAGGCTTCTACTTACGATGAAAGATTCACTAAACATTCAAACTTAGGCGAATAGAAAGAAGAATTTGCCCATCACTTGACCGGAATGAACCCTGAGCTAGAGTAATTGACTACTGACTCGGCCATTCTAATTCTACAATTAGAAGGTGACCACTCTTGTTGGTCTACTCGGGTTGTTGGGGGACTCACTCTGGGCTTTTGCACACAAGCATGCTGGCGGTTGCTGCACCTAACTCAGGAAAGAGACTCGCATCTCATTCCAGCAACTTCCGGTTTCAGAGAGGTGATTGGTTCGCACTCTGACGCGTGAAAGTGTTCACGGGTCTAACGATGCACAAAGAGAGCCAACAATCGAGTCTTTGACACTTGAAGGGGAAAGAAAGGTCTATTCAGAATTCTAGTTTTTTTTTTCATTTCTTTGAGAAAGAATACGGAATGGATGGGGCAAATAAGGGGAGCTATAGAAAATACTGTAACGATTTCTCATGCTTTAGATAAGGAATAGCATCTCTGTTTTAGAGAGGGTTCCTGTCCCCCTACAAAAAAGAGGACAGGGGACCCTTATCATAAAAGAAGAAGATTAACCTAATACGAACTCAAAGAAAAAGAAGATCTCAAATTAGAGTTGTTTCCTTAAGAACATTTTCTTTTTTTGATTCAAATCTTTCTCTCTAAAGAAAAGAGCTTCCTTCTTTGAAAGAAAGGAGGGTAGCATGGAAACCTAGAGAATAGCTAGCTGATTCGCCAACATCGAAAGCGGTTTGGAAATCGGAGCGGTTGCTATATCAAGTCGATTCACTGACATTGGAAACAGAACTTTCTGATCATCTAAGAATTGATCTTCATTTGCCGTGCTTAGTCTACAAATCCTGAATTCAGGAAAGATGGCGAAGATGATAGGATAGCTGAGTGCAACAAAGAGTACGAATAAGAGGAAGTGAAAGAAAGAGTCACTGCTAAGCTAACAAGCTGATACATCGAATTGAATAAGGTAACTCATGTGATGTCTAAAAAGGAGTTTTAAACGCTTGTTTTCCTTGACTAAAAGAGTCCCACTCATCAAAAGAATCTTACTCATCGAAACCGTGCCTATATCGCTTGTTTCTCTTTGTCGAGGGCATATTGCTCCTCTCTTGGTCTCAAGCGCCTCTAGCGCCTATTCTCCCTAGTAGAATGCTCCCTTAACTCGGACTTCAAACTCTAACGAGGACTTAGCAAAAATTGAACGTTCCCCCCCGAACCCCCTCGAGGGGAGCTCTCTTCCCCTTGCTTCCCTATCACCTCTTGCTTCCCTGCTTCCCTGCTTCCCTGCTTCCCTATCGCCTTACTTCCCTGCTGCTTCTCCATCGCTGCTTGCTTCGCTAAAGAGTGATTAGAGCTAGCTCAAATAACTATTTAACTACGCTCTCCTTTTTCTTTTCTTTTTGTTTGAATATAGCATCTTATTACTAATAATACGGTTCCCTCCCTTTTTTTTGGTGTCGGGAGGAACCCTCTTTCAACAATAGGGGAGCTATCCTATTTTTAAGAAAAAGTTAAAGAACCAAGCGGGGCATCTTTTTTCTCATAATCATAGCCAAGATGAAAATCTCATCTATGATATATGTGGGGACACACACACACAAATAAGCTCCTTTTATTCATTTTAACAACTTTAAACCTAATATACATAGATCGCACTCTCCCACTCATCTGATTCCCTTTTTCACAAAAGACCTCCGACTGCTCCGGCTGTTGACATCGACGAACCCCCGACTGCTCTATCCTCCTCAGTCAAATCAACAATAACAAAAACAAAGCTTTCGCGTACGATTCCTCCGCCTCCATGAGCTCCAGCATGTCGGTCAAAAGCGCTTTCATGTACATAGTTTATATAACTCCATGTGATGTTGCACTATGAATTTCGAAGCAGAAAGTTTCTTGTAGAACTATATTTTGAAATTGTTGTCCATGGTTTCCCTCCATTTCTTGCTTGTCATGACGGCACAGAATGATTTTTTGCAGTAACAATGACCACTTCTCCCTGGCAAAGAAATCTTCCAATCTTGAAACGTTCATCCAGCTGTGCTTGGACATGAGATTTTCCCAACAATTCTCGGCATCTCTTTCTAAGCTGAGATCCTGCCCAAAAATATAAATAATGTAACTTGCTCTAGATTTTGACTATCTCATTAATAGTTTATAAGATCTTAGAAATAAACTCTAGATTATTATGAATTTTCAAAATAAGTGAATTTTAAGTGGTTACACTTAAAATTTCATATAATTCTCTTCTTCATCTTTATGAACATTCCTGACATATCCTTTAGTGCTCCATCAACTATTATGCCTCAACAAAATTGAGACCTTAAGATTAGAATTGGAGGTTCATTTATTAGAATTGGTCCCTTATTAAGACTCAATTCTCTCTCTCTCTCTCTCTACGCACACACACATACATATATATGTATTATACGCACATATATATATATATATAGAGAGAGAGAGAGTTGTTATCCGCATGTCAATTTAGGCTATATGCAGGTCACGTTTTTTGAAAAAAATCTGGCTTTTGCCATTTACAACCCACAGGCCCTAATTTATTCACCTGACGGGTTGCTGTTCCGCTCAAAGCTCTCCCTCCCCAGGTCACTGTGCCGCTTGTTGCAGTCTCTCACCGCAACCATCGTCGCAGTCTCCCTTCCGATTCCTCCTGCAAATCACTAGTAAGATTCATCTTCCCGGCACATGCTCCACTCAAGGCTTTCCCCTTATTGCTGCTCTGCCGGAGGCTTGCTTCTTTCCTTTTTATTCATTCTACTGCAACATCCCTGTAAACCCTTGACTAGGTTTATCTCTTTCATTTCCAGTTTAGGTTTAGGATTTTTTTTCTTCCGAATCGGAGCCGTTTCAATATTTGTTGGTCATTAACTTAAGGTTATCTTTTTTATTTGCAGGTTTGCTTCACATTTTCTGCTGCTACTGGTGTTTTTTGCTGCAACCGGTGGATCATTAACCGTTTCATTATTTGTTTCTTATTATACTTGGATATCTTAACTTTTTCCCTAGATGAAAATTATGCAATTCCTGCTTACTTCTCTGCGGCCTGCTTGAGGGCAATTACCTTCTTTCCTGCTTCATGATTAATGTCATAACAGTGCATCATGCTGTTTTCAAGCATAGTTTTGTAACTTCTTTCTTTTTCTCGATAATTGTGGATTGTCTTGAGTTGTTTATTTTGGTGTTTTAATTGAGACTGTAAAAATTTAACTTTTGATAAAAAAAGGGCAATGTTAAAAGCACACCGTTTTTGGCTATTGACAGCCAAATGTTATTGACACACCAAAAAAATTATTTACACACCAAATGGTTATTAACACACCAATAGTAAAATATTTAAAACGCACTGAAAAAATTCTTTTTCATTTTTCCTTAAATTGTGGTCAACTTAAAATACACTTCAACTTAAGGGATTGAAATAGGATTTTTGTCTATTTTCATTAATAAACCTGCAATCTATTCAGAGCATCTATGTTACTATTGTTTCCTTGAATTTGGATGTTACTATTGTTTCCGGAAGAACAACTCAACAACTGAAACACAAGATACTGAAATAACACTTGATTATGCACCAGAGGTAAAATGTCAACCCGAACACCTACAAATAAAAGGGAATGAAAGATATTTAGTAATAATGGTGGGGGAATCTTTCATCATATTATTCACAGGTTAGCAACTAGATCTACGAAACATTATCAGGATGAATCAGAATTGGGCTGGATGGAAGGAAACACTGGCCACTAATCCTCCTACAAAAATCCTTGCATTACAAATAATTTCAATTTTTACCATGTTGATTTAGAACAGAGTAAACAATGAAAAACAGTCCAAAACAATCTATTGTGCCAGACTAATGGATCCCAATGTTGGGTTTAGGAGAATGAAGAATGACTAAATTTAAAAAAACCAGAAATGAAATAGCGAGAGAGGATCTGAGAGAACGTACTTTCAAAAGCCACTGGAGACCTCCGTTCTCCTAGCTGTTGGGATCGATGAAAGTGGCGAGTGATTTACTCCTAGCAGGCAGGATCAAAATAGAGCCAGATGGAAGGGAACGACAGCGTGGAGCGAATGGAAGGGCGAGCGACCTTTCGCCTTCCTCCTACCAGGCGTGCGATCGAGAGGGAGCAGCAGCGAAAAAGTCAAAGAAAGGAGGAGAAGACGTCGTCGGGTTGGTGTGCGGCTAAAGATTTGGTGTGTTTGGAGATTTAGGGATTTAAGTATTTTTTTGGTGTGTTAATAGCCAAATACGGTGTGCTTTTAACACTGCCCAAAAAAAATCCAACTCCAAGTTTTAATTTGAGTTGTTATAGGTGATTTGATGTGCTTAATTGTACGATAAAAATGCTCTATTTGTCTTGGTTAATTATAAAAGATATGAGTTTGATTTTTGAATTTGGCCTGCATATGTGAAATTTGATATGCATGAATAATTCTTTGGCTTGCATATATCCGCTTCCTGCATAAAATCAAAAACGGACCGCATATAACATTGCTCCTCAAACAAGTATGAAACGTATGCTTTCATATTCGTCCATCGGTCAAATCGGATATGTAATTATTGGAATAATTGTTGGACACTTAAATGATGGATATTCAAGCATGATAACTTACTTGTTATAATTGTCCATGAATCTAGGAGTCCATCGATTTCTAGTCTCCAGTGAAAATAAAAAAGATCGATCCATTTAGAATCCTCCTTCAATTGGGTTATGGATCGTCTAATTGAAAATGATAACAAAAGATATTGGTCATTAGAAGGAGCTTTAGGATACATATACAGAGAGTATACCACCTATACAGCTTATTTCCCCTATGAGGGAAAAAGACAATTGAAGAACCTGCAAATATGGGCTATATGTCAATTGTCAACCCATATTGCAATCTTTTACTAGACGAATCCCTCAACTTGCGTATCAATTTGTGCTGAAATCCTGACCAAGCCTGTTAATCAAACTCGTCGAGTGTGAAATTCTCCGATTGTAAGACAATAATGCACAAAACAAAAACACTTTGATTACTGAACAATTAACAGAACAACTAATGAGATCAACTACCAATCGCTAAACAAATTTAGCATTGTATTGGACAAAGACAGAAACAAAGGCAATACAGTTGTACTACTTAAAGATGCACTTCAGCTACACCAAACTGCAAGGCACAGATGATTTCAGGTCACCACTAGTCTCCAAGTTGCCACTGCTAAACACCGGAACAACCAGCAACTTGAACAGACAGCCGCCTCCAATCAAACCGCTGCCAACACCCTGCCGCTGCTAACAGAGCGCCTACACATGCGACCTCCAACAGAGCTCGCCTTCAGGATGGGAGAGCACTTTAGACTGCAAGCTCCAACACGCCAGACCGCTGCGCTCACCTTCTTTGGAAGCACAGTTTGCTGGCGAACAAAACGCTTAGCAGAAAGGAAACCGCTAGCTTCAACTCGCCAGACCGCCAATTTAACCTCGGCTCACTAGACTGCCTACTTGACTTCAGTTCGTCAAACAGACCGCTGCCTTACATCCACAACCACTTTACTTCAAGTCGCACTGCTCAGTCCCGGCGAACACAGACCGCAACTACACAGGAACAAAAAACAAACCAGGCTGCAACCTCACTGGGATCACTCCAAACTATTACAGAGCACACCTGCTTGAGATTTCCAAAACTGCAGACCACAGCCTTCACTTCTTCCAGATTTTTTTCTTAATTCACACGAGATCTCTCCTATTTATAGGTAGCTGCTCCCAGAACACCATGTTGGAAACGTGGATGAGCTCTCCGCAGAAAACCAACTCCACCACTTATTCCACTCGGCTCCACAGCGCAACACCAGACTGCGAGACCGCCACTAAACCGCGCGACCTCTTTCCTTTAGGCGAGTGCTACCTCGCCCGAGCGAGCTCAGCAGCGAGATCTCCACGCGCGAGTACGCAAGCCGCCACCACCTCTTCTCGCGGCGAGATCAAACCGCGAGTACTTCCCTGAACCTCTCCTGCGAGATCACTAACCCGGCAAACCGCTCTCCTCCCGCGAGTACAGGCCGCGAGCACCCCCTCGCGACGAGATCACCAATCTCTGCGAGAACTCAAGCCGCGCGGCTCGAACGTCAAACCGCCGGGATCAAACAACTCGGCGAGATCAAATGCGTGATCTCCCTAACCGGCGAGATCCCCAACTCGCCCGGCTTGCCTCTCTACCCGCTCGGCAAGACCGCCTCCAAAACACCCTTCGCGTTGCAGCGCTCTCTATCACAAGCTCGAAAACAAGATGGGAGGATTTTTCTCTATTTTTCCAGCAAGCAAAATGTAAAGGGGGGGGGGGGGGGCCTTTATATAGGCAAAGAAAAAACTAGAAACCTCTCTCATCATAAATACACACACTCTCTCATAATAAATGCTTACATAAAATAATATTAAATCCAAACTTTTGACTTGTTGACTGGTCAACCAGTCAACCTCCAACAAACTCCCCCTCAAACTTGGCAGCACATGCCAAGTTTGCCTTTGAGCTTCAGGAACGTGTCTACCTTCAACGCCTTGGTGAAGATGTCCGCGACTTGCTCTCCGGTCGGGCAATACTTCACTTCCACTGTCTTCAACTCTACCTGCTCTCTTAGGAAATGATACCTTGTCTCGATATGTTTGCTACGTCCATGTAGCACGGGATTCTTCGCGAGCTGGATGGCCGACATGTTGTCCACCAACATAGTCGTTGGCCCATCCACTTCATGCTGCAAACTCTCCAACAGATTCCTTAGCCAGATGGCTTGGCAGGTACCAGCTGCTGCTGCAATATACTCAGCCTCGCAGGACGATAGAGCTATCGTTGCCTGCTTCTTCGAGCTCCAAGAGAACACCCCCGTTCCCATGCTGAAGGCATACCCGGAAGTGCTCTTCCGATCGTTCACATCCCCGCCGTAGTCACTATCCGAGTATCCTACCAGTGTCAGTTCTTCTCCAGTAGCATATTTCAGCCCATGGCCTCTGGTTCCGTTGATGTACCTCAGGATCCTCTTCGCTGTCGTGAAGTGGTCTTCCTTTGGCTCCTCCATATGCCTGCTCACCACTCCGACCGCATACATGATGTCCGGTCGGGTGAAGGTAAGGTAGCGTAGACTGCCCACCAAACTCTTGAATAGGGTAGGATCCACCGCTCCTTCCTTAGAATCTTTCTTCAGCTTCAGCCCTGGGTCAGCAGGAGTGGAGATAGGCTTGCTATCCTCCATCCTGAACTTCTTCAAGATTTCCTCTGCATACTTCTTCTGGGATATGAAGATCCCATCTTTTCCCTGCTTCACTTCTACTCCCAGAAAGTAGCTTAACTCTCCCAAGTCGGTCATCTCAAATTCCTTCTTCATCATGCCCCGGAACTCCTCATACATAGCAGCATTGTTTCCCGTGAAAATCATGTCGTCCACGTAGAGGCACACAATCATCATGTTGCCTTCCTGGTCCACCTTGGTGTAGAGGGCGTGCTCGTGCTGGCTCTTCTGATAGCCATGCTTTTGCAAGTAAGCATTTATCCTTCCGTTCCACGCTCTTGCCCATTGCTTCAGCCCGTAGAGTGCTTTGTCTAACTTGCAGACTTTCCTCTCCTGCCCCTTCACAACATACCCTGGAGGCTGCTCGATGTACACATCTTCTTCCAGGTACCCGTTCAAATATGCTGAGACCACGTTCATCTGCATGATTCTCCAACCATGGTGAGCTGCTAGCGCTATGATCAACCGGATGGTGTCAACACGTGCTACGGGGGCAAACACTTCATCATAGTCCACGCCTTGGACTTGTCGATAGCCCTTCACCACTAGCCTGGCCTTGTGCTTCTCCACTCTGCCATCCTTGTTCTTCTTCACTTTGTACACCCACTTCACCCTGAGGGGTTTTTGTCCTGCAGGAGGGTCGACCAACTTCCAGGTCTCGTTCTTCTTTATGGAAGCGATCTCCGCATCCATCGCCTTCCTCCAACTCTTCTCCTTGGCAGCTTCATCGTAGGAGCACGGCTCGACATCTGCTAACAGACAATACAAAGAAAAATTATTAAGTGTCGGTGTCGTCTCCTCATATATCTCATCCAGCCTCCGCATCCTGGGCTGAGGACGGTAGTCCTTGCTCCCACTGGTGCTTGCTCCTCCAGGGCTGCTTCCACTCGTGCTCGCACCACTGGAGTAAGGGGTGAGAGCTCCCCCTGAACTTCCGCTTGGTGGTGATGGCGGCTCCGCTCCACCCATCTCCGCTTCGGCCTCTCCTCCACCTTCTTCATCATCATCCTCGAAAAACATCCCCTTGATGTTCTTCACCGCCTCATCCCAGCTCCAGCAGCTTCCTTCTTCAAACACCACATCCCTTGAGATGATAGCTTTTTCCGTCTCAGGATTGTATAACTTGTAAGCCTTGCTCGCAGGAGCGTAGCCCACAAAAATGCACTTTTCACTTCGGTCGTCCAGCTTCTTTCTCCTTTGGTCCGGGACGTGGGCATAGGCCACGCACCCGAAGACCCTCAGGTGCTTCACACTTGGCTTCCAGCCACTCCAAGCCTCAAACGGTGTCTTGAACTTCACACTCTTGGTAGGGCATCGATTCAGCACGTACACAGCCACCTGTACTGCTTCCGCCCAGAACTTCTTCGGTAGTCCCTTACCCTTCACCATGCTCCGTGCCATGTTCATGATTGTGAGATTCTTCCGTTCTGCCACGCCATTCTGCTGAGGCGAGTAGGCCGCCGTCAGCTGATGAGAGATCCCTCATTGCCTACAGTACTCGTCGAACAGCCTAGTGGTGTACTCCCCACCTCTATCCGTTCTAAGTACTTTCAGCGGTTGACTACTCTCCTTCTCAGCCATCGCCCGAAACTCCTTGAAATTTTCCAGCGCCTCAGCCTTCTCCTTCAGAAAATACACCCAACACTTTCTGCTGAAGTCGTCGGTGAATGTGATGTAGTACTTGCTTCCACTGATTGAAGTTGTTTCAAATGGACCAGCAATGTCCGAGGGAACCAACTCCAATGGCCTCGTCGCCCTTCGGGACTTGTCACCCTCAAACGTCTCTCTTCTCTGCTTCCCTTTTGTGCATGCCTCACAGACCCTATGAGGAGGTGTAATCATAGGCAGTCGTTCCACCATTTTTGATCCAGACAATAACTTCAGGCCTGTGAACCCCAGATGCCCTATCCGGTGGTGCCACAGCCAAGCTTCCTCCTCTTCTTCATTCCTCGCGAGACATGCCGTCTCCTTTACATCCATGCTCAAAGTGAAGAGACGGTTTGCCGTCATCTTTACCCTCGCTACTTCTTTCCCATGACCGTCCTTCATGTCCAGGGTGCCATCCCGCAACAAGACCTGGTAGCCCTTCTCCACCAGCTGCGCAAGACTTAGGATGTTACTCCTCAAGCCCGGTACATAAAAGACGTCGTTGATGAGAACCTCCTTCCCACTCAACACGACCGCCACAACTCCTCTTCCTTCCACTGCAATCTTTGAGGCATCGCCGAAACTCATCTCACCACCATTTGGCTCAAGGCTCGTGAACAACTCCCTCTCTCCGCACATATGGTTGCTGGCTCCGGTGTCTAAGTACCACACTCCATTCCTTCCGCCTCCAGCACCTTGGACCGTAAGGAACATCATCGGGTCACCTCCCGTGTTGCTCGTCTCCGCATAGTGGTTGGCCTCTCCTCCCTTCCGAGGAGCCCAACAATCATAGCTCATGTGCCCGAACTTGCCACAGTTGTAGCATTGAGTCTGGGACATGTCTCCTCTACCTCCTCTACCTTGGCCTCTGCCTTGGTCTCTTCCTCCTCTACCTTGGCCTCTGCCTTGGCCTCTTCCTCTACCTCCGGCGTTCCAACCTTGGTTCTGCTCGAACTCCTTCTGGTGTGGTTGCCTTCTCCCTTGATCTCTACCACCTCTTCCTACTCTACCTCTTCCCTGGTAGCCACGGCCATGCTGGCCACCACCTCTTCCTGAGCTCTCTCCGAAGTTCAGCTGGGTCTGGAGTGCTTTTCCCAAGCTACTCGCTTCTTCATCATCTTGCGCCATTCTGTACTCATGGGCTTGCAGTGAGCCTATCAATTCATCCGCCGTCATCACTGTGAGGTCCTTCGATTCTTCGATGGCCACCACCACGTGTCGGAACTTCTTTGACATAGAACGCAGGAGCTTCTCCATGAAGCTAACCTCGTCTATGGTCTCCCCATTTCTCTTCATCTCATTTGTGAGCGTCCGTAGACGGGTCACATAGTCGCCAACCTTCTCCGACCCTTGCATCCTCATCATCTCATACTGGCCTCGGAGGGATTGCAACTTAACTTTCTTGGCCTTGTCTACTCCCTGCATGGAGCGCTGCAAGATCTCCCATGCCTCCTTCGAAGTCTCGGCGTCCGAGATCTTTTCGAACGTAGCTTCATCTACTCCTTGATACAAAATGAACAACGCCTTCTTGTCCCTCTTCTTAGCTTCTCTCAGTGCTGTCCTTTGTGCGTTCGTCAACGCGGCTTCTGCTTCGGCAGTCAGCACCTCCACACCATCCTCTATTACCTCCCACAACTCGTTGGAGGCTAGTAGTACCCTCATCTGGATGCTCCAGTTCCCATAGTTGGTCTTCGTCAACTTGGGGACTTGCCCCGGCACGGCACCTCCAAACTCCATCTCTCCCCTACTTCAGACCTTAACCTTCCGAGTCAACTCCCGGGGGATCGAACCTCCCTCTGATACCACTTGTTGGAAACGTGGATGAGCTCTCCGCAGAAAACCAACTCCACCACTTATTCCACTCGGCTCCACGGCGCAACACCAGACTGCGAGACCGCCACTAAACCGCGCGACCTCTTTCCTTTAGGCGAGTGCTACCTCGCCTGAGCGAGCTCAGCAGCGAGATCTCCACGCGCGAGTACGCAAGCCGCCACCACCTCTTCTCGCGGCGAGATCAAACCGCGAGTACTTCCCTGAACCTCTCCTGCGAGATCACCAACCCGGCAAACCGCTCTCCTCCCGCGAGTACAGGCCGCGAGCACCCCCTCGCGACGAGATCACCAATCTCTGCGAGAACTCAAGCCGCGCGGCTCGAACGTCAAACCGCCGGGATCAAACAACTCGGCGAGATCAAATGCGTGATCTCCCTAACTGGCGAGATCCCCAACTCGCCCGGCTTGCCTCTCTACCCGCTCGGCAAGGCCGCCTCCAAAACACCCTTCGCGCTGCAGCGCTCTCTCTCACAAGCTCGAAAACAAGATGTGAGGATTTTTCTCTATTTTTCCAGCAAGCAAAATGTACAAGGGGGGCCTTTATATAGGCAAAGAAAAAACTAGAAACCTCTCTCATCATAAATACACACACTCTCTCATAATAAATGCTTACATAAAATAATATTAAATCCAAACTTTTGACTTGTTTACTGGTCAACCAGTCAACCTCCAACACACCAAACACCAAAAAAAACACCATACTCGCAGCGGATCCGCCTAGAATCCCAAAAGGCAAATCTGACCAACCAAAAACCGTCCCGCTCACTTCAAAAAAAAAATCATGCCAAAAAGACGCACTGGAACCGCGCAAACACAATGAAGTTACTACTCCAACAACATATTGGTTTAATCACATTTGATGCAAATTGTGTAGGGATGATATTACATAAATATAAATGGCATGTGGATTCCTCCAAATTGTGTATAAATGAATTTACTATAGTTCTTGGGCAATCTCTCTCTCTCTCTCTCTCTCTCTCTCCCTCTCTCTCTCTCTCCCTCCCTCCCTCTCTCTCTCTCTCTCTCTCTCTCTCTCTCTCCCTCTCTCTCTCTCCCTCCCTCCTCCCTCTCTCTCTCTCTCTCTCTCTCTCCCTCTCTCTCTCTCTCTCTCTCCTCTCTCTCTCTCTCTCTCTCTCTCTCAGCAAAATCATGATGCATAAGAAATTAAATTTATGGTGTGCATGGCTAACTTGATGAGTCTCAACATCACAACTTTTGTCTTCGACAAGATGGCCTTGTTATGTTTGCTTTCTAAACAACTATTCACAACAAAGTTGGTCAAACAATAAATAATTGCCCAACAGCTGCATCATTATAGGTTAAGCTGGGGGCAAGCATTGCTACATGTCAAGTCACTAAGTACTTTGGGGCCATCCCGACACAACTCAACACTAACGCAATCAATATTGGTGGCATTCGCGTGCTACATTCAGGAGGAGAGTATCGAGTTTAATCTCACCGTCTTTCGTAAGTTGTTCATATACAGGGCCACCAATGACGGTGTCGCCTTCGTTTCTGGCTCACACTTTAAGGTGTGCAAGACTGCCAACAGGAACCATTACTAGATAATAAAGCTCATATTTATCGAGGGGAATCTCAGCAGCATCCCATACTCGCCAATCCAGCAAGAAGGGGCAATATATCCAACGCTCGCACAATATCACCTCTCTCTCTCTCTTGCGTTCTCTCTCTTAATGAGCCTAAAGAATGGGAAAACATCGATGACATAAACAAAATCAAATGTAGCGTAGATGAACTAACAAGTACGGACCCCCCCCCCCCCCCCCCCCCCCCCCCCTCTAAGCAATGTCAACATTAATTGTAGCTCAAATGTTGAATGACATTGGTCATGATTTCAAAGAACGTGCAACATTTAGAGAGCTTTTGCAAGTTGGTACGTAGTAAGAGTTGTCACTGACGACACTATGTTTAAGTAATTTGTGTGTAGAGGATAAAATTTACTTCGCAAACCCATCGAATTTGGGGACAAATCCTTTCCAAGACAATGGATTTCATGCATGTTTGGATGCATCAAGATTATTTGAAGGGGGTGTTGAAGACATTTCAAGAAGCATAAGAGGAATGGACAATCAAAAGAGAGTTTCTCAATGCATTTTTGGAGATTAGACCCAAATCCATGCAAATTTCAGTGTTCGACTACCCCGTCGCTAGCTTCCAAAAGCAGTCTTGCAATGTTTAGTGTCTTTAATGAACTTTATAATATATTATTATTTGATGTAAGACCTTGAAAATGGTTTAATAAATGTAACAGGCTCTTATCGTCTTGCAGTGTTTACTTGTGGTGACTGTTGTATAATTAAATCTTAAGTTAACAAATTGATTTAATTTCTAATCTTAATTTTAAATGATCAAACAGTGAATTACAAAAGTTATCATAATTATTTATTAAATCAATATAATGCATGGCCTGCTAAAAGCTAATCTTATAAACAAATAAAGTAGCCCCACAAAAAGAATAAATTTGTTGGTAATTATTTGAAAGAGATTAAAATGAGAGGTTGATAAATACTAATTAACTTAATTATTCGTAAGAAAATAATATGAACTTATTTATTAGTTATTCCTTGAAGCTAACTTGTTAGTTATTAACTTATTTATTCGGAGCCGTCATTTTGAAAATCGGCTACGGTGTTAATTTTTAGTTTGCTAATAATTAGTTTCTTAGGCAATTAATGATATTCATACGTTGGGCTATTCAAATTGCACGCTTTTCTTCTTCCTCCTCAACACCAAAATCCAACAGCACACCCTGCGACAATTTTCTCCCTCCCTTGCACTCACTCATGGCGACGAAGAAGACCTCCCTTGTTCCCGGAGCCGCTGCGCCCTTCTCTAGACGTCCGGCGACTGAGCTGAGGAGTCTCACGAATCTCAACATCAGCCTCCATTCAGAGGTGGAGGCCCTCAGGAAACAACTCCAGCAGGAAGCCATGCTCGCTTCCAGCTATTCCACGGCCGCATCAGCCATGACCCCGCCAACACTGACCAATGCCGCCACGACTGAGAGCGACTATGGCCTTCTCTCGTCCACCTTCGATTTCACCGCTGCGTACTGTGCAGTGCCGCCGGCAGCAGAACTGAGCAATGCCGCCGCGATGGACCACGCATGTGGCCTTCTCTCGTCCGCCTTCGATTTCACCAATGCGTACTGTGCAGTGCCGCCGGCAGAACAACTGAGCAATGCCGCCGCGATGGACCACGCATGTGGCCTTCTCTCGTCCGCCTTCGATTTCACCGATGCGTACTGTGCAGTGCCGCCGGCAGCAGAACTGACCAATGCCGCCACGACGGAGCGCGCCTGTGGCCTTCTCTCGTCCACGTTCGATTTCACCGATGCGTACTGTGCAGTGCCTCCGGCAGCAGAACTGAACAATGCCACCGCGATGGACCACGCATGTGGCCTTCTCTCGTCCACGTTCGATTTCACCGATGCGTACTGTGCAGTGCCGCCGGCAGAACAAGAAGCAGTAGCTTTAAAACTCAACAAACAGAGCGCCCGTTCATTCTCCGACCATGGAATCGTCCGGGACGCGGACGGTGTCTTTCTGGTGGAGGTGGAGGACGGCGTATTTCTGATGGACGCGGATGATGAAATGATTGCTGGGACTTCCATCACCTGGTCTATGGCAGAACAGCAGAAAGACATCTCCCAGCTCTCTTCATCAGTGTCTACCACCTGTTCTTTGGCAGAAGAGCAGGAGGACCTCTCCCAGATCCCTTCTGTCTCCACCACCTGGTCTATGGCCTCGACTCCGGAGTCAACGACCGAAGAAATGACGGCGCTTGATCGGACTTCTACCTCATCTATGGCTGCCGCGCCGTCGGAGGCTCCCAAGCAGCTGAGCTCGGAGGAGAAGAACGAGCCGGCGGTGAATCTGGCGGACGGAAAAAAGAAGAAGAGCAAATGGGGGTTGTCCACGGGCGGCTGGATATTAACGGCCGGAATACTTGTGTCTGCTGTGGCTTTAGGCGCCATTTTTGCAAAATCAAAACATTAGATGTTTGACTTTCTTCATTTACATGTGTGTGCGCGTGCGCGGGCGTAATTTTTTTATTTTTATGTTTTCATTTTTTTTGTTGCAAGTCCGGTCCAGTCCAGTCCAGTCTATAGTCAATACTGTTATAAAAATATAATAAATTTCTGATATTTCACAAATCTGTTGCTTCTAAATAGCCATAATAATGAATATTTTTGCTGAATCAACTTAAACAATACCTCAATTTACTTGAGCCGGAGTGTATGACTTTATTTGATCTGATCTTGTATGCAGAATATAGTAAACTTAACTCATGAAGTAAGCCATCTAGCTGCAGAATTAATATAGCAGCTGCTAATTAGAAATTAAACAAAGCTATTTGGATTAATTGGTTATGGCTGGGGACTGAAGTAACACATTATCTTTCAGCTTAACTCTCCAGTTGTACTACAACTCCATCCATTTGAGGGACTCAAAATTGCACGAGAGCGCCCCCCTGGATTTGTTGACGAGCGGTCAACATTACGGCGAGATTTATCTCCACCAAATTCTTTTTTGAAGAACTGCAGTGATATGGATACTGAAATCACAACTCTTGTGCTCAACTTTCCTTAACTATTAAATTTCTGTAATAAATTCAAAGTAAACAAAATTATTGTATAAATAGGTTGCGCGCGAGCTAAAAAGTAAATTTAAACATACACGTTTCCACAGGGTTATGACGTGTGTTCCGGGAGCCAAAATTCATTTCTCCTCGCGCCAATCCCGTCGGAAAGATGGGAAACGGAGGCGTACCCAAACAATTTTAGGAGAGCGGTGGCAACAATCCTGTTCAAAAAGCCCCCCGGGCTTTTGCCATCCGGGCTCGGGCTCGGATTTGGCTTTAGCCGAGGTTAGACTGGGCTCAGGCACCAGCTCCGACAGGGGGCCTGCTATAGGCAGGATTTCTAAATGAAATCCTGCGGGATTTCGTAGGGCGTGATTTTTCACCTGGGACCGGGCTCGGTTTTGGCCAGAAAATTGGGCTTTGCCCGGGCCGTGTATGGGGCCAGCAAATGCGTTATTCCGGGGCTATGTAAGACCCCGAAACCCAGTCTAGGTCCAGAATGGGCTTTTTCCGGGCCAGGTCAGGTCCTGCTCCCCTAGGTCCGGTCTTTTGAACACGCCTAGGTGGCAATCCACTTGCGGAGTGAAAAAGGTCAAAAATAACGGTGAGGTTCTCCATCCCGAAAAATGGGATGATCTCTCTTTCTTAGCGTCCAAACAAACAAAAAGGCTCGGCTTCACTGTTTGTTCGAGCGTTTTGGACCATCTCCATGTGGGAAAATGAAACCGCTAAAAAAACTTTTTGGTAACCTTTCATGCCCACCATCACTGTGCTGAAACGTCATTTTTAGCCACCTTCATCTATTTCTCACAATTCCTTTGTCAACGCTTTCATTCCCACCGTTCTTATTGCCACCGTTGAAACAAGTAGACAGTAAACTCTAAATCTATCATATTTTGTTTCCCAAATCAAAACAATTGGAAATGATAAATGGGTTAACATACATTAAACGAAGCCTCAATTATGTTTTGACAATATGTAAATATATACTTTCTAATTTCTACCAAAACAATTGTCCATGTATACTATAAACATGCATGTGAAGTCCTATAAATGTGTATTAAATGATAAAACTGTTAACATAGATTAAAACTAACGTGGAGAAGAAGATTGAAAGAGTAAGGGTTCGTTTGGCACGGCGGTGACAATCGTGAATACAGTGGTTATGAACTGTATCAGTGCATGCCCAACCTCGTCTACGAAACTCAATCCACCTTTACGCTTAAAATTAATTTTCCTAGCCGTTGTGATGTCATACATATATGTTATGGTCGTTGTAACGCCCCTGTTTTTTTCGGCATTATTTACTCCTCTTGTTGACGTCATAATGACGTAAGGGCGCTACTTTAGCGTGCAGTTGATGGCGCATCGTCGATAGTGCGTTTTCGCGTCTTTTCGATTCAGTCGGCTGAATTCATGAATCTTTGGCGGAAACGGAAAATTTCACATTTGGAAGACTTAATTGATTGATTTTTGCCTTGATCGTCCAGTTTCGTCACAACCCGAGCGTTTTTGGAGTCTCGGCGCGCGATCGAAGTTTTGGGTTTTGTTTTGTTCGCCGCATGTTTTGGCTGTTAATGTCTCGGGAATGACTCGTAGGATTTTGGTTTTGAATTCGGCGTTGTGTCTGTAGCTGCAGTTTTCGCCTACGGCGTGAGTTTCGTTTAATTCGGCGCGTTTGAGCCTTTGTTTTGATCTCATAGTTCCTTGTTCAACTATCTGAACACGATAATTGCTATATTATTGACTGCTTGATTTGATTCTCGGGAAGTCCTTCTAAAGGCTTGGGATTTCGTCGAACCAACCTTATTATGTTTGATTTTATTTTATTTTATTCTCTGGGTGTTGTCTGGGTTCGACGATCGTCGAGCGGAGCTCGACGATCGCTTTTCCTTTCTGGTCGCTGTCTGGGTTCGACGATCGTCGAGCGGAGCTCGAAGATCGTTTTTCCTTTCTGGTCGCTGTCTGGGTTCGACGATCGTCGAGCGGAGCTCGACGATCGTTTTTCATTTCTGGTCGCTGTCTGGGTTCGACGATCGTCGAGCAGAGCTCGACGATTGCTTTTCCTTTTTGGACGCTGTTTGGAGTTCAAAAGGATTGTTTTCAGTAGATCTAAAGATTATGTCATCAACATAAATCTGTACTAGGATCATCTTGCCCTTTGACTCCCTAAGAAATAGAGTCTTATCTATTTTCCCCCTTGAAAATTTATTTTTAATGAGGAAAGTAGACAATGTTTCATACCAAGCCCTAGGGGCTTGCTTCAAACCATATAAGGCTTTCTTAAGTCTATAAATAAAATCAGGATAAAGTGGATCAACAAAACCTGAGTGCTGATGAACATAGACTTCTTCTTTCAAATTACCATTTAGGAAAGCTGACTTAACATCCATTTGGTATACTTTGAAACCTTGGAAAGCAGCAAAGGCAAGGAATTGTCTTATTGCTTCCAATCTTGCCACTGGAGCAAAAGTCTGATCAAAATTAATACTCTCTTCTTGTCTATAATCTTTGGCAACCAGTCTTGCTTTGTTCTTCACTATTATGTCATTTTCATCCAGTTTGTTCCTATAGATCCACTTTGTCTCAATAATGTCGTGATCCTTTGGTTTTGGAACCAGCTCTCATACTTTACACCTTATAAATTGATTCAGCTCCTCTTATATGGCATTAATCCAGTTGGAGTCTTGTATGACTTCTTCAAATCTTTTTGGTTCCAACTGTGACAGGAAACTTGAGCAAAGCACTGTGTTCATGTGTTTGCTTCTGGTTTGCACATCATGTCTGGGATCACCAATGATTTGGTGTGCTGGATGATCCTTTAGATTCCTTATTGCTGGATTGAGTTTCGTAGACGAGGTTGCGGACGCATTGAGTCGCCGAGCCCCAGCTCAAGCCAATTGGCTATCGGTGCATGATGAGCGGTTGGTGCGGGAGTTGGAGGCGATGGAGATTGTTTGTGTGGACAGGCAATCAAGTGCTGAAGCAGTTTTGAATTGGACTGAAGTCCAATATGACCTGTCTGATCGTATTCGGCAGGCCTTGGATATGGATGCTCATATGAAGCAGTTCATGGTGGAGGCTCTGGATGGGTCAAATTCCCAATTCGTCGTGGAGGACGGATTGCTTTGGAAGGACGATCGTCTGTGCGTCCCAAGTGTGGGTAATTTGCGGGTGGAGTTGTTGTACGAGGCACACCATACCAAGTACTCGATTCACCCGGGGAGCACGAAGATGTACCGTGATGTGAAGAAACTGTTTTGGTGGTCGGGTTTGAAGAAAGATGTGGCGCTCTACGTAGCGAAGTGCCAAACTTGCGCCTTGGTGAAGGCGGAGTGCCAAAAGCCGGGAGGATTTCTTAAGTCCTTGCCTATTCCGGAGTGGAAATTTGACGACATCTCTATGGACTTTGTGCACGGTTTGCCAAGGTCGCAAAAGGGTAACGACGCCATTTGGGTGGTTGTTGATCGGTTAACGAAGGTGTCGCATTTCATTCCGCATAGGAAGGATGATCCGATGGAGAAGTTGGCAAAGTTTTATGTGGATAACATAGTACGACTTCATGGTGTGCCCCGCAGCATCGTGAGTGACCGAGATGGGCGGTTCACGTCCAATGATTGGAGGCTTGTGCAGCAAATGTTGGGAACAAAGTTGAAATTCAGTACAGCCTTCCATCCGCAAACGGATGGGCAGACCGAGAGGGTCAATAAAACCATGGAAGACATGCTCCGCATGTGTGTCTTGGATTTTGGAAAGCAGTGGGAAGACCACCTTTATTTGGTGGAGTTCGCATACAACAACAGCTACCAAGCGAGTATTCAAATGGCGCCCTTCGAGGCCCTATATGGTAGAAAATGTCGCACGCCGTTGTCTTGGTTAGAAACAGGTGAGTCAAAGTTGTATAAGCGATTGGAAGTGGAGGATGCTACTTCTTTGGTGAGAACCATTCGGGAGAGGTTGCTTATCGCTCAGGACCGGCAAGCGAAGTACTATAATGCCAAGCACAGGAACGTGGAGTTCGTTGTGGGCGACTATGTGTACTTAAAGATCAAGCCGTTCAAGGGTGTCTCGCGGGTGCGGCGATTGAAAAAGCTAAGCCCGAGGTACCTTGGACCGTTTGAGGTTCTGGAGCGAGTTGGTGAAGCGGCCTATCGGTTGAAGCTTTCAGTGGAGCTTAGTGGTTTACATGATGTATTCCATATTTCGGTGCTCCGGAAGGCGGTGAAAGAGCCTTCGCAGGTGATCGCGGTTGATCAAGTGCCGGTGGATAATGGGTTGACGACAAAGGTCAAGCCCGTGCGGATTGAGGACTCGGAGGTCAAGCGACTACGCAATAAATAGATCAGGATGGTCAAAGTCCGGTGGGACAATTGCGGTCGTGAGGAGCTCTCTTGGGAGCGAGAGCAGACTATGCTTGACGAGTATCCGGAGTTGTTCCGCTCAGGTACAAATTTTGGTTTTGTACATGTCTTTCCTTTATATAATTTCGAGGACGAAATTCTTTTAAGAGGGGGAGAGTTGTAACGCCCCGAAACTCAAAGGAGCGACGGGGGACGTTTTGGGCCAGTTTTGGGTTCTGGCTGCAGGCACACGGCCTGGGACACGGGCGTGTCCCAGGGTGTGTCAAGCTTGTGTCGACACTCAGCCGGGAAGTCGACATTTTGATCTCGACATTGTGTCGAGACTGGGCACACGGCATGCGACACGGGCGTGTCGCAGGGCGTGTCGACCTGTGTCGACACTTAGCCCGCGAAGTCGACACTCTGCGGTCGACGAAGTGTCGAGACATGGCACACGGCCTGCGACACGGGCGTGTCGCAGGGCGTGTCAACCCGTGTCGACACTCGTCCCGGAAAGTCGACATTTTGCTCGACGATGTGTCGAGACAAGGCACGCGACCTAGGACACGGGCGTGTCCAAGGCCGTGTCATCAGGTCGACGATCTTCGCTCGATGAAGTGTCGAGTGTCGAGACCGTGTACACGGCCTGGAGCCCAGGCGTGTTGAGGTGACACGGGCAAGGACACGGGCGTGTCCTAGAACCCGTGCAGTGCTCGGGTTGTTTTCGGGGAAAAATGATGGGGGTACACGGTCGGCCACACGGCCGTGTCAGGTGGAACACGGGCGTGTCAGCTCGAACACGGGCGTGTTCGATACCCGTGTGTTGTTCCAGGCGAGCCGATTTTGACAGCGAATGAGGCACACGGCCCTGGACACGGGCGTGTGCCAGGCCGTGTGCGGTCCAGATTGGGCATTTCAGTCCCGAATCGAAGCCGTTCATTTCTTTAATTGATGATCCAACGGCTGGGGGTTGTTCCTGAAGGGATATACCCGGGATTGGACTTAGAAACCCTCACTTTTCATGAGTGGATATCTTTCTAAAAGCTTAGAGAGAGAGGAGAGCCAAGGAAGAAAGAAGGAGCTAGATCCGGCCATTGGAGGAGCTTCGAAGCTCCAAATCGCGAGCCGACTCCGGATCCACGGAGGCAAAGCTAGTGCGGTGCTTTTCATCCGCTTACTTTTCCATGGCGCCAAAGAGGAACGCTAGGGTAACGATTCTCTTCTTGAGCATGAGTAGCTCTCCTTCTTTGCATAGGAAGCCCGCTCTCGCGAGTTTGCGGTGAGTTGGAGGCGTTCCCTCGGGTAGATATGTGAAGTCCCCGTTGTATAGAGTCCGTAAGCGAGAACGGACATATGCATGATGTGTGAAGCCTACCCGGACATGTTGGTCTGGATCGGTGATGTTGCATTGCATAAATGTCGGAGAAGACTCTGTGCTATTGGTTGTTTTTCGGGTTTTCTACACGGTAGATTGCAGCAGGGAGCCTTGGGGATTAACCCAAAGGTGCACTCGGAAAACTGGGCGGATGCGTGATCTTGCCAACTTGGTGGCCTGAGAGCCAACTTGAACATAACCGGGTTATGTGAATTGTGATGGAAATGGGACTCGGTGGAAGTTTGACCCACGCAAATGGCTTAAATTGTCGTTGCGATGTGAGCACGAGTTAGATGGAACCGTACCCGTTCTATGTCGTTCGGTTAAAGAGACCTAAGGGTACGTGACACTTGTCGTTGGCATAGATTAGGGTCTTCGGCGGTCAATGGCTTAAATTGTCGTGACCCAGGCCAGAAGACAAAATGCTCATAGGTTTGACCGTCAAAGTGGCGGTGGTGAGTCCGGAATGTCTATGGCTTTAATTGACGTGACATCGATCGGTTCACCGAGAATGTGCCCTGAGAGCACGGGGCGTGTGGCCGTGCGAGATAACGTCTGTGATGAAATGAATATTGTTATATATTGCTCGCTTATGCTAATTAAATACAGGGAATGAGCATCGCCGCCCCAAGTTGGGGGCGGGATCGTTATAATTTGGTCAGCATTGCTGACCGTTGCCTTGTTTTGCCACCGTGCGGTGGTTTGTTGCTTGCAGGTGCTGCTGGACCAAGCAGTCAATAGCGGGCTAAAGCCCAAGTGCGAAGCCGGCCCTCGAAGGCCTAATTGGAAGTGTTTACTGTTTTATTCATGTATGACCGGCCTGCGTGCCGTGGTTTGTAAATCATGTAATATCAAGTGAAACATTTTGTAAGGCCTTAAGGCTCGTGTTGGTATTTGTATAACATTCCTATTTTGTATTAGTGGACATTCATGCTTTAGTGCTGGGTTCTTATTTGCAACTTTTATAAACTGCTTCCGCTAGAATGCTCTGTGTAGGACGTTGAGATTGGTTGGATGGTTTCCATGAGTAACCACCCGGTCTGTCTGTGGCATACGACGTCGGGCCCCGGCCGGACTTACTGCTATATGCTATGCGATGGATATGAGGCGTTACAATTAGACCCCATCTCCATACTGAACAGTCCCTGCTTCAACCCGAACTTCAGGGCCAACATTAGAGTGAAGCTGTTCATCTCCTCTACCTCCAAGATCTCTTCCTGGAAGCGATCGACGTAATGACCCAAGCTCTCGTGCTGCCCTTGGGTAACCTTGAAGAGAGTTGTTGCCTCCTTCTTCCTCTTCTTGGATGTCGTGAACCTCGCCATGAGGCCCCGACACAGGTCGAAAAAACAGTATACGGAACCTGCTGGTAGTTGGTGGAACCAATCTCTGGCATTCCCTTTGAGGGTGATGGAGAAGAACCGGCACTTGAAGGCGTCAGACATGTTGCGGATAGAGATGACGTCTTCGAACCATTGAAGATGTCTGATAGGGTCATCCCTATCAGAGTCGTAGGTGAGAACAGGCTCTCTGAACCCTTCGGGAACGGGGGCGGCGAGGATCTCGTCACAGAAGGGGCTCCTCCCTCCCTGGCGGTGGCGAGTTTCATCCTCGCTAGAGACATCATACTTGCTGCAGTGCCGAGTATCTAGGTATCTCGTCGGCGATATCGGATCCCGAAAGCGGACCCCTTGGCTGCCCGCCGGATGGTGTTGTGACTGCATCGGTTGCTCTTCTCTTGCCCAAGCGGGCTCCTTTCCAGCTCGCCTCGACGACGCTTCCTCCTCCAGCGGTGTCACGCGACGGGGTGAAGTGGTCGTGACATCAGGGCGATGAGAAAACCCGGCGAGGATGGTCTGCTCAATACTCTTCGCAAACTCCTCGAACGAGGCAACTGTCATGAACTCGCCACCTCGCGCGACATTTTCAACTCCTGCCGAGTTGCCGACCAACTCTCCATGCTCGCCATCATTGGTCATCTTACTAAACCACCAAACTTTTCTCCTTGGCTGCGATCCACGCTCACCGCACCAAGTGTTGAAGTCAGGAAAATCCTCAACCTCGAATTCGGACTAATGCCGCATAAGGTTACCAGCTCAGAGATTAGATCAAACGGCTAGGATGAAGAACTAAGTCAAACAGGACCCCAGATGTTGCGACAAGAAGGTCCTACCACATACCCGGATGCTCGAAAGGTGCAGCCCCTTCTCAACCAAAAATGGCCGAACTAGGTACGAGGGAGACTAGCTGGTGACAATTCGCAAGGTCGTGACCTGGCTTCTAAGGAAAAAGAATCCAAAGACTCGGCTAGTATCTTGAAAAGAGAGCTCGCGAGTATCATACCGAGAATTGCCAGTCCCTCATCTCGTATCCCTGGGGTCTCATTTATAGGCAAATCCAAGGAGGGTGGGGTGGGGGGGTCATATTTATACCACACCCCTCGGCGACTAGGCGACTTCTGGAGGAACTCGCACAGGTTGGGCGATTATCTCGCCTAGTCGCCTACCTGGAGAGTATGCGAGGGGAGCTCGCCATACTCGTCAAGGCCTTCTAAGGTCTTACGCGCTGATGCTGACTTCTGTCTTGACTTGTTGACCTTGACTTTTGCTGACCTGGCCGTGGTAGGGCCCACCCTCGACGAATATGGGTTGTACAGGCAGGGACGGATCCATGAATTTCAACAAGGGGGTTCAGACAAAAAAGGTGGAGAGATGACCTGCAAGAGGGTAGAACATGGGTTAGTGGAGCTATGACAGGTCGTAGTGGTCTTACGACCCGGGGAGAAAGCTACAGGTCGTTGATGGGTCCACATGGTTTCCCAAACGAGGTTGGGCTCAATGGAACCAGCGGTGGACGACTCGATAAGAAATGACAGGCGTGCCGAGGGCAGATGACCTAGGGCTCGAAAAGCATCGTTCTTCTCCGTGTGGTCAGTATGGACAACACACGCGAGTGAATGCGCGGATTCAATCTACAAGTACCTTGTAAGGAGCCCTGCACTATTACTCATAAGTAGAGCTGTCACGGTTCCGATTCTACTAAAATCATGAACCGAACCACTAAGTTAACGGTTCTTCAAATTAGAACCAAAACCTTATTTGGTTTGACAGGTTCCGGTTCTGGGTCCGGTTTCGGCTTAATTTTTGGAACCGTCGTGTCAACGGTTCCGATTATGGTTCAACAAGAACCAAAATCAAACCGGTCACTAATGGTTTGGTCCGGTTCCATGCGGTCCGATCCGGTTCCAATCGGTTTCAACTAAAACCCAAATCAAATTTTGCGGAATGAAATAAAAGCGGACTACAAATAGTAAAACTCAAAACAATATCGAAATAGAAATAATTATGATGCTCATTTCACGACGGTCTTTTCCACGATCAGTGAGATAGTATTCATCGCATTCCTACGCGTGTAGACTTGTGACGACCTGTAGTTGGCTTGTGCACGTCTCGTCGACATGCTTAACTGTAACAATCAGCTACAATTATTTGTCTTTCATGATTACTAATAAAGAGTATTCGTATATCTTCTATATTTTTTAAATAAAATATTTTTTAAAAATATGTAAGTAAAATTAAAAATACATTATATAAATGTATAAAAATCAAAAGAGCACTGCAAAAATTGACTCCAAACAGCACCAATGTCAAACCATACTACACAGTTTTTATGCGGTGAAGTTTTGTTCGATCCAAAATTGACCTCCTTTATTGCGATTGTGGTTTGAGTTCAAACTACACCAGTTTCACTCATGATAGTAAGTATAAATATTATAAATAAATTATAAAATAATAATAATAATAATAATAATAATAATAATAATAATAATAAACGGGTTGCGGTTATGTTCTACTTCGTTCCGGTTCGGATCATGTATGTTCCGGTTCCGGTTTTGGTTCCGGTCCGGATAATAATATGTAAGAATCACATTCATACCAATGTTGTTCACGGTTCCAAAATTCAAACCGGAACCCGAATAATTTGCGAACGGTTCAATCTGATTCTTTGCGGTTCCGATTCAATTTATGATCTTTTATTTTAAGTGACAGTTGACAGTTCTACTCATAACTGACAATAATTTAAGGTGATTGTTGACCACAACCCGTTATTTTGCTATTCGCACCCCAAAATCTACCAATTTTTCGCGTCTTTTCAAAATACGCCTTGTACATGCAATATCAGGAAAAGCGTTCAACACGAAAGTTGTAGATATCGACAAGATCTACAACTTTCGTGTAGATCAATTTTCCTAAAAATGAGTGTACAAGGCGTACTTTTAAAATATGCTCATGTTTTGCGCCTTTTCGAAATACATCTTGTACATGCAATTTCAGGAAAAGTGTTCAACACGAAAGTTGTAGATATCGACTAGATCTACAACTTTAGTGGAGAACACTTTTCCTGAAATTCCATGTAGAAGATGTAATTCGAAAAGACGCGAAATATTGGGAGATTTTGAAATACGACTAGCCAATTACGGGTTACGGTTAACAATGACCTAATTTAAATATATTTATCCATTTAAACTTTAAATATCCAGCATTACCAGAACCATGAATCCATGATAACGCGAGTACAACTCTACTCATCTTTCTTCTCAAACTCGTCTTCTTTTAAAAAGTCGAAGCCGTGCGGCCATGGCTGCCGCCTCCGCTTCTCCCTCGCTTCCCCCCTCTACATTCCTGTCCATTGGACGGAACCTTCATTCCCGCCGTCACTCCGCCTTCCTTCCTACGACGAAATCCTATACTGTAGTCAGAGTCTCCTCCCTCGGAAGTGGCGGCGACCGCGGCGGTAGTTGCGAATCGGGGGTTAGCCCTACCTCGATTAATCTTCTCGCACGCTCCATTAATGAGCGAGGGGACGAATCCGGCATTCCCGTTGCAAGACCTAGCCTCGTAGACGTCCCCGACCTCCTCGGAGGCGCCCTCTTTCTCCCACTCTACAAGTGGATGCTAGAGTATGGACCTATCTACCGCTTGTCTGCCGGCCTCCGCGACTTCGTCATCGTCAGCGACCCCGCGGCCGCCAAGCACGTGCTCCGGAGCAATGGTAGCAAGTACTCCAAGGGTCTCGTCTCCGAGGTGTCAGAGTTCTTATTCGGCTCCGGCTTTGCCATCGCCGAAGGACAGCTCTGGACGGTAATATTCTATGATTCTGCATTCTGCATTTCTAGTCCTGTTGAGTAAGGCCAGAGGAAGAAGGGTTGGAATTCTGCAATCTGCATTACCAGTTCAATTTCTATAGAAGGGCCGAAATTACAGCTCATTTAATTGGTCATTCTTAAGAGGAGAGCTGATCCCTGTTTACTCCCAGTCTAGTAGTTATTGGATTTCATGTGCTGTTTCCTAGTGAAAATGTTAGAAAATTTTAACAATGAAAATAAGAATGGAAGTTGATAGGTTTTCATCCCTTGCTCCCGCTTCTTCTCACAACTTCTTAGAGTGTTTATGTTTGTGTTATTTTCATGACCCGTCTCAACGAAAGTTAAAGTACGCTTCGGGCGGGCCGTGATGCCACATGCATGAGCGAAAAAAAAATCATGTTTGCTAAGGCGGAAGCAGAGAAATCTGAAAATAATTTTAAAATAATTAGTTTGAAAGAAAATAGTTATTTTTATGCGGAAGGTTTAAAACATGCTTGTATGTAACATGTGCACATGGATTTTAATAAATCTCATAATACATATTTTTATACAGTTTTTTACGCAATGTCAATTTCAGATAAATGAATATGCAAATGATGCTAAATTCTAGTACATATAATGTTTATCCTACTGTCCATGATTTACTGATCATTATTATTACATAAAATAAATGTCTGACAACAAAAAAAATGAAATGTAAATATAGAACCTGGAATTTAATGCAGATCGGGCTTGAGGACCTGACGGCGCTGTCATGAACGCTAAGACAATTCCAAAACAAGAGGGAAAAAATCTCAAAACATTGAAATAAATAGAGTGAGTAAGGTAGAATACAGAACAGTAAGCGAAATAAAAATGTATGAGTACCAGTTTTCATGAAGTGAAACTAACAAGACAAGACAGTAGATAAGTTAAACGAAAACAAGTTAAATTATTAGACTACTTTGGAGTATAACATAGATTCAATCATGTAATGTCATTAGCTGTAATCAGTGAAAAGTGAAAGCGTTTCTATTTGATGCACGTGATTCTAATGACTCTAAATACAAGGCTTATCAAAATAATTGTGTTTGTTATGACCATTTATTGGTTTCCGTTGTCAGTCAAGTGAAAACTCGGGTCAAATCGTCACATCAATTTAACACTATATTTCAATGAGTGATGACATTAATGACTTTAAAAATTCATGATTTAAGAGGTTCCTAACATATCAAGACATGTTACAAATTTAGCAATTCAGATGTACAAGAGTAGTGCTCATGAACATGAAAGGGGGAAATTAAGTCAAGGAATAATAATTCCTCAACTATTAGAACTAGACATACATAAAAAACAAGATTCGATAACACCGAGAATTAGGAAATATGTTTTGAACTTTGCGGGATCGGGAGAAACCCTAGGTCGGCGGGTGTGTGCGGGAAAAAAACAGGGGAGAGGGCCGGTTTAGGTAAATAGAAGAAAACTAAATTAGAATAATCACAAAAATGTCATTAGCATTTTATTAAAATTTTTAGGTTATATCTATAAAGAGCGTGAGCAAGGTTAAGAGCTTGCATTAAGAGTTAGAGTGGTGAGAAGAGCCACCTGCATACCCTTTACTGTTTTCAAATTTTATGTCAACAAATTGGTATTCCTTCCGGTACTTCTTCCCACAAAGATGACACAACACATTGCCTTCCACTATGAATCCCCCTCTTCCTCCTACAACAGGGCAAGTACACCTCAAACCAATTCCCCAAGTAGTTAAGTATTGGTACAATGAGCACAGGAAACTACAGAAGTAACGTGAGAAAGTTGGGAGGCATTCTGACAAGTCTACGATTGGTCCGAGTTTGCGGACAGACTTGTTTTTGAAGAGAGGTAATTTTTCTGGCACACCATGGGGGTGCACTTAGACCCGCCGCAATGACAAATCCGCTTGACGATGTCCAAGGGAAATATTCTAGCTTTTGAATTTTGCTTGCACTTTTAATTTTGAAATTCATTAACAATTTTATTTTGGCAATTTTATTTCAGCAATTTCTATGTTCAAGGAAAATTGGACTGTAAAACTATTGATAGTGGTAATGAGAAGGAGATGAAAAATTTGACCCCAATCATTCCCTCTTACTCCTTTCCCCCCTCCATATGCTTAACCCTGAGACTCTCCAAGGGGAAGGGCTCCTCTCTTCATCTCCCTTTGCAATTTATCTTGATAGACAACATTGGTGGACATTGGGGTAACCGTGGGAAGAAGTTTTCTTCTCTCCATTTCAATCTTTCTGTCTCATGACCGGTGACCCCTAGAATCTGTTACTTGGGTACACAACATGTTTGAGAAAAACAAAAGTCTACATTGGAGAAAAAGCTGCTAAATGGTTGCTAAAGCATCATTTTGATTAAGGAATACAGTTGAAAGAGACATGTGAAGGTATAACTACCTAAACCATAGTATTTCTGCTGTTTGTTTTAATTTAGCCCAATCTATACTAAACTATGTCTCACATTTTATCCTTCTCCTGAGATTCCTATGAGTACGTCCTAGGAGGTTACCCATTCCTAGAACTACCCAACCTAAAGCTCATGTAATTGTGGAGTTCCTAATATAACTCAACCACTTGGTTTGAAAATGTGACTATAATATTATGAGGTCTAAATAATTACTTATGACCAATAATATTTCTCTAATTTTATCCATCGCAAAACAAGTATATAAGCATTTATCATAAAGCGAAAACAGACAGATGATGGAGAAACAATGAATTGATATGAATATCAAGATTAAATAGTCCTTTGATTATTGATCCAGACTAACATGTTCAAAAATAAAATGTGCTACAAGGTCCATTGACATGGAGGGCTTAACACACCATTAGTAGTAAAAGCAAGAAAAGTCTTCATCTCATAACAATTCAAGCCAACTAATCAGGTCAGGTTAAGTCTCCTTACTTGCAAGTAGTCATGGGCAAAAAACTCGATCGCGCCGGGCTTGGCCCGGCACGGCCCGGTCGGGCCCAGACTTTTTCCCCACCGGGCTCAGCCCGGGCCCAGTTTAAACCGGGCCGGGCCGGGTACCCGCTCAAAAGGGGAGCCCGGTTAGGCAAGATTAAAATCCCGCCTGAACAGGCGGGATTAAGATCCCGCCTGAACAGGCGGGATTAAGATCCCGCCTGAACAGGCGGGATTAAGATCCCGCCAGGCGGGATTTTTCCTTAGCCCGGCGCCCGGGTTTTGCCCGGCCCGGGCCGGGCAACCGACAAAAATGGGGGCCCGGTAAGGGCCCCAAGCCCGGCCTTGGCCCGGGCCGGGCCTAGCCGGGCTTTGGCCGGGCCCGGGCTATTTGCCTGGTTGCAGACTTGTTCACTCATATTCATAATCTTCACTGCAAAAAATATAAAATGAGGGAAATAAATAAAATAACAACAACACTCAAATCTTGATCCCACTATAATGGGTTCGGCTATATGGATCCTTTGTCACCATTTTGTCCTATCTTTTGTCATAATCTCACTAATGCCTAAATACATCATGTCTTTCTTTATAGTTTCATTTCAAGTCTTTATTGGTCTACCCCTCCCTCGTTTAACATGTCTAGTGACTAGACTCTCACAATGCCTAACATGTGCCTCTAATGGTCTCCTTTATATATGTCCAAACCAGTGTTGTGGATATCGGCCGACATGTCGGACATGTCGGCCGACATGAAGGTTTGAGAGGTAAAATGACACAAAATCATTTTAAAATTGGGTTGTGGGCCTGTGGCGTTTTGAAAATAACGGGTCGATATGTCGGTTTTAACCGACATACCGGACCCAAAAAACAGAAATATCAGCCGTTTTTTAATTAATTTTTTTATTTATTATTTTATTTAACAGTAACACCCGCTGTTTTAACTCTCCCGACCCCGTTATTTTCATTTCACCCCGTCTCTCCTACCTTATCTCTCCCCGTCGCTCCTGCCCTAGCTCTCCCTCGCGCACTGTCGTCACTCTATCTCTCTGGTTCTTGCTTCTCCCTGCTCGTTGGTGATCTCTGGTTCTCTGATTCTTTGGTTCTCTGGTGCTCTCCCTCTCTCGCGCGCTGTCGACACTAGCTCTCTGGTTCTTTCTTCTCCCTGCTCGCTGGTGCTCTATGGTTCTCTGGTGTTCTCTAGCTCGCTGGTGCTCTCCACCTCTCGTGCGCTGTTGACACTTCATCTCTCTGGTTCTTTCTTCTCCCTGCTCGCTAGTGCTCTCTGGTTCTCTGGTTATCTTGTGCTCTCCCTCTCTCGCGCGCTGTCGGCACTTTATCTCATTAGTTCTTTCTTCTCCCTGCTCGCTGGTGCTCTCTAGCTCTCTGGTTCTCTGGTGCTCTCCCTCTCTAGCTCGTTGGTTCTTTGGTTCTTTCTTCTCCCTACTCGCTGGTGCTCTCTAGCTCTCTGGTTCTCTGGTTCTCTCCCTCTCTAACTCACTGGTGCTTTCGATCTCGACACTCTCTCGGCTGGTGCATTCTTCTCCCTGCCCCCCTCTCATTCTATCGCTCTGCATTTTGTTTTTTTTGTGTTGGTTGTTGTGATAGTTGTTGTTATGGTATCTTGTTGTCTTGCGCCCTACTGTCTTATTGGCCAGCTGCCCTACTGTCTTGCTCCCTATTGCCTTATTTGTCGGCTGTAGCATGGTGGCTGTCTTGTGGATTGTTGCAGTCAATGACCCGTTTAGTTGTTGGTGGCTCTCCTATTGCCTTATTAGTTCAGCAAGGCATGATGGTTGTCTTGTGACTGACTTGCTGGTTGTAGCATGGTGGCTGCCCTATTGTCTTATTTGTCTTATTAGTTGTTAACTTATTTTTATTTGACACGTTTATTAATCAACAATTAATTTAAAATATCCCTATTAATAGTTATTTATCCAACTTCATTTTGCAATTAATGATGCATGTAAATCCAATCACATTTTTAGTTCTTGCTGCTTTGTGCCTTTTGATAAATAAAATGTGAGATGTTTTGAAAGTTTGAATGATACTTGAATGTTTGTTCATTTTGTTGGATACTTTGAAAGTTTGAATGATAGTTATAACTGTGTATACTAGTATACTGGTGAGGTTGCAAAATGATGTTGAATAAATAAAATATTGCATGGATAATATAAAAGATATCTGAAGATCTAACGATCTAATAAAGTTATGAGGCTTTTCTGATGTTGATTTTTTTCAACTAGTAATTTTTCTCGTGATGTAGTCATGTAAAATATTTTTTTTATTTCATCTAACTAATATTAATTTCATTTCTTGCCCTATTAGAATGACTTCTTCTGCTGGATCAAGTGAGGTTCTCGTATCACTGATACCAACCGGTAGAGATCCGTTCTGGGCATTTGGTGAGAAGTTGGTTACAAACGACACTAACCGAATCAAATGCAACTACTGCAAGCAGACAATGGATGATGAAATTACACGTTTCAAGCATCACTTGACTGGGTGGAAGGGTAATGTTAAGTCATGCCCTCAGGTTCCCGCCGACGTTAAGGCTAAGGCGGATTCAACCCTAAACTCAAATTTAGAGAGTAAGAGAGCTAAAAGTGCTAAGTTTAAAACAATTTTAAATGAGATGGTTGTTGGAGGAGTCCATGATGATCAAGAAGAGGACATTAGCATATCTAGGAGCACGAGTTCAAAGGGTCCAATAGACCAATTTGTTCATTCAGCTGCCGAGTCTACCAAGGGAAAAGATTTCCAACAGAGCACGATAGAGAGTGAGTACAAAAAGAAAGTCAGAGATGATGTTGTCGTGTACATAGGTAGATGAGCATATGAAAACGGGATCCCGTTTAACGCCATATGTAATTCATCCTTTCAGCAGATGACTTATGTCATTGGGTTATGCGGACCTGGGATGAAGATCCCAACATTTTATGAGTTGAGAGACAAAATTTTGTGATGAGAGGTGGAGAGAACGAAGGAGATGTTGGGAACATTCACGCAGACCTGCAAATTAAATGGTTGCACTATCATGATCGATGCGTGGACAGATCGGAAGGGTAGGAGCATGATGAATATCATGATACATAGTAGTTCCAGAGTGACATTCTGGCTTTCGAAGAATGTCTCCTCCACACACGATGAAAAGTTCATCTTTGAATTCTTGGATGAGGCGATTGATAGCCCTTAGAGCCCAGCAGAGCACAGTATCTTGCAGATTGTGTCGAATAGCTCATCCAATAATATGGCTGCTGCAAAGCTTATGACTTTGAAAAAACCTACGATTTTTTGGACTTGTTGTGTGGCTCACACTATTAATCACTGTTTCCAGATATATGAAAATTGAAGCCAATAAAGAGTGCTATCTCCTTGGGCCGCCAACTCTCTATCTTCATCTATGATCATACCATCTCTCTCGACATGTTTAAAGAGTCAACAAAGGACTTTGACTCTCATGAGCTTATTCGACCAGGTGTGAGTAGATTCGCTACTGCGTTTCTATCTTTAGAGAGCATTTTAGAGAATAAGAATCAATTGAGGGGTTTATTCACACCTGCAAAGTGGGATGCAACAAAGTTGACCAGTAGTGTCAGGGGAAAACAAGTAAAACTATTGCATCTTTATTCATTTTATTTAAAATATATGTTTTGAAAGTTGCCCTTTGTAGTATTTTCTTAATAACTTATTTTGCATATGCTAGGCTGCAAGGATAATGATGAGCGCTCGATTTTGGGCGAATGTCGAGTTGGATGTTGGTATATTCACACCATTTGTGAAAGTTTTGAGAAGAGTCGACGAGTATACACCATCCATGAGGTGATTATATGAGGATATCAAAAAGCTAGGGAAGAGATTGTTGTTGTTCTCGATCACTAAGAGAACAAATATCTTCTTATATGGAAGTTGATTGATAACAGATTGAAGAAGAAGATGAGTAGCCCTCTGCACCTTGCAAGTTATTACTTAAACCCAAATTTTTATTATTTTTGTCGACTGGAGATTGAACAGCCCTCTGCACTTTGCAGGTTATTACTTAAACCCATATTTTTATTATTCCCGTCGAGTGGAGATTGAGACTGACGGAAGGTTTATATGTGGTTTTGTTGAGTGTCTCTTAAGGATATATAGGAAAGATCTCTCTACACAGGATCACATGAGTGCTGAGCTTGATGTTTACCAATATCAACAAGAGTTATTTGTTAAAGAGATGACAAAGAGACAGCTACAAAATCCCAACTTAAATACAAGTATATTTTAATATATATATATTTATTAACAATAATGATATATTTATGTATAATAAATTAATAATTAATATATTATGTTGTCATTTTAGTTTTCACAGTATATTGGTGGAGGCTTAACAGTGCTGATACGTCGTACCTTAAAACTATGACTATGAAAATTTTAAGTCTAACTAGTTCATCCTCTGGCTGTGAGAGGAACTGGAGCACCTTCGAGATGGTATGCATTAATTTAGTTATTTAGTTAAACATTAATATCTTGTTATATGATTGTATACATTATTTAACTTTTTTAAAAAAATTTGTAGATACATTTTAAAAAGTGCAATAAACTTGATAGCAAAAGATTGAACGATTTAGTATTTATAAAGTTCAACGTTTTGCTGAAGTCGAAATATTCAGAGACATCTCGAGATCCATTGAAAGCTAAGAATGTTGATTCTGGAATGGTACAAGAGTGGATGGTGAATGTTGATCCTGAGGAGGATGAAAATGAAGATGACGATGATGAAGTCTTTCCTGGAGAGGGGCTAATATGGACGCAAATTGACAATATAGTCGACGTTGATCATGATGAAAGGAGGCCTCAAAGACTAGCTACAAGCAATTAGGTTGCAATTAGTTATCAAAGAAGGGAAAAGAGAAAAGTATCTGAGGTGGACAAGGGAGATCTAGAGGGTTCATCAGATGAAGATCATATTCTATCTACTCTGCCGACTATAGATGAGTCTTTAAGTGATGAAGAATGAGGTATGTTTGAAATTTTATTTTTGGAATTTTGATCTTAAAATCACTAGTTTTACAAATTTTTATCTTTAAAGTGTTGTATGTTAAATGTTACATATGACTTTTAATATTTAAAAGTTCAATAGGCTGTAGAATAGGTAGTACTGTGACATGCATAAACAATAACATTTAATTATATATATAATTAATTAAATATTAAAATCTGATATATGAAATATCTCCGATATATAAAAAACTGACATGAAAACCCAGACCGACGTGTCCCCGACATCCGACATCTGCAACATTTGTCCAAACCTTCTTAGTCGAGCTTCGCGCATCTTCTCTACAATTGGTGCTACTCCTGTCTTATCCCCGGTACATTCATTCCTAATTTTATCCAGTCTTGTGTGTCCACACATTTAGCTAAGCATTCTCATCTCCGCAACTCTCAATTTTTTGCTCATATACACAATTCACAGCCTAACAATCAGAGCCATAGAGCATCTCTAGTCTAATTGCAGAGTTTTAATGGTACATTATGATCACATAAGATCCCTGACACGCCTCTCCACTTCAACCAACCCGCTTGAATTCTATGTGTCACATCTTTATCAATACCTCCGTCTTTTTAAACTATCGATCCAAGATATTTAAAATACTCAATACAGGAAATATCTTAATCACCCAACTTAATAACGAAGTCATCCGTCCTTCTTGCACTGCTAAAATTAAGCTCGAAAATAAATAAAATAAACTAGAAAAAACATCAAGGGAGAATAAAAACGATAAAGTATCAAACAAAAGAATATTGTGCTATGCTGAAGGTACTGTCACCATGGCGAAATTTGTGTTCGAGCCCCGAACATAGATTTACGTCCTCGGCTCAGAAGATGACATGTGTAAATAGTTAGGACATATATTATTCAAGTCTCTCTCTCTCTCTGTTTATTTCTCTCCCGGTTGTCTTCCTCTCCATTGTTGCTCCAAAAAGAAGAGTTATCTTCCTCGCGCCATCTGCATGATCGGTCTCCAAGAAGAAGAAGAGTTCCTCTCCATCTGCATGACGTTGCTCCTCTTCTCGTCACTGAAAATGGTTGCTGCTGGGTGGATAAGCAGATTCGTGAGCAAAGTTTTTGATTTAGAAGAATGACAGACAAAAGGGATGAATTTTGTGATGAAGATGAAATAAAGAAATATTATTTCATTGAGATAATTCACCTGTCTCCGAGATAAGTGAATTATATTTAAGGTAATCAATTTATTCAGAGATAATCAAGATATATCTGAGATAATGCTAGTTGTATCTAAGATTTTTGATTTGTTCCCGCAATTTTGCAGAAACCTGAAAACCTTTATATATGTCAACATCCAGTGAGCCCCGGACATTGATCTGTGTCCGGGGCCCGTACACAAATTTCTCGTCACCATGAGACAGTACAGATGGGGAGCATTTGCTGCCTCGGAGCACTGGGTCCACTCGCCATATATTGTGCATTGGGATCCCGTGCATGTTCAGCTTGCATGCGCGCACACACCAACACACAAGCTCCCACACACACAAAGAGAATGTTTGGACTTTGTTAGAATAACCCATGTATTGGGCCCATCTTTTGGGGCCCATTAGTGCTCTCTTCTCCTTTAGTCCCACATCTTGTATAGGATTTATTCTCTCTCTATTCCTCTTATATATTTGTATTCTCTCCTTGTATTTACATAATCAATACATACAAGTTTTGAGCTTTCTGTACATGGTATCAGAGCCAAAATCGCTCTCTCGCGGTCTCATTCGTTCTGTCCGCACCTGTTGATCTCTCGCGGCTTGCTTCCCGCGGCCTGCCTCTTGCGACCTGCCTCCTGCGGGCTATTTGTTTCTGTCCGCTTCCCTCTGCGGCTTGCCCCTCTCAGTCCGCTTCTTTTTCGCTGCCTCCTGTTGCACTCTTTCTCCCGTGGTTTCACCCCCTGCTTCTTATAGCCATTTCTCCTCCTCCATCCGTGGGGCCACTTTCTCTTTTATTCTCCGCTGTCCGCTGCGGTCTCCCTACTTGCCGCGGCCTGTCTTCAGTCCGCTGCCCTGCTCTCCGCTACTGTCTTTTCGCGGTCTGCCTTGCTCTCGACCTGTTCCAGCTCGCCGCATCCTGTCTTCTCTATCCGCTTGAGTCTCTCTACTCGCAGTTTCCTTCTCCTCATTCGCTGCTGTGATCCGCCTGACCGTGCAGGCTGTTCCTCTCTCACCCGCATCTTGGTCGTGGTCTCCTCCTGCTCTTCTCTTCTCTGTCCGCGCGGCTCTTCTCTGCCCGCTGCAGACTTCTTCTCCCAGTCCGCTTCGCCTTTGGTCGCAGCCTCCTCCTGCCACTGGTGTTTTCACATCTTGACCGGACGGTCTCTGCTCTAGTCGCGCAGTCTCTTCTCTCTTGTGGATTGCTCTTATCCGCCGGCCTCTTCCTCTCTTCTTGCGGCCTGCTCCTGTCCGCTGCGAACTGCATCCTGTGCTCTGACCGCTGCTGTGTTCACCTAGACCGTGCGGATTCTCTTTCTTTCTGCATTTTGGTCGCGATCTGACTCATCGCTGGTGCCAGCGTGACCGTGCAGACTAGTGCCCTTTTCCGCATTCTTGGTCGCAGTCTCCTGTCCTTCCCGCAACGGCCTTGTCGTGCGGCCTCCTGCTCTTTCCGCGGCGGTCTTCCTAGGTCGTCTGGTTCTGCGGCCTTCCTCTATGGCTTCTTTAGGTAACTCTACTAGCTCGACGACCAGTCCTCCTACTGTCCACCCGGCCTGTCCGCCAGACCGCTCGGTTTGCTCTGCTGAAGTCCGTGACGAAGTACAGATCATTACCATCTCTCTTTCTGGCAAGAAAAACTTTATTCCTTGGGTACACTCAGTTCGACGAGTTATTCAGGCTAAGGGTCTTTTTCCTCACCTTACTCAGACACCTCCGTCTCCTCTTACGGATGATTGGCTCCGCAATGATGGACGCGTTCAGACTTGGCTCCTGAATTCCTTGGATGGTGAGCTTTATCAAATGGCTATGTACCACGACATCGCCAAGGCTATATGGGATGAGCTACATTCCTTGTACTCAGGCCGCGACAGCCTTCAGCATCTTTATGACATCCTCACTGACCTATTTGCTCTCGACACTGGCGGCGCTTCAGATATGACCTCGTTTGTCTCTCGGGCTAAAACTCTTGCTGAAGCCTGGATCCAGCATCAGCCGCCCACCAATGATCATGCTGCTCAGCGCGCTCAGAAGGAAGCCGCTTGCATTGCCATCATCATGGACCGTCTTCCATCTCATCTTCAGAGTCTTTGTGCTCAGGTCCTGGCTGCTCCCACCACACCATCTTTCTCTGATGTATGCTCCATGATTCTCCGTGTCTCCCCTCCTCCAGATCCTCCTGCACCTTCTCCCCCGGCTCTTCTTCAGCAGGCCCCTCCGCTCTTACCATCCCCTCCCCCTTCTGCTCGGGGGGGGGGGGGGGGGGGACGTTCGGGCTCGCGGGGCCGTGGCCGTGGTGGCCGGGGCCGACCAAAGTGCGCCTTCTGCGGGAAAGATGGTCATTTTGAGACGACTTGCTACAAGAAAATCGGTTATCCCCCTCGTCCGACGACTTCTATTGTTACTGACGCCAGTCCTCCTGATCTTGAGACCGTCCGTCTTCAGCTCCAGCATCTCCAGGGCCTGCTCAACCCACCGTCGGCCTCCGTCGCCTCCGTTTCCAACACAGATACTGCTTGTCTCTCCACCAGCCTGGGATGGATTGTGGACTCTGGTGCCACTCATCACATTACTTTGCGACGACCTGCCAAGTACTCGGATTCTCCTTATCCGAAGTCTATCACTGTGGCCAATGGGGCGCTGGTTCCTGTCTCCGGCTCGGCAGATCTTTCTCTCAACCAGTCCATCTCTCTTCGCTCGGCTCTTCATGTTCCGAGTTCACCCTTTAATTTACTGTCTGTTGGTCGTCTTACAAGTGATCTGAATTGTTCCGTTATATTCACTTCTTCTTCCTTTGTTATACAGGATCGGCGGACGCGGACTACCATTGGTAAAGACCAACTGCGGAACGGGCTCTACCTTCTCGATGAATCTCCCACCATTCTGTCTTCCGTCTCCTCCACTGCATGACATCGCCGACTTGGACATGCCCCTCTACCGGTCCTCCAGAGGGCTCTTCCAGATATTCCTTTTTCTTCTTTTCAGTGTGACTCATGTATCCTCGGCAAACAACCGCGTTCTTCTTTTCCTTCGCATTGTACTCGGACTGCAGCTCCCTTTGATTTAGTTCATTCTGATGTATTGAGTCCCTTTAGGATTCCCAGCATCTGTGGTTTTTGCTATTTTATCACATTTATTGATGATCACTCTCGCACTACGTAGCTCTACTTACTCCGTGAACGCTCCGAGCTTCCCCGGGTTATTCGGGCATTTGTCCTCGAGACCCATACGCAATTCCACACCGCACTCAAAATCCTCCGTACTGGCAATGCTCGTGAGTACACCGGCCACGACTTTACCATTTTGTGTTCTGAATACGGGATTCTACATCAAACCTCCTGTGCTTACACATCACAGCAAAATGAGGTTGTCGAACGCAAAAACCGTCACTTACTCGATGTCGCCCGCTCCCTCATGCTTCAAATGCATGTACCCAAGCCATACTGGAACTTTGCGGTTTCGACTGCCTGCTTTCTCATCAACCGCCTCCCTTCCTCTGTCCTCAATTATGCTACTCCGTTTAGCATATTGTTTCCCTCCACTCCGGCTTTTCCTCTCCCGCTTCGTGTCTTCGGCAGCACCTGCTACGTCCACCGCCTCGGGCCCTCCTCGGATAAATTGGATCCCAGGGCAGTGAAACACATCTTTGTTGACTATTTACACACCCAAAAGGGCTATATCTGTTACTCGCCCGCTACTCACATGATCTCCGTTTCTGCTGACGTTACCTTCCGGGAAGAACAACCGTTTTTTCCTGCTCCTTTACCCGCAGATCTACCACCGACTCCCCTCCCTCCATCTCTACCATGCCCCGTTATTCCCGCTACTACGCCACCTTCGACAGTTTCCCCTGCCCTCGCTCCCGCTACCGCCAAACCACCCGTTATCCGTGTCTACACTCGTCGCCCTCCCAGTTCCGTTGCCCCTTTGCAGCCGACCTCTACCACGGATACTTCACGTCCTTCTGATCAGGTAATCCCTTCCACTGCCCATCCTCCGGCCGCATACATCTCTCTTCATCGCCTCTCTCCCCTTCTGCACACATTTGCTACTTCTCTCTCTTCGATTGCTGTTCCTAACTCTGTGCAGGAGGCGCTTCAACATCCCGGCTGGCGGGCCGCCATGGAGTAAGAAATGTCTGCTCTCTGGGCTAACAAGACATGGACCGTTGTACCCCTTTCTCCGGGTCAAAAACCGGTTGGGTGCAAGTGAGTCTTTGTTATCAAACATGTTGCTGATGGGACGATTGACCGTCTGAAGGCTCGTCTTGTGGCTCGAGGCTTCACCCAGCAACAGGGGCTCGACTATGAGGAAACTTTCTCTCTGGTCGCCAAGCTCAATACTGTTCGCGTCCTCATCTCTGTCGCTGTTCATCGCCAGTGGCCCCTATTTCAACTGGATATCAAGAATGCCTTCTTAAATGGGGATCTCCAGGAGACGGTCTACATGCAACAACCGCCCGGGTTTGAGACCACGAGGGAGTCTCAGGTCTGCCGCCTTCTAAAGGCTCTGTATGGTCTCAAACAATCTCCACGGGCCTGGTTTGAAAAATTCAGTAAGGTTCTTCGGGATATCGGTTTTACTCGCAACTCGGCCGACTTCTCGCTGTTTACTCGTCACCGACCAACAGGGACGGTCCTTCTGTTAGTATATGGTGACGACATCATCATTACAGGAGATGACTCACAAGGGATACATGTCGTCAAAGTGCATCTAAACTCGGTTTTCCAGACAAAGGACCTGGGACCTCTACGATATTTTTTGGGTCTTGAGGTTGCCAGGCGACCGGGCGGGCTTCTTGTATTTCAACAGGAGTACTGTCTTGACCTTCTTCATGATGCTGGTCTTTCAGGGTGTAAGGCAAGTGATACCCCTATGGATGTAAACCACAAGTTATGTGCTCAGGCATCTGACTCGGATCTACTTCTCCAGAATCCTGAATATTATCGACGACTCGTTGGGAAATTGATCTATCTCACGGTTACCAGACCAGATATTTCCTTTGTTGTTGGTCTTGTCAGTCAGTACATGCACTCTCCTCGAAAATCTCATCTTCAGGCTGTTGAACGTATTCTCAGGTACCTAAAAACAACCCCGGGTCAAGGACTTGTTTACCGGACTTCTTTGTCTGCTCCAACTTTGGTGGCATACTCTGATGCTGATTATGCTGGCTCTCTTGATGACCGGCGATCTATCAGTGGCTTCTGCACATACTTTGGAGGCCATTTGGTTACATGACGAAGCAAAAAACAAGCGGTCGTTGCTCGATCATCAGCTGAGGCAGAATACCGGGCAATGACATCTGTTGTATCGGAACTGACGTGGCTTGAAAGTCTTCTCACTGATCTGGGTGTAAAATTACCTCGTCCGGCTCTTCTCCTTTGTGATAGCCAAGCGGCTATACATATCGCCAAGAACCTAGTCTTTCACGAAAGAACGAAGCACACTGAAGTCGATTGTCACTTCATTCGAGAAAAGTTCAAATGAAAAAGCTCGATCTAAAACATGTTCCAGGGACGGAACAAATTGCGGATGTCCTCACAAAGGCTCTTCCCAAGGCACTCTTCTATCAATGCTTGTCCAAGTTTGGTGCATACGATTTGTATGCTCCAGCTTGCGGGGGAGTGTTAGAATAACCCATGTATTGGACCCATCTTTTGGGGCCCATTAGTGCTCTCTTCTCCTTTAGTCCCACATCTTGTATATGATTTATTCTCTCTCTCTTCCTCCTATATATTTGTATTCTCTCATTGTATTTACATACTCAATCAATACATACTAGTTTTGAGTTTTCTCTACAGACTTGATACAAAAAAATTGAGTATATTCAACTTTATGCATAGTGTTGCATTGATAGATATGCGATAATTGAACAGAAATAACTGACATGTTTTTATGCTAGAATGGAGATTATTGCTTGTTATTTTCCAGTTATTTTATAGTTTATTTGTGAATTTCTATATAACAAAACACCTTCATTCTTTAATTCTTGATCTTGGGATATGCATTCCCGCTGAGTGTAACTTCTACTCTTTTCTAAACAACTTCTACTCTCTTCTAAGCTCAACTTCTACATGCAGAGACCCAAGAAATCTTTTATCCTTATCATGTCTTATTTGGCAAACTTTTTCATTATTTGTATGCAGGTGCGTCGTAGAGCAGTTATACCGTCCCTTCATAGCAAATTTCTGTCTGTAATGGTTGATAAGGTGTTCTGTAAATGTGCTTTGAATTTGGTAGAAAAGCTCGGGCCATATGCAAGAACTGGTGCTTCTGTGAATATGGAAGAGAAATTTTCTCAAATGACCTTGGATGTTATAGGTTTATCCTTGTTTAACTACAACTTTGACTCTCTAACCTCTGATAGTCCAGTTATTGCTGCAGTTTACACTGCATTGAAAGAGGCAGAGGCTCGATCCACTGACATGTTTCCATACTGGAAGGTAAGTTTTCAGTTCAGTATTTTCTACATACTTCAATTCTTAGAAGTTTTTTTCTGTTTGTTATAGCTGTATTGTGCTAAAAAAATTGATAACTGTTTAGGGAGATTACTAGATTATTGTATAAAGTGCTGTAAGAGTTGTAGTTCCGAGAAACAAAATGCGGCACTTACCGAAAAATGTTTGAAATGAATATTTCCTAGACCTTAATTGCTATATAACTAATTGCTAGAAAAGCTCATGTAAATAGTCCATTATTGGGCCCATTTTTCCTTTTCTCTTCTCTCCTCTTTAGTCCCACATCATGTATAGGATTGATTCTCTCTCCTTCTTCCTCCTATATATTTGTATTCTCTCTTTGTATTCACACATATAAGAAATATACACAAGTTTTCGAGTTCTTTATACATGGTATCAGAGGGACCGATCCTCCTTGGGCGGCCTCTCTTTTCTTAACCGCCTACCTTGGGCGGTCTCCTTCCTCTCCTGCGGCCTGCGGTCTCCTGCAGCCTCCTGCGGCCTCATGCGGCCTGCATCTTCTGTCCGCTCATCTCCCTTAGCCGCTCGGCTAATTGCGGCCTCTATCTCTGATTCCGTTCCCTCTTCCTCTCCGTGGTTCCACCCTACTCCTCGGGCTTCTTATAGCCTCCTTCCCCTGTGACTCGTGGGGTCCACTTCTCTCAGCTATTTTCACTCAGTCCGCTGCGGGCTCCTCTTGTCCGCTCCGGGCTTCTCTCCTGCTCCTTGCGAGCTTCTCCCTTAGACCGCTTTCTCATCTCTCTCGCGGTCTCTTGGTTTCTCCGGCTGCGGACTACTCCTAACCACTACGGGCTCTCCTCTCTACGGTCCGCTGTCTCTGCCCCCTTGCGGACTGCTCCTGTCCGCTGCGGTCTCTATCAACTCGCATCTTGCGGCCTGACTCTTCTACTCGCCGCGGACTATTTCAGTTCGCCGCGACCAACTTATCCTCACATCTTGTCGCTTGAGTTCTGCTACTCGCGACCTCTTCTCGCGGCTTCTCCTACCCGCTACCTTTTCTATCCGCTCGAGTTATTATTCAACTCGCGGCCTCTTCTTCTGTCCGCTCGAGTTCCTCATACTCGCGGTTTCCTCTCCCCGTCTGCTCGCATTCTTCTTGCAGCCTCTTTTGCTCTGACCGTTGCTGTGCTCACCCAGACCGTGCGGACTATCTTCTTTCTGCATCTTGGTCGCGGTCTGTCTGATCGCTGGTGTCCAGTGTGACCATGCGGAACTGTTGCTTTCCCGCATTCAGGTCGCGGTCTTCTCCTTCCCTCCTTGCCATGCGATCTCCGGCTCTTCCCGTTGTGGTCTTCATCTCCTGCTGCTTCTGTGAGATCTTCTGTCAACTCCACTGGCCCGGCGGCTAGTCCGCCTACAGAGCGCCCGGCTTGTCCTGCAGACCGCCCGGTTTGTTCTGCTGAAGTCCGCGACGAGCTGCGGATAACTACTATTTCTCTCTATGGGAAGAAAAACTTTATCTTTTGGGTACATTCTGTTAGACGGGTTCTTCAGGCCAAGGGCCTCTTGCCTCACCTTACTCAGGCACCTCCTTCCCCTCCTACCGATGATTGGATCCGCAATGATGGCTGCGTTCAGACTTGGCTCCTTAATTCATTGGATGGTGAACCTTATCGGATGGCTAGGTACCACGACACCGCCAAGGCTATATGGGATGAGCTGCATTTCTTATACTCAGGCCGCGACAGCCTTCAACATCTCTACGACATCCTCATTGATCTTCTCGCTCTCGACACTAGCGCGGCTTCGGATATGACCTCCTTTGTCGCTCGAGCCAAAAACCTTGCTGAGGCCTGGATCCAGCATCAGCCGTCCACCACTGATCATGCTGCTCAGCGCGCTCAGAAAGAAGCCTTCTGCATTGTCATCATGATGATCCGTCTTCCGTCTCACCTTCAGAGCATTCAAACTCTGGTCCTGACTTCTCCCACAACACCGTCTTTCTCTGATGTTTGCTCCATGCTTCTCCGCGTGTCACCTCCTCTGGATACTTCCGCTCCTTCTCCCCCGGCCCATCTTCAGCATGCCCCTTCGCTCCTACCGTTCCCTCCTACCCCTGCTCAAGGCGGACGTTCGGGCTCTCGGGGCCGTGGGCGTGGTGGCCGGGGTCGGCCTAAGTGTTCCTACTGCGGGAAAGACGACCACCTTGAGGCGACCTGCTACCAGAAAGTTGGTTATCCTCCTCATCCGACGACATCTGTTGTTGTTGATGCCCCCTCTGCCGCCCCTCCTGATCTTGAGGCCGTCCGTCCCCAGCTCCAGCAACTCCAGGGGCTGCTCAACCCGCCCTCTGCCTCCATTGCCTCCGTCTCCAACACAGATACTGCTTGTTTATCTAGCAGCATGAGTTGGATCGTGGACTCAGGTGCCACTCATCACATTATTTCGCGACGGCATGCCCAGTACTCGGATTCTCCTTATCCAAAGTCTATCACTGTGGTCAATGGGGCGACGGTTCCCGTCTCCGGCTTGGCGGATCTTTATCTCAACCCGTCGATCTCCCTTCGCTCGACTCTTCATGTTCCAAGCTCACCGTTCAATTTAATCTCTATTGGACGTCTTACTAGTGATATTGATTGTTCTGTCATATTCACATCTTCTTTTGTTATACAGGATCGGCGGACGCAGACTACCATTGGTAAAGACACACTGCGGAACGGGCTCTACCTTATCGACGACTCTCTCACCATTCTCTCTTCTGTCTCTTCCACTGAGTAGCATTGACGTCTTGGGCATGCCCCTCTGCCGGTCCTCCAGCGGGCTCTTCCTGATCTTTCTCTTCATCTGTTTCAGTGTGAGTCATGTATCTTCGGCAAGCAGACGCGTTCTTCTTTTCTTGCGCATTGTACTTGGAGCGCTGCTCCATTTGATTTAGTTCATTCTGATGTATGAGGTCCTTTTAAGATTACAAGTATTTCTGGTTTTCGTTACTTTATCACATTTATTGATGATTACTCTCGCACTACGTGAATAATCCCGATTACAAGTTTTTCGGGCTTTTGTCCTTGAGACCCATACATAATTCCACACCACCCTCAAAATATTGCGCACCGATAATGCTCGTGAATATACCGGCCATGAATTTACTAATTTGTGCTCTGAATTCGGGATTATTCATCAAACATCTTGTATCTACACACCCCAGCAAAACGGTGTTGCCGAAAGGAAGAACCGCCACTTACTCGATGTAGCCCGCTCTCTCATGCTTCAAATGCATGTTCTCAAGCCTTACTGGAACTTCACGGTCTCCACTACCTGCTTTCTCATTAACCGTCTCCTTTCCTCCGTTCTCCACTATGCTACTCCGTTCAGCCTAATGTTTCCCTCCACTCCGGCTTTTCCTCTCCTGCCTCGTGTCTTTGGCAGTACTTGCTACGTCCACCGTCTGGGGCCGTCCTCGGATCAGTTGGATCCCCGGGCGGCTAAACACATCTTTGTCGGCTATTCGCGCACCCAGAAGGGCTATGTCTGTTATTCTCCAGCTACTCGAAAGATCTCGGTCTCTGTTGACGTTACCTTCCGGGAAGATCAACCGTTTTTCCCTGCTCCTTTACCCGCTCATCTACCGCCAGCTCCTCTCCCGCCATCCATCCCACGCCCGGTTATCCCCGTTACTACACCACCTTCTCCAGTTCCACCTGCATCGGCTCCTGCTCCCTCCAAACCACCCGTTATCCGTGTCGACACTCGTCGCCCTCCCGGTTCCATTTCCCCTCTGCAGTCGGCCTCAACCACGGATACTCCGCGTCCTGCTGATCAGGTACAGCCCTCCACTGCTCATCCTCTGGCCAACTACGCCTCCCTCCATCACCTCTCTCCCCTCATGCACACATTTGCTACTTCTCTTTCTTCGGTCTCTGTTCATAACTCTGTGTAGGAGGCGCTTCAACATCCGGGCTGGTGGGCAGCCATGGAGGAAGAAATGTCTGTTCTCTGGACTAACCAAACATGGACTGTAGTACCCCTTCCTCCGGGTCAGACACCGGTTGGGTGTAAGTGGGTGTTTGTCATCAAACATGCTGCTGATGGGACAATTGACAGTCTGAAGGCTCGTCTCGTGGCTCGTGGTTTCACCCAGCAACATGTGCTCGACTATGAGGAAACTTTCTCTCCGGTGGTCAAGCTCAATACAGTTCGTGTCCTCATCTCTGTCGCTGTCCATCGCCAGTGGCCCCTATTTCAACTGGATATCAAGAATGTTTTCTTAAATGTGGATCTCCCGGAGACCGTGTATATGCAACAACCACCCGAGTTTGAGACCACGGGGGAGTCTCAGGTCTGCCGTCTTTTGAAGACTCTGTATGATCTCAAACAATTCCCACGGGTATGGTTTGACAAATGCAGTAAGACCCTTCATGATATTGGTTTTACTCGAAGCTCGGCCGACTTCTCGTTGTTTACTCATCACCGAACAACATGAACGGTCCTTCTGTTAGTATACGTTGACGATATCATCATTACAGGAGATGACTCACAAGGGATACAGACAGTCAAACTACATCTAAGTTCCGTCTTTTAGACAAAGTATCTGGGGCCCCTACAATACTTCTTGGGTCTCGAGCTTGCCAGACGGCCGGATGGGCTTGTCCTCTCTCAACGGAAGTATTGTCTCGACCTCATTTATGATGCAGGTTATTCAGGCGGTAAGCCGAGTGACACCCCTATGGATGTAAACCACAAGTTGTGCGCCCAGGCATCTGACTCATATCTCCTGCTCCAGAATCCTGAATATTATCATCGTCTCGTTGGAAAATTGATCTATCTCACGGTTACCAGACCAAATATTTCTTTCGCTGTTGGTATTGTCAGTCGATACATGCACTCTCCTCAAAAATCTCATCTTCAGGCTGTTGAACGCATTCTCAGATACCTTAAAACAGCTCCTGGTCAAGGACTTGTTTACAGAACCTCTTATTCAACTCCAACATTGGTGGCATACTCAAATGCTGATTATGCTGGTTCCCTTGATGACCGACGATCTACCAGTGATTTTTGCACCTACTTTGGAGGACATTTGGTTACATGGCGAAGCAAGAAACAAGCGGTCGTTGCTTGATCATCAGCCGAGGTAGAATATCGGGCAATGACATCTGTAGTGTCTGAACTGACGTGGCTTGAGAGCCTTCTCACTGATTTGGGTGTAAAACTACCTTCACCGGCTCTTCTCCTCTATGACAGCCAAGCTGCTATACATATCGCCAAGAGCCCGGTCTTCCACGAAAGAACGAAGGACATCGAAGTCGACTGTCACTTCTTCCGGGAGAAAGTTCAAATGAAAAAGCTCGATCTAAAACATGTTTCTGGGTCTGAACAAGTTGCGGATGTCCTCACAAAGGCTCTTTCCAGGCCCTTATTCTATCAGTGCTTGTCCAAGCTTGGCGCATACGGTTTGTACGCTCCAGCTTGCGGGGGAGTGTTAGAAAAGCACATGTAAAGAGCCCATTATTGGGCCCATTTTTCATTTTCTCTTCTCTCCTCTTTAGTTCCACATCATGTATAGGATTGATTCTCTCTCCTTCCTCCTATATATTTGTATTCTCTCCTTGTATTCACACATATAAGAAATATACACAAGTTTTCGAGCTCTTTCTACACTAATAAAATAATCATTTATTAAATAAAACAAGTAAAATTCATAAAAGTATTTTCTTAAAGAAGCTAGCTTTACCATTTGTCCAAGAAAACTGTTTTTTTTGCTTATATATAGCTAATTTTAGCTCACAGAAGTAAATCAACCGTCTTAAATCTGCTTCGGCTATTTTACAAAGGAAACGTGCAGCATAAACCATTACCAAATGGAGCTTAATTTACTGTTTTCCCCTGCTCTTGTTATGATAATTTCAGCAATTAGCATAGTAGAACAATCTGGAGAAGATGGTGAGAGGCTGATTTATTTTTTTCCCTTTTTCTATGAGTATACACAACTACAGCCTGTCCTTTATTTTGTAGTCACGGTGATATTTGTTTTCTTTACCGTCATGATGGTTTTCCCAGAAGAATCTCGCATCCTTCACAGGAAACTACCTTATTATAAGATTTCATTAAAATATATGTGCAACTTTACTGTACCAGGTAGACCTTCTTCGCAAGATAATTCCACGACAGATAAAAGCAGAAAGAGCTGTTGCCTTAATCAGAAACACTGTTGAAGAACTCATTGCACAATGCAAAGAGATTGTAGAGGCTGAAGGTGAACAGATTAAGGGGGACGATTATGTAAATGATTCAGATCCTAGCATTCTCCGTTTTCTGCTTGCTGCACGTGATGAGGTCATTATATTAATAAGAATATGAGCTCATATAGTTTATTTTTTCTTTGCAATTGTGTACATTATATCTGCTATTAGCTGCGCTGGATAGGCAACTGACATGCTTGTAGTTTTGTTTTTTGTGAAGTAATATGATTCTTCAATTAAATAAAATTTTAGGATTAGCATGCCTCAAGTAATATCAAAACATCTATGGAGCTTCTTTGATAATAGTTTCATAGTGTTAACACTTTTATTTTTAGAGATCAACCGCACCACTCCGTGCATGTACATCAGGGACATCATTTAGATGATTTGAGTTTGTGAATGTGATCGACTCAATTTTTTTTATATTCTCATATATTTGTTGTTTTTTTAGTGATATTTTGAGATTTAGGTTAAATGTCCCAATTGAGCGATCTGAGCATCAGAGATTTATCCTAATTGCCGCCAGTACTTATATGACATCGAGAATTGAGGCTTCTTCTAAACCCGCTAAGTCATGAGAAATGCCCAATACTAAAGCCCATCATTCCTCCTTTTGATGTTTGTTGAATCCTATTGAAGCTCGTTTGTAAAAAACTCAAAGGGGGGCCATTATAATTTTTTTTTACTTCTTGGTGTATTTAGTCCCACCTCTTCAATTGTATTTTTTCTTCTCCCCATCTACTCTATATAAAGAAAGGAGTCCACGTGTAATTCTTTGTCGATTCTGGAATAATAATTATTTTATTCTTAAATGGTACCTGAACAGAACGATTTTCTTATTCATTGTTCTCTCTCATTTTCTCCTATCGCGTAATTTTCCAAACCTCACAGAACCCTGTCCGGTTTTGTGTCTCTCTTGACCTTACATGAGAAGTTTTGGAAGCATTTCACCTTCCGCGAGTTATTCCTATTGAGCTCGCAAAGTGCAAAGTGTTCCTTTTGCATTCTATGCCGACATGGACAACTCTCTCCGATCTTGTCGCTTTCACTAATCTCATTATTTGTCGAACTCACCCATTGCTTGATGATATTGTCGATCGATCCCCCCTTCACTTTTATAGAGCATCATCTTAAGGGGTCTCTGCGCTCCTTACGAGTTCACGCGCTTTCCTGTGAGCTCGTAGCTACCTTCCTGTCAAGGGTTCTCCAAACTAATGAGCTCGTATGAATCTTTAGAGCTGGAGCAATGTAACAACCCGATTTTTATTATGATAATAATAATGTAATAATAATAAAATAAAAAATAAAACCTAAACCCCTTAAACCTAAACCCGAGAGCCAGCCCTCCCTTTTATACCCTTCAAGGAAGTCGTTGTTCTCCCGATTCCCGCAAGCCGCGATTAGCCCGTCTCCCGCATCCCGCCGATTTCCCCTCCCGCTCATGTGACGACTCCCGATCCCGCCTCTGACGCGACTCCTTGCTGCCGCCGGCGCCTTCTCCGACTGCTCCTTCCCCTGTGGCCGACGCCTTCTCCGGCTCCTCTTTCCCCTGTAGCCGACGACAACTCCTCTGGCTCTTCCCTCCATGGCCGCCGCTCGTGCCTGCTGCTACTGCTCCTCTCCAGGCCGGCATCTGTGCTTCCTCACCTCCAATGGGCCGGCAGCCGCCTCCTGCTCCTCCCCAAGCCGGCAACCCCTTCGTCTCCTCCATTTCTGGAGGGTCGACAGCGAGTCCTTCCTCCTAGGGGGCCCACAACTTCAGATCTCGCCTCCTCTTCCTCCGACAGCCGCTTCCTCTCCTTTTTGGCCGAGATTTGCGGCGAGGAATGTCTAGGGTTTGGTTCCCTCTCCTCCTTGAGCTCAGATTTGACTTCTGTGGGTAAGAATCTCCCTCCTCTCCCCGACTATTCAGATTTCCTCTATTTATTCTTGGAAATTTTTGCTCTAATTTGCATATTTCCGCTAATCCAAATTTGTGCCCTATTATAATCCCTAACCCTATTGTGTATTTGTGATTCCGGCATTGTTTGTCGCGTCAATTGACAGTTCTTGAAGAATCCCTCTCCGAATTAGGGTTTTTCCAAGCCTAAGCGCCGTCAAGTCTTCGTTTTCGCGTGGGAATCTTTTCGCCCCTTACCTTTGAGGGAGGTAAATTTCTTAGCCATGCTCTCGTTTGAGTCTTGCGATAGTTAATTGCGATAGTAAATTTCGTTTTGCTAGCGTCGGTTAGCCGCCTCCGTCAGATTCAGCCTCCTTCAGGCAAGTAGAGATCTCTCTCTCTTGCAAGCATCGAATTTTAAATAATGTCTCTGTTCTCTGATTCATGACTGCATTTTTTGTATGTATCGATCTATTAATTGGATTTGCATCCTAATTGTTTTGTCTGCGCTTACGATTCCATGATTTCACCGTAGGATGTCTGGTTTGTCAAATGAATTTAAATTTTGATTGTCCAGCCTTATAATTTAATATTTTAGGGTTTAATATGTGGAATTACATGAAACTGTGATCGTGAATGATTTTTACTCGGATACTCGTTTAGATGAGCTATTTGCTCAATTAAGATAAAACTGGAAGAATGATAGATTGTTGGGCATGTATAATAAGTGTCTTAATTGTAATTGATAATGACTCTGAATAGTAAACAAAGTGATGATCTGTGATTTTATATAAAAGATCGTATCAAATATATGTTTACTTGGAAGACGATCGTTCATAAAAATGGATTAATCTAATTAAGTATTTTGCTATCTGAGAAACACGATGTATAGTTGTAGTCATATCACTCGCAAATACTTGAATCCCGCAAAATATATTGCTCTCTATCTAGTTTTGTTTGTATCATCGAATCTTGTGTCATCGAATTCTGTTTCTTAGGCCTGTTCTAAGACTTAAGCGAATATTCCTCCATAGTTCAATTCCTCTCTTGACGCGTTTATGAACTCTAATCTTGTACAGTTTGAATCGCCAAATTTGTCTCAGGTCTTGATATGTTATGAATTTCCTAAAACTCGAATCCTTAAAATCATTAATGGCATAAACAACCTGTGAAAGGTAGTGCTAAATTGATGTGACGTCTTGAATCGAGTTTCCGCTTGACTGACAACAGAAACCAATAAATGGTCATAACAAGTACAACCTTTTTGATAAGATTTGCATTTAAACTTACTTTAAAATCACGTGAATCAAATAAAACACTTTCACCTTCCATTGATTCCAGCTAATGACATTTCTGGATCTTTCTATACGTTATACTTCGGAGTAGTCTAATACAACTAACTTGCTCTGTTTAGCTCTTTTATTTGTAGGCCATTGAATAGTTTTACTTCATGAGATACTGGTACGCTCATGTTTTTCTATTTCTGTTACTGTTCTATACTTTACTCTGCTCACCCTGTTTATTTCAATGTTCTGAGGCTTTTCCTTTGTGTTTTGGAATAGTCTTATCTTTCGTGTCAGCGCCGGCATGTTCCGGAGCCCGATCTGCATCAAACTCCTACTTTCCGATGATTGATCTTCTAGCCGTATCAGGTTTGATATTTTGATTCATTTCTTTTACTGTCAGATGTTTTCTTTATGTGATAATTATGAACAGTAATACATGAACAACTGTTAGGCTATTAAATACTATGTACTAGAATTTGATGTTAATGCATGTGCATCCTCCTTTGAATCATAATTGCATGAAATATATAGTAGTACCCTATAAAAACATGAATTTTACAAAATATATGTGCAATTAAAACTCTCGCTATTTTTAAACCCTAAAAGCTTCCACAACATAAAAATCAAACTGTTTTTACTTAAGAATAATTATTTTAAAACTATTTTTATCATTCTCTGCATCTGACTTAGCAGACATGACTTTCCTTCCGCTCATATCCGTGGCATCACGGCCCGCCCGAAGCGCACTCTGAATTTTGTCGAGATGGGTCGTGACAAGCATCTTCGAGCTTTTATAGATCATCATAGTGGCCTTCCAACAAGCTCACACAACATCATAACATCTTCCTGTCAAACCCGCTCGATTCTTCACACATGAGCTCGAGCATCTTCTCCAAACTACTTAGTATCTCTGGTTATCGTTATTTTTTCACATTCATTGATGATTTTTCACACATGACTTGATTATATATGTTGCACGATCGCTCTAAGTTATTGTTCGTTTTTTGCTCCTTTATTACTGAAACTCAAACACAATTTTCTTGCTTTATCAAAACCATTTGTATTGATAATGCACGTGAATACATCGGACATGCATTTCAGGAAACCTGTACCTCGTTGAGCATCATCCACCAAACCTTTTGTGCATATACGCAGCAACAGAATGATGTTACTGAGCGGAGGTACCGCCATCTTCTTGAAGTGGCTCGGTCTCTTTTCTTCCAAATGCAGGTCCTCCCTACCTATTGGAATTTCACTATCTCTACTGCTCATTATCTCATCAATCACAAACCCTCGTTCGTTCTCCACTTTACGATGCCCTCCTCTCTCTTATTTCCTGACCACTCTCCCTTCCCTCTGACCCCACAAGTCTTTGGCCACGTTTGCTTCGTCTATCACCAGGGTCCTCCCATTGACAAGTTGGCACCTCGTTCCACTCGCTAAATGTTTGTTGGGTATTCGCGCATCCAGAAGGGGCATGTTTATTACTCTCCTGCCACTCGGAAGTTGATCACGTCTGCTGATGTGACTTTTCTGAAACACCACTCTTTTCATCCATCCTTTCCCTGTCTAGGCCTCTTCCTGATCTCACACGACCTCTTGTTCTTTCCAATTGCCCTCTACCATCTTTACTACCAACACCACCTCCTGCGTCGAATCATCCTCTTCATGTCTACTCTCGCCGCTTTCCTCGATCTGGTGTCTTACAACATCCCTCATCTACTACTTATTCTCCGCGGATTGTTGATTCGATCACGCCCTCCACATCACATCCTCTCTCGAACTATGTTTACTTGCACCGTTTCTCTTCCGATATGCGCAGGTTTGCAACCTTGTTGTCCTCTATTTCTACTCCCTCTGTACATGAAGCTCTTCAACATCCAGGGTTAAGGGCAATAATGGATAAGGAAATGACTGCGCTTTGGTCCAACCACACTTGGGACCTTGTCCCCCTTCCTCCTAACCATTCAACTATTAGTTGTAAGTGAGTATTCACTGCGAAACATCATCCTAATGGAACAATTGACTGCCTTAAAGCCTGTCTTGTTACCCGCGGCTTTACTCAACAACATGGTCTTGATTATGAGATCTTTTCTCCCGTTGCAAAGCTCAATATTGTTCGTGTCTTAATTTCTCTTGTTATCCATCGTCAGTGGTCGTTGCATCAACTCGACATACAAAAACGGCTTTCTTAACGACGATTTATGGAGACCGTGTATATGCAACAACCCCTTGGTTATACAACCACGGAGGAGTCCCTAGTCCGTCATTTGAAGAAATTGTTATATGATCTCAAACAGTCTCCACAGGCATGGTTTGACAAGTTTAGTCGTTTGGTTCGTGATTTTGGCTTCCCCCCGCATCTCAGCAGACTTCTTGTTTATTCGCCGACGACCGATAGATACCGTAATTTTTCTGATTTATATTGATGATATTCTTGTCACGGGCGATGATCTTCCCGACATTACTTAAATCAAGAAATATCTAGCATCTTATTTTCAGACTAAAGACTTAGGCCGGCTCCGCTACTTCTTGGAGATTGAGGTAGCTCGACGACCTAATGGTCTTGTTCTGTCTCTGCAAAAATATTGTCTCGATCTACTTCATGATGCAAGCCATTCTGGGTGTATGCTCGTGGATACGATTATGGATGCAAATCATTAGCTCTTTGCTTATGGCTCAGACGCTGATTAACTATTTTCTAATCTAGAAAATTATCGACGCCTCGTTGGCAAACTCATCTATCTTACCGTCACACGACCTGACATATACTTTGCGGTCGGTGTGGTCAGTCTTCATGCATGCTCCCCGAATCTCCCACCTACAGGCGGTTGAGCGTACTCTTTAATATTTGAAGTATGCTCTGGGACAAGGGTTGGTTTACAAGCCATCTACTTCGTTGTCTCTCATTGAATACTGCAATGCTAATTATTCTGGATCCCTCGATGATCGTCAGTACACCAGTGGTTACTGCACATATTTGGTGGAAACTTTGTTATCTGGCGGAGTAAGAAGCAGACTGTGGTTGCTCGGTCCTCATCAAAAGCGGATTATCGGTCTATGGTTGCTGTTTCAGAATTCACATGGCTAGAAAATCTTCTGACTGACTTAGGCATTAAACTTCCATCACAAGTTGTTCTTCTTTGTGATAGCCAAACTGCTATCCACATCGCTGAGAATCATGTGTTTCATGAACGCACAAATTACATTGAAGTTGATTGTCACTTTGTCCGGGAAAAGGTTCAACTTCGAAAATTGATTCCGCGACATGTGTCGGCGGCCGATCAAGTTTTTGATATATTCACCAAAGTCTTGTTTCGCCCACTATATCAACAGTTTCTCTCCAAGCTTGGTGCCTACATCCAATGACTTGTATGCTCTAGCTTGCGGGGGAGTGTTGAACAATTCTTAAGATACTTTCTTGTATTTTGTCCATGTATGTATTATGGGCCTCCATTCATCTCTTAGGATCCTTTAGTCCCATATTTTGTATTCTCCCTCTACTCTTTTTTCCTCTATATAAAGAGTATTTTGTACATGCTTTAGATAATAATGAGAAGAACAATTCATTTGTAACAACTTCCAATTCTCTTTCCTCCCCGTCTGTAGTACTTGGTGAAGTTTTATTTTAGTTTCAGATTCCTTTACAGTATACACATATTTCTTTATTTCTAGTGATATTTAGCTTTCATTATTTTGCAAATTTCTTTTCAACAGATATGTAATTTTATTCATTTGATATTTATTTTTTAGCACTTTGGTGTGATTGTTATATGCTAGCTCTATCATAATTGTTAGAAAAGCCCATGTAAAGGGGCCCATTTAGCCCATGTATTTTGTTTATTCTTTCTCTTCTTTTAGTCCCACATCATGTATAGAACTCTCTTCTCTCTTTTACCTCCTATAAATATGTATTCATACTTTGGATTTGAATATAGAGAAAGTATTTACAAGTTTGAGTTTTTCTCCACATGGTATCAGAGGGACTCGGTCACTCCCTGCGGCTAGATCTCTGCTAACCGTCCGACCTTCCTCTGCTAGGCGCTGTCTCGTTTTTCTAACCGGGCGGCCTTCCCCTCTCCTATCCGCGCGGCCACGTTATCTCTACCTGCCTCTCTCTCTCTTCCCCTCCTATCCCGTGGCCTCCACCTTTCTCTCTACTCTCTATCCTTTATAGGAGTTCTCTCTCTAGCGGGGCCCTCTCCCACTTCTTCTTTACCCGCGCGGTTTCCTCTCTACCCGCGCGGCTTGTGTCTCTTCTCGCCGCAAACTCGCGGCCTCTCCCTGTTGTTTTCTTCTGCTTCCCCCGCGCGGCTTCCTCTACCCGCGACAACTTCTTTCTACCCGCGGCGGCCACCTTCTCTTCACGGATTTCTCTACTCGCGGCGACCTCCTTCTACTCGCGGTTAGTCGCTGCGACCTCTTCTATTCGCGCCGCTTTCTATCCACCAACGACCTCTTCTACTCGCGCGGCTTCCTCTTCTACTCGCATGGTTCATCTGCTTGCGGCGACCTCTTCTACTCCCGATTCCTTTCCCTCGCGGAAACTTCTTTCTAACCGCACGACTTCCTCGCTTCCCGCGGCTTCTCTATCCGCGACGTTTTCCGCACTTGGTCGTGGCATCTTCCCCTGCCGCTGGTGTACTCACTTTGACCATGCAGACTTCTTGTGTCCGACTTCACATTGTGGTCGGTTACTCGCTGCGGTCTCCCTTCCCGCTCCGGGCTTAGCATCGTGGTCGCGGCTTCTTGCCGCTGGTGGCTTATCACCCAGACCGTGTGGCCTGCCTGCTGTCTGATTCTGGTTTTCCCGTGCGGTCTTCCCGTCTATCCGCTGCCTGATCTCTCGGCGGCCTAGTCCTCTGCCCGTCTGGTCATGGGGTCCTCTATTAACTCTGCCGAACCGGCGGCTTCATCTGCTGACCTCCCAGTTATTGCCCCCGAAATCCATGATGAATTGCGGATTACTACTATCTCTTTGACCGGGAAGAAGAACTTTACGGAGTGGGTGCACTCGGTTCGCTGTGTGCTTCAATCAAAAGGCTTTCTTCACCATCTAACCCAGGCCGCTCCCGTTCCTCCCACAGATGATTGGCTACGCAACGACGGTCGGGTCCAGACGTGGCTCCTCAACTCTCTGGATAGTGAACCATACCGCATGACCGTGTATCATGAAACCACCAAGGCCATGTGGGATGAGCTCCAGGCCCTCTCTTCTGGCAAAGATAGTCTTCAACACCTCTACGACATCATCACTGATCTACAAAATCTCGATGTTGGCGGGGCCTCCGACCTCACGTCCTTTGTTGCTCGCGCCAAGACTTTGGTCGAAGCATGGATTCAACATCAACCTCCCACTCTGGATCTCGCTGCATAACGTGCTCAAAAAGAAGCTGTCGGTGTGGCCATGATGATGGCTCGTGTACCACATCATCTTCACAACATTCGGGCACAGATTCTCTCCTCTGCGGCTACACCATCCCTATCTGATGTGTGTGCCATGTTGCTCAAGGTTTCGCCTCCTCCTGACTGTTCTGCTCCCCCATCACCGGCTCTCCTACAACAGGCTTCGACGTCCTTACTACCTCTTCCCCCTCCTGCTCGTGGGGGACGTTCTGGCTCTCGGAGCCGAGGTCGGGGAGCTCGGCCTCGACCAAAGTGTTCCTTCTGCGGGAAGGACGACCACTTTGAGGTTGTTTGCTTTCGGAAGCTTGGGTTTCCCCCTCGCCCACAGGCTACTGTTGCTGCCACGGACTCCTCCGCTCGTACTGACCTTGAAGAGGTCCGCCTTCAGCTGCAACAACTTCATTGTTTGCTCACTCGCCCACCTGCCTCGGTTGTTTTTGCTTCCTCCATCTCCCATGAAGGTATCACTTATCTCTCCACTAGTCCACGTTGGATAGTGGATTCCGGTGCTACTCATCACATCATCTCTCTACGACCACAACAATACCTGACTTCTACTCATCCCAAGTGTATTACAATGGCTAATGAGGACATTGTTCCGGTCTCCGGCTCGACTGATATCCCTCACTTCCTCTCTCTCTCTTCGCTCGGCTCTTCACGTTCCGGGCAAGCCTACTACTACTCCAATGGATGCAAATCATTAACTGTGTGCTCACACTTCCGACACAGATCTTTCTCTTCAAAATCCGGAATACTATCGACGACTTGTTGGGAAATTGATCTACCTAACAGTTACAAGACCGGATATATCCTTCGTTGTTGGAGTGGTCAGTAGGTTTATGCATGCCCCACGAACTTCTCACCTTCAAGTCGTTGAGCGCATCCTCAGATATCTTAAAACAGCTCCGGGTCAAGGATTGTTCTACAAGACCTCATCTTCTACTCCAAGATTAGTTGCATACTCTGATACTGATTCCTTGGATGATCGTCGATCAACCAGTGTGTTTTGTACCTACTTTGGAAGTCATCTCATTACCTGGCGAAGTAAGAAGCAAGCAGTTGTGGCTCGATCCTCAGCAGAAGCAGAATACCGATCAATGACGTTCGTTGTCTATGAGCTAACGTGGCTTGAAAATCTTCTCGTCGACCTCGGGGTAAAACTTCCCTCACCGGCCCTCCTACTATGTGACAGCCAAGCAGCTATACACATTGCAAAGAATCCAGTCTTCCATGAGAGAACGAAGCATATTGAAGTAGACTTTCATTTCATCCGGGAAAAGGTTCAAACGAAGAAGATAGAATTAAAGCATGTTCCGGACACTGAACAAGTTGTTGATATCCTCACAAAGGCTCTACCAAATACCCTATTCTATCCGTTTTTGTCCAAGATTGGTGCATACGACTTGTACGCTCTAGCTTGCGGGGGAGTGTTAGAAAAGCCCATGTAAAGGGGCCCATATAGCTCATGTATTTTGTTTATTCTTTTTCTTCTTTTAGTCCCACATCATGTATAAGACTCTTCTCTCTTTTTCCCTCCTATAAATAGGTATTCATGCTTTGTATTTGAATATAGAGAAAGTATTTACAAGTTTGAGTTTTTCTCCACAATAATAATTTGAAATCAATTGTAGTTGTTTGTGTTTTAATTTTATGTTATTTAATTAATTGTGCTTCAGAATATTGCATGTTGACACATTTATGTACATTGTATTAGGGTTGGTTAGTTGTTAATTATTTTTTATGATTGGTTAGTTATTAATCATGTTTTTTCGTCACTCTTAAAATTGTATTGTTCATTTTTTTTCAGGTTTCTAGTGTCCAATTACGAGATGACTTATTATCTTTGTTGGTTGCTGGCCATGAAACCACAGGTTCAGTATTGACTTGGACTCTTTATCTTCTGAGTAAGGTAGTACATATTGTTTCTCTGTTGTAATACGATGCAGTTTGACTATGGATTACAATGTAGATTTACCTTAGACAATGAAATGGACTAAGCAAATATGTGATTAGGAAAAAGGTGATATTGGGAGCTCAACCAACAAATCTCTGTTCCGTTTGTCAGGAGGAAGACAAGGACAGTTGAGTCCCACTAGGTTGAAAAAGTTTCTGCCAAAAGTGACTAATAAATACCTTGTCTTGATCTAATACAATGGTATTGGGGAGTCCGTGGAGACGGAAAGTATGCTTGAAAAATGTGTCACGCTGACATCTGTATAATGACATGACATAGGAATGAAATTGGCACCTTCAGAGTGGCAGGGCACAAGCACAGAGATAAATTTTTTCTTTGGAGTTCACATTGAGATGTTTTCCCATACTTATATTGGGACAAATAACGAATGAGGTAAATCTACATAATGCAGGTGTTTCACTCTTGTTTCATTGACAAGTAGCATGGTTTACGCTGTAGCATTTTTGGACTCCTCCGTGTGTTGGTTATGTATTGCTGCTATAATGGTTGGTTCTTGCAGGAAAATTAGGATGAAACAGAGTTCACTTATAGTAAATTGGTTCCTCACTACTAGATTGATCATGTTGTTGTTCTTGTCTCACCTTGTATACCATGTGATCATACGACCTCAAACAAGATAACAAGAAATCTAGAGATGGAACAATTCCTCGTAACAAAGCATATGCTAATTTATTTAGGGAACCTGCTTTGTATTCCACTATAAAATTGAATCCTAAAAATTAACTGACCCAACATTTTTAGGTGGTTGCAGTTAGTTTTTATTCTTGGAACTACTTCAAGCTGAATTGGCTCTTCTGGATTAAGAGCTGTCCTCCCCACATATAGGGTCTTTGATGTAGGGTAGACTATGTGAGTGCACAATTATAATGCAATCTTAATGTGAAGTGCGGAGGTAATTTTTCTTTTCCTTAACGCTAAATGTGACACACATGCAACAACCGACGGCAATTTTACAGCATAGTAAACGAGCATTAAATCACACACAAATATTAAAATCAAGGAAACAATTTTTTTGAGCAAACGGGTTTTACCTTTCCTCTACGTGGAGGGCCTAAGAGAGAACGCACGGCGAATGGTTCCTGCAATTAACAAGATATTCTAGTACAAAACTCCACAACACAATTTGTCCAAATGAGCAAAAGTTGACAATACCATATTATAATCTTGAAAACAAAACTCCATAAAACAAAAAAACACTCACGGAGAAAAGGAAAGTTGTCGTGCAGTGGAGATCCGGTGTTCCAAGGCAAGTAGGTGGTTCGAATTATGGCTCGGGTGGTGGGGAATGCTTGATCCGGGAGCAGCTGCCAGGATCAGTTGGAGAACTGAATTGGAAACTTGGATCAACACTTCCAAGGAGGAGTTCAGGGCTCTGTGGCGGGATGGAGGCGTGGGAGGTGAAGAGGGAGGTGGAGGTTCTTGATTTGAGGTTGGGAGCAACACAAGAAATTTGGATCGAGATTTCCTGGAAGGGACCAGGGGCACTGTGTCAGGCTTAGGGCATGACTGCAAAAAATGGAAGAAGTTCGGCAGCTCGTGTGAGAAAGTTGTCGATGGAGGCGCAAGTAATCACAATTTATTTTAATTAAAGAGACGCAAACGTATCCGTAAAGCGATCGAGGCGCAAGTAATTTTAAGCGAACGCAGAATGAACCCGGCAAATCAGACGATCGCCGATACTGTAGCAAATGAAATAAAAATTCACAACAAGTAGCATGCCAAAGTGAATGACAACAAAAAATAAAACTCCATACCACAATTCACACGTGCAGGCGGCGGTAATGACGGCTGTTGGAGGGCATCCAAAGTTGTAGCGAATGGGGAATGCATCAGAAGGGGAGTTCTGGACTGATGGCAGCTTGGGTGGGGTAGATAGTGGCTGTTATCGAGGAGATGGGGGTTGTAGGGGGCTCACGGTGGGGGAATTTTGGCTGGTAGCAGTGGAGATTAATGGGAAGGGGCTGCAGGTTGTAGGGAAGGCGAGGAGGGGGGAGGGGGGGTTCTGTGGATAGCGGAAGAGGAGTTGGGTAGGCGGGCTTCAAACCTGGGCGGAATTGTTGCAGGCGATGGTTTAAAGGAGCAGAGAGTGGCTAGAGGAATGAGGAGGCTTCTGATAGTGGACGGAGTGGGTTGCAGGTTTGGGAAGGGAGGGAGCCGACGAACATTGCGGGTGGCGGATTTGGACTGGATGGAGGCCAACGGGGCTAGGGGAGATGCAAGGCAGAGGAAACAAAGAGGCTTATGTGAGAAGAGGGAGGTGGGCCTTCCTAGAGTCACACCAGGCGGAGCTCTCTTCCGGTGTCGCACCAGAAGGAATCAGAGAGACCAACAGTTGCAATTTTCTCGCAAGCCTTCCATTGCATGGGTAAATGGACAGTTGTCTTCCTCCGATTGAAGGGGGTCGTGGATAGCAGGAAGTTGGCGGCGATTTTCTTCAAAGAGGATGAAGATATCGTGGGATTTGGGCATGGAACAGTGACGGGAAATGCTAAAATTGATAAGTGAACCAAGGCTTCGCACCCCGAGTTCGCAACATCGCACCACTAATGACTGTCGAAATCTGGAATCTCTCACAAAATTCAGCTATCCCTGTAAACTGCATCGTCTGGCCCTATTTATAACAAGATGGGCGGTTAGGCACCCGACGTGAACAATTACGATCGTCTGTTATGCCCGGTGTCCTAAAACGCTAAATACACACCAAAAAAATAAAATAAAATACATATCAAATGAAAAACGATGCTCTGGACATGCTCGCGGTCTCGGATCGCTGATCCGATCAACACATCTCAAGCCCGATCTCCTACGATCACGAACATGCGGCCGATCCCCAACAGACCCCCTCACAATGATGTCAAATCCCTCCAATTGGATGGCATAAATTCGTAGAAAAATAATCATGGAAGAATAGTATTACTTCTAAATGGATGCTTGGGCTGTAAACTCATTACCTAATGGCCACCTGGAACTGCATGCCCATTCTTGTGTTAATAGCACCGTTCCCATCCTTGTGTGAATAGGTAAGTCCATTTGTTTTCCTGTTCTCTCGTTGATGAAACTGAGTACTTCGGGAGTTATTTGAGGGTTGGGTCAAAGGAGATGGATTTGAATATTTCCTTCCTATGGACCCGGGGTTTTCCCATGATGTAGATTGTACAGAGTCTTGACACGACATCCAAAGTGGGAGCTCATCGGAGCTAAAAAGCTACCTGAAGAAAGAGAGCTTCGAACCCATGGACAACCAAAAGAACAAGGAAAAGAGAGCAAGGGAAAGAGCGAGAAAATTAGAGCAAAGTACTTCTGAATAATTTCTGTTCATACCTTAGGTAGAAATATACTTAATCAAATGCAAAATAATTACTATTACATCAAAATACAAATGCGCCGGTTTTTATCGGGGCCAGATAGTACTCAAAACTCGGGTAACAAAAATAACATTTACGTGTGATAGGCCCGATAAATCTCTATCGGGCTCCCGACAGAGACAAGGATCATCTCACAAAATAGATGCACTTTTATGGAGCCCTACCTGTCCATCGACTCATATTCCCAGCTTGCAAGATTCATTCTTCTGCTACCTTCCTTAAAGTTTATTTTCTATTCGTTTATAACCTCAGCTCATATTCCTCCTTCCCAATCTTGCATGAGTCCTGCAGTTGTTACTTTGAATAATTAAACTTCTGGTTTCTTGTAGCAGTAATCTGTAGAGTATGGTTTCTTCTGCTGATATCCTTCTTGAAGTCTCTTTCCTCTTCTTTTATAAGCTTTATCCAATCCACAGACACGTCAGGTCCATCACCAAATGTCAGTATGGGCTTCATGGTTTAATATGTTAATGATTTAGGCCCTGTCTATGGCGGTGGAAGCCACAGCCCCAAGTTCGCAGGTGCTGGACCACATCCACGGTCCAGCGCCTGCAGTTAAAATTTCAAGATATTCTGCCAACTTTTTGCATGCAGTCATTGGAATGCCTGACTGCAGCTCAATTAATCATCTCGGGAACCGTGCCGATATTACGCTGGATCTGTGCATTGGGAAATCCGCATCCCCAAACAGGGCATTGATTTGATTGAGGGGTGTGCTCAGTTATGCTATAAATTAAAAAATGTATCCTGCATTGTGAATATATCTTAATTCCTTAAAATTAGAAGGTAGAGCACTTAAAATTGCTTAACTATACTAAATATGTTTCATGAAGAATACTATATTTATGATGTAACTAGCTTACAATTCAGCTCTGCAATTTTGTTGAAGGATCTATGTTCCATGGCAAAGGCTCAGGAGGAAGTTGATAATGTTCTAGGAGGAAGGCTTCCTACATATGATGATGTCAGTAAATTGAAGTACTTGATGCGATGCATACATGAGTCAATGCGCCTATATCCACACCCACCTGTATGCTGCTATCACTTTCTTCTAACTGAACATGGCTTTGATTCGTATTTCTAATTTACTCCATTTTTATGTAGGTTTTGATAAGGAGGGCTCAAGTTGCTGACGTTCTTCCAGGAAATTATAAGGTTAATGCAGGTCAAGATATAATTATTTCAGTTTACAACATCCATCGGTCTCCTCAGGTCTGTATTGCTTCCCTCTTACACCATCTATGTTAAACATATTTCAAATTTGCATCGGTATGGTAAATATTTTTATGTGCATCTTGGTCCATGCTACACCTGAAACATGAATGCTTGATGTGTATACCTTTTTTGCTTGTTCCATAGGTCTGGGATGGAGCAAAAGATTTTGTGCCTGAGCGATTTGAGTTGGACGGCCCCGTGCCAAATGAGACAAACACTGATTTCAGGTTTTATGTTGATTTTTTCTGTGTTATTTTGTTATTTATGCAATGAGGACATTGTCCACAATTATATGCAATCACTTGAGCAGGATTTAACCAGCTAAGTAAGCATGATGGAGCAACCATTTTTTGAAGTAATTGTATATACTACAGTTACATACAGCTTCATAAATTAGAGATGTCTTAATGTGGATATGCATATTTTAAGTGTCATTTACCAGACTATCCTCTGTATCTCTCAAAATATCTTAACAAAGTTATGTTTGAGTGGAGGTTTTGGTAATTTTGAAAAACAGAAGGGAGGTCTTTGTAAATCATACAAAGTTGTAAGGGATTTTTTTGTAATCATTCCCCATTCTAATTGTGGATAATATCTGCCATAGGTTCATACAAAGTTGTAAGGGATTTTTTTGTAATCATTCCCCATTCTAATTGTGGATAATATCTGCCATAGGTTCATACCATTCAGCGGTGGACCACGGAAATGTGTAGGTGACCAATTTGCGTTGTTAGAAGCCATTATTGCACTTGCAATAATCCTGCAAAAAATAAACTTTGAGCTGGTTCCTGATCAGAAGATCAACATGACTACAGGAGCGACAATTCATACAACCAATGTAAGGTTTTGGCATTATCAAGAGTCTTTTCCTTTATTTTATATCTATAGGATTGCTTAAATGGGATTAGTAGCTATAAACTAGAGGTGCTCGTCTTTATTTATTTCCAGAAAAGAATGAACTTGAACCTCACTCTTAGTGTTCTACTGGTTGTATGTGCTTTGCAAATTGTAGAAAAAGCTCAAAGCTTGTATGTATTGATTATGTAAATACAAGGAGAGAATACATATATATAGGAGGGAGAGAGAGAGAACATATCCTATACAAGATGTGGGACTAAAAGAGAAGAAAGCATAAATGGGCCTAAAACAAGGGCCCAATACATGAGTTATTCTAACACTCCCCCGCAAGCTGGAGCGTACAAATCGTATGCACCAAGCTTGGACAGACATTGGTAGAAGGATGCCTTGGGAAGAGCCTTTGTGAGGACATCCGCAACTTGTTCCGTCCCTGGAACATGCTTGAGATCAAGCTTCTTCATTTGAACTTTCTCTCAAACGAAGTGACAATCGACTTCAATGTGCTTCGTTCTTTCGTGAAAAACTGGGTTTTTGGCGATATGTATAGCCGCTTGGCTATCACAAAGAAGAAGAGCCGGAGAAGGTAATTTGACACCCAGATCAGTGAGGAGACTTTCAAGCCACGTCAGTTCTGATACAACAGATGTCATTGCCCGGTATTCTGCCTCAGCTGATGATCGAGCAACGACCGCTTGTTTCTTGCTTCGCCATGTCACCAAATGGTCCACAAAGTATGTGCAGAAACCACTAGTAGATCGTCGGTCATCAAGAGAGCCAGCATAATCCGCATCAGAGTATGCCACTAAGGTTGGAGCAGACGAGGAAGTCCGGTAAACAAGTCCTTGACCCGGGGCTGTTTTTAGGTACCTGAGAATACGTTCAACAGCCTGAAGATGAGATTTACGAGGAGAGTGCATGTATCGACTGACAAGACCAACATCAAAGGAAATATCTGGTCTGGTAACCGTGAGATAGATCAATTTCCCAACTAGTCGTCGATAATATTCAGGATTCTGGAGAAGTAGATCCGAGTCAGATGCCTGAGCACATAACTTGTGGTTTACATCCATGGGGGTATCACTTGGCTTACACCCTAAAAGACCAGCATCATGAAGAAGATCAATACAGTACTTTCGTTGAGATAGAATAAGCCTGTCTGGTCGCCTGGCAAGCTCAAGACCCAGAAAGTATCGTAGAGTTCGCAGGTCCTTTGTTTGGAAGACCGAGTTTAGATGCACTTTGACGGCATGTATCCCTTGTGAGTCATCTCCTGTAATGATGATGTCGTCAACATATACTAACAGAAGGACCGTCCCTGTTGGTCGGTGACGAGTGAACAGCGAGAAGTCGGCCGAGCTTCGAGTAAAACCGATATCACGAAGGACCTTAATGAATTTGTCAAATCAGGCCCGTGGAGATTGTTTGAGACCATACAGAGCCTTAAGAAGGCGACAGACCTCGGACTCTCCCGTGGTCTCAAACCCGGGCGGTTGTTGCATGTAGACCGTCTCCTGGAGATCCCCATTTAAGAAGGCATTCTTAATATCGAGTTGAAAGAGGGGCCACTGGCGATGAACAACGACAGAGATGAGGACTCGAACGGTATTGAGCTTGGCGACCAGAGAGAAAGTTTCCTCATAGTCGAGCCCCTGTTGCTGGGTGAAGCCGCGAGCCACAAGACGAGCCTTTAGACGGTCAATCGTCCCATCAGCAGCATGTTTGATGACAAAGACCCACTTGCACCCAACCGGTTTTTGACCCGTATGAAGGGGTACAATGGTCCAAGTCTGGTTAGCCCAGAGTGCAGACATTTCCTCCTCCATGGCTGCCCGTCAACCGGGATGTTGAAGCGCATCCTGCACAGAGTTAGGAACAACAATCGAAGAAAGAGAAGTAGCAGATGTGTGCAGAGGGGGAGAGAGGCGATGAAGAGAGACGTATGCATCCAGAGGATGGGCAGTGGAAGGCGTTACCTGATCAGAAGGACGTGAAGTATCCGTGGTGGAGGTCGGCTGCAGAGGGGCAACGGAACTGGGAGGGCGACGAGTGTAGACACGGATAACGGGTGGTTTGGTGGTAGCAGGAGTGGGGGCAGGAGAAACAGGCGAATGTGGTGTAGTAGCGGCAATAACATGGCGTGGTAAAGATGGCGGGAGAGGAGTCGGTGGGAGCGCAGCAGGTAACGGAGCAGGGAAAAACGGTTGTTCTTCCCGGAAGGTAACGTCAGCAGAAACGGTGATCTTGCGAGTAGCAGGCGAGTAACAGACATAGGCCTTCTGGGTGCGTGAGTAGCCGACAAAGATGTGTTTCACCGCCCTGGGATCCAATTTATCTGAGGAGGGCCCGAGGCGGTGGACATAGCATGTGCTACCGAAGATACGGGGAGGGAGAGGAAAAGCCGGAGTGGAGGGAAACAATATGCTAAACAGAGTAGCATAATTGAGGACAGGGGAGTGGAGGCGATTGATGGGAAAGCAGGCAGTGGAAACCGCAACGTTCCAGTATGCCTTGGGAACATGCATTTGAAGCATGAGGGAGCGGGCGACATCGAGTAAATGACGGTTCTTTCGTTCGGCAACCCCATTTTGCTGGGGCGTGTAAGCGCAAGAGGTTTGATGTAGAATCCCGTATTCCGAACACAAAGTGGTAAAGTCGTGGCTGGTGTACTCACGAGCATTGTCAGTACGGAGGGTTTTGAGAGTGGTGTGGAAGTGCGTCCGGGTCTCGAGGACAAATGCCCGAAAAACCCGGGGAAGCTCGGAGCGTTCACGGAGTAAGTAGAGCCACGTAGTGCGAGAGTGATCATCAATAAACGTGATAAAATAACGAAAACCACAGATATTGGGAATCCTAAATGGACCCCATACATCCGAATGAACTAGATCAAAGGGAGCTGCACTCCGAGTACAATGTGAAGGAAAAGAAGAACGTGGTTGTTTGCCGAGGATACATGAGTCACACTGAAAAGAAGTAAAAGGAATATCTGGAAAAGCCTGCTGGAGTACTGGTAGAGGGGTATGACCAAGTCGGCGATGCAAAGCAGTGGAGGAGACCAAAGACAGAATGGTGAGAGAGTCATCGAGAAGGTAGAGCCCGTTCCGCAGCTGGCCTCTACCAATGGTAGTCCGCGTCCGCCGATCCTGTATAACAAAAGAAGAAGAAGTGAATATATTAGAACAATCCAGATCACTTGTAAGACGCCCCACAAATAGTAAATTAAAGGGTGAACTCGGAACATGAAGAGCCTAGCGAAGGGGGATGGACTGGTTGAGAGAAAGATCGGCCGAGCCGGAGACAGGAACCAGCGCCCTATTGGCCACAGTGATAGACTTCGGATAAGGAGAGTCCGAGTACTTTGCAGGCCGTTGCGAAGTAATGTGATGAGTGGCACCAGAGTCCACAATCCAGCCCGGGCTGGTGGAGAGACAAGCAGTACCTGTGTTGGAGACGGAGGCCGAGGGTGGATTGAACAGGCCCTGGAGATGCTGGAGCTGAAGACGGACGGTCTCAAGATCAGGAGAACTGACTTCAGTAACAACAGAAGCCGTCGGGCGAGGGGATAACCGATTTTCTTATAGCAGGTCGCCTCAAGATGACCATCTTTCTCGCAGAAGCAGCACTTTGGCCGGCTGCGGCCACCACGGCCACGACCCCGCGAGCCCGAACGTCCCCCCCGAGCAGAAGTGGGAGGGGATGGTAAGAGCGGAGGGGTCTGCTGAAGAAGAGCCGGTGGAGGAGGATCTGGAGGAGGGGAAACCCGGAGAATCATGGAGCAGACATCATAGAAAGATGGTGTGGTGGGAGCAGCCAGGACCTGAGCACGAAGACTCTGTAGATGAGATGGAAGGCGGGCCATGATGATGGCAATGCAAGCAGCTTCCGTCTGAGCTCGCTGAGCAGCATGATCATTGGTGTCGGCTGATGCTGGATCCAGGCTTCAGCAAGAGTTTTAGCCCGAGCGACAAACGATGTCATATCTGAAGCGCCGCCGGTGTCGAGAGTGAAGAGGTCAGTGAGGATGTCGTAAAGATGCTGAAGGCTGTCGCGGCCGGAGTACAAAGAATGTAGCTCATCCCACATAGCCTTGGCGGTGTCGTGGTACATAGCCATTTGATAAGGCTCACCATCCAAGGAATTCAGAATCCAAGTCTGAACGCGTCCGTCATTGCGGAGCCAATCATCCGTAAGGGGAGAAGGAGGTGCCTGAGTAAGGTGAGGTAGAAGTCCCTTAGCCTGAAGAACCCGCCGAACTGAATGCACCCATGGAATAAAGTTTTTCTTGCCGGAAAGAGAGATTGTTGTGATCCGGAGCTCGTCACGGAGTTCGGCAGAACAGGCCGGGCGGTCTGGCGGACATGCCAGGTGGACAGTAGGCGGGCTGGCCGCCGAGCTCGTAGAATTACCAGAAGAAGTCATAGAGACAAGCCGCAGAAACAGATAACCGAGGAAGACCGCCGCGGAAAGAGCAGGAGGCCGCACGACAATGCCGCAGCGGGAAGGACAGGAGACCGCGACCAAGAAAGCGGAAAGAAAAACTAGTCCGCTCGGTCACACTGGCACCATCGATGAGTCAGATCGCGACCCAAATGCGGAAAGAAAGAGAGTCCGCACGGTCTAGGTGAACACAGTAGCGGTCAAAGCACAGGAATCAGGCCGGAGCGACAGGAGCAGTCCGCAAGAAGAGAGGAAGAGGCCGGCGGATAAGAACAAACCGCAAGAGAGGATAGCCGGCGCGACTAGAGCAGAGACCGCCCGGTCAAAGTGTGAAAAACACAAGCGGCTGGAGGAGGCCACGACTAAAGGCGTAGCGGACAGGGAGAGGAAGTCCGCTGCGGGCAGAGACAAGTCGCGCAGACAGAGATGAGAAGAGCAGGAGACCGCGACCAAGATGCGGGTGAGAAAGGAACAGCCTGCACGGTCAGGCGGATCACAGCAGCGAACTGAGGAAGCAAACCTCGAGTATAGAGACAAGCGGATTTTGGGGAAGGCAGAAGCGGAGAGCAAAATGACGGACTGAAGACAGACCGCGACGAGTAGGGAGTCCGCAGCGGACATAAAAGAAGGTGGCTCCACGAATTAGGAAGGAGGAAAGACTATAAAAAGCAAGGGGGGGAAGGGTGGATCCACGGGAGAAGGAGAGTAACAGGAGGTAGCGGAACAGCTGCGGACTGAGAGGGACAAGCCGCAGAGGCAAGCGGATAGAGACGAACAACTCGCGAAGGCAGCTCGCGAGAGACAGGCCGCGGGAGGCAGGCCGCGAGAGAGGCCGCGGGAGGCAGGCCGCGAGAGATCAATAGGTGCGGTCAGAACAAAGGAGACCGCGAGAATCGGAATCTGGCTCTGATACCATGTAGAAAAAGCTCAAAGCTTGTATGTATTGATTATGTAAATACAAGGAGAGAATACATATATATAGGAGGGAGAGAGAGAGAACAAATCTTATACAAGATGTGGGACTAAAAGAGAAGAAAGCATAAATGAGCCTAAAACAAGGGCCCGATACATGAGTTATTCTAACACAAATAAAGTAATCTTAGTACAAGCAAATGCTTGAAGTTTAGGGAATAAAATCTATTATTTAGTGGATACAAGGAATCCCCTGATTTCGTGTTCACCTGGACGAGTATATAATGGTAAATTTGGGTTAGAACAGTCATGTATATTCCTGTTTTATTTGAAAACTCTATCAATTATTTGAAGTCAAGTTTTGAACATCTGAGGACAAACTAATAATTATGTGTTAGTTTACCTGCATTTCACCCTTGTGGTGGGACCCTTACTCGGACCTCGCTGCGCAGAATGCTTTTTGCATTGTGCTGCCCTATGGAGGACAAACTTTTATCGATGCAACCCCCATATTTGCTGAGTCTTAAATAATATTTTTTAGCTTGTGATCTTGAAATCTTATGTATTATTAGGTATGCTGTTTAGCTAATACATAATTAAGGACTAGAAATTCCTTTAAACTCATTGCATTTTGCTTGGAGGCATCATCAGCTATAAAATTCATGGACCCAATTAGCAGGCATTTTAAAATTTACTCTTTTTTCAGGGCTTGCATATGACATTGAGCCCAAGAAATACATAGGAAGATCTTTCTTTTGAGGTAAATACTTCCAGTACATTGTGTACATGCTTCTAATAATATATGCTTTTATTTTATCCTTCTTTCCCATTTTTCTGTGGTATACATGAACACTTTCATCCTAAACATATAAAGTTTGATGAATGTTGGTGATTGTGAAGTGGAGAATATTGAGTTTATAAGTGTTGTCAACATCGGCATGCTATTCTTGCGGCAATGGTTTTGTTTCCCTATTTCAGATGCAATAAACATCGCATGCCCCTTCCAAAGATACCTCGGACAGAGAAAATGAATTCAACCCGGCCCATAGGTTCAATGCAAGATGGATAGACCTAGCACCCGTTCAATCGAAGGCCTGATGAATAATTCGTGTCAATAGTCGAGCTTTTCTAGGGCACATTACCCAAGAACCCGTAACAAGAAGCTCCAAGGGTAGTACATGTAGCCATATACTGTAACATCCCAGATTTTGACGTCGCATTTAAACCAATTTCAGGGCTTGATCACAAACAAAATTGATCGTGTCGATGACCAATAAGGTAACAATTTATTATGTTTAATTAAATTATTATACAAGATAAGCAGATAATTAAGAGTCAGTGTTCAATGGCGAGTAACCGTAGCGGTTGCGACGATCTTCACTTTATTTATTAAGACCAAAATCTTAAAAATGAGTTTCCCAACCAAAAAAAATCCGGTTCACGGTTAAGAAAAACCGCAACCCAACCGTTCTAAATAAAGAGTCGCACCCCCCCCCCCATCCCGATAACTCCTCTCATTTCTCGCCTAACGGAGACCGTGCGTTCCCTCTCCTGCATATCACATCGCTCGGAAGGAGCTGAAGCCCTAACCGACCTCTTCCTCCTCGTCGGAATCAGGCGACCGCCCCTGCTCTTTCCTCCGCAGCCCTAGTAGATACCTCTCCGTCCTCTCTAGCACCGTAGGAAGTGATTTCCAACCCTAGCCGGCGGGAAGAAGTTCGGAAAACACTGTATTTGGTTCTGGTAAGTTTTGTTCCTCACTTTTCTTTTTTTTTTCCTAGTGGAAATATTTCTAGTTGGTAGTCGATTTTAACCACCTTCTCGTTCCCTCATGCCCTATTTAGGGACCGGAGTGCTCGATCCACCGCAACCTGGAGTTGATCGCTTAGTTGGGACCTAACAGACCTCATATAGAAGTATTGCACCATTTTGTTGTTCATAGTATTAACCTAGTCATTTTGAGTCCTTCTACCGAAAACTCTAAAGGGGAAAAGTGCTTAATTTAGAGTTGTCATGGATTTCAAATTTTGGTGGCATTTGGGGCAAAGTTCTGGGAAGTCCTTAGTAGTCAGATCTGTTGGAAAGGAGCACCATGGCACCGCGTCGCGTGTACAAGCGTCGAAACGTCACAGTAAGAAAATTGACTCCTTTTACTTAAGCATTGTAGACCTCTTTTCATGCTAAATCAAGTTTGAGTACGCATATAGAAATTCCAAGTTTTTGTAGTTAGAACTGAGATAGCGGGGTAGGTGAACACTTAGAGTGATCAGACGATGCAATGTCTTGAAAGATCCTAAGTCCAGCGCTACTCCGTAATTACTTCGGTGAACTCTAGTATAAACCTATTCAGAAAGTAGCGAGGAAGGTTCACCCCGTGTAGCTGGTGAATACACCCCACCATGTATTTCAGGGCCAGTAAGCCACTACATAATTGCAAACTCAGGGTAGATGACCCTTGTTACAGATATGACACTCATCAGATAGGAGTTAGTGACCTACCTGAGGGACACTCAGTTTAGGGCACCATCAGGTTTGCCACTTAGACCACAATTATTAGTGGTGTTTAGTCGCCCTTAGCGACAAGTGTTAGCAAGAAAATGTTGAATCGAGTGGATACTCATAAAAATCGTGATTCCAAAACTTCAGGAATCACAACTTAGAAAATTCAGAGATTAGTGTGGCAGATCACACTATAAGTCGTTTCATGTCAGATCATGAACCTAAGTACCAAGGTTTATTTTAGTGAATGATGCATTACTTAATTTATGTATTAATCACTTAAAAATCTTTCTTTTCATTTAAGTGTTGCTGGAGGGAGTAGTTTTCTTACTCTTCATTGGGTCTGACCTATTTGGAACTTATTTTTACAGGGGGCTCACGTCAGGGGATCCGCTTAGGATAAGCGGCTCAGTCTTCAGTCGTTAGTTTATTCAGTTGTACTACTGTTGTTGTACTTTGCTTTCTATTTTCAGACATTTGTATTTGATGTACTTTACTCTCTGTGATGGTTCAGTTAATTCAGTTTGTTGGTATTTCAGTTCCTTCGTATTATTTTTTTCCCTATTAGTTGACTCTGTGGATGCTGCTTGACAAGGTACACTTTTACCCATAGTGTTACTTCACCTTTCCGCTGTAAGTATTTCTTTTCAGCATTTTTGCTTCTTTTACCAGTTTATATACTGTTTCTTAGTTTACTTGTAATCGCGGACCCGGCCAGACTTCTGATTCCTGTCAAACTTGGTTAGAGTGTTACAAATTGGTATCAGAGCCAGATTTAGGATCCCTGGACCTAGTAAATTCATAGAGCCATAGGTTTGCGCTAGAGTCAGACTCTCGATAGAGGCGTCATCGAGTCTATCCAACCTTTAGCGTTGCTAGTATATGAAAAATACTTTCGGTAATGGAATTCTCTGTTATATTATCCAAGACTAATAATCCTATCTTTTTTGTTCTTTAGGCACCTCGAGACAGCGAACCAGGGGAACCCTCACGTCAGAGTACTGCTCATGATTCAGCCATGGATGATGCTAATGCGCCCCATGCGCCACCCGCACCAGCAGCAGTAGAACCTACTGATTTGGCTGCCCACATTGCCAAGGCAGTAGCGGTTGCATTATTGGAGTTTCAGAGAGGGCTGGCTGCAGGGATTCCGATTCCCGCTCCAGCACCAGTCCCTTCACCTGTAGCTGTGGAGGTCGGTCTGGACCGTTACTTGAGGGATTTTAGAGATCTCCACCCTTCCAACTATAGTGGAGATGGAACCCCGATGGACACTGACGACTGGATCGCGAACACCAGAGATTTGTTGAATGTCATGACATGTCCAGAAAAATAAAAAGGTTCAGCTGACAGCTTTCCTTCTTTGGGGTGGGAGTAGTTTTCTTACTCTTCATTGGGCCTGACCCATCTGGTAGACGACTGGATAGTATGTCATAGTGTGACCTTTTCCTTGTCAGGTCATACAACAGATATGTTTACTTGGGGCGATTTTTCTAGGGCTCTTGCGAGCTGGTTCGTGCCCCCTTCTGCTCGACGAGGTCTCCAAGAGAAGTATCTCAGGCACTTCCAAGGGGATAAGTCAGTGACTGAGTATGAGCGAGAACATACTCACTTATCTCGCTATGCCGGCGCGATGCAGGGAGATGAGGCTGAGAGGTGCAGTCGTTTTGTGGATAGCCTACGAGACTCATTGAGGCAGCCGTTAATGACCATGGTCAACGCCGATTACAGGAGTTTGGTGGATACAACACGAAGGTTAGAAGCAGATCAACAGCGTGTGCAGAGGCGCGATAGTGTCCGCACCAAGAGGCCTCGAGGTGGACCACCGACTCAGCAGGATAAGAATCAGTTAAAGGACCGTTGGAACAAAAAACGGAAGTCGGATTACAAGCAGGGCAATCAGTCTGGTGGCAAGCCCATGGACTATCCCCTTTGTTCCAAATGCAATCGCCACCACTATGGAGAATGTTTGGCTTCTTCAGGGGTCTGCTTCAAGTGTCAGAAAGCCGGACACATTGCTCGAAATTGCCCAGAGTATGCGGGTAATCAGGTAATATGATCATACGCTGAGAAATTTTCTCTCATTCAGGATTTCTCTTTGGAAAATTTAAATGGTGTACTGTAAATTGAATTTCAGTCGAATTACGAGCGTGATGGTTCAAGTGTGATCGATAAAGGGAAGGTTGTGGTGGTGGCTGATCCGAAGTCAACTGCAGGACGTGGTTTTGTTCAGCCCCGAGCTTATGGTCTTGGCCAGCAGGAGGCGAAGGAGCAGGAGGATGTTGTGACAGGTTTGGAACTTTAGTAAATAGTTTATCCTAATATCTATTCTTCCTTCTAGCAACTCTTACTATGAGATAATAATATACACTTGCATTTAGGTATTCTCATAGTAAATGGTGTGCCATCTAAGGTCCTCTTTGATACTGGTGCATCACACTCGTTTATGACAGAATCTTTTGCTCACAAACTTGGCCTAGAAGCCCTCAGCGACCAGATTTCGTTAGATGTTATGATGCCTAACGGTTCACTGTTGCAAACCAGTCGCAAGTGTAAGGCGCCAGTTCTTTTCGGAGAAGTAGAAATTGTGGTGGAGGCGTCCCTTTTACCTATTGCCGAGTTTGATCTGATTTTGGCCATGGATTGGCTGTCCGACGTGAATGCTAAGATAGATTGCAGAAGTAAGGAGATTCAGCTAGAAGGACCTGATCAGTCTCTGATTACCTTCCGAGGTTTGAAAGGAGTCTCCAAGCTGATCATCTCTTCGTTAAAAGCTAGGAGGCATGTCAGTAAAGGGTGTCCCGCCTTTTTAGTATTATTGCATGCGGAAGCCAAAGTTATTTTGCAAAAAGTACCAGTGGTGTGTGAGTTTCCAGATGTGTTCCCAGAGGAGCTACCTGGTGCTCCTCCCTCCAGAGAGATTGATTTTCAGATTGACCTTATTCCTGGATCTACACCAGTGGCCAAGGCTCCTTATCGCATGACTCCCAGAGAGTTGGCTGAGTTAAAGATTCAGTTGCAGGAGTTACTTGATCTGGGATTCATCAGACCTAGTACGTTGTCATGGAGGACTCCAGTCCTTTTTGTGAAGAAAAAGGACGGCAGTTTGAGATTGTGCATTGACTACAGGGAGTTAAATAAACTTACTATTAAGAACAAGTATCCACTTCCAAGGATAGATGACTTGTTCGATCAACTTGATGGTTCTTGCACGTATTCCAAGTTAGATCTGAGGTCGGGATACCATCAGTTGAGGATTCGAGAGCAGGACATCCAGAAGACAGCATCTAGCACCAGATACGAGCACTTTGAGTTTGCGTTCATGTTATTTGGGTTGACCAATGCTCCGTCTGCATTTATGTTTTTGATGAACAGGGTATTCAGGGAGTTCTTGGATTGATTTGTTATTGTCTTTATTAATGATATCCTAGTGTATCCGAGGAGCAAAGAAGAGCATGTCACGCACCTTAGGGCAGTTTTGGGCACCCTTAGGCAGAATCAGTTATATGCTAAGTTTGTTAAGTGCGAGTTCTGGCTTCCAGAAGTGGCATTCTTGGGTCACGTGATTAGTAAGGAGGGACTTGCGGTTGATCCAAAGAAGATTGAGGCGATCAGAGATTGGCCATGACCGAAGTCGGTAGCAGAGATCCGAAGTTTTCTCGGCTTGGCAGACTACTACTGGAGGTTTATTCAAGATTTTTCGAAGATAGCCCTTTCTTTGACTACGCTTACCAGGAAGGGGAGAGCTTTTAGTTGGACATCGGAGTGCGAGTCTGCTTTCGAGCAGTTGAAGACCAGGTTATCAGATGCACCAGTACTAAGTCTTCCTTCGGGTGTAGATGGCTTCGAGATTTACAGTGATGCTTCAGGCAAGGGTCTGGGATGTGTTCTCATGCAACATGAAAAAGTTATAGCTTTTGCGTCCAGACAATTGAAGAACCACGAGAGAAATTATCCAGTGCATGACTTGGAGTTAGCCGCTATCATCTACACTTTGAAGATTTGGAGGCACTGCCTCTACGGTGTACGGTGTGAGGCCTTCACAAATCATAAGAGTCTCAAGTACATTTTGGAGCAACAAGCGCTCAACATGAGGCATTGTAGGTGGCTCGAGTTTTTGGCTGACTATGATGTGACCATTCAGTACCACCCTGGAAAGACGAATGTTGTGGCTGATGCACTTAGTCGTAGAGGATCGAGTTACTCTCTCTCCTTACTCAGCAGAAGGAGTTGGTGCAAGAGTTAGAGAGATTAGAGATCCGTATAGTGCCACGCTCGTAGCTTTGGGCCTGCAAGTTTGGGTTGGATAAAAATTACATGTGATATCAAAGATAAGATCAGGACAACTCTATCTCTGGATCCAAAGATGTCAGAAATTTGGGCTCTGACTCAGGCAGGTCAGAAGGAGAAATTCAGTATTCGGGAGGATTTACTATTGTTTGATGGTATGGTGTGCATTCCGGATGTTAGCTATCTTCGGGAGGACGTACTATATGAAGCTCACAACTCCAGATACTTCATTCATCCATACAGCACAGAGATGTATGCAGACCTCAAGAAGTCAGTTTGGTGACCAGGACTTAAGGGAGATGTCGCAGACTTTGTAGGGAGGTGCGAGACTTGCTTGGTTAAGGCGGAGTGTCAGAGACCTGGAGGCAAGCTGCAGCCTCTTCCTATCCCATAGTGGAATTTCGAAGACATCTATGGATTTTGTGCATGGCCTCCCTAGATCTCAGAGCGGGAATAACTCGATTTGGGTGATCGTGGATCGGTTGTCCAAGGTGACCCATTTTATTCCCAACAAGAGGACCGACCAGGGTCCAAAGTTAGCTCAGATGTATGTGGATGAGATAGTCCAACTTCATGGTGTGTCGAAGTCCATAGTGTCAGATAGAGATGGTAGATTCACCGCCAAGGACTGGAGGTATGTTCAAGAGTGTCTGGGTTCACAGTTGAAGTTTAGCACAGCTTTCCACCCCCAGACCGATGATCAGACAGAGCGTACTAATAGGACCTTGGAAGACATGTTTCGCATGCGTATTTTGGATTTTGGCTGCAAATGGGAGAAGTATGTTACCTTAGTAGAATTCTCCTATAACAATAGCTTCCAGGCAAGTATCGGCATGACACCCTTCGAGGCGTTGTATGACAGGCGTTGTCGGACACCTTTATGTTGGGCAGAAAGTGAAGAGAGAGCTTCTAGCAAAGAATCTTGGATAGACAAGACCATGGACAGAGTCGGACTCATTCAGGACCGCATGAGGATTGCTCAGGACTGACAAGCCAAGTACTATGATCAAAGACATAGAGCAGTTGAATTCAAGGTCGCGGATCACGTTTACATGAAGGTGAGGCCAGTCAAGGGAGTCTCTAGGATCAAGCGGATGAAGAAGTTGAGTCCCAGATTTGTGGGTCCTTTTGAGGTGCTAGAGCGCATAAGTGAGGTTGCTTATAGGTTGGTCTTACCTGAGGATATGAGTGGATTACATGGCGTATTCCACGTCTCCTATCTAAGGAGAGCAGTCAGAGACCCAAATCAAGTGATCAATAGTAAGGGTGCGCCGATTGAATCAAATCTCAGTATCAGTATTATGCCAGTCAGGATTGAGGATTCGAGGATTCAGAAGCTCAGAAACAGAGAGATCAGTATGGTTAAAGTCCTTTGAATGAATTGCGGTCGACCAGAGTATACTTGGGAAAGAGAGGACGAACTCTGTGGCAATGAAGATTATGTGTTTCTCTTTGATTCCGGTACGTTTGCAATTTTCGAGGACAAAAATTTATTAGGAGGGAAGATTTGTAACATCCCAGATTTTGACGTCGCATTTAAACCAATTTCAGGGCTTGATCACAAACAAAATTGATCGTGCCGACGACCAATAAGGTAACAATTTATTATGTTTAATTAAATTATTATACAAGATAAGCAGATAATTAAGAGTCAGTGTTCAGTGGCGAGTAACCGTAGCGGTCGCGACGATTTTCACTTTATTTATTAAGACCAAAATCTTAAAAATGAGTTTCCCTCCTAATAAAACCCGTTTCATGGTTAAGAAAAACCGCAACCCAACTGTTCTAAATAAAGAGTCGCACCCCCTCCCCCCACCTCCCTCCATCTCGATAACTCCTCTCATTTCTCGCCTAACGTAGACCGCGTGTTCCCTCTCCCTCATATCGCATCGCTCGGAAGGAGCCGAAGCCCTAACCGACCACTTTTTCCGTGTCGGAATCAGGCGACCGCCCCTGCTCTTTCCTCTGCAGCCCTAGCAGATACCTCTCCTTCCTCTCTAGCACCGTAAGAAGTGATTTCCAACCCTAGCCGGCGGGAAGAAGTTCAGAAAACGCCGTATTTGGTTCTGGTAAGTTTTGTTCCTCACTTTTCTTCTTTTCCTAGTGGAAATCTTTCTAGTTGGTAGTCGATTTTAACCACCTTCTCTTTCCCTCATGCCCTATTTAGGGACCGGAGTGCTCGATCCACCGCAACCTGTAGTTGATCGCTTAGTTGGGACCTAACAGCCCTCATATAGAAGTATTGCACCATTTTGTGGTTCATAGTATTAACCTAGTCATTTTGAGTCCTACCGAAAACCCTAAAGGGGAAAAGTGATTAGTTTAGAGTTGCCATGAATTTCAGGTTTTGGTGGCATTTGGGGCAAAGTTCTGGGAAGTCCTTACTAGTCAGATCTGTTGGGAAGGAGCACCATGACAGCGCGTTGCGTGTACGAGCGTCGAAACGCCACAGTACGAAAATTGACTTGTTACAGATATGACACTACTCAGATAGGAGTTAGTGACCCACCTGAGGGACACTCAGTTTAGGGCACCATCAGGTTTGTCACTTAGACCACAGTTATTAGTGGTGTCTAGTCGCCCTTAGCGACAAGTGTTAGCCAGGAAATGTTGAATCGAGTGGATACTCATAAAATCGTGATTCCAAAACTTCAGGAACCACGACTTAGAAAATTCAGAGATTAGTGTGACAGATCACACTATAAGCCGTTTCATGTCAGATCATGAACCTAAGTACCGAGGTTTATTTTATGGAATGATGCATAACTTAATTCATGTATTAATCACTTAAAATATTTTTTTCATTTAAGTGTTGCTGGAGGGAGTAGTTTTCTTACCCTTCAGTGGACCCGACCTATTTGGAATTTGTTTTTACAGGAGGCTCAGGTCAGGGGATCCGCTTAGGATAGGCGGCTCAGTCTTCAGTCGTCAGTTTATTCAGTTGTACTATTGTTGTTGTACTTTGCTTTCTATTTTCAGACATTTGTATTTTATGTACTTTACTCACTGTGATGGTTCAGTTAATTCAGTTTATTGGTATTTCAGTTCCTTAGTATTTTTTTTCCTATTAGTTGACTGTGGATGTTGCTTGATAATGTACACTACCCATAGTGTTACTTCACCTTTCCGTTGTAAGTATTTCTTTTCAGCATTTTTGTTTCTTTTATCAGTTTTATATCAGTTTATATACTGTCTCTTAGTTTACTTGTAATCGCGGACCCGGCCGGACTGCTGATTCCTGTCAAACTTGATTAGACTGTTACATATACTACCCTACTTAATCTACCCTTGCTTCATTGCTTCTTCTAATCACTTTACCCTTGCGTTCGACTATTGAAATCCTCTCTCATCCTTTGCTCACTTCACCAACCTTGACATGTATGCGCTTTCCCGATTAACCCTCTTCACGACGAGAGGAGATTCAGAGTCTTCTCCGCAAGCATATTATTTATTAATGTTATATTTTGTATTATCTTGATGTATTTTGCCTTGAGTAGTATTTTTAAGAAATTTAGGTATGAGAATATTTTATCACTTGTATAAAGGAGAGTAGTAGGTTTTAGGCATTTTTGAGCTGTGTGTTCCAAGCTCCCCTTTTAGAGGGAACCAGTCCTTAATAATGACCACTCGATTTTGCCTCATGATCGTTGCCTTATTTCCAGTTTTAATGCATTCATTCATTTCTAGTTCAAATCAATTTGTCCCACTTGCCATGCCGCCCATTGATTCCTTCAGCTGTCCGCATATCGCATGCAGACCTTTCATGCCATTGTCTAAAACCATCTCCGTCGTGTATTTTCCGCACTCTTTCCATACCATGACAGAATCTCGTGTCTGCCTTCTAAGATACATGCCGGTGAATGCTTCCTGTGTAGTCATTGAGCCCTAGCGGACCTCTATCTCCAGCGGCTTCACACGCATTTAAAGCCCCAGGTGGGAGACCCTTGCTCTTGCTTTGCTCGGATCGACATCTCCGACTCCCAAGTGGGACACCCGGCCGACATCGATTATGCTCCCACGCGCCCTGACTGTCCACCTGAACTCCTCCACTAACCTTTCCACTGACTCACAGGCCTCCCATGCTTCCATCTCACCCCACAACAGCTCACCTTTCTTCCGCGCTCGCCTTGGCCGACAATCTCCCAGCGGGACACTTCAACCATTCCTGGCAGCCACATAACAGCATCCCCCGGCTCCTCGTTGTCGCCGCTCCTCCCTCTAATTCATGCGCGTCACCTGCTCACCGCCGCGAAGGCGTAGCATTCACTCTATCCACTCTTTCATGCCTCATGGATCATGTCTAGGCTTCCATGTTTGACTTCTAGATCGTCGTGCGGAAGATCCATCCTCATCGTTCTTCCAATCTCATCCCCAATGACTCCCGCGACCCAAAATCGCTCATTATTGACATGCCCACCAGCACACAATATGCCTTTGAGTGACTCTGGATAGTTCACTAACCGAAGTTGGTCACCACCTACATAGAGAATTTCATCCAGGTAACCACACATGTTCCCACTGTATATCTATACATGTATGCTAGGAATTGGAAAGCCTAATCTCACTGTTTTGAAAGCTAGACCCATTGATAGCTCCTAAAACAAAGTGTGCAGAGTAGTTAACTAAAGGTAAAGCTGAGATTGAATGGCATGAAATGTGAGACTAATCTGTTGTGGGACCCTTCCCTTGAACCTCGTTGGGCGGATTTGCTCTCGGCACCGGGCTGCCCTTTTTTTATAGTTAACTTACAATTAATTAGTGGGGTCGGCTATAACCCAACATGAAAGGTGAGACGAATTGTAGCCGACCCCACGCTATAGAAAATGAAGGAATTTTGTGACTTACATGTTTTTTCAATAAGATACTGAAATCAAAGAGAATGTCAGACCAATAGAAAGAAAGTATCTTGGTACCTTTATATAAAAATAAAGGGGATATGCAAAATTATGTTAATTACAGAGGAATTAAATTGAAGAGTCATACCATGAAACTATGGGAACGAGTTATAGAAAGAAGATTAAGACGAGAGACTAATATCTCGGAGAATCAATTTGGATTCATGTTAGGGAGGTCGACCATGGAAGATATACATCTCTTGAGAAGACTCATTGACAACTATCGAGAAAGAAAACAAGATTTGCATATGTTGTTTATTGATCTTGAGAAGGCTTATGATAGAGTTCCAAGAGGATCTTATGGAGAGTCTTCGAAAAGAAAGGTGTAAATATATCATATATTGACACAGTCAAAGATATGTATACAAATTCAGTGACAAGGGTGAGGACATCAGGAGGATTAACACAGGAATTCCCTATCACTGTTGGCTTACATCGAGGTTCAGCTTTAAGCCCTTATCTCTTTACTCTTATCTTAGATGAGCTCACGAGACATATCCAACAAGCAATACCTTGGTGTTTATTGTTTGCGGATGATATCGTTTTGGTTGATGAGACGCGCGAGGGTGTAAACGCAAAACTTGAATCTTGGCGAGATATTTTGGAAAAGAATGGTTTTAGGTTGAATAGGGTAAAAACGGAGTATATGGAGCTTAAATTTAGCGGTACAAGAAGGACAGGTGACTTCGTTATTAAGTTGGGTGATCAAGATATTTCCAGAAGTGAGTGTTTTAAATATCTTGGATCAATAGTTCAAAAAGACGGAGGTATTGATAAAGATGTGATACAGAGAATCCAAGCGGGTTGGTTGAAGTGGAGAGGAGCGTCAGTGATCTTATGTGATCGTAAAGTACCACTAAAACTTAAGGGCAAGTTTTACCGTACTGCAATTAGACCCGCGATGCTCTATGGTTCTGAGTGTTGGTCAGTGAATTGTGTACATGAGCAAAAAATGGGAGTTGCGGAGATGAGAATGCTTAGGTGGATGTATGGACACACGAGATTGGATAAAATTAGGAATGAAAGTATCAGGGATAAGACAGGGGTAGCACCAATTGCAGAGAAGATGCGAGAAGCTCGTCTAAGATGGTTTGGACACGTACAAAGGAGATCATTAGAGGCACCTGTTAGGTGTTGTGAGAGTCTAGTCACTAGGCATGTTAAACGAGGGAGGGGTAGACCAATAAAGACTTGGAATGAAACAGTAAGGAAAGACATGATGTACTTAGGCATTAGTGAGATTATGACAAAAGATAGGACACAATGGCGACAAAGGATCCATATAGCCGACTCCACTATAGTGGGATAAAGGCTTGAGTGTTGTTTGTTTTAACTTACAATTAATTAGTGCGCACATATTTATGCTAACTCAACTTATTCATCCTTTTGATTGAAACTGATGTTTTATGCTAACACGGCCGCAGGGAAATACGATGAGTAAAAAGAAGATAACCAATGAATTGATGCGACACCAACTATATTATAACTTGGGTGCGCACGATTCATGAGCGAATGTTTAGTCTAAATTCCAGAAATACATTTTTCTTAAAAAATGCAATTGTTGATGATATAATAATGTATTTGTAGCTATACAATTGTATATATTATGTAAAGGCATGGTGTGATATTAAGATCATGAGACCTTATTTAAAAGTGTGTAGAAGCGCATGAATCTTTTTTTGTGTAGAAGCGCATGCATCAATTTATTCGTCATTTTATGCATGATTGCTACCGTAGGGAGTTTCATTCAAGAATAGTGTTTTATCCTTATCTTTATTCTTCACTCCTGCCCAAAAAGGCCCCAAGTTTTTGTCACCTTACATAACCCAATGACCGTAATTTTTAATTATAGAGAGCTCTCAATTACATAGTTTGTGTAAGCCCGTCTTGTGAACACTAAGGCTTTGTTTGGGAGGACTTATTTTCACCGGTCAAGCGGTCACAACCGCATGAACCGGACCTTAATTATGGTCCGGTTCATGCGGTCGTGACCGCTTGACCGGTGAAAATAAGTCCCCCAAACAGAGCCAAAATTGTCTGATAATTCTGAGATTGATATTGCTGATACTAATTGTAACATTGACTTACAGGTCTTCGTATTGATACAACGATACAAAGTCAGTTGCCGAGACAGCATATGCGACTCAAATGCAAGAAATCCATTACAAATGGACATACATGATATCAAAACCTAGAACTCCTCAGAAATAATGCTAGAGAAATCATGATACTTCTCCGGCCGTTGTGTGTCTCTTGGGTCGAGGAGATTGCTTAATATATTATTTTCTAACTTTATTTTTCCTCATCTCAACCTTCCACTCTCATTTGTACTCATCGTATGCTCCTCCTCATGTTTCCTTATGCATGTATACTCTTCAGGCTTCTCATTGTTGAAACTAAGCATCTCTGGTTCAATAACTTAATTTTGAATCACAGTTAACCACCTGCCTCTCCTCTTCGAAATAAGAGGACAGTCTAATCTGACGTAGGCTCTACTAGCTGAACAAGAATATGATTTGTGACACTGAGCAGAATGAGACATGCGATCTATATTTTACCCTAAGCAAACCAATGATCTTAACTCCCGGTGCACTATCTTTCAATCCACATGATATAATTTTCATTAATTTAAAGCTATGTTTAGTTCGGTGGTCGCGGTGCAGCCGGCGGGTCAAAACGAGATTTTGGAACTAGAGGGGGAGAGATGAGGGTCAAAACAGAGCAGATCGGAGCTGTCTTCTCCTTGCTGAAGGTGCAAACGGAGCAAATGCCGCCGGCGTCAGTTTGTTTACCCACTGTCCGGCGGCATTTGCTCCAAACAGAGGCGGCGAAACGGCAAACCAAATGAAGCTAAAGCCTCCCGGTGCGCTCTCACATATGGGCCTGATAAATCCTCAAATGTAGGCCTTATAGCAGCCTAATTCAGGCTGCATATTCGCCTGATGTGGGCTGCACATGGTCCGGAGCATCCTACATAGTTCGGCCTCTAATGGGCTGCATCTGGGCCTTCAATGAGCCATATTAGGGTCTTCAATGGGCCATCTTTGGGCCTGATGTGGGCCGTATTTGGGGCTGATTAGTTTTCATGTTAGCATAACACATTTTGTTAGTGTAATTATGCAAAAATACGGACAGCATTTAGAAAGATGCGATTACAAATGCAAAATTGATGTTTCAGGTTAAACATCATCGCACGGACATCCAAGTACAATATGGTTCCGTTAGCTTCGATTTTTATAAGCAGATTTTACATTTTGAAAAACCGCCTAGTTCAATTGAATTCATAATTATTTAATACTAATCCAAGTAAACCAAACTAAAAATATTATAATATAATTATATATATATATATAATTATATTATAATTATATAGATAAAGCATTACAACCCCATGAAAGAACAAGAAAGAGAGAGAGGAACATAGGGGGAAAGAGAAAAAACAATAAGCAATTATGGACAGACAGCCCAGGATAAGCAAACCTGCCGACAAAATTCTCGAACCCTCCAGCTATCCTTCCTCTTCGTATAATCTTAAAAGATGCTTTCTTTTTGAATTTCTTACAAGATGGAGTAGGCTCGGATCACCTCGACAATGGGCGCGCGGCACAGCGGGCACTTTCCCCCATCACGAACCAGCTCGTTGGCGCATTTCGAGCACGTGCACATGTGCCCGCATCTGGGGGGAAGAAGAGAGAAGGTGGATGAAACAAAAGTTAGGTTTTCAGCAATTGTTGAATAGATGGAGAGAGAGAGAGAGAGAGAGAGAGAGAGAGACCTGTAAAGGAGCGAGTCAATATGATTATCACAGCAGACGCAGCATGTTCCTTTCCGAACAAGGCTAAATTTAGTGCGGTCATCAGCCAGCTCTTCACTTGTGCCTGCTAAAATGGGAAAAGATGAGGTGAATTTTAATCAGAAATTGGGCATCAATCAAATTCAAATGTGCAACCACCACTGAAAGGGCTTTTTCCAGGACAATCGCCATTCCCCACTAATTTAAGTTTCTTACTTGACATCACTGATAAATCTAGGGTTAACAAGTGTCGTCCGTTTGGCGCGGCGTTTGCCACCGTCATGAATACAGGTGACATAAGAACAGTTATGACTGGTAACAAGATAAAAAAAAATATTTGTAAACATAAAAATAGATGTGGTTCATTAGGTGAGGTCAAGCATTCACAAACAACAGTTCATAACCACTGTGTTCACGATTGCCACCGCAGCGCCAAATGGACCCCTAGTTACAGGATGGATGGCACAAACTTCTAAAATATTAGGGTCATTTATGGGGATCTCGCCTTTATTTTATTAAAATGTTAATGAGGACCTATTGTATTTTGACCGCGAGTATAAATACTCATGGGACGAAATGGAGTGCCATACATGGTTTAATTATAATCTCCCTCTCTACCTCCCTTGGGTGTCTCTCTCTCCTCCCATATCTTCTTCACCAAATTTCTCCTATATCTTCTTCACCATACACCACCACAAGATTATCAAGGGTAAGAATCACCAAATTTATTTAAAAATAATTCAACCTTCTCATCAAAACCAACACCATAAAACAAAAAATTATCAACTGCTAATCAAACAGATAAGGCTTTCTAAACCGGCCGACCAACCCTAATCTTATTGCTCCTAAAGTTCCATCAAGCAGCTGAGTTATGATCATCAAGCATATTGATCATTCCATAATCTGTGGACTCACGTCGACTTGAACTTCAATCTCAATGGCGCAAACTGAGCGTCGACGCCATAGAAAATCTTAATGTTGTTGATCACTTTTTATGTCTTCATGGTTTGATGCCCAAAATCATCATCATGGATGGTTTGGTACCATCCGTTAGATCTGATCATCAGACCATTTATCCTAAGCATACACTTCATATTTTCATTATTTTATTAGGAAAAAAGCAATAATAAGCAGTTTTAATAAATGCAATATGATAAGAAAGAAAAACATTCAATACATACAAAGATAATTTATCATAAATAGGTGCTGATTCTGAATAGAAAAAATGAGTTGAGAAAACAAAATAAAGAAAAGAAGGATGCCTAAGTAATAGATGGCTACCGTTTTATGTTAGATAAGAACATAGAGTCGAGAAATGCGACTGTTTTATGCAAGAAGATATTCAGGATGCTTGAGGTTAAAGGTAAAGAACAAAATGCGAGGAGAAGGGCCGAAGGACACCGAGTAAAGAAATTGAGAGGCAAGTAGAAAAATTGAGGGAAGGGTGGAAGAGCTGTGGTCGGAATGAGTAGTCTCATCAAACGAACCATAATGACAATTCTTATGTGTGGTTCTTTTGAACCAAAGTATGCTGAGCTTGATGCATTGAATCACTAAATGTGCTGCCAAAATGAGCTCCATAGACAGAGCATGTCACGCAACAAAGAGCACACACATGCAGTGCAATGTGTCACCTCTTCAAAAACATGCCTCAGTGCACTTTTGGCAATGCTGCTAAAAACCGAAATAGCTGGTAAAAAGAGGTGCACTATCCAGTTCGCATTCTTTGTCAGGTGATGCCATAAAGGTAAGCAAAGAGATGATAAGGTAGCAATTTCCTAATAGCAGCACCAGCTTTCTCCTTCTAGATTTAAAAGTATGAGGTCTAAAGTTATTTCAAACTGACCGTGTCCGTTGGAATATCGATTCAATGCTGCAGAAACTTCTTGCCTAACTGATCTCTGCAATTCGAGTTGCATGTCCATGCAAGCCTCGAGCATTCTTTGCATATGACTCATCCCCTGCTGAAGCCTAACCATGTCAACCCTCAAATCATTGATAGCATCACATTCCTGCACCATACAATATAAATCTCAATATTAAACACAATATCAAAGCAATAGTATCATCACTATCATTAACCTTATCCCAGTTCTTTTGAGATTAGCTTTAAGAATCCTCATTTTCATTCATCCTAGTTGACTGATTCCTAAAGCATTAAACAAAAGCTTCACAAATCATTTTAAAAACTATTATACATGATAGTTTTACACATTTTCTCATCTAATCCTTTGCAACATTTTATCTACTTATAGAATGAGTGATATTTACCCGTTCGCCCAAAACATTACATGAAAAATGATACTCGAAAGGGCTCACAATTTCCGATCGATGCATTCTGTGTCGATTCCAATTGTTATTCCGGAGACCTGGGTGCCAAAGTGGTTGTGGAGGTGGTGCTGGAGGTGATTGAAGCACAACTGCCGGCCTAGCAACAGAGTCCTGTGATTCCTGAACAGGAGCATCCCTTTGCTGTCTCTGGTCTCTCTCAGGTAAAGAAGGAGTAGCCCAGGGTCTTTGAATATCCCAATCAAGGGGAGAGCGATCCTGTCGTTGCACATAAGATTGGATTAATTGGTCCAAACTTTCACGGAATTCACTGCGAAGAAGAGTAGAAACACTTCTCCTGCAAAAACAAAAACAAAAAAACAATTAAGGAATTGATAGACCAAGTAAATTGACAGCAACTAGTTTTAATGATCAAAAAAGGGCTCAAACTTAAGGGACCACCTGCTTAAGAGTTCTCTGAGCTCCAGGCTGTACAAATTATCATCATCAGGTGGAATGAACCTGTTGACTCTTGCAGAAATGGACCGCTGATCTCTTGGAGGATCTGAAGGTTCATCTTCCCAGTTCCCAATGGTTCCATGAGAATCATCCTCATGCCAGTCGCGTGTTTCTAGAACAGGGCCCTCTCCATCTACATCTTCTGGTGTTCCAGCAATCCATTCCTGGTCCATCGGTTCACGCCAGCCATCCTCAGATTCTTCTCCTGTTCCGTTACGCCAAACATTAAGTTCAGCTTCAGCAGCTTCTTGCCTGCCATCTGACATTGGTTGTGCACTTTGTTCTTGCCAATTATCTCCTTCAGCCATAAATGGTTGCGAGTCCATATTATCCACTGTTTCAAGATTTTCACCCTCTGCTGTTGAATGCATCTCCGTTTGATGAGTTTGATAATTTTCAGTGGCTGTTTGTGAATGTTCCGGATTAAGACTGGGATGCTCAAGCATAGGATTTGATTGTTGCTCATCATTTCTTTGTTCGTTTCCGGATGCAGTATCATTATCCCCTCTTTCAGCTTGTATGCTTGCTTGACCGTGAACAATATTCTCCGGATGGAAGTGAAATCCCTCCCTAAGAGTATGACTTCAAATTTGAATGACATAAGTATTAAAACACCATGGTGGTAGCAAAATCAAATATTACCTTATCAAACAATTGGATCACAGTTCCATAGTTATTATCTAATTTTGTGTAATGGTAGAATTTAAATGTTGAATCCCATTCCCAAGTTAGCCGTGGAGGACTAGACATGCACAATTTAGGAGCAAAGCAATACCGAGGAAAAAAACCAGAGAAGGTCCGGGGAAGGGTTCCACCACAAAGGTAAAATATAGGCAAATCTTACCATGCATTTTTACATGAGGCTGCTTTGAGGACTCAAACCCGTGACCTCAAGGACACACGACAATACAATATATAGATAAAATAGTAGGCGAGAACTTTCTCAATATAAGTTCAGCTATTAAAGATATTAACATTTTGGCATGTTGCACAATCCTATTTACTTTATCAATTTAGCAAAATCTGAAGTTTCATTTCTTTTAAATATGCCCTAGACCTCCAATGTAACTCATCTTAAAATCTTGAATAATGAATCAAAATCTATCAATAGGGTCTGATAATTCTCTTCATCTATGGATTAACCACATCGTGCTTGAATGTGCTCCATAAGGTGAATCTGTAAGAGAGACATGATTGACTAGCTCACCGAAAATCAATTTGTCTTTGATGCCAACTGACATGGGTACTTGTGCAACCTCGTATTTGTCGAGTGGGCTCAATCATACAGGATGCGAGTAGCAGGCGCCTAGCTTCACCAGGCACCCACTACTCAGGCTGGTGAGTGAGGGGCGAGTGGAGCCGGCGAGCTCGCACTCGTCCCTCGGTTAGGGGGCGAGTGGCGAGTGCTGACTTCACCAGGCACTCGCAGCCTGGGCGAGATCTCGCATCACGCTCGGCTCGCCGACCAAAGGAGACTTTCTATTTTTCAGTGACATCTTATTTTAGGTCTGCCATTAGCAGTTCCAAACAACGGAGTTTTGTTGTTGGTTGACTAGTTTGGGTTGCGTTTAGTAAAACCGTAAGACAGGATCTCGCTATCCGCAGACCATTACCAGAAAACTATAAATAGACCCCCAAGGGCACCTTTGGAGAAGACCTCTTCTTGGCTTCTCTCCTTTGGCCAGCTTGGGAAGGCAAGAACTTCAGCTCACAATTCATTGTGGTTTCCGGATGGGTAGTCGGGAGCTCTCCAAGCGCTCCGAAGGTGACCGGTCCAATATTGGATTTGGAGGTGAAATGATCTAAGATCTTTCGGGTGTGTGATGGGACCTCCTCTTTGGAAATCAATACTGGTGAAAAGAAGTTGTTTGATGTTATTTTAAGGTTTCTTTAAGATTTTGAGAACAGCGGGTTGTCCGTCCAACCGAAAGAGAATCATATCGCCTCACCGTATTTACGGTCGCCGCAATACCACTGTAAGAAATTCGACTCCATTCAGTTAGACATATCATTTTGAATAATTCATGAATTAAATTATGTTAGAACACGTATACGTAGATACCAATTCTTATTGTTACAAGCAAGCCAACAATAACTAAGATACATATTAATTATGTATTAGATCTCGTTTAACCTAAAATTACGAACCAGATGTCCATCGAGTTAATATAGCAGGACTTTCAATCAGACCATTAGTGTACACAAGTTGGACGTTACCCTTGAGTATCGTGCCAACCACTAGACCAGATCAATCCAGAAAAGAAAAGGCGAGAGAGGTTCACCCTCGCTCTTTTGGTGGAAGCACATCACCGTACTCGCAGGGTCAGTAGCCCTCCATACGAGCTTCTGACTTAGGGTCGATGACCCTTGATTTCATGCGTGGAATCTCTCAGACATGAGTCAGTGTACCTTCCTAGGGACACTCGGTTCAGGGCACCATCAAGTTTGCCACTTAGATTACAGTTTACGGTTTGTGCGCGATCGTCAGTGATAATAAGATTTAATAAGCTATCATGGAATCTGTTAGCATGTACAACAGACATATTTCTGAAATTCCAGAAATCATAACCAGAAGAATTTTGAGAAAAAAAGATACAGAACTAATAATAAGTCAATTACATGATCAAAACAAGAATACAAAATGACAAAATTAATAGTAGGAAATTGTTAAAGGCACCGCCGATTTGGCTAATGGTGTCATTTTGTTAAAGGCACCGCACATGACTAATGGCACCCTAAAATGTTAATTGCACCGCAAAATTTTTAAAGGCACCGTAACATTATGTAAATGATATGATTATTCAAAGTAGAAATCGACTCTTCTGCTCTACTGAATAAAGTTGTGCTCTCAGAATTTTATACATATATAGCGATGATTTCTGAATATTATAGGAGTAATTTTGATTAAACGTTTAACAATAAATCTGTAGGCAAAAGAAATGTCAGCCAGTAGGCATGTTTCTCCGTTCCAGAACTGAGCACCTCTCTGGATTTATCCTTTTACTCAACATTGAAGATGAAGAGAGACACGAACTTGCAGTGTTCTTAGTTCTTTCAGCAATGGGGAAAAATCAATCCGTTATTACCTAGTATGTTGTCCGACAATGAAGATCCAAGGAGAAGGAGGTAGTCGGTGGCCGCCACTGAGAAAAAATGTTTGATCTCTCGAAAACTTGGTTTCTCTGGATCTAAAGATAAGCGGATGTGCCAGTTTTCTCCAAGTAAACGGAAAACCCTAAGCCGAGCAACTAAAGCAACAAAGATGATGGAGGCGCCAGGGTGCACTGCCCTCTTCGATGACCTTCAATCAGGAAGAGGGTTGGAGGAGCCAGCGCCGGGAGATCTGGTTGGAGCCGGTGTCGCTGGAGTTGCGTCAAGGAGGAGATCGCGAAAGAGGTCGGGGGACTCGGGTAGGGTGCGAACAAGATGGTGCCAAAAGGTTTTTTTGTGAGGTTTTTATTTAAGGTGTAATTAAAGCTATTTGAGGTGCCTTTAATAATTCCCTAATAGTATTCAATCTTACATATTTTGTATACAAGAAAAAAATATTTATTTTTAGTGTTGCTAGGAGTAGTCTTTCTTACTCTGCAGTGAGTTTGACCCAGTTGGAACTTGTTTTTACAAGTGTTTCAGGCAAGCTTGTAGATTGCGGCCGACATGTCCGACACGTCAGCCGACGTCATTTTTGGGTGGAATCGCAACGTTACCGCTGTAAGTGGTCTTTTTTGCGTTTTTTAGAATTGCGGCCGACATGTCGGACAAGTCGGTCCGTTATTTCGGGTTATGGCGGCTTATATCAGTTGTGGCGTTTTTAAATGTTTTTGTATAATAGTTTGATTTATTTAATACTTAATAAGTTAATGATTATATAATTAATTATTTATAACTTTATAAGTTTATAACTTAATACTTATTACTTCTCATCAGCCCCGACTCATCACTTTTCGCCTACTTTCGTCTGACTTGCCCTAATCTCCCTCTCTCGTGATTTCTTACTCACTCGCGATTTCTTACTCTCTCGGCCGACGACACTCTGGTTCAGTGATTCTCCGGTGATTCTCGAACCTGGACTGTGTACTTCTGGTTGTTTGGACTTTGTCATCGGCCGTCTTTCGTCGGCCGTCTTTTTATCGGCAATGGTTCTCGACAATTCCTCTATCTCCTCTCCTCTTCTATGGCTCGTCCCCTCGGTACAGTGAGTTTTATCTTTATTTTTAAGTTATATTTGTTAATTTTCCGCATGGTTTTCGGCACCGTAAGTCATTCTTCTTCTTCCTTTTTTCTCGGCTCTAGTCTTTTTCTATCTGTTGCATCTGTTTTCCTTTTATCTGCTGCATTAGGTTATTTTCATTTTCCAGTAAATTTGCAATTGGGCTATTTGTTAATTAGGTTATTTTTACGTTATTTTTCTTCTCGGCTGGCTATTTCTAGCAGATATCTCTACCTCTCTGATATCTCTTTCTCTACTTAACTACTTCTCTGATACTTGTACTTCTTCCTCTATTTCTCTCTTCTTCCTCTACTTCTCTAATATCTCTTCCTCTATTTCTCTCTTCTTCCTCTTCCTCTATTTCTCTCTTCCTCTATTTCTCTCTTCCTTCTCGGCTGGGATTCTAGCATTGTTGGTGTGGGCCATATGACATTGTTGGTGTGGCAAAGCCTTATGACAGTGGGCTGGAATTATGGAATTGTTGTTGTGGTAAGTCCAGCAGTCCCTATGACAGTCAAATGGCATTCTGGCATTGTAGACCTTGTGGAAGTGGCAAATTCTTATGAGAGTTGGTTGACATTGTGGCATTGTGGCTTTGTGGTATTGTGGCTGTGAAAAAATCCTTATGGCAGTCGATTGACATTATGACATTGTGGTTGTGGCCAATCCTTATTGCATTCGACTGACATTGTGGCATTTTGGCAATGTGGTTGTATCTATTCACAATCCTCTCTTTCTTTCTATTTCAAAAATATCTTAAAATGATAACAATTTTTAATGTTTATGTATATTATATTTAGATTCATTCCAAAAAGAAGAATAAACTAGAAAGTCAAAGATTGAATGATCTTGTATTTGTGAAATTCAATTCTAAGCTAAAGTCTAAATATTCTGATCCATCTCGAGACTCATTGTCGGCAAAGAATATTGATGAAGGAAAGGTTGCTGAGTGTTCAACGGGTCCTGCTGATGATGTTGTAGATGATGATGATGATGATAACGAAGTGTTTCCTGGAGAAGGGTTGACTTGGACTCAGATTGGGGACATTATAGATGTTGATGTGGGTTCTGCTTCTAGGGGAAGTGCAAGGCCGGCTTTAAAGCAGGTATACATGGCAAAATCAAAGGGAAAACGACATATGCCAGAGAGGGATGAGAATGAGAGTTCTGAGGAGGACATTGATGATGCTTTAATGATTTACACTTCCGAGGATTATTCAACAGATCAAGAATCTTAATATTATTTAGGTGAGTTGTATTAAGTTAATTCTTTTTTGTCATGTTTTAATCTTTAATATAGTTTAATCCTTACTCATATGTCCGTTCATTGATTGCAGGAAAACAATATATAGATTTATATTAGAGTAGCAATTATGCGGAGCAGTGCACTCACATTTTGGGAATCTTGATATTATTTAGGTGAGTTGTATTAAGTTAATTTTTTTTGTCATGTTTTAATCTTTAATATAGTTTAGTCCTTACTCATATGTCTGTCCATTGATTGCAGGAAAACAATATATAGATATATATTAGAGTAGCAGATTATGCGGAGAAGTGCACTCACATTTTGGGAATAAGGTACAATTATATTTTTAGTTTAATATGATTTTGTGATGTTGTATTACATGATAGAAATTATGCAACGTTTCTTTTTTATTATAAATTGATTAGATGATTGTTAGTAGTTTAACTTTCTTATATGAATTTTAGTTTACACTTGATTAGATAAAATAATTACAATTTAATTAATAATGAATAATATTATGGAATATACATATATATATATATAATTATAATATTATAATCTGACATTATGAAATGTCCTCGATATATGCCTCGCAATCCGACATAAAAAACTCAAATCGACATGAGTCCGACATCTGACATATGCAACCTTGGTCTCAGGTCAGGGGATTCACGTAGGATATGCGGTGTGGTCTACATTGTCGATAGTCTACTTCAGTTGTACCCCTTTTTCGTTGTACTTTGTTTTATTTTCAGACATTATGTTTGTAATTCTTTCATATTTTGGTGTACCATGCTATTCCAGATTTTCAGTATTTCAATTTCATTGCATATTTTCAATTCTAGATGGCTCTATGAATTCAGCTTTTGAGGTGTACTTTTACCCTTAATTTTTCTTACTCTACTTCCGCTGTAAGTTTTCTTTTAATACTTTTATTTATGTCTGCTATGTACCAGTTTTAATATCATTGCTTAATTTACTTCTTATCGCGGGGCCTGAACTGTTGATTTGTTGTTAAACTAGATTGTGGTGTTTCAGAGCATGAATGATACTACATTTTGAAAGCCACCCCCAACCACACCTACCATCTCCCATGCGCCTGCCGACGCGAAGGGCAGGGAGATTATCATGAGTTCTCCAAAGCCCGGGGGAATCCAGTGTTTTAAATAATCTGGTATGGCGACGCAGTTCCCCATATGGAATCTACTCATTGAGGACGACGATCCTAATACTGAGATTGAGGATACGACCAAGGAAGAGATTGTAGTTACTATAAAGGATGGTTGTGCGAGTGATGATGAGAGATCACTGAAGATGGGAGTAGTTAGACGCCTCATACAGACCCCACATGCTGACGAAGATCGGCGACACACCAATATCTTTTTTATATATTTCCCTGGTGCAGACGGTCCCTGCAAATTGGCTATAAATAGTGGAGTTGCGTGAATATCGTGACCCAAAAGGGTCCTGAGCGTATGCGGGTGAAGGATGAACCTCACCCTTTATCGTGTCATTTAGGTCAACAAGACTGCGATCCAAGTCACCTAATGGTGCCTTGTTCAGATCAATCTTGGTACAATTGAGGATTGAGTGTAGTGTGACGTCATACCCATGAATATAGCTCATGTCTTGCTCGGGAGACCCAAGCTATATAATCATGACGCCACATGTCGATCAAACATGTGTATTTTATGATATGCGTCAAAAGATTACGATGTCCCCTACTCAACCCAATGAGAAATCTAAAGATGCATTGAGCCCTCGGTTAGTACAAGCTCCTGGAGACCCCTGCATATCTTGAGACGAAGTGAATTTTTGAGAGATAGGGCTGAGGTGGGTATTGTCTTTGTAGTGGCGAGCATCATGGCTTCCGAGCGCCCTCCCGAGACCCCCCAGCCACACCCGATCGTTTGTCATATTCTAGAAGAGTTTGCTGATATTATGCCCGACGAGCTACCACTGCTATGTGGCATTCGACACTTCATCGACTTTGTCCTAAGAGCTTCGCTACCAAACCTCCCCCATTATTAGATGAATTCCAATGAACACATTGAGCTCAAGAGGCGGGTCGATGAGCATCTCCAGAAGCACTTCATTCGCGAGAGCTCGAGTCCATGCGTTGTCCCAACCCTTCTTACCCCTAAGAAGGGTGGTGGTTGGCGCATGTGCATAGATAGCAGAGCTATCACCAAGATTGCTGTGAAATGCCGCTTTCTTATCCACAGGCTCAACGACTTATTAAACATGATGTCAGGCGCCAAGATTTTCTCAAAGATTTGCCTTTGTAGTGGGTACCGCCAGATCTGAGTTTGGGAAGGAGGTGATTGGAGGATCGCCTTTAAGACCAAGAGCATTATGTATAAGTGGTTAGTCATGTCATTTGTGCTATTAAATATCCGGAGTACCTTATGAGAATCATGACGCAAGTGTTGCTATCCCACATGGGTAAGTTTTAGTTATATACGCCCATGACATTCTGATATACAGTCAGACACACACTAACCACCTTAAGCACTTGAGACTCTTGTTTGATATCCTCCGAAAGAAGAAACTATTTGTGAATTTGAAGAAATGTTAATTCCTCTCCCAGTCAATCCACTTATTAGGATTTATTGTCTCCACCACTGGAGTATCCATTGACCCCAAAAATGTCAAATCCATTCGCGAGTGGCCCATACCTTAGACTATTCATGAGCTTGTAAACTTTCATGGACTTGCTACCTTTTATAGGAGGTTTGACGATTATGTCTCATTTAACGAGTTGCCACCGCAAGGGCGAATTTTAGTGGACTACAGTGGCCACTTAGGCATTGGAAGAGATTAAAGAGAAATTGACGACCACCCCAGTTTTGAGACTGACTTCTGAAGGTTGCATCAAGGGAATTGTTGGTTACTCAGACGACAAATTGCATACTACTTATGACTTCTATGCAACTCAGGCTAAAAAGTATAAACGAGCTACTAGTTTCAAAATTGTTCATGGTTCGGCTAAATCCGGAACGGTTACCTTCGGGCACCGTAAAAAAGTTAGCTAGCCGTATAACTGATCCCTTTAGAGTGGTGAAGCGGATTGGACAAAATGCGTATGAACTTGAGATGCATTCCGTTTGGAGAGCAAATCTGGTTTTTAACGTAGCTGATCTGACTTTATTCCACGATCATCTACATGAGTCTTTAAAATTTTCATTGACTTCTCCTTCATTTGATTCTTCTGGGTTGGCGAGTGAGAGTGAGGAGCCACATTCAGGATATACCGACATTCTTTCAGTTGCAGACACGTCATCTGCGCTTCTTTCGTTTTCTACTGACAGTTTTCATGTAGAGATGAGAGTGTCCACTAATGATGATGATTTTCAGAGATACTTGGTTCGTTGGCACGGCAGACCAGAGACCGACACCAGTTGGGTCTTGGTTGAGGAGTTACATCGTATGGATGCTGATCTTCTACAGCACTATCACTCGGAGCGCTCAACAAAGAAGAGTGATTTCGAGAGGGGGACAGTTGGTGGAGACCAGCCCAAATCAGGTCGACGCAAAAATGCCTGACGTCGCACCCGATCAGATCTGTACCAGCCTTGAGCCTTGCATGATTTATTCGTGTCATGTTGTATTATTTGTCATGTTGTATTTCTTTTTGTATGCGTGTGAAAATATGTATATATATATATGATACATACAACTATATGTATATATATATATAGAAATAATTACCCAAACCTCCCCTGTAAAATAGCATAATTAGTGAGAGCACCCCTCTTATTTTCGAAATTACAAAAAACTCCCCTTAAGTTTTCATTTCATTACCAAAACCTCCCCTGGTCTTTTTGTTTCATTGCATCTATGAAGAAAAATACCCCCCTGGACACTGTTCACCCAGGGGGTGTTTTTGTGCATGGATGTTATGAAATTAAAACTCCAGGAGAGGTTTTTGTAATGAAATGAAAACTTTAGGGAAAGTTTTTGTAATTTCAAAAATAAGAGGGGTGCTGTCAGTAATTTAGTAAAGTTAGAGGGGAGGTCCCGGTAAATGGCCCTATATATATATATATATGTTAAGTGCCGGTGCAGGTCTCCCTCTCTAAAATGATGAACAAGCGCCGGTTCAGCACAGCTCCAGCCGGCCCAAATAGTTTTCTTCTCCAGTGGACGGGTCTCCTTCCCGAGTTCAGCAAAACAGCGAGCCGCAGGTTTAGGTCAACTCCCAACCCGCAAAAACTCGCCTCTTCCCCGACATTTCCGAAGATCCAGAGCTTGGCGCGAGTCGGAGTCGTGTTCCCCCCGCAAACTCCAGCACCATGCCGCAACTTCCGAGGATCCAACTGCCGCCATGTCCAATCCTGAACAACACCACGGATTCAGCCCCATGCCTCTTTCACCATGGCCATTCCTCCATGAAGCCAAAGGTTTCCTGTTGCCTATAAAAAGATGAATAATCTGTTTCTGTGGAAATGGTGAATGTTGAAGATTGAATATTGAAGTTGATTGTTGTAGTTGCTGCCATTTGAGAGGGAGCTTGCTATAGATTACAGTTGTTGTTGTTGTTTCCGGTTTGCGAGGAAGCTGAACAGTTGTGTTAGAGTTTTTGTAAGTGTTGCTGTTGTGTTTGCTTCGTGTTGGAGAGTTGTGGAAGATGAAGTGTGTTGGAGAGTTGTGGAACATGAAGTGTGTTGGAGAGTTGTGGAACATGAAGTGTGTTGGAGAGTTGTGGAAGATGAAGTGTGTTGGAGAGTTGTGGAAGATGAAGTTTGATGTGCTTTGCCTTCCCGTTTGACTTAGCTGAGTCCAGTGAGAGGCTCTCTTAGTTAGATTATATTTTTCATAATTAAAGTTAGAAGAAATCAGTGGGTTGATTTGCTGTGAGTTATGAATAGGAAAATTGGATATCATATTCTGTTAGAGATTACATGGAGTCACTTTTGTGGGGAGAGTTAGTGAATGAGATTTAATTCTTGTGTTTAGAGATTCCATAGAATCTCTTGAGCGTGAGAGTGAGTTTAGCTTGTTTAGTTTGTGGCTTTTTTACACTATTGAGTGTTTGAGATTCCGCGGAACCACTTTCGTGTGAGAGTGAGTGAAATTTCTCCTTGGTGCCCGTGTGCGATAGCGGCCGACCTCGGAACAGAAGATCGAAGGTGACGAGGAATTCCTCACGTGATCGTCATCGACTTCGAATACGGAAAAACGTCTCTTTTCGTAGGTAATTGTTTATTTCTCCTCCTTTGTGTGTACCTATATATTTTCTTGTAGGACAATAGATTCATTGTTAGATTCTCGCCCGAATATTGTCAGCGAACGCTACGTCGAAAACTTCAAACAGAAACGTATTTGGAGTTCAAGATTTTCATTTTGCTACAGCAATGGGAACAAAATCAAAGTTGCAAACTTGCTTCACCGGATTCAGAATTGAACCATTATTTTAAGACAATCCAATTTTTTAACAAAAATAGTTTTTTTGTGCTTTACAAAAAAACAAACGTTGTTTAATTTCATAAAGTCTGCGCAACACCCGCTCAAATTAATTTTGCAAAATTCATACCTTATTGCACGCATTTAGGGTTTCCTTGAAAAAGCCGACAGGCGCGCAAACCCTACACATCGTCCTGCATCAATTTGGTATCAGAGCTAAGTTCCGAAATTTTTCTATATTTCGGAATCCGCTCTGCGTAGAATAGGAACCCCGCATAACAATTTATTTTTCAAAAAAAGGAGATTTTTTTTCATACTCACCCATTTTCATTTTATTACTTGTCTTGTATGCATCTGTGTAGTGATCGGTTAGAGAGATGTGTCGAGTTGAACGTGGTCAATCGAGTCGTGGAAACGAAGGGAATGAATCACTCCTGTGATTTTTACCTTTCGCCCACCATTTGACGGCGTTAGCCGAAGTTATACACCAAATGCGAGACGTGTTCGAAAACCTTAGTGTTATGGTGAATAGTGTAAATGTACCCCCCTTGAGTTTCAATGTCACCTCCAATTCGAGATGAACATTTTGTTAGACCCCATTACGAAACCCCATACCACTATGTAGAAAGATCTACATTAAGGAAAAATCCTCTATTTGAGGATCACGAATTCACTTAGACTCACTCTCATAGTTCCCCATCAAGGAGATCTTTACGATACTTTGATGATTATACTCGATCACCATACATCACTTTCAGAGATCGCGTTGATACACCAATACGTTATCATTATGCTAGAGACGATCAGTATGATGATTGTCGTCATTCTTATCCTCGCACTTGAGTGGATCCTATTAGTCCTTCGACCAAATATTATGAGAATAGAGTTCAGTATCACTCCAGTTATCGACACTATACGTCACCACTATATGAGGAACCTGAGTCTGTATATGTGCAACCACCATCACACGTTCGTAGAACTCACGACCACCCACGAGCATGTCATGATTATGGTATGGACGATCATCATGACCCTCAAGATACCTATAGAGGACACTCTCGTCAAGATTACATCACACATCGTGATCCTCCTAGTGTTCCAAAAACGAACATGATGATAGCCATTAAGAGTCAGCGAGAGCACTCCTCTTCCCAAAGCAGGGAAACTTCACCCACTCTGTCTGATATTCTAATACAGGATGTGTGGATTCAACCCCCACGAGAGTCTGCTCCACTTAGTGAAGCTTCCCTAGATTCTATATCTACATTGAATGAAGAAGATTCACATACTTCACCTGAGATTTTAGATTCTCCATTGAGTGAAGAATTTTCGCACACTTCAACCCGATAGCGCACCGAGTCACATCACGATCGAGAGCCGAGAGTTTTGTAGTGATCTCGAGATTGTCACCTTTCCCTTTTCCGAGAGCCCGACCCCTTCTGAAGATTTACTTCTGGAGGGTCAGCACTCTACTGATGGGTTCTTTGACGACCCTCTTATTGAGCCTCCAAATGAGCGACCTCGTCCTTGTGTGGATGAGATTCGTGTGAGTAACACACTTATGAATTTTAAGACATTGACACCTTTTTCATTAGTGCCTCTGATGTCGACAGATGATTTTGAGTGTGATATCCATATAATAGGGTTTGATCGTAGCCATCTGGTCACTCGCACTCTAGATGAGTTATGGGACGTACCACCTGCTGACTATCGTATTCGAGATGAGTTTTCATATGTCTCACCTGGTGAACCTCCTGATGTCTCACATTCCCTTAGTAAATTTGTCATGATTGTCACACTTCACGCACATTATCATTTTTATGAGAGCACTCTGTGTTTTTGGAGCCTATGCAGGTTCTCATTGTGTTTGCGATGAATTTTATTACCTCTCCCGGTGAACCCCCAGATGAAACACATATGGGTACGCCACACATTTGAGATGTATCTATCCTGAGTAGCACTGCCGAGTTTGAGATGCACTGACTGATTCGTTGATTTTACATTTTATCACTTGCACTTGAAGAGAGTTCGTACACCATATTGACACATCTGGTCACTGATGTCTCAGATTTATACTTGAGTGTTCATCGCTCCCCGTGATGAATTCTTTTATGAACCGCCTTCTGAGCCTTCCGATCATGTACCTATCTCAGGAGTTTTTTTAGTATCTAAAATCACTGGTTTGTGGCGTTAGTCGTGTTAGTAGTTCATCTTTTGCATTTGCATGATTTGCATATAAAAAACATTTGAGCGGAAAATTGCATACTACTTATGACTTTTATGCAACTCGGGCTAAAGAGCATAAAAGAGCTACTAGTTTCAAAATAGATGACTTGGTCATGCTTCGGCTAAATCCGAAACGGTTACCTTCGGGCACCGTAAAGAAGTTAGCTGACCGGAGAACTGGACCCTTTAGAGTGGTGAGGCGGATTGGGCAAAATGCGTATGAACTTGAGAAGCATCCGGTTTTTAACGTAGCCGATTTGACTTTATTTCACGATCATCCGCATGAGTCGTTAGATTTTCCATTGTCTTCTCCTGCATTTGATTCTTCTGGGTTGGTGAGTGAGAGCGAGGAGCCACATTCAGGACATACCGACATTCTTTCAGTTGCTGACACGTCACCTGCAGTTCTTTCGTTTTCTACTGACAGTTTTCAGGTAGAGATGAGACAGTGATCACTACTGATGATGGTTTTCAGAGATACTTGGTTTGTTGGCATGACAGACCAGAGACCAAGACCAGCTGGGTCTTGGCCGAGGAGTTACATTGTATGGATGCTGATCTTCTACAACACTACCACTCGGAGCACTCACCAGAGATGAGTGATTTAGAGAGGGGGAGAGTTGGTGGAGACCAATCCAGATCAGGTCGACGCAAAAATACCCGACGTCGCACTCGACCGGACCTCTACCGGCCATGAGCCTTCCATGAATTATTTGTCATCTTGTATTTCTTTTTATGTGTGAAAATATGTATGTATATATATATATACTAGCATCTTCGAACGGGCTTCGCCCGTTCTCGATGCGTCGTTGCGGGCTTCGCCCGCTTGACCCCTCAGCGGGCTTCGCCCGCCCCCTGGCGCGCTTCGCCCGCCCTCGGCGCGCGAAGCCTAATTATAAAAGCATTTAAAAGTATTTTAATAATTTTATTAATTATAAAAAATATAAATTACTAAATTAATTATTAAATAAAAAGGGAAAAAAACGCATCCCGCCCCCGCCCCCTCACGGACTCGATGTGTCGTTGCGGGCTTCGCCCGCTTGGTATTCAGGCGGGCGAAGCCGGCGAACCCGCCGGGGGGCGCCGGGCAGGCCGCCGGCGGCTCCGCCGCCGGCGGCGGGGGTGAGTCCGTGAGGGGCGGGAGGGGCGGGAGAGGCGGGAGGGGCGGGAGGGGCGGAGGGTATCAGGTTTTTCTTCAGGATGAACAGTGCAGGGGCCTGGGATGTGGATATTAGCAGGCCAGATATTATAGATTCAATGTCCAGATTTGATTTCCTGGAGATCGGACGGTCCAGATCACTTTCATGGTGTGCTCCAAATATGGCTATTGTATTATATAATAAAGATATATATATATATATAAGAAAAAAGAGAGAGTTATCTGTTTTAAATATATATAATACCTTTAGGTATGTATATATATATGTATATATATACATATATGTTAAGTGCCGGTTCAGGTCTCCCTCTCTAAAATGATGAACAAGTGCCGGTTCAGCACAGCTCCAGCCGGCCCAAATAGTCTTCTTCTCCACCGACCGGGTCTTCTTCCCGAGTTCAGCAAAACAGCGAGCCGCAAGTTTAGGTCAACTCCCAACCCGCAAAAACTCACCTTTTCCCCGACATTTCCGGAGATCCAAAGCTTGGCGCGAGTCGGAGTCGTGTTTCCCCCGCAAGCGCCAACACCATGCCGCAACTTCCGGGGATCCAACTGCTGCCATGTCTAATCCAGCACGACACCACAGACTCAGCCCCATACCTCTTCCACCATGGTCGTTCTCCATGAAGCCGACGGTTTCCTGTTGCCTATAAAAAGATAAGTAATCTGTTTCTGTGGAGATGGTGAATGTTGAAGATTGAAGATTGAATATTGAAATTGATTGTTGTAATTGTTGGTGTTACCATTGTGATCTGCAAGTGATCAAACATGTAGGTCTCAATGCCAACTCAGTATGAGCCTATCAGGGTCGCACATAAGATTGTGGAGAAATTGAGAGATTGGATTTGTATGGTTTAGCTCATATGATGAGTTGATAAGACTTAGTTCAACCTAGATTAATGGCGTCGAGTGCGTTGAGACCAGTCAACGTCTTCGTCGAGTTAAGCGTTAACTCGTTGAATGGCGACGTTGAGTGTGTTGAGTATATTCAACGGTTCGTCGAGTCAAAGTGTTGATTCGACGAATATGACACTTAAGCGTTGAGTGTGTTGACTATACTCGGCAATTCGTTGAGTCAAGGTGTTGATTCGACGAGTCTGGGTCTCAGGCGTTGAGTTCACTCAACGCCTTCGTCAAGTAAAGGGTTTGCTAGACGAATCTGGCACTTAGGCGTTGAGTGTATTGTGTTCACTCGACGCCATTCGACGAATCTGGCTTTTGACGTTGAGTGCGTTGAGTGCACTCAACGCCATTCGTTGAGTATGAATGATACTCGACGATTCGTCGAGTATGACGCAGAAAGAGTTGACAGAGTTGGGTCCACTCGACGCCTTCGCAGAGTCAAGTGTTGATTCATCTGAGGATGGCGTTGAGTTTGTCGTGTATCCTATAGATACTCAACGATTCGTCGAGTGTGGAATGATACTCGACGATTCGTCATGTATACTGTAGATACTCGACGATACGTCAAGACAAGGGTTGTCTAGCCGAATCTTGTACTCTAAGTCTTGGGTCTGCCAATAGCGACGTGAACTGTTCTGTTTATTTCTTGGGTATAAATAGAAGTCTTTAGGGTTTCTTAGAGATATATTAACTGTTCATTCTGTCTAAACACACGAGCCATACTGTGTGAAAAGACGGAAGCCCTAGAATCCTGACAGAAGCTGTTCCGCCTTTCGTCGTCGCTGTTGCTGATCCCGATCCCGGCGAGTGTCGTCGCTGCCTCTCCTTCAACAAATCTAGCAGTCTGTGGAGACGTTGAGTGTCCTCTCCCGACCTAGTGCTTGTTCGACAAGTAGCTACGGGTTCTCCCGATCGTGTGGATTTCCTGTAGAGACGCGGATATTCTTTCTACGCTCAGGACTCAAGCCGCTAAGTGGTCGGCCGATTTTTCTGGAGCACCAAAGTTGAGTATAGACTCAATCCCTCAAAGGTAATTTTATTTCACCGCATTTACTTCTTGATTAATGTTCATCGCTAGATCCGAACTCTTTTGGAGTTTTTTTGTTTCTTAATTCTATTGCGTGCACAAGTGTTGTGTCATCCTAGCAAAACTCAACAGTAGTTGATGCCATTTGAGAGAGGGCTTGTTGTAGCTTATAGTTGTTGTTTCCAGTTTGAGAGGAAGCTGAACAGTTGTGTTAGAGTTTTTGTAAGTGTTGTTGTGTTTGACTCCTGTTGGAGCGTTGTGGAAGATGAAGTTTAACATGCTTTGCCTTCCCGTTTGAGTTAGCTGAAGTTTTTGTAAGTGCTGTTGTTGTGTTTGACTCATGCTGGAGAGTTGTGGAAGATGAAGTTTGATGTGCTTTGCCTTCACGTTTGAGTTAGTTGAGTCCAATGAGAGGCTCTATTAGGCTGCGTTTGGCACGGCTTATCGTGACTTATTTGCTCTGGCGAAGTTGGACAAAAATGTCATCGTCACACTAAAATATTATGCCCCAAACTAGTTTTTTTTTTGTAATGGTAGTAATATTTGTAATACCAAACATATATTCTACGATAATGACGTTTTTGTCCAACCTCACTAGAGCAAATAAGTTGTGATAAACCGCGTCAAACACAACCTTAGTTAGGTTATATTTTTCATGATTGGAGTTAGGAGAAATCAATATGAATAGGAAAATTGGATATCGTATTGTGTTAAAGATTAGGTGAAGCCACTTTTGTGTGGAGAGTTAGTGACTGAGATTTAATTCTCGGTTTAGAGATTTTGTGGAACCACTTGAGCGTGAGAGTCGGTTTAGGTTGTTTAGTTTGTGTCTTTTTTACACTATTGAGTGTTTGAGATTCCGCGGAACCACTTTCGTGTGAGAGTAAGTGAAATTTCTCCTTGGTGCCCGTGTGCGATAGCGGCCGACCTCGGGGCGGGAGATCGAAGGTGACGAGAAATTCCTCGCATGATCGTCATCGACTTCGAATACGGAAAGACGTCTCTTTCTGTGGGTAATTGTTTCTTTCTCCTCCTTTGTGTGTGCCTATATATTTTCTCGTAGGACAATAGATTTATTGTTGGGTTCTCGCCTGAGTATTGTCAACAAACGCTACGTTGAAAACTCCAAACAAAAACGTATTTGGAGTTCACGATTTTCGTTTTGCTACGGCAAGTGGAATGGAACGAAAGTTGCAAACTTACTTCCCCAGATTCAGAATTGAACCATTATTTTAAGGCTCTGTTTGGCTCAGCTGTAGCGACTGCAGAAGCAGTGGTGAGAAACAGTGGTGGAATAATCAGCTGTTTTGCAGAGTGGTGGCAGAATCTGTGAAACTGTTTGGATGAACAGCTTTTGCAGAGCTGTTTCAAACAGAGAAGCGCCACCGAAAAATACATATATCATTATTGAATTCTTGCAAAATTGTAATCAACATTCAATAAATCAATAGAAAAAAAATCAGAGTCTGGCTTAAACTCGTCATTTTTTTTTCCTTTTTCCAAATGTCAACATAAAAATTATATTGTCAACTCAAAAGCTGCGAAGCTACCAACTGCCTTGAATATATCTATCCTCGCCACATCTTTTCCATTGATGACGATATGGAAAACCCTTTTCCTGGCGGCATTGATGCTGGAATCGAGCTCGGCAAAGTGGAACCAAACCATATAATCCAGCCTCGTGTCCACCTGAGGCAGGTATTCGAGTCCGACGCCGAGCAGTTCTGGAGTGACGGCCGTGAGGTATAGCTGCGTTGGAAAGTAATTGTGTGCATGAGCAGTGTCGAGCACCCGGTGGCCGCCGGAGGAGAGGGCTTTCACTTCAATACCCGGGTCATGAAAATTGGGTCACGAAAATTGACGCGGTGGAAGGAATCGCCGAGAAGGGGGCTGCGGAGGTTTTCGCGGAATAGGGGCAGAATAGCAGCGGGGTGAGTCACGCGATTTGGAGCCGTGCAAAATTTTCACGACTCCAAATCGCGGGAAAAGAGCGGGAGGAGGGCGGTGGTGGTTTCTGCTTGAGGGGGCAAAAATTTTGTTTGGCGGAGCTGTTTGAAAAACCACGGCACACCGGCGCAAAAACGCCCCGCCAAACAGAGCCTAAGAAAATCCAATTTTTAACAAAAATTAGTTTTTTTTGTGTGATTTACAAAAAACAAACGTTGCTTAATTTCATATAGTCTATGCAACACTCACTCAAATTCTATTTTGAAAAATTCATACCTCATTGCACGCATTTAAGATTTCCAAAAAAACCGACAGACGCGCAAAACCCACGTGTTGTCCTGCATCAAAGGGAGCACGCATAAACAACATCAAAATATGCAATAAGAGATAGAGAAGAGAATGGCTTATGTAGCGATCTTCTTGAAACTGTCTGCATGCACCAACTTCCCGGGTTTGAGACCATGGGGGAGTCTCGTGTGTGTCTTCTCCGGAAATCTATCTATGGTTTCAAATAGTTTACTCGAGCTTGATTTGAAAAATTTAGTAACGCTGTTCGTGAGGTTGGATTCAAGTGGAGCTCGGCTGACTTCTCTATTTTCACTCGTCATCGATCAACCGAGACTGTCATTCTCCTGGTCTATGTGGATGATATTTTGACTAGTGATAACTCCACAAGGATACAAAAAATCAAACAACACTTAAATTATGTCTTCCAAACAAAAGATCTCAGAAATCTGCGATACTTCCTTAGACTTGAGGTAGCAAGACGACTTGATAGACTTGTCCTATCACAACGGAAGTACTGTCTTGACCTTCTTCAAGATGTTGGCTACTCAGGGTGCAAACTGGCAGAAACTCATATGAATGTCAACCACAAGTTGTGTGCTCATGAATCTGACTCTGATTTACTGCTTACGAATCCAGAGTACTATCGACGCCTTGTAGGAAAATTGATATAACTAACGGTTACAAGACCCTATATCTCATTTGCTGTTGGAGTGGTCAGTCGTTTTATGCCTACTCCACGGATCTCTCATTTCCAGGCAGTCGAACGTATCCTTAGGTATTTGAAGACTGCTTTTGGACAAGAACTCGTATTTAGAAAAGCATTTTGATATCCAGCGGATGTATGGGCCAATTGCGATGAACAACTAAGGAAATCAGGACTCGAACAGATTTAGCTTGGCGACTGGAGAGAAAGTTTCATCACAATCAAGGCCTTGTTGTTAAGTGAACCCCCGGACCACAAGCTGAGCTTTTAGGCATTCAACAGTTTCGTCCAGAGCATGTTTGATTACAAAGACCCATTTACAGCTAACACAAGACTGTCCTGGAGGAAGGGGGACCAAATGCCATGTTTGGTTTGCCCAAAGGGCAGTCATCTCGTAATCCATAGCAGCACGCTACCCTGGATGTTGATGAGCCTTCTGCGCAGAGTTAAGTATAGAGATGGAGGATAGAGCGAGAGCAAATATGAGGAGAGGTGGGGATAACTGATGTACAAACACATAATTCGTCAGCGGATGAGCCGTAAAGGTTGATGCTGGATCGACAGGCCGCGAGATAGCATTGGTAGAAGGTAGTTATTGTAGGCAAGGTTGCCAAGATCGAGATCCAAGATGAGATCATTTCGAGGTAGGATTGAATGAGATAGTAGGGTTGAATCGAGGATTGCTTTACAAAATCTGCCGAGACGACCACTTTACCATTGGTGGGAGCTAACACACAAACTTTTTGAGTGCAAGAGTAGCCCACGAACATACATTTCACGCGGGGCAAACTTATCCGTGGGTGGACCAAGATTATGGGCATAGCAGGCGCATTCAAAGAAAAGTGAGGGTAAATGTGGATTTTGAAGGAAATAGAAGACTAAACGGAATGGCAAAGCTGAGCATGGAGGAAGACATGCAATTGATGAGATGACATGTTGAAGACACAGCGAAGTTCTAGTATAGTATGGGAACCTGCATTTGAATCATTAGTGACCGAGCGACATCAAGAAGATGCCGATTTTTTCGCTCGGCTACGTCATTCTGTTGAGGAGTATAAGCGCACAAAATTTGATGGATAATGTCAAACTCAGTACATAAATTAGAGAATGCCCGGCTTGTATATTTGCGTGTATTATCAGTGCAAACGATTTTTAAGGAACAGGAGAACTGAGTTCGAATTTCAGTAATAAAGCACGAAAGATAGAGGTAAGTTTAGCACGATCACGAATTAAATATAATCATGTTAAGAGAGAATAATCGTCAATAAAAGTAACACAGTAACGATAACCAAACATACTAGGGGTGTTATAGGTTCCCCAAATATTGGAATGCACTAAAGATAAATGAGTATCCTCCGAGTACAAGTAAGACTAAAAGAAGTACGATGTTGTTTGCCAAAGATACATGATTCACAAGTAAACTCATGCAGGGAGACATCCGGAAGATCTTTCTTGAGAATCTGGAGGAGAGTATGCCCAAGACGACGATGTCAATCAACAGAGGAGACGGCGGAGAGAACAGAAGGAGGAACCATCCAGAAGATAGAGCTCATTAGATAGCCGCTTTTTACCAATGATATTGTGTTTGTCGATCCTGCATAACAAAGGAAGAAAGTGAGAATTTAACACAACAATCAAGTTCCTGAGTAAGTCGACTAACAGATAGCAGGTTAAATGGTGATCCCGAAACATGAAGGACCGAAGACAGAGAGAGGGTGGGTGTGAGAGGTATATCTACAGCGCTAGAAACCGGGGTGGTATCACCATTGGCCACGGTGATGAACTTTGGATGTGTAGACAACCAGTATTAAGGGGGTTTCTGCGAATTAATATGGTGTGTGACACCCGAGTCCACGATCCAGTGGGAGCTCCGGGATAGACAGGATATACCTTCATTGGAGATCGACGCAACAGATCCAGATGAGCGAGTAATCACCCCTTGGAGATGTTGGAGCTTGGTGCATAGAGAATTGATGTCATTGCGGGTGGAGGAGGCAGAATCCATTGTGGTAGTAGTAAGAGGAGGCTCGGTTGTAGTAGAAGCAACAAGATGTGGACGCAGACCATGTTTGCGATAACAGGTGGCCTCAAGGTAACCATCCCGACTGCAATAAGTGCATTTAAAGGAGGATTGTCCAGCACGTCCTCGTCCCCGAGACGTTTTGCGACCCCCACGGGCCGAGGAACCACGAGCCGTAGGAACTGGTGTAGGTTGTTGGAGGAGAGTCAGAGAGAGTCACAGGAGCATCCGATGTCGGGGTAACCTTCAGAAGCATAGAGCAAACATCCGACAGCAAAAGAGTTGTAAAGGAAGAAAGAATCTGAGCTCAAACACTGTGCAGATGAGCAAGAACACGGGTCATCATCATAGCAATCCTGATCGCTTCTTTTTGTGCCCGTTGGGCAACCAAATCGGTGGTAGGGGGCAGATGATGTATCTAGGCCTCAACAAGAGTCTTGGCCCTGACAACAAATGAGGTCATATCGCATGGTGCCTCGGGATCAAGGATTTAAAGATCGATAATGATGTCAAACAAGTGTTGAAGACTGTTCTGGCTAGAATAGAGGGAGTGGAGCTCCTCCCACATTGCCTTGGCCGTTTTATGAATCATGATACATGGTCATCTTGTATGGCTTGGTGTCCATTGAGTTGAGAAGCCAGAATTGGACACGACCGTCATCACGGAGCCACTCATCAGTGGGTGCGGTAGAAGTAGTACGTGTCAGATGATGAAGAAGTCCTTTTGTCTGCAGTACACGGCGAACAAAGTGCACCAATTCCACAAAATTCTGCTTCCCACTGAGAGAGATGGTGGTAATCCGAAGTTCATCCCGAAGTTCAGGAACAGGTGCAGCAGCACAGGCTAGAAGAGAGGAGGCCACGGTTGAATCCAGGGAGTAACCCTGGCGAATAGAGAAAGAGGCAAGACAAGGAGACGGGAACTGGTGGTTAAGACCTTGCGGCTAGGCGACCTTGCGGCTAAGGTAAGGCAAAGAATCCAAGGAGACGCGGACTAAGGCAAAGAGTCCGCGAAATTCAACGAATATGGGGAAGCGATCTTGCGGCTAGGCAAGATAAGCTAGCGGCAAGGGAACGATCTGGAAGTCGGCTAAGCCAAAGAACTGCGGTCTCCAGTGGAGTGGTACACACATGGATCTCGTTGCTAACAAAGCTTGTGGTGAGCAAAACTTATGGCAAGGCGGCAAGACAGGGGCAAGGGTGGAGGCGTGCGGCGAGAATAGAAAGAAAGAGGGACCCACGGGCAGGGGACCAGTAAATATAAAAGCCAAGGGGAAGAAGGAGAAAAGTGGAAGTCATGAGAGTATGAAAGAGGCGGCTAGAGAAGGGTCAGACCGCAGGCCTGTGAGGGTAGAGAGAAGAGGGCAAGCAGGCAGTCAAAAAGGAACAAACTGCAGGAAGGATCCTTTGGGTCTGATACCATGTAGAGAAATATAGAAACAGGGCGAAAAATGATCACAATTTTATTAAGCTCTCTAAATTATTACAAACTACAAGTATGTGTACATATAGATAGGAAGAGAGAGAGAGGGAATCTCGCTCCAAAGATGTGGGACAAAACAAGAATACTAAGTGGGCTTATAATTGGGCCACACTTGTTGGGCTTTTACATAATTTTCTCTAACATTCTCTAACCAAAAGTAATTCATGAGTTATAAGAACCAGCCATTCAATTTGAGTGAAAGAAGAAAAATACGGTATTATAATCATATAAGGAAAACACCAGATATTTTAAGGGCGTTGATGTTCGCAGACTGTGAATGGCTATTTATACCCAACTAGTAAATATCTTTTATTCATTTTTAGGCCTCCTAAATCTAATAACCGCAGACCCCCCACTCGGGTGCTCTAGCGTACGTGTCCTCCGGCACATCTCACGCCTCCAGCAGTCGGCCGACCACAATTTAACTTCAGTCACCCATTTCACCAAATTTTGAAGCCTCCTTGACCGGCGGATAGCATTGCCATTCACTTTCGCCCCCTTCCCCGAATTCACCCACGACTCCAGTAGCCGCCTAACTGTTGCTTTACTCTGATCGCACAGTTCGTCAAACTTCCAAATCCCCTTGGTCGTCAGTTACCTTGTATTTAGGTCCTTCGTCTTATTTGTGTCTATGAAAACCCTGGGTAAAAAATTTATATGTTTAGATTCGCCGCATAGCATTTTTGTGTTCATTTGAGTTATCTTACCCATTTCAACATTGTTATTTAGAATTAATTGAAAAAAGGGTTTTGCTTCATATATTTGGTCCGATAGCGTAGCTTTTATTATCCGTCTATGCCTAGTATTTTAGACATTGAGAAGTATGGTTTCTTAATGCCTCTACATTTCATTATTCCTTTCAAAAATATAGCATGATCAGAGTTTTTTTGTGTTCTTTTTGTTGTGTTTATACTTCCATTAGATAGGAATGAGTTCAAAGGATTTGATGTTGTTGGCAAATGAGGAATCTTCAAAAGACACATTAGATGTTGGAACGTACTTTACCATGAATTTGAATTTTCAAAGTAAAGAAGATTTGGTTGAGTGTGCTCGGATAAACAACAACACTCAAGCCATTATCCCACTATAGTGTGGTTGGCTATATGGATCCTTTGTTGTCATTATTCCCTATCTTTAGTCAAATTTCTCAAATGATCAATATTCATAAGGGTGACTAAATTTTACGATGACCATCTACCTAACACAACCATCACCATTTTTCATTCGAGCTTGAGCTCGGATAATTGTAAAAAAATTGGGGTTTGTTATTATTATTCTGAGGGAAAGTAAGTCACAGTCAAAGGTTGTGACAGCCTAGTTTCCTCATGATAGTCAAAATAAGAAAAGGCAGGTGAAGCAAAATATTTGAAAATCAAGTCTCAAACGTTGTGAGTGTAAGTTTGCATTTAAAAGACATAGAGAAGAGAATAATGAATGGAAAATAGAAGTTAAGTATGGTATGCACAATCATGAGTTTGTTTATCTTGAAGCACACACATATGTTGGTAGGCTAGATGAAATAAATATAAGATAGTTGAAGAGATGTACAATGTTGGATGTGACAACAACACTCAAGCCTTTATCCCACTATAGTGGGGTTTGCTATATGGATCCTTTGTCATCATTGTGCCCTATCTTTTGTCATAATCTCACTAAAGCCCAAGTACATCATGTCTTTCCTTATAGTTTCATTCCAAGTCCTAATCGGTCCCCCTCCCTCGTTTAACATGCCTAGTGACTAGACTCTCACAACGTCTAACAAGTGCCTCTAATGGTCTCCATTGTACATGTTCAAACCATTTTAGTAGAGCTTCCCGCATCTTCTCTGCAATTGGGGCTACTCATGTCTTATCACTGATACATTCATTCCTAATTTTATCCAGTCGTGTGTCCACACATCCAGCTAAGCATTCTCATCTCCGCAACTCCCATTTTTTGATCATGTACACAATTCACTGCTCAACACTCAGAACCATAGAACATCGCGGGTCTAATTGTTGTACGGTAAAACTTGCCCTTACAATGTTGGATGTCAACGTAAAATTTTGTGCGCATTAAAAAAGAGAATTCTAGAAAATACTACAGTCATTCAAACTATCTACAATGAGAAGGCTAAGCTATGTAGAACTAAATTTGATGGTGGAACTCCAATCCACAACATTTACTTAAGCGCATTAATATTTCTGAATATATTAGTTTCACTCGCTTGCATTTGGAAAGTTTGTTTTTATGCATCCAACTTCAGTTCGATTAAGTAATATGTTCTCAAATATTTTTTCTACTTGATTGCACTTACACGACCAAGGATCATTTGAGAAACTGTGTATGAGCAAAAAATGGGAGTTGCGAAAATGAGAATGCTTAGGTGGATGTGTGGGCACACGAGATTGGATAAAATTAGGAGTGAAAGTATCAGGAATAGGACAGGACTAGCACCAATTGCAGAGAAGATGCGAGAAGCTCGTCTAAGATGGTTTGGACACATATAAAGGAGACTTAGAGGCACCTGTTAGGCGTTGTGAGAGTCTAGTCACTAGGCATGTTAAACGAGGGAGGGGTAGACCAATAAAGACTTGGAATGAAACTGTAAGGAAAGACATGATGAACTTAGGCATTAGTGAGATTATGACAAAAGATAAGGTGCAATGGCGACAAAGGATCCATATAGCCGACCCCACTATAGTGGGATAAAGGCTTGAATGTTGTTGTTGTCATTGTTGATTGCACTTACACGACCAACCATTACCGTTTGCCACTGCTTTTCATAGTAGATGTGACAATGATAAATCAATCATATTTCTTTTCATTGCCCTTATGTCCATGATAATGAAACAAATTACAAGTGGGTTTTTGAATGCTTCAAGTTTACTTTTAAAGAAAATGTGTTTTCTAATGTCTTTGTAATGAACCAGGAGATTGCATTGATGAATGCAATCAAAGTTGTTTCTGCAACCAAAAATTTTTATGTCAAGTGCATATACATCGTAATATTTTGGCACATTGCAAGAATGTTTTTTACACATGGTAAAGAACATGATGTTTTTGGGGTATGTGGCAACATGTGAACGCACATTATGAAAATGAGTTTCATATGCGGTTCAACAAAATGTTGAGTGATTATGCTACAAAATACATGTAAGTGATTGTGAATGTTACCAAGGTTGTAGATGTCGGATGTCGGGTTCATGTCGGTTTGGGTTTGAAATGTCGGATGTCGGATTGCGAGGGATATATCGGGAATATTTTACAATATCGGATTTTAATATTTAAATAAATTTATTCATATATATTACATAGTTTTTATAAATATGTACAATTGTATACATAATGTATGTTTATAAATTACGCAATAAACATATATACAAATAGTGTATGTTTATAAATTACACAAAAAAGAGTCATCGACTGCAATAAACGAGATAAAGATCACAAAATGAGAGCTACATGAGAAAATAGTCGATACTAGACTTAGTGAGATGCACAAAATGAAGAAAACAAATTATTTCTGTTTGGTCTCCTCAAAAAGGACAACCCAGTGCACAAAGCATCCCTGCGCAGCGAGGGTCCAAGGAAGGATCCCACCATAAGGGTGAAATGGCAAACCTTACCCTGCATTAACTGGTATTTGGTCTCTGCAAAAAATGAAAAAAAAATTTGTAATACTCTCGACGATATATCGTTGCGAAATATCGTCTGATGTGTCGGGTTAAACAATATATCGGGGGATGTTTTCAAAAATGACATATTTGCTTAAAATATTGATGTTGTGGCGTTTTATCCCCAAAACCTTTATGTCGGCCGACATGACCGCGGACATGTCGACCGACATATACAACACTGAATGTTACAAATACATGGTTAGAGTCTTACAAAGAATTGTTTGTTTCAATATGCATTGACAAATACTTTCATTTGAGAAACACGTCTACCAACTGTGTAGAGGGGGGTCATAGACAACTCAAAAAATTCCTGAAGTATCAATTGGAAATCAAACTACTATTTAAAAAACTTTTGATCACATGATTGATTTGCAATACACAGAAATCGAACAAATGTTTGGGCAAAATAAGATTCAAATTCCTCATATTTCAAAAGTTTATTTACTCGGAGCTTATTGGTAGTGTTTCCATTGTTGACATAGATATAATAAAAAGGGAAGAAGAGTCGAAAAAATATGGACATGTTGAGCTTGGGCAGTGTGCACATAAGAATAGATGTGTGCTTGAATTAACTTGTGCACATGAGCTAGTTTCATATTTGTGGATGGTACACAAGCAATGGAAACAGTTAACATTACTTGACATGTTTGATTTTGATGTAACCTCAAATTTAGGGTTTCAAAATATTCAATATTTTATAGAAAATATATTTATTTATCAGAGTTCCGAAAATTTAAGGGATTTTTAATTTTGAAAAGAGGGTCGGGCGGGCCAAATCGAGATGTTCGCGCGTAAAAACTACTCTTACCAATAAAGTTCACAAAACTGTTGTTTGTTATTTAGAAAACTTTGCGAGCGCTAACGGTTCGAGCCGTGGAGGAATTTGGACGTTCACAAGCATAACCCGCAACAACAATTTATGAATTAAACGGTAACTAAGGCGCAAGAACGTTCGGGGCAAGCTTGTAATTATTTAATGATTGCATAAATTTAAAACTAACAGTTAAGAGCAAGGGGCAAGTGTAGTTACCACACAAGTTTGATTCGGTCCAACTCGACGGGCAGGAACAAACCGAAAAATGTTGTCTGGTCGGCTTTGCCCCTGTTCCCTGTCGGGCGAGGGCTTGACCGTCGTCCGATTCGGTGCTGCTGTAGATGCAGGAATCGGCAGGTGATGTTGAAGGTCGTCGGCACTGGGAGTAGCGGCCGCCGGAAGTAGGGTCGAAGTCGACGGCGGTCGATGCGGCGAAACAGTGGCCCGTCGTATTGGACTCGTAGAGCCGCAGTCGTCGGCGAGTCGGGATGCCAGCGCAGAGAAACAGTGGCCCACCAGAAATATGGCTGCAGTCGACGGCAGGTCGGGAGGCGTGGCGTAGCAGGGCCGTCGGAGGCTTCGCGAAATCCAGCAGAAGGAGATGTCGGGATTTGAGGGCCGGCACTATAGAGGGAGACGATGATTCGTCTCTCTCTACTCTTGTCCAGGCTACCGAATTCAGAGGCATGGTCCCTGTTGAAACCGATTCCTTGATCTCCTGTGGAGTTCGCCCTTGCGGAAGGGGTGGCTCGCGCCTACTTTACTCCTGCAAGCAAATCAACAAAGAAAACAAAGGAAAACCGACCCAAGGGCCCGGCGGGGAGGTCCCACCACACACCCGGAAGATCTCAGAGCGCTTCCCCTCCTTAGCCAGAAGCCGAGCTAAGGTACCCTCAGAAAGCGCTTGAAAACTGGAGCAAGGAGGCACAGGAGAGCATCCTTTCTGGGGTACCCCTTGGGTCATATTTATAGTTTTTGGAATCTGAACTGCCAATAACCAAAAGAACTGACCTGAAAATACCAAAAAACCCTTGGTTGAGTCTGCCAACAGCCAAACTCCGCTGTTTTGAAGGGCTATAGGCAGACCAGCGGGGGCAAAACAGTAAAAAGCACCTCATTCATCGAGGCGAGCTGGGGAGCTTTGATCACCTCAGCGGGCCTTGCTCGCCTACTGTTGCCGAGTTCACTGCGAGGATGCGAGCTAGGTCTAGCTCGGCGGAATGCCGAGCTCGGGGTCGGCGAAAACTGATCTCCGGTCGACGAATGCTGATCTCTGGTCGACGAATGCCGAGCTCGGGCTCGGCCTCTCCATTGTCGAGCCCGCCTACTGCTTTTAGCCCGATCTGTCTGGTTCCTAGCGGCCTTGCTTGCCGGACACGGGGTTGTACACAATCCCCGCTTTTTCTGAGCTTGGCAAAGCTCGGAAAGAACCATCCAACCCCAAGTGTGCGGCGAGCACGGGTTGGCGAGTTGGAGGGAATCTTTGGTGGGGGCACCTGCGGTTATATATATGTGCACCTGCCCACCTGCCTGACTCTTGTCATTCCCTTTGCTACCCTGCCAAGATGCCTCTTTCCCAAAGAGATCCAAGAGCGCATAGACCGAGCTCGCCAAGCCTCCGCAGCTCGCGTAGCCGCCCTGACGGCGGTCCCCGCCAAAGCCCCAAAATCGACTCTGTCGAGCCCAGCTCTAAGAGGTCAAAACTATTCAGCCCCAGAGCCAGCCGAGCCCTTTACCAAGGACCTGAGGGCAACCCTGGAGCGCGAGACCGGCTCCTCCACCCGGACAATTCATGAGAAGGACAGAGAGGTCGTCGTAGTCGGTGACGACCGGATGGTCAACCGGACGGCGGGGGGGGGGGGGGGGGGGGGGGGGGGGGGGTCGCGCCGCGAGAGCCCACACCGCGAGGCGAGACCACGCTTGCCGACTCGCGGTTCATGGCACCGGACAACCGTCCCCAGGACCCGCCTCTCCTCTTTGGGATCCTGCCAGTGAGTTCGCATAGGCCGAACTCGCCAGTGCGCGCCTCCCCTCCTCGCCAAACTGACGTGGCCACGGGGGCGGGTCTGGGAACCATCCCCACCCTGGGATACGAGCTCCTCTCGCGGGGCTCGCGGTCCAGGCCGTGGGAAAGATCTCAGGTTCATCCCTCCCCGCATCTCCTTTGAGCGGCCGAGCTCGTCAGGTCAACCTCGCTTCTTGCCCCATGAATTTTTTCTGCGTTTCCCTTCCTACTGACACTTGTCTTCACAGCTCTTCCCAGCCAATCCGTTGCCGAGGAATCATCGCGGGCAGCCCACTACTCTTCCCCTCCCCTCCCCGAGCTCGCTGGACTCTTACCTGGGTCCAGAGGTGGATCAGGCGAGCTGACGAGGAGGGAGATCAAGCTCCTGAAGAAGTGGTGTGCGGGCTGCGCGAGGTGCAGGGGGTCAACGAGAAGCTGCAGCGCGACTATGCACGTCTCGCCGACGAGGTGCGAAGCGGCCGGACTGGCGAACTGATGTCCTCCTCCAGGCTCTTGGACGAGATAGATGACGGTCTTTCGGTCGCGCAGAGGAATTATGGAAGGATCCGCGAGTTGCTCCGTGCGCGGCAGTCCGGGGAGCGGGGGTCGCGAGGCCGGGGTAGGTAAGTGAGCGGCTCCTTTGCAGAGCTGACCGGTACTCGCATCCCGATGCTCTCCCTGCTCGCGCGCCCTGCTTTTTAATTCCTGAACTTTATTTCTGTAATAAATAGCTTTTAGAATATTTTTGATCATGTTACTCAAATAAAATGTTGCAATGTTTGACTTAGCCTTGGTTGGGATGCGCCGGAAGTCGGCGAGCTGGGGCGGCGAGCTGGGGTGGCGAGCTGTGTTGATTGGACAGTCTGCCCCAAATTTCTTTTCCTATAAATAGCCCCCCCCCCCTCACCTACCCCGTACTGTGCCTTTATTGCTTTCTTTCCCTCTCCCTGTGCTTTTCCATTTCCTGCTCGCGCTCTTCCTCTTCCTCCGCGAATCATGGGCAAGACGAATCCAGATGTCGACGGCCGCTCCAAATGCGCGCAGCACTTCACGGACTACTGTTTCTTCGAGGGGCACACTAGCGAGGAGGAGCTCGCAGAGTTTGTGGCGGAGCGCGTGCCGCCGGGCTTCGAGGCATGCAGGCCGAGGCAGGGGGAGGCCATCAATACTTTTTACGAGGACGAGCTCGCCTTCCCCCTCTCACATTTCGAGGTGGGGTTACGCCTCCCCCTGTGGCCGGAGATCCGGCAAATCTTGAAATATTACGGAGACGTGCCCGCGCAGCTGAATTCCAACGCTATCGCGATGAAGGTGGCGTTCGCGAGTTACCTCCGGCGGGAGAGGATCGAGTTCAACCTGACAGTGTTCAGGAAGCTCTTCTCCTACAAGGCGACGCCGGACGGGGTCGCCTACTTCGGCGGCTCGCTAATCAAAGTTCGCAAGATCGCGAACAAGCACCATACCTGGATGACCAAGATCGCCTTCATCAAGGGCGATCTCGGCAACATCCCCTACTCGCCTCAGCAGAAGGGCGAGGAGGTGTACCGCCCGCCGGCCGTGTCCGGCAACGACGTCGAGCTCCACAAGTACTTCCTCCATAAAGACTTCGAGGTCACCTTCCTGTGGAGGGGCCTCGACGCGCTCCCTCCCGTTCTGCCCGACGAAGGTATGCTTCTCTCCCCCTCTTGCCGAGCTCGCCTGATCGCCGAGCTCGCCATATCATTGCTGAATTCCTAACTTTTTCAAAGTATTTTCCTGCAGGGGAGCGAATAATCCCCGTGAACCCGCCGTTCGCGGATTCGGGGCTTCATACCAACCCTCTTGCTCGCGAGAGGGCGGCGGCGGCGGCCTGCCGAGATGAGGCGGCCCTCTCGCAACCCTCTTCCAGCAAGAGGCGACCCGAGGACGTGGGGTCGAACCCGCCACAACGCCAGCAACCACTAAAGAAAATGCGGAGAGCCCTGCTGGCTCCGCGGGGGCAACAACAACAACAGCCCAGCCTCAAATATATCAGCTCGTCGGAGACCCCTCCCGACGCGTCGCCGGAGAACCCGCTGAAGGAGACTACCAGCAAGGGCCGGAAAGGTGGCGAGGGCCCCTCTTCCACGGCGGCGACATCCCCTCCTCCATCGGCGAAGAGGGCGGCCCGCGAGCGCGCGCCGCCGAAGCAACATCCCCTCTTTAACTTCGGCGGGTGGTGGAAGGACTCGGCGGGCGAGCCCATGGTGCAATGGGAGGAGCTCGCTCATCGAGTCTCCATCTCCACTCTGCACCCCTCCTGGCACGACCGCGAGCCCGCCACCGGTCACGCCTATGCCCTCGACTTCGGCCTATATGGCCGCGAGGATGCCAAGGTCTACAAGAAGATGACCCTCCGGCAGCACGGCCATGAGGGCTTGCAGGCCCACCTGCGGACCCTGGAGCTCCACCACATGCTGACGCGCCGCAGCTTTGCCCTCAGACACCAACTCCAAAAGGCTGAGCAGGCTCGCGACATCGCCCGGGATAAGGTCGCTGACCAGGCGAGGCAGCTCGGCATAGCGGAGGGTCTACTCGTCCAGGCCGCCGGCGGGCTGGTAAGTGTCAAGCAATACTCTCTTCTTTGACTTAGAATATTTTGCGCTGCTGCTAAGTAGACTCTCTCTTTACCCGGACGCCAAGGCTGCTGGGGAGCTTCAGGCTCGCAACGCCGAGCAGGGGGAGGAGATCAGCCGGCTGCGCGCACGCCTCGCCGAGCTGGAGGGGGCGAACACGAAGCTGAAGGAGGAGAAACAACACCTCCTCAGCGAGGTCCGTCGCCAGGCGGAGATCTTCTCCCCCCCCCCCACGACGTCGACCCTACCCTCCCCTACAAGAGCTCGCGGATCTTTGGCGAGGCCGACCTCGCCGAGAGACTGCGGATCAACTCTATCCAAGCCGCCGAGTGCACCCTCCAAATGATGAAGGACTCGGGGGGTGCTGGTGGAGGGATGGAGGGGATCTCGGCCCGGGACCTGATGTCGACCCTATTCCGGCAACGCCGCCCAGCGAGAAGGAGGACAGCTTGGATGCGATGTTCGGGAAGAGCTTCCAGGATCCGCCGGGTGAAGGCGAGGACAAGTCCGGCCGGGGGGGGCGAGGCATGAGGATAGCCTGTACTTTTTCCTTTTTTCTTTTTTGTTTACTCGCCGAGGCGAGCTCCCTGTAACTACTTTTGTAAGCAATTAATGAAAGAAAGTTTTTGATCATACCCGTGCCACTTTTCTTTTTTCCTCTTTACTTTGTTTGTTATGTTCTTAATATACGCGAGTGCTTCCCCACGCGACCTCGCCGAGACAGGTTCCGCAAGTAGAGTAGTCATGAGAGCGCGGCCGCGAGTGGATGCGTTTTGAGTGTTCGCCGACCCCCAAGCGATTCGGGAGCGGGTTGCTCTCTGCCCTTGTTACGCCACCATAACTCGCACGCGAGCCATCCAGGTTGAGCCCGAAAAAGAAGAGAAAATTTTCTAAGTCAAACGGGCAAAGGGGTGAGGTGCCCCGGCCTGGCTCGCCCTCCTTCAGCGAGGCCCGGGCTCGCCCTCCTTCAGCGAGGCCCGGGCTCGCCTCCTCTTTGTCGATGCCGAGTTGGGTCGGCGAGTCCAAACTCGCTTGTGCTGAATCTTTTCGCTGATGCCGAGCTGGGTTAGTTGAAATCAAACTCGCTTGTGCAGAATATTTCCCCTTTTTCCTTGGCATTCGAAACTTCTTGATCTGGCGATTTCGAGGCCAGCACCATCGAGTCACTTCCGGCCCTGTCAGCTAGGTGGGAGCCTGACAGCGGGATCTGCTCGAGGCCAAGGACGACACCGAGTGACTTCCGGCCCTGCCAGCTAGGTGAGAGTCTGGCAGCGGGAACTGCCCGGGGTCCAAACACATTCCATCGAGTGACTTCCGACCCCGTCAGCTAGGTGAGAGCTTGACAGCGGGATCTGCTCGAGGCCAAGGATGACACCGAGTGACTTCCGGCACTGCCAGCTAGGTGAGAGCCTGGCAGCGGGATCTGCTCGGTGTCCAAACACATTCCATCGAGTGACTTCCGGCCCTGTCAGCTAGGTGAGAGCCTGACAGCGGGATCTGCTCGAGGCCAAGGATGACACCGAGTGACTTCCGGCCCTGCCAGCTAGGTGAGAGCCTGGCAGCGGGATCTGCTCGGGGTCCAAGCACATTCCATCGAGTGACTTCCGGTCCTGTCAGCTAGGTGGGAGCCTGACAGCGGGATCTGCTCGAGGCCAAGGATGACACCGAGTGACTTCCGACCCTGCCAACTAGCTGAGAGCCTGACAGCGGGATCTGCTCGGGGTCCAAGCACATTCCATCGAGTGACTTCCGGTCCTGTCAGCTAGGTGGGAGCCTGACAGCGGGATCTGCTCGAGGCCAAGGATGACACCGAGTGACTTCCGGCCCTGCCAGCTAGGTGAGAGCCTGGCAGCGGGATCTGCTCGGGGTCCAAACACATTCCATCGAGTGACTTCCGGCCCTGTCAGCTAGGTGGGAGCCTGACAGCGGGATCTGCTCGGGGTCCAGGATGACACCGAGTGACTTCCGGCCCTGCCAGCTAGGTGAGAGCCTGGCAGCGGGATCTGCTCGGGGTCCAAGCACATTCCATTTCCCCACGCAAGCTAGCTATGACAGTACTGAAATATTGAAGAAATTTATTATAGTCAAAGTATCGCTTACATGTTTCAGGGGAAAAAGCGTTTTAAGTCGTCACCACTCCAGGTGAGACTCAGGGTCTCACCTTCTACATTTTGGAGTCGATAACCTCCTGATTTCAAAGCCTCCTTTACAATGAACGGACCCTCCCAGCTGGGGTTGAGCTTTCCTACGGATGCTGACCTCCCTGCCGCATCTACCTTCTTCAGCACCAAATCCCCTTCCGCGAACTGTTTGACCCTGACATGCTTGTTAAAGTACTTGGTCATTCTTCTTTTCACCTCCTCCTGCCGGATAGCGGAAAGATCCATCAGCTCTTCCACCATGTCAAGGGAGAGCCTCAGCTCCCCCTCGTTCTCTACTTGCCATTCCTCTCGGCCCTCTTTGGCCGCAACGACTCGAGGGGTGTGAACTTCAAATTCCACGGGGAGCACTGCCTCGCACCCATGGGAGAGCTTGAAGGGGGTCTCTCCAGTAGCCGTGTTGGGGGTAGTTCTCAGGGCCCAAAGAAACGCGGGAAGCTGCACCACCCAGCTCCCCTTCAAATTCTCCACCTTCTTCTTGAGGAGGTTGACGATGATCTTATTTGATGCCTCCACCTGCCCGTTGCTCCTGGGGTGATGGACCGAGGCGAACCTGAGGTCAATTCCAAGCTATTCGCAAAAGCTGGTGAATTCGGCGCTGACGAACTGGGGCCCGTTGTCCGTGACGATGGCCTGGGGCAGCCCATGGCGGCAGATGATCTCCCCCCAAACAAAGTTTCTGGTCACCTGGGAGGTCACCTTGGCCAGCGCCTTCACCTCCATCCACTTGGAGAAGTAGTCAATCATTACTAGGAGGAACCTTCTCTGACCACTGGCTTGGGGGAACGGCCCAACCAAATCCATTCCCCAAATTGCGAAGGGCCAGGGGGCCGTGATACTTTTGAGTCGCTGGGCCGGCTGTAGCTGGAGGGGGGCAAACAGTTGGCACTTATGGCATCTTCTCGCGAATTCCGCTGCATCATGGCCCAGGGTGGGCCAGAAGTACCCTTGCCTGACAATTCTTCCTTCCAGGGTCCGACTCCCGGAGTGGCTCCCGCATTCTCCGGAGTGGACTTCCTCCAAGATCCTTCGCACTTCGCCCTCGGCCACGCAGCGAGCCAGCATCCCTGAGAGGGTCTTCCTGTACAGCTGCCCGTCCTGGAGGAGGTAATATGCTGACTTGTGTCTTAGCTTCTTATCTACCCCCTCCGGATACTCTCCCGTGGAGAGGAAAGCCACAACTGGGTCCATCCACAAAGTTTGTTGATCGATTTGCATGAGCTCCCCCTCTTCGATGGAGGGGCGGAACAGGTCGGTGATGGTACCCTCCACCTGGGGACCATGCTTTGCTAGATGGTCGGCTTGTTCATTCTCTTCCCTGGGCACGTGTCGGATGGAGAAGGTTTGAAAAGTGTCTATGACCCCCTTCACTTTGGCCAAGTATAATCGCAGGGTGGGCTCCCTCGCCTCGAACTCCCCGTTGATCTGGGAAGCTACCACCATGGAATCGGTAAGAACCTCCACGTCCAACACCCCCAGCTCCCTGGTCAGGCGTAGCCCTGCTATCACTGCCTCGTACTCGGCCTGGTTGTTGGTAATGGGAAAGTGCACCACCACCGTCTGCTCAATTCGAGTCCCCTGAGGGCTTTCCAGGATCACCCCCACTCCTAGGGAATGCCTCCCCGAGGCGCCATCCACCCTCACCTTCCAAGGAGTCGGGCGGGTGAGTTCTTCCTCCGCCACTTCAACCACGTAGTCGGCCAAGAAGTCGGTCATCGCTTGAGCTTTGATTGAGAGTCGAGGAACGAAGGAGACATCGAACTCGCTCAAGCTCCACCGACATTGGCCAACTACCTGAATGCTCCAACCCTCAAAGATGTTGCGGAGAGGATGGCCGGTCACCTCGGATTGAGTGTGCCTGGAAGTAGGGTCGCAGCCTCCGGGCTGAGATGATCAGGGCGAAGGCTAGCTTCTCCAAAATCGGGTACCGGAGCTCGGCCTTCCTCAGGACCCGGCTCACGTAATAAATAGGGAGCTGCCTCTTCCCTCTTCACGAACTAAGACGGAGCTCAAGGCCTCCGCCCGACCCCGAGATATAAGAACAGGTTCATCCCCCTCCTTCGGCCCTTGGAGCAGCGGAGCCTGAGTCAACTGCACCTTGAGTGCCTGAACGCCTCCTCGCACTCCTTGGTCCATTCAAACCTCTGACAACCCTCAGCGTTTTGAAGAAGGGGGGCACTTCTCCCCTGCCCGAGAGAGGAAACGACTCAGCCCTGCTAGCTTCCACGTTAGCCGTTGGACCTCCTTAGCATTCAGCGGGGACCCCAGTTCCAAGATAGCCCTGACCTTATCTGGATTCGGCTCGACCCCCGCGGGGGTGAGGAGGTGTCCCAAGAACTTTCCCCTGCTGGCCCCAAAGACACATTTTAGGGGATTCAATCGCATCTTGTAACAGCTGCCCGTCCTGGAGGAGGTAATATGCTGACTTGTGCCTTAGCTTCTTCTTATCTACCCCCTCCGGATACTCTCCCGTGGAGAGGAAAGCCACAACTGGGTCCATCCACGAAGTTTGTTGATCGATTTGCATGAGCTCCCCCTCTTCGATGGAGGGGCGGAACAGGTCGGTGATGGTACCCCCCACCTGGGGACCATGCTTTGCTAGCTGGTCGGCTTGTTCATTCTCTTCCCTGGGCACGTGTCGAATGGAGAAGGTTTGAAAAGTGTCTATGACCCCCTTCAATTTGGCCAAGTATAATCGCAGGGTGGGCTCCCTCGCCTCGAACTCCCCGTTGATCTGGGAAAGCTACCACCATGGAATCGGTAAGGACCTCCACGTCCAACACCCCCAGCTCCCTGGCCAGGCGTAGCCCTGCTATCACTGCCTCGTACTCGGCCTGGTTGGTAATGGGAAAGTGCACCACCACCGTCTGCTCAATTCGAGTCCCCTGAGGGCTTTCCAGGATCACCCCCACTCCTAGGGAATGCCTCCCCGAGGCGTCATCCACCCTCACCCTCACCTTCCAAGGAGTCGGGCGGGTGAGTTCTTCCTCCGCCACTTCAACCACGTAGTCGGCCAAGAAGTCGGCCATTGCTTGAGCTTTGATTGAGAGTCGAGGAACGAAGGAGACATCGAACTCGCTCAGCTCCACCGACCACTTGGCCAACCTACCTGAATGCTCCACCCCCTCAAAGATGTTGCGGAGAGGATGGTCAGTCACCACTCGGATTGAGTGTGCCTGGAAGTAGGGTCGCAGCCTCCGGGCTGAGATGATCAGGGCGAAGGCTAGCTTCTCCAAAATCGGGTACCGGAGCTCGGCCTTCCTCAGGACCCGGCTCACGTAATAAATAGGGAGCTGCCTCTTCCCCTCTTCACGAACTAAGACGGAGCTCAAGGCCTCCGCCCCGACCCGAGATATAAGAACAGGTCCTCCCTCCTTCGGCCTTGGAGGCAGGTGCCTGAGTTTCAACTGCACCTTGAGTGCCTGGAACGCCTCCTCGCACTCCTTGGTCCATTCAAACCTCTGACCATCCCTCAGCGTTTTGAAGAACGGGGAGCACTTCTCCCCTGCCCGAGAGAGGAAACGACTCAGCCCTGCTAGCTTCCCCGTTAGCCGTTGGACCTCCTTAGCATTCCGCGGGGACCCCAGCTCCAAGATAGCCCTGACCTTATCTGGATTCGGCTCGACCCCGCGGGGGTGAGGAGGTGCCCAAGAACTTTCCCCTGCTGGCCCCAAGACACATTTTAGGGGATTCAATCGCATCTTGTATTTGCGGGAGGGTGGCAAAGGTCTCCTCCAGGTCCCGGAGGTGGGAGTCCACTTCCCGACTTTTGATCATGAGGTCATCTACATACACCTCCAAATTCCTCCCCCTCTGCTCCTTGAAGACCCTATCCATCATTTTTGGTAGGTTGCCCCTGCATTCTTCAGCCCGAAAGGCATCATCTTGTAGCAGTAGCATCTATCCCCTGTGATGAACGAGACATCCTTGATGTCTGGGGGGTGCATCCTGATTTGATGATAACCTGAAAAAGCATCTAAAAACTCATTACAGAAAAACCAACGGCTGATTCAACCAGCGCGTCGATTCGAGGCAAAGGATAACAGTCCTTGGGACAAGCTTTATTAAGGAAAAATCGATACACATCCTCCATCGGCCGTCTCCTTTTTTAACCATGACCACGTTGGAGACCCAGCCAGGGTACTGAATCTCTGACACGAAGCCAACCTTGAGGAGCTTCGCCACCTCCTCCATGATGGGCTCCGCCAGTTTGCCTGCAGTCATGAGCGGAACTAGCCCTGGGCACGGTAGGGCACGTGCCCGACCGGTTTTGGGCGGAACTAGTCCTGGACATGAGGTTCTTCTTCTTCTTTCGGCACGTGCCCGACCGGTTTTGGGCGGAACTAGCCTTGGACATGAGGTTCTTCTTCTTCTTTCGGCACGTGCCCGACCGATTTTGGGGCGAACTAGCTCTGGACAGGAGGTTTTTCTTCTTCTTCTTGAAATCTGGACTGAAATCTGGACTGATTTCAGTCCAGATTTCTGTGAAAGGTTGATTTGAACGCATCATTGTGCTAATCTTCTAGCATTTTAATGTTAGGTACACACCATTGTGTTGCTGGAATCCATCGTGAAGGGTTGATTTGGAGCTCCAATCGTCTTTTGTTGCCGGAACACACCATTGATAATTACTCTTGTTCCCCGGTTTTCTGTTTTAGTTTCCTTAGGAGTTAGGAGGGTCACCCGCCTGCAAAAAAAAATTTTGGGGGGCGCTGCCCCCGAACCCCCGCTCAAGATGCGCTGCCCCCGAACCCCCCTAATTGACAGTACTTAGATTGTGCCTCGTGTGACTTCAAAATCCTAGTTCCGCCACTGCCTGCAGTGGACCTCTTTTTCTGCTGAACGGGGCGTGTTCCCGGGTACAGGTTGAGGCGGGGGCAGGCCACATCAGCGTCAACCCCCGGCATCCCCGCGGCGTCCCAAGCGAAGATGTCCACATTCTTCCGGATGCACTCCAGCATCCGGCCTTGGTCCTCCGGGGTCAGACCTCCGCTGACGCGGACCTTCTCCACCCTGCCTCCACGGGTGAGCACCTCCAGCTCCACCACTTCCTCTGCAGCCTCCAGCCTGGACTGTTCTCCCAACCCTTTGGCATCCTTCTCTTCCGGGACCGGGACCTCTACCTCCATCTCTTCCCCCACGGCCGTCACTTTGGCCACCTCCTCCAAGTCTCCTCCTGTCGCCTCCCCGGCCCAGCTCTCCGTCTCCAGCTCCTCCCTCCTTTCTCCTTGCTCAGCTTCCTCCAGCCTCTGACCCATCTCCTCGGCTCCCTCCTGCCAAGAGATGGTGTTCACCGCAGTGACATAGCACTCCCGCGCCACCTTTGGGTCCCCCCTGACCCGGACCTGAATCCCCTCAGCGTTGAACTTTAAGCATTGGTGGAAGGATGAGGGGACGCAGCGGAAGGCGCTGATAAGGGGCCTCCCAAAAATGGCGTTGTAGCTGCTGGGGGCGTCCACGATGACGAATCTGCAGTTTCGGGACTGCCCCCACCCCCCCAAGGTGACATGGAGGCCTACTCCCTCCACTTCCTTCCTCTCTCCTGAAAACCCGAACAAGGGTCCATCCGAGGCCAACACCCTCTTTGTCTCTACCTTCATCGCGTCGAATGCCTTTTTGAAGACGACGTTGACGGAACTCCCGTTGTCCACGAGGATCCGAGAGACGGTGAAATTCTCAATGGCTGCCTTGATGACCAGCGCATCGCAGAATGGGTCCTCGTGGTCTGGCATGTCGCTCCTGGAGAATGTGATCCTCTCCTCCGGGGGTGGGGTTTGGGATGTGGAGGCAACGCTCCGCCGGTACATGGTGTGGAGGCTTGCCTTGCGGGAAGCCTCGACACCAACCCCTCCGTGGATCACTCTGATCCCCCCTCGGGTCCCCACGTCCACCCGATCTTCGCAACGATCCTCCTCCGCCCGAGGCAGGACCTCCTTCATCCTCACTTCTTGTCGCCCCTGCTGTTGTTGCTGCTCTCTATTCCCTCTCATCTCCAGGAATTCCGGGCACGTGGCCGTTGCGTGCCCCTCCACTTGATGAAAGTCGCAGTAGGGCAACTCCACCCTAACTTCTTTCCTCCTCATCATCCCCCTTCTCGCCCCCAAGGCTATGGCCATAGCCTCTTCTTGGTCGGGGAGCCGGGGCCTCTGGGCCTGCCTCCAGCCCGGGGGGAACTGATCCTGCCCCCTTGGTATCGATCCCTTTCGTGGTATCCCCTCTGTGGCCCCTGCCTTGCCACTCGGTTCACCCACGTCGGTCCTAGCCGTCGGTCGGGCGCTCCGGCCCCACCTCGGCGCTGCTGCTGCTGCAACTGGAGCTGCCTCTGCTCCCTCTGCCTGGGCTCTCCCCCCCCCCTTTCCTCCTGTCCTCTTCCTCCCTTCGACTCCTTTTCCTCCTCAGTGGCCCACCTGGCCAGCTTCCTTGCGAATTCCGGGTTCGATGTCTCCCCGTCAACTTCCCTTGCCGCCCTCTCCATCAGCTCCTCGTAGGAGAGGGGGGAACTCTCTTCAGCTCCATTCTGAAGAATCCCTGCTGCAGGCCCAGGGTAAAGGCCATCATCAGGCTGTGGCCCGGCATCTCCTGGACCTGAGTGACTTCCTCTTGAAATCGGTCCACGTAGCTCCCCAACGTCTCATTCACTCCCTGCTTGATGTGGAACAGGGATTCTGACTCCTTCCTCCTCCTCTTCGAGGTAGTGAACCTCAGCATAAACCCCCGGCGCAGGTCCTCAAAGCAGTAGATAGAGCCGACCAGTAGCTGGTGGAACCACTCCCTTGTCTTCTCCCTGAGGGTGATGGCGAAGAGTCGGCATTTGAATCCGTCCGACATCTGATGGATGGAGACTACATCTTCGAACCATTGGACATGCTGGACCGGGTCTCCCTTCCCGGTGTAGTAGGACATCTCGGGTTCCCTGAACCCATCTGGAACTGGAGCTGAAGAGACTAGCTCGCTGAAAGGGCTTCCACCCCCTGCTGGGCGAGCTGGCGAGTCTCGCGAGCTCAACTCGCCGAACTGCCTCGGCCTGCCGAGCCGGGGGGAAGAGCTCGCGCCCCGGGGAGCTCGCACCCCCGGCCTTCCTCGGCTACTTCCTTCCCAGCTCGCCTGCCGGGAGCGTCCTCGCCCAAAGAGGGGGCGGGCCGCGATCTGGACCGCTGGAGTCGAGCACTCGGCCCGTGTGCGAACTTGACGAGGCTCAGCACCTCATTCCTGAAATCTCCCAGCATCCCCACCGTGGCGAGGGGGCGGGGGGGGGGGGGGGGGGGGGGGGGAATTCGACCTATCGGATCCTTGTCCCGTCATTGAGCTCGCGGAAGCTTTTCTGCGCTGACCACGCTCACCGCACCAAAATGTTGAAACTGATTCCTCGATCTCCTGTGGAGTTCGCCCTTGGGGAAGGGGTGGTCTCGCGGCTACTTTACTCCTGCAAGCAAATCAACAAAAAAAAACAAAGAAAAACCGACCCAAGGGCCCGGCGGGGAGGTCCCACCACACACCCGGAAGATCTCAGAGCGCTTCCCCTCCTTAGCCAGAAGCCGAGCTAAGGTACCCTCAGAAAGCGCTTGAAAACTGGAGCAAGGAGGCACAGGAGAGCATCCTTTCTGGGGTACCCCTTGGGTCCTATTTATAGTTTTTGGAATCTGAACTGCCAATAACCAAAAAACCCTTGGTTGGGTCTGCCAACAGCCAAACTCCGCTGTTTTGAAGGGCTATAGGCAGACCAGCGGGGGCAAAACAGTAAAAAGCACCTCATTCATCGAGGCGAGCTGGGGAGCTTTGATCACCTCAGCGGGCCTTGCTCGCCTACTGTTGTCGAGTTCCACTGCGAGGATGCGAGCTAGGTCTAGCTCGGCGAATGCCGAGCTCGGGGTCGGCGAAAACTGATCTTCGGTCGACGAATGCTGATCTCTGGTCGACGAATGCCGAGCTCGGGCTCGGCCTCTCCATTGTCGAGCCCGCCTACTGCTTTTAGCCCGATCTGTCTGGTTCCTAGCGGCCTTGCTTGCCGGACACGGGGTTGTACAGTCCCCCCTTTTAATAGGTTTAAGCATGAATTTTATTTCTTCTTTTATTTTCTTCCAAGTAGAGGACTATTCCAAAATAAGAAAGATTGTATTCTCCCATTTTATTGAGTTGCCAAATGATAAAGATTTTTTCCTCTTAACAATAATTCCTCATAAATTCAAAACATACTAAATTTAAATTTATGTGTTTAAATAATTTTGAGCTTGCCCGTTTCGTCCTAACTACCAAAATTACCGAACTTTTTTATTAAAGGTCTCGTCGGACGGTCAACTCAACGAGTCAAGCAATTTCAAGCAAACAAGAGTGCCGCGAAGGGAATACATAAAAAAAACATGCATAAATAAAAATAGAAAGCATAAATAAAGTTTCATGACGCAAGGTGGCATCATGCAATATTGGAGGCGACGGAGGATGCACCAGATTTCAACATTAAAGAAGAACAAAATAAGTCAGTCAGTTGACAGAGAAAGATGTTGAAGGAATATTGAAAAAATAGCACTATAAATAACCTACAAAGAGAGGAAATTAAAAGAAAATTGTGTGGAATTGTAAACTTTGATGCAAGTCAAACAATGAAACCTAAATTGTCCACAAAATTAAAGGACCGTCCAAGGGGAAATTTGAAGAAGTTTTTAGAGGACTATAAATTCACAAAAAAGAGGTCCTTTATAATGTGAGCATGTCATGATGGAAAAACAACAAGTTGTGATAAAAATGATTAAGGCGGTGACAAAATGTTATAATTACAAGGAGTAACTTTTTTGAAAATATATGCAAGAAAATGCCACTAAATATGCCAACACAAATAATAGATGTCATTGATGTTATGGGCAATGGGCATTGCGAAAACAAGATTATTAGTATTGCTCTAAATATATGTGATAATTGGATGGAAGTACGACATGATCTTGCAAGTGAACTACATGATATGACATTATTATACACTACAATATTCGGAGCATCGAGGAGATTAGAATTATTAAAAGTTCTTTATTGTTGGGAGGTACCAACCCCATTTCATAAGTGGATGTCAATGCCCGACCTTAGTCTATTAGATGCATCCTGCTACAACATATAACTAATTTATTTATCAAACCAATAATATTTTACAATTCTACCACTGCACTGGGTTCAACCAAATATTCAAAGAGCAGTTTAAATGAGATTTATAAATGACAACGACTTCATTCACTTGCGGATGAAAGAAGAATGTCAACTACCATCAATAGTTCCGGTGTGGACAAGATATCATGAACAAGTAGCAAAATAATGAGGCATTCCATATATTACGCGATTGACTTAGGCTCCGTTTGGGGGGACTTATTTTCACCGGTCAAGCGGTTACGACTGCATGAATCGGACCTTACGGTCGTAACCGCTTGACCGGTGAAAATAAGTCCCCCAAACGGAGCCTTAATCATAATGTATGTCAATTAACTTCAATGTTATTATAACATTCAGCATTTAACAATGTGTTATTACGCGATTGATTTTTTATTACAATTTTAATTTGAAACAACTTTTCTTGCAAAACACTTTAATTTGAGAACAAAAGATATACGAGCTTATGGATGCTGAGATGATTTTGAAGGGAGAAAGATATATTTTGGGGGAACGAATGTTGTCCTTTTTAACATTACTATATATTGTTTTTTGGAAAAACTTTCTAAGAGGATGTCAAATTTATATGTTCTGTGTTCTTTCAAGTTTCCATTTTCAAATATATACTTCATTAAAAGGGGGAGAATGAGATGTTCATTATATGCATGTTTAAGAACTTCCATATATTATTCTGTGAATAGCGTATTTAGGTACGAATGTAATTTCAAGGACCACAAATATCAAAGGGTTACAAATAGCCAAAATGAGTCCGTGAATATCAACGACCTGGTTTATTTGGAGAAAATATTGAAATAAAATTGAAGTACAACTTTTGATTTCAAAGGTGTGCAACTATTTTTCAATACAAACAACACAAACATAAAGTTACAACCTAGGATACATAAGACATAAAAAAGGAAACATACCTTAATCCAGAAACCGTATGTCGTCGTCTTAGCTGACCGAGTTCTCTTGATGCCACAGAAGGCGCGCTTTCACTTTCTTCGGGTCTTCCGTTCCTTAAGAATCTTCCCCTTAAAAATGACTAAAAGATAACTTTCATCAGATATCTACTCACCATAAAAGTAAAAAAAATAGCAATAAATTTCTAGCTTGACAATTTATATTGAGCAAAGATAGGTCAATTTTAAGATGAAAAAAGAATGATCAACTTATTAATTGCTTTATGAATTGTTAGACAGTAACAGAACTGTATAGTTCTCATTTGCATACAGCACATGAGTATAAAACAAAGTGCACTACTTCAAGATGATATAAGAACAAATTAAGGAATGAAATATTATAGCTTCAAGAACTTACAGCAGAGCTCCTTCGCAATGGAAAATGAGACTATTTATGTAGTGAAATATGGAGGTGAAATATCGTGGCCAATGATATTGATGGCAAATCATAAAATTGAATGGGGACAGTGCAGAGAAACTCATTATAGCAGAATCAGATTACTCTCACCCAGCATATTGTGCATGATGTACATTTATATCTAATAAAACAATTATATCTAATAAAACAATTAATATCGAGAAAACTTATTACCGATGTTTTCAACCATGAAAAGTTACTTCTAATGATGAAGTACGCGACAACTATGAAGAACAGATTACAATGGCCGTACGTATTGTATCCGAATCGAGAAACTCTTGGAAACTCTAGGAACCAATCTCCGAAACTCTCGGAACATGGGCGAAGCCTAGTAGTGTGCATCAGTGGAGCCAACAACGCACACCAGCAGGGCCCAGCAGCACACACGAAGCCCATGAGCACCCAAAGCTTTCACAGGCATGTGAAGCCGTTCACAACCAAGAGCAATCGAGCAGGTATAGCCCCATGCATGACGGCTAGATGTCATGCACAAAGTCCCTTAGGGCGCAGCATGCGGAAGACAGTACTCGTCCGTTACTTGAGTGATAACATTATGAAATAATATTTTTTATGTTAACCTTATGTATTAAAAAATCTTGTATTCTATTAGAAAATGAAAAGAAAATTGCGGGGCCCAGGTTCATTTGATGGACTAATTTCAGGAAGGAGGCCAACCTAAGTTAGATATATAATTAGAGAAGTTAGTTGGTGTAAATGTGTAATGAAGTTTGTTAAATATCTAAAATACCCTTAAATAAATACATATATTCACGTAAACCCTCCCTTCTATGAAACATTTGGTTTTCTCAAATACAAGTTGGCAAATTCAAAGAGAAAAGAGGTGAAGAGAGAGAAAGATAATGGATAACTTCCTTTCACCATTTCAACTAAGATCCATTGCTCACAGGGAAAGCCCGCTTCAAGTTTCAATCAGTGGGATCAGAAAAACTCCTTCGCTCCAGTTACAAACACCAACGAAGTTGTAAGGAGAGAATCATCCCAAGCTTCTCTATCCGCTCTGATGATGCTGACCAAGTTCACGAAGGGCTCCTTCTCGCACAGGCTCTCCGCTTGACCACTAACAAGATCATTTAGAATTTACAGCGAGAAGTACTCAACCGGACCTACTACTTGTGCTCTAGTGGTGACGCCATTAAACACTGGGAGCAATTTTAACAAAAATGAACCTGCTGCTCTCAAACCAAGAAAGGAGAAGAGAAATATGATTAGGAGAAAGAGAGAATCATGCAAAGAAGTTTCCATTGCAATTGAGTTATGATGGCAGCAATGTTCTTCCTTGCCCTAATAATCTTTTTCTCCCCTGTGGTCCATACTATATTATAATTATTGTTGTTATAATATTTCAATCTTTTCATGTATAGGCATATCTCATCTTGATGTGCATGTCTTAAATGCTGATTGAAGTTTGGGTCAAGATCTATCAAGATAAATTAGTAGAGATGTGCATGATCTGTTGTGATAGATTTGATAAACTTACTTAGTGGTTGTCCATTTCTGTCTCATAACATTTATTTTCTCATTGATTTGATAAACTAAATGTTCTTCCTTGCGCTAATATTGCACTCACATTTGTAAATGTGAATGCCCATATATATGTTATCAATTGTGTACAATTTTAAATATTGAGAAGCACTTTTATTATTAGTGATGAATAGAGACTTGCTGAGATTTACTCTTGAAAGCGCCTGAAATAGAGATTTAAAACATCTACAAAAGTTATCAAATAATTAAGATCCTAAAAGTGATGCCTAAAATGGAAGAAAGGCGAGCACGAAAGATTGCCTAACATGAATTTTACCCACTTCTGATATGCTTTATTGATACAAACATGATGATTAAAAAGCTTTTCTTTGTAGTTCATTGATGCAAGCACACGGGCATTTATTAATGCAGCCGACAGAGGTTCGAAAATTATAAAGCTGCCCAAGTATTTACTAATGCAGGAGTAATATATGCATATGAATTTCAACTATTTAACTAGGAAAAGAACTTAAGAAGCATGTATGATTCCAAACTGACCTGAATGCGGCCGCGGTGGGCAAAACCCGACACTGCCCGGTGCTCTGACAGACCCTGGAGTTCCCTTTGCCTCTCTCTGACAGTCCTTACCATCAGATCCAGCCGCGCCTGCCTCCCTCTGAGCCTAAGCAAATCCCTTCGATTCTGATCAGGCTGACTATCCTCGTGATCAGTCGCCAATTCTTCCCTCTCCCTCTCATGAGCCTCTCTCCCGCCACTGCGTGAATGCGTCTGCTGGCTGGTCATCTGCACCCACTCCCTCACCGATCTCACTCTCTCCCGCTCGGTCTCACCGAGCCACTCAGCCCGTGGAATCTCATTCCTGGGCGACAAACGTGAGGAGTCATCAGCTGCTCCACTCTCAGGCATCCACCCACGAACAATCTGCCGCACTCTTTCTCTTTCAACATCTGCAAGATCAGGGGATTGCTCTAGGCTAGATTGCAGCCCAACCTCGGCCTCAAGATCCTGGCTTCTATTAGCTTGATGAAAAGCACCACGAGCCCATTGGCTGAATTCATTGTCGTCACTCACACTGGCCCGTCTCTCGGGTGCAATCCGGCCTCCAGAAGCGGTCAGGCCGCGCCTGGTGCTCCTCCGATCCCTGGAGGCGGCTTGGACCTCCAGCTCCCTCCACCGCTGAAGAATGGACGAGGCCCGGGCGGCCACCGGACGCTCCACTGAGGACTGCGACGATCGGGGCTCGTGTAGGAACGAGGAATCGAGCATGGAGACCGTGTGGAGGCCGGCAAGAGCCATGAGCTCGGATTCTCGATTGCGGCGTTCAATAGTGGTGATCATCTCCTCGGCCTGGCGTGCAACCCACCGACTGAGGATTCGGGAGTGACGGCGTGCCGCAGCAGAAGACTCAGCGAGATCGTCCCCCTCGAGGTCGGAGCGGCGGCGACGGCGGATTAGCTGATCCACGCCATCTCCAGCAGAACCAGCACCAGCACCTTCCTCGTCGTCAGTTGCCCGAATAGAGCTGCAGGAAGCGAGGGCAGTCATGCATCCATCAATATGGCCTCTAACCAGATCCTCCAGACCCAGTCGAAACTCCAGATTGGCATGATCCCCGACCTTCGAACGGAAATCTGCAACTCGCTCTCCGCTCATCTTCCACGAAATAAGCCTAAATTGACATCAAGCTTTAAAAACCCTAGTAAAAAAATTTAGGTATCCGAAACCATCCCCCAAACAATCTCGATCAAGAAATTCTTAGCTCGGAGAGAAACCCTAAATCCCAAAAGAAAACGAATGGAGATCGAGCTACTTATGGGGAGAGAAGGATTTGACGGAAGAAGGGCAAGGGAGGCAAGCAGCGAGAGCGATGAGGAGTTATATCTTCAACTTCTTCATCTTTGAGTGAGCGCAGCGATAAGGGACGCACCCCGATCCTGAATCCCTGGTACAGTGACAGGGAAGAACGCTTCGATTTTTAATTTATTTTTTATTTATTTCTCGGTAAAGAAAATAAAAAGGATAAAAATGAATATTTCGAGATTTGCCAGCGCAAAGTTGCCAGGTCATCAAATACGGCGGGTTTGTCCCGTTTGCAATTAGCAATTCCTCGGGCGATTTGATCTGACGGTTGGGAAGCGAGCGGACGGAAATTTTAGATTACGATTTGGCGGGAACGGGAAGTGTACGGTGCTGCAATTCAATCCAGCGCAACATTAGCAGAAAATAATCAAATATTGTACTTTAAAAAATTATATTCCTATTATTGTGAGACACTCCAATCATGTAGCTTCATCAACCACCTAATGAAATTATATGGGCACAGATATCAAGCATCATTTTGAGGATCGTCTATTTACAGGTAATATTTTTAGGGCGCTGCTATCCGCACCGCAGTTTTGGCTATTCGCACCGCACTTTCTCATAATTTTTCGTGTCTTTTGAAAATACGCTTTGTACATTCATTTTTAGGAAAAGTGTTCAACACGAAAGTTGTAGATCTCGACGATAGCTACAACTTTCGTGTTTAACACTGTTCCTAAAAATGTATGTACAAAGTGTATTTCCAAAAGACGCAAAACCTGGACGTATTTCTCAAATACGCCTTGTACATGCATTTTTTAGGAAAATTGTTCAACACGAAAGTTGTAGGTCTCGTCGAGATCTACAACTTTCGTGTTGAATATTTTTTTCTAAAAATGCATGTACAAGGCATATTTCCAAAAGATACAAAAAACTAGGAGAAAGTGCGGTGCGAATAGCCAAAAGTGCGGTGCGAATAGCCAAAACTGCGGTGCTGATAGCAGCGCCCTATTTTTATTGCACACTAATATATTTTATTTTTAAATATTTAGAGATGTGATTTTATTTGAAACTTAAAAAATATATTGCATGACAGCAATTCATAACCAACATTTTCACGGCCACCATCAGGCTGTCAAACAGAGCTTTAGAGACTTATTTTCATCGGTCAAGCGGTTACAATCGCATGAACAGGATCATAATTATGATTTGGTTCATGCGATCGTAATTGCTTGATCGGTGAATATAAGTCCCCCTCCCCCCCAACGGAGCCTTAGGCTTCGTTTGGGAGGACTTATTTTCATCGATCAAGCGGTTACGACCGCATGAACCGGGTCTTTGCGGTCGTAACCGCTTGACCGGTGAAAATAAGCCCTCCCAAACGCAGGCTTAATCTCTCAGTCTCACCGCCACCATCGACAACATATTTTTGGGGTTAATTTGAGATTGAAGCACTCCTCTTTCATTTCTTGTCACTCAATTCTCATTGTTCTTATTCACATTGCTCCAAATTCCACCGCCAAAATAAGGGGAGTCCAACGGTCCACTTGTTGGAGCAAAAATGCTTTAACAAACAAAGTTCCAAATATAAGTTAAAGAAAACTGTTGCGGTCTAACTCGGCGCTCCTAAACCGGTTTGGATGTGACTGTCTTACCCCGAGAGTGGTTGAGCGTGCAATCCGTCACAGAGTAAGAATACAAGTGCACACAACGATTTTAATGGGGGAAACCACTCAATCGGGTAAAAAATCACTTGACCGGGTATGTGCCGGCCAAACTCCACTATCTACTGCTCCACGTGAAACTTAGATTTGACAATCTTAGTGCGAGGACGGGCGCGAAACGCGCGGAATAAGATTGAAGTAGGCTTGTTGGAGGCTGTACGCAAACGAGGCTTTCCTCTTGTAACGAACATAACGACTTCTTTATGGTTATGTTGTGGATTTAGCCGAATATTTGGTGGAGTGGCAGTGGCTCGTATGAGAATTATGGTGGATGAGTGATGGTTCGTAGGAAAATTCTGGTGGAGTGGTGGTTTGTAGGAGAATGCTGATAGAGCTCTGGTTTGAGGAACAAAAAAACACGGAGGAGAAAATGTGAGAAATGAGGAGGGCGGGGGGAGGGGGTTATAAGCTTTTGGGGTAGTTATGCTGATTATATATCTGCACAACACAACTTTCCCCAAATCTCTATTTACTGAATGCAGGCCGCCGCTAAGATCAAGCCCCCCCCCCCCACACACACTAATGAAGGTGGTTACGCTGGTGGTTTCATGCGCATCGAACGGTGGTGAAAGTGGCGGACCGATCACGCGGCAGTGCGGCCAACGGGAAGCACCGCTCGGGGAAAGGGAGGTCGCTGGCCCCCACTATACGGGCGACCGGTCTCGGTGTCAACCACCGGTGTGACGCTAGCCGGCGGCAGGGGCGACCAACCAGAGCCAAAGAGGGTCGGGCGCGGGAGGCCGGCGGCGCTCGGTCGGAGTGTAGGGCGCAGCGTCGGCCCCGACCATGAGACCGGCGCAGGCCGGGCTGGCTAGGAGGCCGACACCAGCTGACCACAAGGTGCTGCCAACCGGAGCTGACATGCGCATGTGAGGCCGTCCAAGGGCCCCCAGCCGGAGGGCTTGGCACGGCCGGCCACGACCCGCGGCCACAACGGCGGCCACGAGAGGGGCGGTCGTCCTAGTCGGGCGACCGGCGCGAACGCCGTGACGTGCGGCCGCGAGGCGCCGCCTCGCTGGCTGACTGGAAGCCGGGCCGATTTGGTCGGCTGGCCGGCAGAGAGTGGCGGCTCCTCCATGTTACCCACTAACGTAGTGGGATCATGGAGGAGTGGGCTATATGCACCTCGATTATTCTATAAATGTGCATGTCCCCATCAATTGCCCCCTGAAATCCTCGATGTTAGAAACTGTTTGAGAAGAGCGGGGATTTCTTCTTCTTCTACGAGGGATTCTTTCGGTGGTGACTATGGTGATGGCGAGTGGGGAGGTGCCATAGAAAGCTGATGGCGGCGCTTCACGAGCCAAGGTAAGCTGTTAAAAGGGTGGAAAACGGAGAAGGCGTGCGGGCGAGGGAGGTCGGAGTGCTAAGCCCACGAGCGGAGACCACCAACGCGGGGCACGTCGGCCAAGGCGCCTCCCGGCATGGGCGCTCCCGGGGGCGGGTGCGTACCACGGGGCGCCTGAACGCATGCGCGCCCTAGCGAGCGCGGGCACGTGCGCACCGAGGGTGCGGGCCCGCACCTTGTGTGCGCGCGGGCGCTCACCTTAGGTGCACCCGGGCGCATGCACACCGGGGTGCACGCAGAGGTGCGAGAACCCCGATGCGCGAGGACGCGCGCGTGTGGTGCGCGTGGATGCGCGCGTTTGGTGCGCATGTGCGTGCTGCTAGGTGCACGCCTAAGTGCGTGCGACACACCCCTTTGCCTGCGCAGGTGCTCAAGCTCTCTTTTAGGTAGGTGGGACCCTGCACGTTTTCGGTTTGAGCGTATTTTGCGCACTTGCGCGCAATGGCGTTCAATTGAACACCCTTAGTAGCTTTTTGCTCTTTATTTACATATTTAGAAGCATCATACGAGTCTCATGTGACTGTGTTCTACGCTCGCTACTTAGCAAGTCGTTGTTTGGAGGAAAAGATATGGGTTACCTTCCGATCATGATGTGAAGATACCTCAGGCTGAAGAGAGAGTTCAGAATCCACCTAGGGGTTGACTGACAATTTGTGAGATGACTTTGGGTCTTGCTTCCGCTTTCCACCGTGCAAGGAAGTGGTTGACATTCTAAAGTTCTGCGACATCCCGATATCCCAGTTCACTCCGCTAGGGATGACTCTCATCATACGGTTGGTGGCTTTCTTCAGGGAGCATCAATCTAGGTTCTCTTTGGAGTTATTCAGAGATTAGTACAATGTCTGTGTTGACGGTGGCGATCATATCGAGATTCACAACAACAAGACTTGGCTGGACTTTGAGAGTCGTACAAATCGTCGCCACGGGAATACCTTGTTTGGTTATGTTCGGAACTCTTGGATTTTACCAGAGCTCTGGAATTCATTGTCTGATCAATGTCATCGTTAGAAGGGGCGAGAGCGGGACTTCTTACCGATACTGGGATTTACAGATCCTTAAGAGCTGGCAAGTTGCTTATTCATCATTTCCTTGTTCGTGGAGGAGAAACGTCAATCTCGGTGCGGACTCTCAGTTGATTGTGAGTGTGCATTTGTTGCGTGCTTGGTTTGTAAGAGGAAGCTTGTGTCAAAGGGCAGTAATGATGCAACTACGGAGCCACGATCATCACCCAGGCAGAGAGACGGTTCAATTGAGAAGGCCCCTTGCGACAAGTTGGTGCCGGTTGATTAAAATCTTGAGGTGATAGAGTTGTCTCCCCCACCCCGGCCTTGAGTCCCTTACACGGTGAATTGTGCTCCTCGCATGTCATCTTCCTTGAAGGCGATGAGCAATGTGGTAAGTAAACTATTCATCTCGTTTTATGACTTGATTTGATCGTTTTATACAATTCTAACTCCTCTTTTGTTGTTTGTAGATTGAAGCCCAAGCTCATATAGCGTTTACGTGGAACGATCATTATGTGAACTTGAAGGACAAATACTTGACTCTTCTAGGGAAGATCCAGGCGGCAGTGGCTTCGCTTTTCGCCTCGAGAGAGGAGCACGATCGTGATGTATCTCGATTTCGACATATTGAGTCGGAAATAAAGGCTGGGTTGGAGGAGGCCCAAGCTGCACATCAGGTAAAGAAGTCTTTGTTGGAGAAAACTGTGCAGATGTTGAAGGTTGCTAAGGAGGAGACTTCTGGTTTGAATGCGGCCTGACTGGAGGAGTACATGGACTACTTGGACTTCATGCGTGATTGCGACTTGCTTGCTGAGGAGATTCACGGGGAGGTTTGGTTCAGAGAGGTGGAGCCTCAAATGGAGGATGTTCACGAGGTTGTACTCAAACGCGGGGTGTCGAAGGCCTTTCGCCTGGTAGCCAAGCATCTGAAGTCCGATGTATCTAGCCTCAGCTTTGATGATATTTCTGAGGATGAGGGGGCAGTCCCCGAGCCTGATGTAGACTGCAAGTAGTAGCTCTATCTTTGTACGTTGGCACACAGTTACTTATTTTTGTTATGTCTTGTGTTTTGATGTATGTCTACCTTTTTATTTGTTAGACTTGTAGGTGTTTTTCACCATTCTCATATGATTATTGATGATGACATTTTCAAGCCTGATATTATTGTAGTGTTGTTAATTTGGGATTCAGATAATCTAATGATTTGATCCGACCGCGATTCCTAGCCTGGCCGACGAGCTGTTCGCCGGAGAATGTAATGATTCAATCCGGGTGTCAGAGAATATAAGAATTTGATCCAACTGTGGCCTAGCCTGAACATGTAATGATTACCCGAGAATGTAAGGATTCGATCCGAGTGTCAGAGAATGTAAGGATTCGATATGACTGTGCGACCGCGAGGGGGCATGCCCTGACGATGGCGGGGGGCGTTGGCTTACAGTAATGACAGAGAATGTAATGATTTGATCCAGTCGCCGGAGAATGTAATGATTCGATCAGGGCGTCCGAGAATGTAATGATTTGATCTGACTGCGCAACCACGAGGGGGAATGCCCTAGCGATGGCGGGTATTGGCTTGCAGTAATGATGAAGAATGTAATGATTCGATCCGGTCGCCCGAAAATATAATGATTCGACCAGGTTAAGGGGCCTAGCCTGACTATGAGCCGATTGCCGGAGAATGTAAGGATTCGATCTAGATGCCAGATATGTAAAGATTCGATCTGATTATGCGACCGAGCCTAGTCAGGAGACCTTGATATGAGAATAAGGGAAACACAGTGCAATATATATATTTAAATGCAAAATAGTTTGTGCGAGATGTGGCTCGCTGCTTTTACATTACAGAAAACAGAAAACAATAAATGAAACACAAAGAAAACAGTAAGCGAGGAAATAATGATAGAAATGACGCTGGTTCCGCGTGCAGCGGGGGGGGGGGGGAGCTCTTGCTCCAAAGAGTGCCCCATGTTGGATTGTTGATTTGTTGTGCAGACTAAGACCGTCGATGTTGAAGGCAGTTTCATCTTTCAGCTGAGCCTGCTTCAAGTAGCAAGTGCGGGCTATCTCCTAGTTCCCACGAACGACTCCTATGCCACCAAGGGTTGGGAAATTCATTGGCAGGTGCAGAATTGACAGGACTGCTTCAAAGATAGACTGGACTGGCTTCCATAGATTGCATTGTAGTGCAAGTGTAACGGCCCGGCCTTACCGTTCGTAGCGTTTAAAGCCCACTAGGATTAGCACGACACCGTCACCGGGCTGCAGCCCAAGCACCCCAAAGCCTCTCTGCGTCTGTTTCTCAGCAGTGGTGCATTGTTGAGGCCAGGTCTCAAACCCGCAACCCCCTTGATAAGCTTCCCTCAACAAAGCTCATCACCAACTGAGCTGCAGCTGCTGAGAAACAGGCGCGGAGAGGATTTGGGGTGCTTGGGCTGCAACCCGGTGACGGTGTCGTGCTAATCCTAGTGGGCTTTAAGCGCCACAGACGTTAAGACCGAGCCGTTACAACAAGCTTGAATCTATGACCACAAAGTGAATGTTGTTGGTGGCTTGTCTTGGGAATTCTCTCATTATGATTGGTAAGATGATCGTTCCCTGGACGGGAACTGAGTGGTTACCAAAGCCATAAATAGGTCCCTTTACGGGACTAAGGTGTTGTTTGGTGAGATTCATTCTGTAAACAGTAGAGAGGAACAAGACGTCAATGGAGTTTCCATTGTCTACAAGAATTCTTTTCACATTAAAGCAGGGATCTTCTCTTCCTATGCTGATAACGAGAGGGTCCTGATGCAGCGTTCGTACCACCACGAAGTCTTCATCATGGAAGGAGATGGTGGTATCTTTCTTAAACTCCTTATACTTATAAGTTCTTTTTTGGCACTTTGACTGTGAATATTTGGGTATAGACTTCCGAGTATCCGACGATAGTCTCAATGTTGCTAACCATTTGTCTTCCGCTAGAGGACCCCTACGATGCATCTTACTGCTCTTTCACTTGCCTAGGGGGTGCCTGCTGATTTGGTGTATGCCCTAGCAGAAATCTTCCAAGAAGCACTTGAAGTACAAGGCGCTAAGTTTCATTCTTCAGCCTAGAGCATTCTTTAGTTATGTGGCCAGTCGTACAGTGGAACTCGCAGTAGTTTGACTGGTCGCTCCTTGGATTTAGCGGTCGTACTCTTATTCGCTGGAGTGCCATACTATCTTTAATTGAGTAGAGTACATTACTCCGGGAGGGAGTGTATACCCGAAGCAGGCGTTGCCCCAGGTCTCTCTGAGGTTCACGGTGACGCTCGTCGTTTCGACGTTCTTCTCTACATCGTTCTTTGGGCCTCCTAGGGGGCTCCTCTTGGCCCTCTCCCACTTCTGCATGTTGTCGAACTGTTGGCAGTGCTCTTCAACAGTCTCGTCAACTGTTATCTGGGCCTCAACCCAATGAACAAGATCTGGATAGCTGGGCACTTTATCCTTCATGAGTGCCGAATAAAAACCACTTGGGAAAAAGCTCTCGAGGAAAACACCCCTTAATAGCTCGGGGTCGACCCCTGGAATCTGTTGTGCCTCGGTCGTGAATCGGCGGAAAAAATCTTTGAGAGTCTCTGCTTCATTTTGACGAATCCCAAACAGATGTGAGGGATCTCGAACTATTTCGCGGTTGGTGACGAACTACTCCGTGAATTGGCATGTTAACTTTGTGAAGTTAACGATGGTTCCTTCTCGCAAAGAATGGAACCAGGTGCGGGCTTTCTGCTTTAATGTTGCTAGGATAACCTGGCAAAACAGTTGATCCAGAGCATTGTAAATTCTCATAATGGTGGTGAAATGGTTGATAAGTTTGAGAGGTTCCTCTGTTCCGTCGAATGTTTCAACATTGGGAAGCTTGAAGTCGTGCAAGATTAGATGAGCTAACACTTGGGCGGAGAGTGGGGAGCTTTATTGTAGCGGATGGCGGGAGAAAATGTCGTGACACCTAACATGTCTGTACTCTTGAGCAATCATCTCGCGTATCTCTTCGCGGGTGAGTCTTTCACCAAGCGGTGCACGAGCCTCTTCTTCTGCATGACGACTATGGCAACCCCCAGTGCCTGATAGGTAGGGTGTGTGGAGCTGGCGGCATCCGAGAATTCTTCAGATATATAGTCCTCGTGAGGAACTTGCGATAGCATAGCGTGTAACTGAGCCATAGGCGGGGGATTGACCGGTGCGAGAGGTTGAGGAGGACCTGGAGGGGCTCCTTGATTTCTGAGTAGAGTGCGCATCTCGACTTGCTACTCCTCCACTTGTCGCATGTGTCCCTTCAAGGTAGTTGCTGGCGCGAGTATGGCTTCTGCATCAAGAATCGCGTTGATGAGTGAATGGGAGGAAGCAGGCTCAATGCGTCCTCCAGGAATCGATCTTTCAGTGGTTTGGGTACTTCTTCTTGCCATTGAGGTTAGTCACGATTACCGCTGTGCAGGGGATACTATCTTTTGAGGATGCTGGGAACTCGGTTCCCACAGACGAAGTCAAACTATTGCGGTCTAACTTGGCGCTCTTAAACCGGTCTGGATGTGACCATCTTAGCCCGAGAGAGATCGAGCGCGCAATCAGTCACACAGTAAGAAAATAAGTGCACAAGATGGTTATAATATGAAAAAACTCCTCAACCGGGTAAAAAATCACGTGATCGGGTCTGTGTCGGTTAAACCCCACTATCAGCTTTGGGTTACAACTTGTTTGTAGAATCGAGGGCAACATGACGCTCCTCATTACACTTTGGAGGTGAGAGAGAATCATTGGCACTCGACTGCAACAGTTTGCTCTAAGCGAGGCTTAGCTTTCACAATCTTAGTGCGAGGACGGGCGCGGAATGCGCAGAATGAGATTGGAGTTGGCTTGCTGGAGGCTGTACGCGAATAATGCTTTCTTCCTGTAACGGGTAGAGCGTCCTCTTCGTGGTTATACTACAGACTTAGCCGAATATCTAGTGGAGTACAGTGGCTCGTAGGAGAATTCTAGAGGAGGAGCTGTGACTCGTATGAGAATTATGGTCGAGGAGCGGTGACTCGTAGGAGAATGTCGGCAGAGCTCTGACCTGAGGAAAAAGAAAGCACAGAGGAGAAAATGTGAGAAATGATGAGGCCTGAGGGCCTTTTTATAGGCTTCGACGGTAGTTATGGTGCTTATCCGACTATCCACACACCATAAATTTCTTCAAATTGCTATTTGCAGGCCACCAAGCGTATAGTTTGGGGCTAATATAATCAGATAATATTTACTGAATGCAGACCGCCACTAAGATCATGGTCCCTCCATTAACGACGGTGGTTACGCGGGTGGTTTCCACTCTACGGACAAATATAATCACTAGTGGCAAACCGATCGTGTGGCGATACGACCGACGGGAAGCACTGTTCGGGGCGAGGGTGGCGGCCTACCCCCACTCTATGAGCGGCCGGTCTCGGCGACGGCCGCCGGCGCGATGCTAGCCGGCGGCGTGGGCGACCAGTCGGAGCCGGCGGGGGTCGGGTGCGGCCAGTCGGTGGCGCGCTCTCGATCGCAGTGCGGGGAGCGTGCCGGCCCCGGCCATGAGGCTGCCGCCGGACCGGGAGGCTGGCACTGGCCGGTAGCAAGGTGCGGCCAACCGGAGTCAGTAAGCATGGGGCGCGGCCGGCCGGCCGCGACCCGCGGCGTCACACAACCACAAAGGTGGTCGCGAGAGGGGGCAGCCTCGTCTGTCTGGGCGACCGGCGGGAACGCCGTGTCGTGCGGCCGCGAGGGGCGGCCTCGCTGGCCTGCCGAAAGCCAGAACAACTTGGCCAGCCGGCTTGCAGAAAAGGAGAGGGAGGGGGCCGACACTCTGGCCGACCCCGGACGACGAGCGGGTGCGGGATCCTGCGCGCGGGGATCACGCACAATCGCGCGCGCTAATCATACGACGGCTCCTTCATGTTCCCCACTAACGTAGTGAGTTCATGAAGGAGTGGGTTATACGCACCCCAATTATTCTATAATTAGACTTGTCCCCATCAATTATCACTCAGTTCGTAAACACTTGAGCTTATGATCAGTTGAGTTGTAATCATGTTTAAATACAAATGAGTTTTTATTTGCATATTTTCATTGTTGTTTTGTCAAATATGTCTAAATACTATCTATACATTTGTTTGGACACATATTAGCAAATTTCTCTCTATATGAGAATACATTTTTTGTTTGAATTTCTTTAATTATCTTTGTATAATGTTATTATATGAAAAAGATTGTTTATATACTTGTATTTTTGCATGTGTACATACTTTAATGCAGTAAACATATGGTTAATTAATTTTATGCAAGATTTGAAAGGGGTCGAACTATTTGAGGCCTTATTATGGTGATGCTATTTTAATAGGATATACCCTTCTTGTTGTAATTTTTGACAATGATTTTCTTGTCTTTGTGATTTTTTTTATTTTGGCATGTGCTTAGTGTAAATTATGTATTTATATGTTGATTTATCTTTCTTTTTTTCAAAATTATTCTTCTTTGATATGTTTGAAGGGTGTTTTTTCAACATCACAACTCCATTGCCAACTCTCAATACATTTGTGATATGCCTTGAAGATATGTATGAAAGGAAGTTTAAAATTTGTGTAATTTAGCAAAGAAGTGATTGTACTTGAAGATATGTAAATCATGAGGCCTAATTTGGGTATATATGTAAGAGGATGTTGTCTTTAGTATAGCAAGGTATAAAGCTTGATTTCTTTGTTAATTTGTGCATCAAGAAGTCACACTAAGTGATAAGTATCATGAGTACCAACAAAACTTTGGGCAATAAAAAAGTCACAAAATTTTAACTTACTTTCCCATAAAAATGTATCTTTAAGGAATCAAATTTGTGGTCATACACCTCACTAGATATTCCTTGAAGGTTGCTTGGAGACCAACTTTGTGAATATTCCTTGAAGGTTACTTGGTAGTCCAATGTTGTGAAGGTTTGAGTTACTTTTGTTAAGTTCAACAGCAAGTCATTGCAGTCTCGGCAAAGAAGAAAGACATTGCAATTACCTTCAATTGCTACATTTTAAAATCTCTTCAAAGATGTGTAGGCAAAAGTTGTCTGTGAAAGTAAGGTAACTGTTGGAGGTATTGTTAATGTATATTTGGACGAATAATAGGTTCGGGGGCATAACGGGTTAGTTCGGACACGTGTAGATCCGATACCCGCAGAAACTCCTTGGGTTTGCCTATTTATACCCGCCTAGGGGCAACGGGTAGGGGATTCCACTTTGATTCCCATCCGGATGCTTCGAGCAACACCTTCAATCTCGAAGCTACACCCCCGTTGTTGCTCGTAACCGCTCACTCCCCTCGTTTTCCCTTCTCTCATCCCGATTTCGCCGCCATGCTTCCGCTCCCGTAAAGAAAAAAAAACCCGCTGCTGCCGGTGCTCTGATAGAGAGAAGGAAAACGCCATCGTCGTTTTTCCGATCGGACGGAGAAGGAGTTCCGCCGCTGTGATCGATAGGGAAGGACGCCTCCGCTCTCTCGGATTTTGCGATTTCCTGCGTCGTAGAAGAGGAAACGGTGGTGGAGGTCGTTTCCGCCGCCTGCAAAGGAGAGGAAAACTGCAGCCGTCTTCAAAGAGCCGCACCGCCGTCGTTAATCTCCCGTAACTGCATCCGCTGTTTCGGTGTTCTTGAGTTTTACGCCGCCGCTGGAGAGATTTGTTTCCGCCGTTCGCCATCATCGCTCAGGATTGCAAATCGGGAGGAAGCTTTTGTATTTCCCGTGTGCGCCTCCTGCGTTGTTGCTTGATCGTGAACAAGGAAAAGGGAAGGAATCCCGGCACTCCAGATTTTTCCCGTTTTCTGCGATTTCTCGTTCGCCTCTTTTGATCGCAACAGAAAAAACGGAAAACATATTTCCGACGGCTGTTTTGATCGGAAAGGGTATCGCCGCCTGAAGAGAAGGTTGTTCTGGGCTATCCTCTACGGCCATTGTTGTTGATCAGCCCGTGAGGAAGAAAGGAATACAGCTGCTGGTTTTGACCGAAAGAGAAGTAAATCCCTGTTGTTGCTTCTCGTGTGGAGCCGCCTAGAGGAAGTTTCATCTTTTTATTCTTCCAATTCCTGGAGGAAGAAAAGTTTGTTGTTAAAGAGGTTACCTCTAAGGCCGTGAATGTTTTGGGAGAAGGCAGACATATTGAATCCATCTCTCAATTTTTGATCAAGAGAAGAGTGCAATTGCCGCTATCGCAATGATGAAAGGGAACAGTTTTTCATCTCCGGTTCCGATGATAAAACTGGAAAAATTCACGGCAACCGAATTCAACGACTGGAAGTTGAACACCCAGTTTGGAATGAAGTACCTGAACGTGTTCTACACAGTTCAGTCTGATCGTGCTGACGTTATGGGGACTGACGATGAAGCCCAGTGGATTGCTGATGAGGACTTCTGCCGCGACTACCTGCTGAACTGCTTGTCCTCCAGCCTGGCGAAGACGTACATCAAAATGAAGACCGCCAAGGAAATCTGGGAGGCACTGGAGGAGCACTTCAGGCAAGAGGAGGATCTGTCCAAGGCACACCTGGTGGACAAATTCCACTCATTCACGTTCGACGAGGAGAAGGCGATTCTCCCTCAGGTATCGAATTTTAAAGCTATAGTAGATTCTTTATATAGTGAGAACATTTCTCTGTCAGACAGTTTTGTTGCTGGCATGATTATTTTTAAATTGCCCTCTACATGATAAAACTTTAAAACTGAAATGTACCGCAAGAAGATGCAGGTCGGTCTTAATGACCTCAAGCGATTTATTCGCATCGAGGATGAAAATAGGACTCGACACGCTTTAGAAACTGTTAGCAAACAGAAGACTGCAGCTAACATGCTTCTTAGTTCTAAACGCGTGCCGAACCCTAAGAGGACCAGACCATCCCATGGTAGCTCCCAAGTTGCAGGCCCTAACAAACGCAATAAAAAATTCAAGAGCAAGTGTTTTAACTGCAACAAGTGGGGACACAGCGCATCTGATTGCAGGCTCCCTAAAAGGGAAAGAACCAAAGCACCACAGGATGGCAACTAAGCCAATATGGTTAGCCAAGCTGAGCCTTCCGACTTTGTTGCAATGGTCGGAAACGCTACGGCCAGCACGGAGTGGTACTTGGATTCGGGGGCGACGTGCCACATTTGCAACAATTCTGCTCTTATGACAGGTCTCACTACTGTGAAAGAGTCTGTGACGGTGGCCAATGGCGACACAGCTGACGTACTGAAGGTGGGGAACGCAACCTTGCTGCTGTCCTCAGGTAAGTCTTTAATTTTAAAGCATGTCAAATTTATTCCTTCACTAGCTGCTAACTTAGTGTCTATTAGTCTATTATATGATGTTGGTATGTCATTTACTTTTCGTAGCGGTAGAGTAACACTGTCAGTTAACTTCCACTATTTTGGATGTGCATACGTCCAAAATAGGATGTACCGACTAAGTCTAGCAAACGAATTAGTTCAACAAGTTCAAACAAACTTAGTTAGCCCTAAGACTCTACATGAGAGACTAGGACACGTGAACTATAGGAAAATGTTCCAAATAGCTAGAACTCACCAGATCACATTAGACACTAAGTCACAGCCTGATAAATATGACGTGTGTGCTCAGACTAAGATCACTAGGAAACCTTTTAGTGCGGTTACTAGGAGCGCAACACCTCTAGAGCTTATACATTCCGACATATGTGACTTTAAAAGTTTTGTCACCAGAGGAGGAAGGAAGTATATGATCACATTTATAGATGACTGCTCTAGGTTCTGTCACATATATCTTCTTAAAACTAAAGATGAAGCGTTTGAAAAGTTTTGTCTTTTCAAAACCAGGGTAGAAAACCAACTAGACATGAGAATAAAGAGGTTTAGAAGTGATAGAGGAGGAGAATACATGTCCAGTGGGTTTCGAGGTTTCCTTTCCTCTCAAGGGATCATAGCAGAAACCACTGCTCCTTACTCACCCCAATCGAATGGTATAGCCGAGCGAAAAAATAGAACATTAACAGAGATGTTGAACTCTATGTTGCTCACTGCTGGCATGCCTATTGCCTATTGGGGAGAAGCAGTTTTAACTGCAAACAACATTCTGAACAAAGTCCCTCATGCTAAGTTAGACATTACACTCTATGAGCTTTGGTTTAAGAGACCCCCGACATTGACTAAACTTAAGACCTGGGGCTGCATAGCCTATGTCAGGGTCTCTGACCCTAGACGGTCTAAACTTGAACCTAGGACCAACATGTGTGTCTACTTAGGTTACGCTGAACATAGTGCTGCAGATAGATTCTTAGACCTGTCTAATAATACAATTATTGAATCTAGGGATGTTGTGTTCTTTGAGGATAAGTTCCTTAAGGATAAGAACCTGACAATCACAGGTATGCAAGCAACTATTACTGAAGAAGAACCTGAATCAGTATCGAACACCTCCTATTCAGTCCCGGTATACAATAATGTCCTAGAGTCTAGACGGACTTCGATGAGAGAGAGAACTCCCAGAACCTTCGGTAGTGATTTTGTCACTTACCACGTTGAGGCTGATCCATCCACCTATAAGGACGCGATGAGATCAAGGGATTCCCTACTCTGGAAAGAGGCCATTGATGAAGAGATGAACTCTTTGCTTCAGAACAACACCTGGACGTTAGTTGATAAGCCAAAAGGGGCTAAGACTATAGGGTGTAAGTGAGTTCTGAAAAAAAGCTCAACCCTAATGGTAGCGTAGCTAAGTATAAAGCACGTCTGTTGGCTAAAGGTTTCACACAAGTTAGTGGGGTGGATTACTTTGATGTATATTCACCAGTGTGTCACTTAGCAACCATTAGGATACTCCTTGCTATTGCGTCTATTGAGAACTTTATTGTTCATCAAATGGATGTTAAGACTGCATTTTTGAACGGAGATCCGACCGAAGAGATATACATGAGCCAACCTGAAGGTTTCATAGTACACGGTCATGAAAGTAAGGTTTGTAAGTTAATCAAGTCGCTATACAGACTAAAACAAGCACTAAAATTATGGCATGAGAAGTTTGACTATAGTGCAAGGAACATGAGATTCATGTCGAGTCTCTCAGACAAATGTCTTTACATACGTCATAGATCGAACAATGTCGCTATAATATGCTTGTATGTGGATGATATGCTGATTTTTGGTTCTGATCAATTCATGGTGGATGACGTTAAGTCAGAACTAATGCGGACGTTTATCATTAAAGATCTAGGTGTAGCTGAGACTATACTAGGCATGCAAGTGAGCTTTGGGAAAAATGGCATTTTCCTAAGTCAAAGCCACTACATAAAGTCTTTGTTGGACACGTGGGGATACAGTGAACGTAGAGCAGTGGAGACACCTTACGATTACAATAATCGCTTGAAGCCCAATGATGGAGCTGCGGTTAGACAATCAGATTATGCTAAACTGATTGGTAGTCTCATGTATGCTATGGTCTGCACAAGACCTGACATAGCCTTTACGGTCGGCATATTAAGCAGATTCACTAGTAATCCTAGCCAAGACCATTGAGATGACCTTGATAGGCTGATGCGATACCTAAAGCACACCCAAAAGTATGTTTTATGTTATCATGGTCATCCTCCAGTGTTGGAAGGATATTCTGATGCCTCATGGTGCTCAGAATTAAACGACAGCAAGTCCACTAGTGGATTTATATTCATATTAGGAGGAGCAGCTGTAGCCTGGAAGTCCAAGAGGCAATCATGTATTTCACTGTCTTTTATGGAATCTGAACTCTATGCTCTAGCTTCAACGGGAGAAGAAGCAGAGTGGATAAGAGATTTGGTGATGGGCATTCCACTGTCGAGCCTGAAGTTGAGTTCTGTTGCAGTTTACTGCGACAATCATGCTACTAAAACGATTGCTCCGAACACGTTGTTCAATAGCAAAAGAAGGCAGATACAGATGAAACAAGCCTGGTTGACCTCCCTTACGAGTCAAGGGATTGTGAACCTCGTTGATGTGAGGTCAAAAGATAATGTTGCAGACGCCTTAACAAAGGGCTTAAATAGAGTTCTCACAATTAAAACATCGGGGGAGATGGGATTAAAGTTCATAAAAATATGAAACTTCCTCCTATGTTTATGTTTTTATAGTAAGAACCTATAGTCGCAATATTCAAGCATCTAATAACAGACTGAAAACCCCAAATAATTTCTTGATGAAAGCCCAAGATGGTTAGATGCTAGTCATTCCACACCTGATGACTTAACATCTTTCTCATTGTAAGCTGATTTGAGAATTATTCAACTGTGAATAGAAAATCGTTGTATGTGTTAATCTAACATTAGTGATCATAGCACATTATTCCACATTTGATAATGTTGCAAATGACGGTGTGTCAAGTCATATGATGAGGTACATAGTGGTCACTAATGCGTAAGATAACAACGTTTGATTTATGAAAATCAAAACTTGACTGGTCCTAGCTAGACTGGATAGAGATGCTGACAGTGTTACTTCACTACTGCTACAAGTGCTAAGCTCATTTAGGTAGAGCTAGTTTACTTTGATACGTCACTGCATATGTTTATGAATTCATAGAGTCTGACTCATGAAATTCCTTGCAGACACTGATAAAGATGGAGGAGAGAAAGTGGATTTTGACATAGATGATGATGATCTCCTCTCTGAGTAGAATTGTTACACGTTTATCTGTAATTATTTTTTATTTTCCAGACTTATTTGTTATGGAGTAGCACATTTATATTTTTGTGACGTTTTATATTACTGTTTAAAATTTATGTCCATGTTTTATGTTAAAATTGTGTTAACTCTTATGTAATGTGTAAAGTCGGAAATTTATTTTGATATTCTCCACTTTCTACACTCCGAAACGTACACGTTATTTGTCACAAATATAGGAGGAGATTGTTAATGTATATTTGGACGAATAACGGGTTCGAAGGCATAACGGGTCAGTTCGGACATGTGTAGATCCGATACCCGTAGAAACTCCTTGGGTTTGCCTATTTATACCCGCCTAGGGGCAACGGGTAGGGGATTTCACTTTGATTCCCATCCGGATGCTTCGAGCAACACCTTCAGGTATTACGAGAACACCCAACCAAGCATAATATAGAGATAATTTGTCGATTAGTATTGTTGGGAACTTGGGAGAAAACCCAGTTGAGAGTAGGTTTCTTTAAACGCTCATCCAACAACTCATTGGGGGTACGACTTGATTCTTGCTTGGAGGGCACAATCATCATGTGCATATTGCAAGGAGAACAAATTAGAAGAGAGAAGAGAGACTTCGATATATTTCTTCATACCTTAATTTTGGCAACTGGTACTCTTATTTCTGTTAACCGCACTAGTATTTCACTTTTTCCTAATCTGGATTTCATTTGCATTTGAATGATATAGAGGAGAGATCTTGGTTTCTTCTTCACACATGGCATGCCGTGCGGCTCAATCTCATGTGTTTTTACATTCGTGTTAACTCATATGTCTTCCCTCCCTTTGTTTGGTCGTTATGTCTTACCTTGCACATCACTCCAACTTTAAGCAGAAGCGAAACATCTTGATTATCACTAAGTCGTGCCCTGCTCCAAAAACCTTGTAATTCACTTTAATTGGTTTGGATTGTTCTATATATCTATAGTACTAATGTATGATGATGCTTAACGCATGCTAAGGTGTTTATATACACGAACAAATGAGATGCCCTAAAAAAGAAATAATTAGTATAGTTTACAAATATTACATATTAACTTAGAGACTTAGTTTTACTCAACTTTTTTGAACGTCACCACGATAGAATTTATGTTTGGCATAACGAACATTATATATGACCACTATTAAAAAAAGAAAATCAGTTTAAAACATAAAAGTGGATGAAGTTTCTAAGGTTAGATCGGGTGTTCACGAACAATGGTTCATAACCACCACGTAGGTGGCCGCCTTCGCACGCCGTGCCAAACGAAAACTTAATCAAACAACTCAAAGTTACTTATGATTATTGAGTAAAAGGAAGGTGACATAAATGTGTAGCTAGAAAGATCTGAGGAATATAATACTCTCTTTTGCTTGGAAGGGTAAATATAAACGTTAGGAAAGAGACGACTTGCATGAAGCCATGCATGCACGTGGTTGAATGATGGATCAGGAAATAATAGTGATCTGTTGGGACCGCACTTTTCAACTTGAGCAAACACCTGCTCAGGCTTTCTGAAAAGCTGTCTGCTCCCATGCGGCCAAACACAAAAAAGCCAAAAGGAGCTAAAATCCTGGCCCCATGTTTTCTCTCATCAATCAATCAATCAATCAAATCAAACACACATGCTTGTCCTCTTGGAGTAAATTTTACACCATGGATGTGGATCCGGGGGTGTAAAGTGCGGTCACTGCTCTTTACGGTATAGTGCGGCATCTAACGGTGCAAAACAAATCACAACTCGCACGGAGATGAGTATATCTTAGCTCGTTTTGAGATTTTTGCGCACGAGCTGTAATGTGCTCTGCACCGTTGGATGCCGCACTGCATCATAAAGTGCAATGAGTGCACTTTACATCCCCCGAATCCCATGGATGGGTATTTAAGACTCGGTATAAATCTTACTACTGTTAAAACATGAATGCTTTCATGAGAAATATATTCTGATATCTATACTATATTAAAAAGAGAAAACATGGTGTAGTTAAACATTCATTTTCCAATTTTATCCTCCTTTAATAAAAAATTTCAGTTTTTAAAATTTAGGTATTTTTTATTTTTAAAATGTGCTCTCATATAGACAAAGATCTCTACCTACAAAAAATGTGTTATCCCGGCCGCTCGCAAAACCCTGTGCACACAATAAAAAATGAGCGACAAGCTGGGTAAAAAACTCAGGGATTTGCGGGTGGTGGGAGCGCCGTCTCAACGGGACAATTACGAGTCCAGGATAATATCGCGCGGGGCAAGAGAGCCCCCCATGCACTATTGTAGTTGAGGTACTGTCGCGATTGACCTCATGAGCGGAGCCCCGTATCTGTCACTTGTATGTATGTATATATATATAAGAGAGAGAGAATGACGGCCGTATACATTTTTTTAGTATGAGTTAGCAGGCTTAAAAATTGCTGAAACAAAATTAATCAAAAAATACGATAGAAATACAGTTATATCGCAAAAATCATACAAAAGCTACACTACAGAGATAAAAATATGTATAAAACCTTGTTTACAAGACTGCTCTTTGAACTTTCATGTTTTGAAAGAATTTCATGATGTTCCCATTGTTGATGGTGGAAAATGTCCATTTCAATATATATCACTAAGCAAGCATTCATTCGTTCATCCCTCATACAATTACATTGTTGCGGACAAACTCGGCGTCCCGGTCGGATAGGAATAAACCGGACCGTCTTAGCTCTCGAGACGGTCGAGCGCGCACAGTCAATGAAAAAAGAGAGTTGACACAAGAGGTTTTAACGTGAAAAAACCCCTCAACTGGGTAAAAAATCACGTGACCGGATCTGTGCCAGTCAAAGTCCACTATCAGATTGCAATTACAATATGTTTGGAGAATCGATGGCGACAGACCGCTGCTCGTTACAACTTGGAGGTGAGAGAGAATTTCTGACTCGCAACGGGCAACAGGCTACGCCGAGGAAGTTCTGGATGCTAACTTGGTTGCTGATGTGCTTGAGCGTTATTGGTGGTCGTCTTCTTCCCTTCTCCGCACACTTGGGTACTTGGGCGTTCCTCTGACTCGTAGGCGGCTTGAAGATGACCCGAGGGAGGAGTTCGGCAAAGCTTTGGCCTGAGGAAGAAGAAGACTCCGAAGCAAAAAAGTGAGAAATGAGGAGCCCCGAAGCTCCTTTTATAGCATCCAGGAGGTGGTTATGTCGGGCCCCCCACTAACTTAGTAGCTTAGTGGGTGGTTACTTACAAATCAGACGCGAGCGGATGTCCAGTAACGATCGGACGGTGGCCGACTTGCAAGCGGCGGCGACCGGCGACCGGCGGTTGCGGTCGGTGGCTGGCGGGCGGCGGCGGCGGCCGGCGACAGCCAGCGGTAGTTGTTGAGTCGGAGGCCACCATGATCTCTCCTATTGTGGTGGAGATCATGAGGGAGTGGGTTGACCAGTCAAATCCATGATCTCCACAATAGGAGGGACCATAGTTAAGTGCACACCCAAGCTTATAAATGAGACTTCATCCTCATCATGCATAATGATTATTTCCATAGTAATGTTAGTTTCACAAGAAAATATACTAATGGATAACAAACATCCTTCTTGAATTTAACTAGTCTTTAAGTCAATCTTCCAAGTCCAATCACCTCTGAGGACGATCATTTAAGTGGACGTCTAAAATAGAACTTTCAAGTAGATTATCAAGCTCTGTTAATGCAATTACGTAATGATGACTTGATAATTTTCATTGCAAAAAAGATTTTTTTTTTCAAAATTGCATTTGTCACATATAATAATAATGTTGCTAGACTTGATTTCAGCGAGATCGAACGGTTCAGAATTATTTTTGAAAGGCTCTAAGGGTTATATCATGGGCTGCAAAAGTATTTTTTTGGAAGGAACTTTAGATACACATTCCAGCAATCTCACATGTGGAGACCTGTGTGTACCGCATGATAGCACTCTCACCGCTTGACTTCTCCAATACATAGTGTACGTCAACGACTTGACCCCCAGCCACGCTCGATGTTCAATCGTTGTCGCACATTGTGTGCATGAGAAGACGAGTGATGTCAGTATTGTCCCGTTGGGCACAAGGGTCCCCACGTGCAAAACTAGCATTTTTATCAAACTTCCATGATTATATATATTAAGAAAAAAACATCCTTTGTTTAAATATTCAACTTTTTGATTGTATCTCCTTTAATTACAAAAGTTTCAATATAATAAATGTGTTTTTTTGTTATTTTAAAATTTATGCTCTCATATAAACAAAATCTCTTACCTACAATAAATATGTGCTCTTACCGCCGCTCACAGACCCCCCATATACAAGAAAAAACGAGCGTCATGCAGAGTATGGTGTTCGGGGATTTGCGAGAGGCGGGAGCGCCATCACGCCGAGGCAATGCTGTGGCTGAAGTATTATCGTGTAAGGCATTGGGGGTTCACTCCGTGCACTATCACAATCAGGGTACTGTCGTGATTAGCCGTACGAGCGGAGCCCCATGTCTGTCACTCGTGTGTGTCAAAAAAGATATTATAATCAAAATATGAGGAAAAAGATATCTAAAATGATTGTACAAATACCAAAACTAATATTTTATTTTATGTTTGTAAAAATCATTTTTAGACCCTAAAAATGTGATTTATAAGGTATAATAACACTCCATGCTCATCAATACAAGTCACGCTCATCACAAAAAAAAATTCGAAGAGCTCCAACAGCAAACTAAAATAAAAATACAACACAACAAAGTTGCAGTAGCAAAGCAGATTATGAATGTTTGGTACGGTGGTGGCGGTAAAAAAAGTTCTAATCCTACCACCAGCGTCATTTTAGAGACTTGGGCTCCGTTTGGGGGGGCTTATTTTCACCGGTCAAGCGGTCACGACCGCATGTACCGGACCTTAATTAAGGCTCCGTTTGAGGGGACTTATTTTCACCGGTCAAGCGGTCATGACCGCATGAACCGAGACTTATTTAAGTCCCGATGCGGTCATGACCGCTTGACCGGTGAAAATAAGTCCCCCCAAACGGAGCCTAAGTCCGGTTCATGCGGTCGTGACCGCTTGACCGGTGAAAATAAGTCCCCCAAACGGAGACTTGGTTTTCCCGTGGTGAAAAAATGCTTATGCAAAAATGATATTTTTGTGACTTTGGAAAAGAGTGGTTCCTCCCATTTCCTGGAAAAACAAAAAGTTCACATCTCCTTTCTATTGCTATTGTTTTTCCCACCACTATTTTTTTTTGAAAGCTCTAATCTCACCACTACTTTTCCTACTGCTGCAACCATCCCAAACAGGGCCTAAAGTAACACAAAAATTTAGTCATGATAATAACAGCACATTAGCTAGATCCAAGTATGATATGACAACAGTAACAATACTAATAATATTAAAATAACCAATGCAGCAAACTTTAAACCTCAGTAAAGACACAGATCAATAATATCATAAGGAAGCCAAATGTATGGGGGCAACATCTGTGGACAGGTTACCAAACACAATAGAGTGACCAACACGATATAAAACCACCAAGTAGCATCCAAAACAGGTCTTCAGTGGCCATAAAATAAAATTTTATGCAAGGAGAAAGCCAGAAAAAAGGAAGCTAAACCTGCCCCCATTACAGGAAAATAAAATAATCACAGGAATCCAAATTTCTTATGTAAAGTCACCAACACATCAATAAATTGAGTAGATAATAGAAAAAACTGAGAGTAACTGTCACAACAATAGGCTGCACCCCCCCCCCCCCCCCCCCCCCCCCCCCCCACCCACAAGCGTTGTCCTCGGTGCGCTAATAGCTCATCAAGGAGCTAACTCACATCATCAATTGTGAACGGTTCGAGAGGTGAACCCGACCTCAACAACCTGCAGCGCTGAGAACACATGTGGTGATGGGTTGGGGTGTGTGAGCTGCAGTCCTGTGGTTGTGAATAACAAAGAGCCCACAACAGTAACAAATAAGGGGCAAAAGATTCACATTGCCTCAGAACCAAAAGAGTGTTATCAACATGAACAATCATGAGAACAATACAAAGCACACCAAGAATTACCATCCCAACAGCAAGCAAGGGGTAAAACCTCTGGTTCCAAACACAGAAGCTTCATCAGCCCAACCTGGGGCTACAATTGGTGTGAAAGACAGTCTGTAATGCAAAAACATACAGTTGTGTATAATAAATAGAAGCCCACCATCTAACCAGAATAATCACATGTATCGCATAAACCAGAGAAGATATACCAACCGAGGAACAAAATCCACAAATATAAAAAAAGGAATAAAATAAAAAGAGAAAATCAAATGACAGAATACCCAAGCCCTCGGGCTAAAAAGAATGTGTAGTATAAAAAAGCTGAGAATAATAATTAGAGACTAGCAGAAAATTAGCAAGTACGTCAAGTGGCCCCGATCACGTCCTGTTGAAAAAAGGCATAAAATTTTCTAGTTAATGAGACACCAACATAAAAAGTGATGTATCCAGATCAGAACTGTGTTGTTCAGCAAGGTAATCAACAACCATATTACTCTCTCTAAATGAGAAACAATGGGTGGTTATCTACAATAAATCAATTGACAATGGATTGACCAATCTTGGAAATTTTTGAATTAAGCTTATAATCCTTAATAACTTATAATCCTTAATAGAGGAGCATAAGATGATAGAATCAATGAAAATCTTAAGGTCATGCCAGCCACTAGATCTACAGGCTAAAATATCAGGACCAAATGCAAGAAATTTAGTATTTATGTAAAGGACTGGAGGCAGCAAAGGAAAGATTGGGACAAGACAAGGTCCTCAGTGAATGTCCTAATAATGAAAGCCCTTTGGAAGAGGAAGAGTCCTAGGAAGCATCAAAGTATAAACCACATGTAATTTTACCATATATTCATCTTCTACAAGTCCCCTTAGGTTTACCTACCCATTTACCTTTCAAATATTTCAACCATAATTTTCTCTACTCGTCTAATGGACACATTTTTAACGCTCCGCTGTCCATGTACACACCATCTAAGTGTAATTTTAATTACCTTATGCCAATTGATTTCGCCCAAAACATTCTTTCAATATAATCATTCATTAACTTATCCTTCATAATTTTACAATATATTCATCTTAATATTGCAGTTTCGTTGCTCTCAACTTAGATATACATGACAATTTTTACCATACAATATGGGGAGCAATTTTACATCACTGGCTTAATAACGGTTTAACATTTTACATGTCTTCGTGAAGAAAAAAAATCCATGATATCTCCCCATCACATGATATAGGCACAATGCACCATTTTAACGATCCAGATTTAACTCTAGCAATTTATATGCTAACAGTAGTCGTTGATCATCAGTAATATTTCACCCACTAAAATTGCACAAAATATACTCTATCTTCGTATTAATAATTCTAAGTACCCACCATCCAAATCTTTTCTTTGTTATTCTAATTTTCATTCTATTTTAGTGAATGTTTAACAAATTAGGGCTATGTTCTACAAAAACAAACACAAAGATACCTCATCTTGGATATTTATTGTAAGCATATCCATGATCAAAATGGATTACCATTGCAAATCATAACATACTTGGTTATTAAAGGCTCAAGACACACAAAAACATAAAAAGGTTTTGGAGTCTAGGCACAAGGCTCAAGGCACAGAGACGCGCTTGACGAGGGCAATGCGCAACACATTCATCTTAATTAATCAGCATCAAACATCAGCTCATTTTCTTGATTAGATTCTTCATATATTCTACTCATTAATCATTCATTACAATCATTCATATCTCTTAAAAAATACAATTAATATGGTCACTTGCATCAAATTTATAAGTATCTACGTTCGATTATGTTTCACAAACACTAAATCATGCAAAAATTATTTAGTTCTTACATTATTTCTTTCTTTATTTTAAAAAAAATTATAACAAAAATCTTACCCAGGCACAACTTTTATGCTCCAAAAGCGGAAGACTTTGAGCCTGGTGAGTCTTAAGCCTTAGGTGTGTAATGTCCGTATTTTGACTCAAAAACATAATTAAATTGTAGGGTCTGATCGCGAACGATTTTGATTGAGCCAGCATTTCGGCGAGGTACGATGTTGCTATGGTTAAATTTTTTTATGTTAATTAGTGGATTAGTTCTAGCCGTTGAGTTTGTGTTCGACGCTTTTTAACTATTAGTGCGAGGGCAGAGCATTTAAATTTCTTTTAGAGTAAAAAAGATAATGACATTTTTGTAATTAAAGTGAAATCACAAATGCATCTCAAAAGGGGATGTCGGTTGGACCCCATAAGCGGTTTCCGTAACTGTTTCTGGTTCGCCGCTCGGTTAAAGCCCACCCCCCCCCATCGCGATTTCTTTTTCGTTCCTCCCAGTCAATCCCGATCCCGTGCGAAAATGAAACTGTCCCTCATCCTCCTGCAGTTGACGATCGATACTTGTCTCTCTGTGTTTTCCCGTTCTTCCTCGCCTCCCAGCCCGCGTCGAGACCTCTGCTACCTTCTCCTCCCTCAGTCGACATCTCCTCCCTTACGGGAGGCTCTCGGCGAGAAGTTTTCTTTACGGATCCTCTGTCGATCGACAGTTGTTCCCCATTTTCTGCACAGGTAAGCAGTGGACTCGGTTTCGTTTTAGGTTTTCTACTGCATAAGTTGATGAAATCCTTCTCCTCCCTCTAGTTTCAATGATGCCCTTGTTAAATTTCTAGGTTTTGTTAACCCTAACCATTGAAGCACTTCCAGCGATCAATCCTTCAGCAGAAACTCGATCCAGTAGGCCTCATCTTTCCAGGTATATAGTCCGGGTAAGGGATTTTTCTCGCCTCAATTATCTCAATTAATGTATCCCTCTAAGAAATTAGTGTTTCTTTTCCCCTTAAGCATGTTGTGAAGAGTGTGTTCACTCTTGATTGTAGATATTAGAACGATCAACTCCTCCCCATTCAGAGATTGCCGACCTTGTGTATAGTTCTCTGATTTCTCATTGGAAAAAAGGATAAACTCTTGCATACCTTTTCCTTCCCTTGAAATGAATTAATCTTAGAATTTTAGTTAGCCCTCTGGTTGGATTTATTCATGCTAGGGTTTCGAAGGGGAGTGTTGTGGTAACATCGTTGTCTATTGGAGAACTCTTGGGGTCTCCGGGATATAACTTGCTAAGTCTAATGCTGCCATTAACAACATTATTAATATACAGACAAAAAGCAAAAAAAAAGTAGGTTGCAATCCTCTAAGATATATTAATAATAAATACTAATTGATAGTAGTTAATTATATCCGGTTATAATCATCAAATATTTCCATATCTCCATTCTTTGTATAATAGATCTAAACTACCTAAACTATCAAAACTAGATTTTTTGTATAAGAGATCTAAGAATCTAAGATACTTAAATCTATCACAATTAGGTATCAAATTATCTGGTAATATAGTGATTGATAGTTGATGATATAACACCCAATAAAATTATAATATACTCTATTTTTATATTCTAATAATTCTTAATCTCCTATCATCTAGACATTTTCTCCATTTATCTATCTTACAATTTATTTCACTAAAACAAATTAGGGCAATGCAGTAAAAAAATAAATACTGTTAGAAAAGTCCATGTAAAGAGCCCATTAATGGGCCCATTTTTCCTTTTCTCTTCTCTCCTCTTTAGTCCGACATCATGTATAGAATTGATTCTCTCCTTCTTCCTCCTATATATTTGTATTCTCTCCTTATATTTACATACATAAAAAATATACATAAGTTCTCGAGCTCTTTCTACATGGTATCAGAGACACCGATCCTCCTTGGGCGGCCTCCCTTTTCTTAACCGCCTACCTTGGGCGGTCTCCTTCCTCTCCTGCGACCTCCTGCGGCCTGCATCTTCTGTCCGCTCCTCTCCCTTAGCCGCTCGGCTAATTGCGACCTCTATCTCTGATTCGGCTCCCTCTTCCTCTCTGTGGTTCTATGAGATCTTCTATCAACTCCACTAGCCCGGCGGCTAGTCCGCCTACAGACCGCCCGGCTTGTCCTGCAGACCGCCCGGTTTGTTCTGCTGAAGTCCGCGACGAGCTGCGGATAACTACTATTTCTCTCTCTGGGAAGAAAAACTTTATCCCTTACGTGCATTCTGTTAGACGGGTTCTTCAGGCCAAGGGCCTCTTGCCTCACCTTACTCAGGAACCTCCTTCCCCTCATACCGATGATTGGCTCCGCAATGATGACCGCGTTCAGACTTGGCTCCTTAATTCAGTGGATGGCGAACCTTATCAGATGGCTATGTATCACGACACCGCCAAGGCTATGTGGGATGAGATGCATTCCTTATACTAAGGCCGCGACAGCCTTCGGCATCTCTACGACATCCTCACTGATCTTCTCGCTCTCGACACTAGCGGGGCTTCAGATATGACCTCCTTTGTCGCTCGAGCCAAAACCCTTGCTGAGGCCTGGATCCAGCATCAGCCGTCCACCAATGATCATGCTGCTCAGCGCGCTCAGAAGGAAGCCGCCTGCATTGCCATCATGATGTCCGTCTTCCGTCTCACCTTCAGAGCATTCGAACTCAGGTTCTGGCTTCTCCCACAACACCGTCTTTCTCTAATGTTTGCTCCATGCTTCTCCGCGTGTCACCTCCTCCGGATACTTCTGCTCCTTCTCCCCCGGCCCTTCTTCAGCAGACCCCTTCGCTCCTACCGTCCCCTCCTACCTCTGCTCGAGGCGGACGCTCGGGCTCTCGGGGCCGTGGGCGTGGTGGCGGGGGTCGGCCGAAGTGTTCCTACTGCGGGAAAGACGGCCACCTTGAGGCGACCTGCTACCGGAAAATTGGTTATGCTCCTCGTCCGACGGCATCTGTTGTTGCTGACGCCCCCTCTGCCGCCCTCATGATCTTGAGGCCGTCCGTCTCCAGCTCCAGCAACTCCAGGGGCTGCTCCACCCACCCTCTGCCTCCATTGCCTCCGTCTCCAAAACAATTACTGCTTGTTTATCCACCAGCACGGGTTGGATCGCGGACCCAGGTGTCACTCATCACATTACTTCCCGACAGCCTGCCTAGTACTCGGATTCTCCTTATCCGAAGTCTATCACTGTGGCCAATGGGGTGACGGTTCCCGTCTCCGGCTCGGCGGATCTTTCTCCCAACCCGTCGATATCCCTTCGCTCGACTCTTCATGTTCCGAGCTCACCGTTCAATTTACTCTCTGTTGGACGTCTTACCAGTGATCTTGATTGTTCTGTCATATTCACATCTTCTTCTTTTGTTATACAAGATCGGCGGACGCAGACTACCCTTAGAAAAGGCACACTGCGGAACGAACTCTACCTTCTCGACGACTCTCTCACCATTATCTCTTCTGTCTCTTCCACTGAGTGGCATCGACGTCTTGGGCATGCCCCTCTGCAGGTCCTCCAGCGGGCTCTTCATGATCTCTCTCTTCATCAGTTTCAGTGTGAGTCATGTATCTTCGGCAAGCAGCCGCGTTATTCTTTTTCTGCGCATTGTACTCGGAGTGCTGCTCCATTTGATTTAGTTCATTCTGATGTATGAGGCCCTTTTAAGATTACAAATATTTCTGGTTTTCATTACTTTCTCACATTTATTGATGATTACTCTCGCACTACGTGACTATACTTACTCCGTGATCGCTCTGAGCTTCCCTGTGTTTTTCGGGCTTTTATCCTTGAGACCCATACACAATTCCACACAACCCTCAAAATATTGAGCACCGATAATGCTCGCGAATACACCGACCGCGAATTTACCGATTTATGCTCTGAATTCGGGATTATTCATCAAACATCTTGTGCCTACACACCCCAGCAAAACAGTGTTGCCGAAAGGAAGAACCGTCACTTACTCGATGTAGCCCGCTCCCTCATGCTTCAAATGCATGTTCCCAAGCCTTACTGGAACTTCGCGGTCTCCACTGCCTGCTTTCTCATTAACCGTCTCCCTTCCTCCGTCCTCCACTATGCTACTCCGTTCAGCCTACTGTTTCCCTCCACTCTGGTTTTTCGTCTCCCGCCTCGCGTCTTTGGCAGCACCTGCTACGTCCACCGTCTGGGGTCGTCCTCAGACAAGTTGGATCCCCGGGCGGCTAAACACATCTTTGTCGACTATTTGCGCATCGAGAAAGGCTATGTCTGTTATTCTCCAGCTACTCGAAAGATCTCGGTCTTTGCTACCGTTACCTTCCGGGAAGATCAACTGTTTTTCCTTGCTCCTTTACCCGCTCATCTACCGCCGGCTCCGCTCCCGCCATTCATCCCACGCCCGGTTATCCCCGTTACTACACCACCTTTGCCGGTTTCACCTGCACCGACTCTTGCTCCCTCCAAACCACCCGTTATCCGTGTCTACACTCGTCGCCCTCCCGGTTCCGTTGCCCCTCTGCAGTCGGCCTCAACCACGAATACTCTGCATCCTGCTGATCAGGTAGAGCCTCCACTGCTCATCCTCTGGCCAACTACGACTCCTTCCATCGCCTCTCTCCCCTCATGCACATATTTGCTACTTCTCTTTCTTTGGTCTCTGTTCCTAACTCTGTGCAGGAGGCGCTTCAACATCCGGGCTGGCGGACAGCCATGGAGAAAGAGATGTCTGCTCTCTGTGCTAACCAGACATGGACTGTAGTACCCCTTCCTCCGGGTCAGACACCGGTTGGGTGTAAGTGGGTCTTTGTCATCAAGCATGCTGCTGATGGGACAATTGACCGTCTGAAGGCTCGTCTCGTGGCTCGTGGTTTCACCCAGCAACAGAGACTCGACTATGAGGAAACTTTCTCTCCAGTGGCCAAGCTCAATACAGTTCGCGTCCTCATCTCTGTCAATGTCCATCGCCAGTGGCCCCTCTTTCAACAGGATATCAAGAATGCTTTTTTAAATGGAGATCTTCAGGAGACAGTGTATATGCAGCAACCACCCGAGTTTGAGACCACGGGGGAGTCTCAGGTCTGTCGTCTTTTGAAGGCTCTGTATGGTCTCAAACAATCTCCACGGGCATGTTTTGACAAATTCACTAAGGCCCTTCGTGATATTGATTTTACTCGAAGCTTGCCCGACTTCTCGCTGTTTACTCGTCATCGAACAACATGAACGGTCCTTCTGTTAGTATACGTTGACGATATCATCATTACAGGAGATGACTCACAAGGGATACATGTAGTCAAACTACATCTAAGTTCCGTCTTTCAGACAAAGGATCTGGGGCCCCTAAGATACTTCTTGGGTCTTGAGGTTGCCAGAAGGCCGGATGAGTTTGTCATCTCTCAATGGAAGTATTGTCTCGACCTCCTTCATGATGCAGGTTATTCAGGCTGTAAGCCGAGTGACACCCCTATAGATGTAAACCACAAGTTGTGCGCCTAGGCATCTGACTCAGATCTCCTACTCCAGAATCCTGAATATTATCGTCGCCTCGTTGGAAAATTAATCTATCTCACGGTTAACAGACCAGATATTTCTTTCGCTATTGGTATTGTCAGTCGATACATGCACTCTCCGTGAAGATCTCATCTTCAGGCTGTTGAACGCATTCTCAGATAACTTAAAATAGCTCATGGACAAGGACTTGTTTACATAACCTCTTCTTCAGCTCCAACATTGGTGGCATACTCAGATGCTGATTATGTTGGTTCCCTTGACGACCGGCGATCTACCAGTGGTTTTTGCACCTATTTTGGAGGACATTTGGTTACATGGCGAAGCAAGAAACAAGAAGTCGTTGCTCGATCATCAGCTGAGGCAGAATACCGGGCAATAACATTTGTAGTGTCTGAACTGACGTGGCTTGAGAGCCTTCTCACTGATCTGGGTGTAAAACTACCATCACCGACTCTTCTCCTCTGTGACAGCCAAGCTGCTATACATATCGCCAAGAACCCGATCTTCCACGAAAGAACGAAGCACATCGAAGTCGACTGTCACTTCTTCCGGGAGAAAGTTCAAATGAAGAAGCTCGACCTCAAACATGTTCCTGGGTCTGAACAAGTTGCGGATGTCCTCACAAAGGCTCTTTCCAGGCCCTTCCTCTATCAGTGCTTGTCCAAGTTTGGCGCATACGATTTGTACGCTCCAGCTTGCGGGGGAGTGTTAGAAAAGCTCATGTAAAGAGCCCATTATTGGGCCCATTTTTCATTTTCTCTTCTCTCCTCTTTAGTCTCACATAATGTATAGGATTGATTCTCTCTCCTTCTTCCTCTTATATATTTGTATTCTCTCCTTGTATTCACACATATAAGAAATATACACAAATTTTCGAACTCTTTCTACAAACACAAATACACCTCACCCTGAATACTCATTATAAGCACGTTCATAATAATAATGAATTACGATTGATAATCTTAACATATATATGCGAGTGACAGGCACGGGGCTTCGCCCCTACAGGCTACCACAATCGTAACCCGACCATGACAGTGCACGAGAGGCCCGGGGCCCTGCGCGACATTACTTTGGCCACGACATTGCCCCGGAGCGATGGCGCTCCCGCCGCTCGCAAACCCCCGAGCGCCCGCCAGTTGCTCATTTTTTTCTTTTGAACGGGGATTTGCAAGTGGTGGGAAAAACACATTTTTTTTAATGTAGGTAAGAGACTTTGTCTATATGAGATCACTTTTTTTAAAATTAAAGAAATTGGAAATTTGGTAATAAAGAGGGGTAAAATCCAAAAGTTAAATGTTTCACCAAAGGGTATTTTTCCCTTTTAATATAGTATGTAAATGATATTCACTATATAAAAATTCATTGTACAGTTGAATTCCATTATTTAGATTTGAGGTAACCTAGTTTGTGTTACTTTTTAGCCCCTGCGGTTGGCAAAATCAATATTTATGTTGTCTTTATGATGAACTACAAGTCATAGGTTTAATTACAAAAAAACAATATCGATAATATGAGAGGCAAAACACATCCTCTCCGGATCCCAAACTAGCAAGATTCCCATGGAGTAAATATCATTTTCTTACCGTCTAAAGGAAACTTGTTGTACTCTACATCCAGATTCAATGTGGATTATTTTTTGCCCTCAAGTTTGGAATCTCCTTCTCCAAACTTTTCTCCATTCCTTCCTTCACCCCTTCTATATTTGCTCGTTGTCCTCTCTGAAATCTCCCTTGTTATCCCTTCACCATATCTTCATAATAATCATCGTCCATGCTTCTGCTATCTTCAAGAAAAAATCGCTACTTGATCTCATCAATGTTGCAAGATATGTCCTTTTTATTTATAAAATAAAGGAAGCAAGGTGCGCTCTTTTTAACTGTCATAGGTATGACTGGCAAGGCTTTGCCCTAAAGTCAAATTATTTTGCTCCACGCCACTCCCGAGTAGTTCGCTTTTACTCTTATATTTTCTCATTGTCAACTCTGTAATCACCCTTGTTATTCCAAGGCCTCTTCTATTCATTGTAACTATCATCCCAGATCCCTGCCATCTTAAAGATAATATCACGTCTTCATCTTTCCAATGTACCACCTATGTTGAATAAATCTAGGTCTTTTATTTTATTCTTAGCAAATCTATTCCAAATGTTATGAATCTCTATCACTTTGGTTGGAATCAAGAAACAAAATCTCTCATACAAGAAAAATAATGAAAACCACCGAAAAGAGGTACATCCAAGGTTCCATATTTCTATCAGAAAAAATTATAATTTATGCATGTATTTCTCCAAATCTTACAGTTGATCACTATTGTTCTTATTTTTAAGTAAAAGAGATTTATTTGTTTCAATTTAATTTTTGTCTGCTCTTTAGGGAAAGAGTAATAGATCGAGCCCAAAGAAGGTAATTAGAGTCATCCAAACGTATAACAACAATTTCAGGCGTATTGAGAATTGAGATCATGACTTAACTGGATAGATCCTCCAAAATTCAAGGTAGAGGATGAAGCCCTGACGCCAGAAGAGATAGTAGAAGATTCTTCATTCCCAACATGGTGATCCAAGTACAGAAGTCAAGAAATCAAGGGAAAATCAAGAAATGGACCTCTAGGGTTTGCTCATAGAAAGAAGAGAGAACAAAGATCCATGAAGAGTAATAATCCAATCAAAGGATCCGCAACAAGGCACAATCGATGATGAGATAAAGGAGGAAGAATCAACTCCTCAAGAAAGATGAGAAAACGGCGCCAAAAATAGGTTTAGATCTTCATTTCCAGCGTCGGTTGAAGGGTCATCCGACAATCGACTGGAAAACTGTAGGACACACTGTGGGACGACGAGGTGCTTGCAGGAGTTAGAGCGGGAGGCGGGATGCAGAAACGGAGGGGGAGGCAGAGTCGGTGAGTCAATGCGGTCAGGATGCGGGAAGACAAACGCGCGTGGGAGACAAGATTTATTTGTTTCAATTTAATTTTCTATTTATTTAGGGAATTGTTAAAGGCAAACCAAATTTGGATATACGCAAACCATTGTTAATAACAAACCATATATTTTGAAAAATACTCTGTGCAAACCAATTTGTTAATGACAAACCAACATTGTTAACGACAAACCAACACTACAAATTACATAATCAAATGTTTTAGGCAAAAAAATCATTTCATGAGAAGTCCAACGCAACAGTTCGACAAAATAACATGTTTATAATATAGAAACACCAAATTTATGACATTTAATATATGGTAACAGTCACATTCACTTCAATGAAAAGCTGTAAAAATTTAAAGACTTTTATTACCAAAAAACACCTACAAAATTCAAAAACCCGATTAATTTAAATTTCAGAGGTCAACCGTGAAACATGTCTGTATATAATGAAAATCTTTAAAAGTTTCTGAGCTTGATTCCAATATCTGAAATTAGGAACAAAAAAATGAAAATTTGGAAATGAAAAAATTGACAACAGTTTTTGTAAGGTAAATGAAAGTATGAACAACAAAAGTCAACTTCATTTATTACAGCAAACAATACACTTATGTTTCACCATCTTCATAAACTACAAAATGACATAAGAGGCTAGAAATCAACCATCCAGCACTAATATCTAATTACAACACGAAAATAAAATCAAAAATGAAGAACGAAAAAGCCAACGCATTGAATCCATATGCAGAATCCAAAACAAAAAATTAGCTTATCAATATGTTGAAGATGAAAGAAGAAAATATGTATTAAAGAATCCAGATGCAGAATCAAAACAAAAATGAAGAGAAGCGGCCGCGCACCTTCAAAATCAACGAAAAAATTGTTGTCCATGATGGGAGAGGCAATGAAAACAAAGAACCAACATGCACACCTTCAAAATCGTCTGATTGTTGTACGTCGAACCGCTTATCAGAAGCCTCGCAACCTACTGGCGACGGGAGAGGCAACGGTAGTGAGGTCGGGAAATGCGGCGTGAGTTGCGGCGAGAGAGGCGGCGGAAGGGGCGACGGGAGAGGCAACGATAGAGAGGTCGGGAGGTGCAGCGGGAGCGGCGGTGAATTTGGTTTGCGTATATCCAAATTGGTTTGCGCATAAAAAAAACCACCGAGAAAAAAAGGGACATGATTTTAAGATTTTGATTTGCGTATATCCGAATTGGGTTTGCCTTTAACAATTTCCTTTATTTATACTTGATCGATCATAATTATCAATAGTTACTATTTAATATGTTGTTCATCTAAATTTTGCTAGATATAAATGTCATTATCGCTCCATGTTCAAATGAAAAATAACCAATTGATGTTAGACAATTGACCATAGAATTCATGTTGAAATAAATCAACATTTAGGCTTTGTTTGAGATAGTGGTTGCGGTTTGAAATGAGGACAAAATGAAGTTCCTAAACGCGACCCCTCCTGTTGTTGAAATTAGGCAAAAACTTGTTTTTGGGGATCCACGCTTTTTAACGGAAGTTATCCAAACTGGAAAAAAAACAGCATTCAAATTTTTTCGACACCGCAATGGATAAAATGCATACTAGCCCCCATCAGGATTACTGACAAAGGATCCCTTTGGCGCAGCATTTTTTTGTCTAATGATTTTGGACAAATTTCACTGTTATAAACAAGGTTGCAGATGTCAGATTCATATCGGTTTGAGTTTGAAATGTCGTATATCGAATTGCGGGGATATATCAGAGATATTTTATAATATCAGATTTTAATATTTAAATAATTTTTTAAATACGTGCAGTTAGATACATAATGATTTTTTATAAATTACACAATAAACATATATACACATAATGTATGTTTATAAATTATACAATATATACGCATAATGTATGTTTATAAATTATACAAAAAGAAGCGTGGACAACAGTAAATGACATAAAGAGCACCAGATGAGGGTCAGACGAGAAAGAAGTCAAATCTTGGCTTAGAGAGATGAACGAAATATAGTACAAAACAAATTTTACCGCTCGGACGCTTAAAAATGAAAAAAAAAATATATTTAATACTTGTCATATATCACCCGCGAGATATCGCCTGATATATCAGGTAAAACCGATATATTAGGGCCTGAAGACCGATATATTAAGGATATTTTCAAAAATGATATTTTTGCATAAAATGTCGATGTCGTGGCATTTTCTACCCAAAAACTTTATGTCGGCCAACATGTCGGGCATGTCGGCTCACATCTACAACACTGATTATAAAACATGTGTTTGACATGACAATGGTTATGACCTCCACCAATAAAAAAACTAATGTTGGACATAAAAGTGGATGATGTTCCGTAGATGAGGTCGGACATTCACGAACAACAATTCATAACCACTGCGTTCACGACCGCCACCTCTGTACCAAATAAACCCTTAAAATCTACTAATGTTAGGTCATTCCTCAGCAGTGAAATACTACAGTCCAACCTAGTCGTGGTGAAAAGTAGGCTAATGTAGGCTAGAAAGTCATCTTGAATAACACATTGTGGTGAACTGTAGGCAAAGTATGACTTAAATCTGTTGGGATTTTTTTATATTGTTTGATGGAACAAAATATTTATAATTGGTGACAATACAACTTCTATGAGTTAGTAAGTTATTTAGTAAAAGAAGCCAGGAAAAAGTCATTCGGAAGAAGTCAAAAGGATGTCATGAAAATTTGTGAGAAATTGGCTAATTTCATGCAAAATCGCTGACCGAATATCTGAACGCCGACCGGGCATTCGCCGATCAAGGACTTGATCGCCGACCGGTTGTTCGCCGACCGGTTGTTCTCCAACTGATTGATCGCAGACCGGAGATTTGAACGTAGACCGGGCTCAAATTCACTCTCTGAAGATTTGTTCACCAAGCGGCGAGAGCTCTTTCACCAGCCATTCGGGGATCTGACTCAAGAACGCCAACCGCTCTCTTATTCTACAAGCGGTGATAGAACCCTCTCATATAAGAAGGCTTATGTGAATTGTATTCGACGTACAACTCATTTTCGTTGAATTTCACTCAGAGAATGAACAAACATCTAAGCTCTAAAAAGAAGGCTTTCATCGAAGTCAATTCAGAGCACAACTCCATTCAGTTAGAGAACAAACCAGAAAGAGAGTGTATAAGAAGCCTCACGTCAAATTGTGTTCGACGTTTAGAGGAGAAGAAGACGAATTGAAGTTGCTTATCAGATCAAATCTAATTGTATTCGACATGTGAAGAACTTGACATGATTCAAAAGAGTGGTTGCAGATCAACAAAAGGAAGTCGTCGAAGAAGGAAGGTGCGGAAAAAGAAAATCATTGAAGAAGGAAATCGGTAAAAAGAGGCACCATCTTTCTACAACCCTTGCTTTCTGAAACTTGGGAAAAGAGGGGCATAAAGCTCTCATTACGACAGAGTAAAGCTAGTTGTTAACCCCGAAATCGGCGATCCTTCCCAAGGAAGTCAGCTCGCTCGTCGCGGTCTGCTCCGGGTTCCTCCTGGAGGCCGTGACTCCCTAGGTTGGGCGGACAAAATTTTCTGTCCGCTCAGGTCGCGCGGCCTGCGCGGTCTCAGCGGTCTCACCCCCCAGGCCGCGCGCCTTCCCTTGGTCGGCAGGGTCCGCGGACTGCTTCCGCAGTCCGCCTCTGCAGGCCGCCCCCTTTTTAGCTTAACCGCGAGGTTGTATCCGCAGGTCTCTCTCTGCCGGACTCAACTCCCTATCCGCCCAGGCCAGCAATAAGTCACGTTCCTCCAGCTTAACCACAGCTGTCTCAACAGATGCTCCTTTGTCGGATTCGGACTCCTGTCCGCTCAGGCCGGCAGCAGGTCACATGTCCCTTCACCCAGCAACACGGGCAGCCGACTTCTCCTGCTCGCCTACAGAGTGCGGTTTCCAGCTCCGGTTACCCGCCAAGACCAACAGCAGTCCAAGTCCCTCGCGAGCTAGGCGGACTCGAAGTGTGGTCAAGAATTCCAGTCCGCCTTCATCGCAGAACCTCAACAGCCTCAACAGCCAGGCTCTCCATCTCCAGCATAAGCGGACTTAGCCTTGCAGCAGCCGCGGACTCGACGGACTTGGCGGACTCTCTATGCAGTCCGCCCCTTTCCTTAGCCAGCACCAGCTTCTCGGCAGCAGCAGGGTCAATTCCTCCTCAATCCGCAGGCCTGTCGCAGGCTCAGCCAGTAGTAGCAGCTTCCTCCTCAGTCCGCAGCCTTCGTGCGGACTCAGTCAGCAGTTGCGGACTCCTTCCAGTCCGCCACTCAGCAAACCCTCTAGAAGGCAGCGCCAGTCCGCATAACCTCGTGGGGACTCGCCGAACTCCGCGTGCACTCTGCTGCCCGCACCCCTTGCAGCTCGCTCAGTTCAGCAGTGGCGGACTCCGCGGATTCTCCTCGCAGTCCGCAACATAGCTTCCAGCATCCGCCACCCCAGCAGTAGGCGGACAGTACCAGCTCAGCAGTGACGGACTCCGCGAACCCGCATCGCAGTCCGCCACTAAGTCTCCCGTTCTGCCATCAGCAGCTCCGGCTTCAGTTCCAAGTCCCAGTCCGCGCGGTCTGTTGCGGACTCGGCGGACTCCGTCTCCATCTCGCTCAAGTTACCGTCTCACCGGGGGTAACGTCACCGCAAGCCGTTACCTCCTCGGGCCTATAAATAGCCCCCCATGCCTCTCGTATGGGGGACGCACGGGCGAAGTCTGCTGTTGCCGCTGCTAGCGGCCCCCTCTCTATTTCCCTTCTTCCTAGCTCAGCTCAGCTCTTCTCGGCACCAACCTGCAAGCACAACCGTCCAAGTAACCGTCTGCTCGACAGCTCCTGATCAACCTCCTTCTCTCTTCAACCTTCCCGGCTGCTCTCAGCATCTTCTCCTCTATCCCCGCAACCTTCATCCCTCTTCCTCTCCTAGCATGTGAGACCGAACACCCCCTCCGTGTTAGCTGCCCCGGTGCCGTTTTCGCGCATCAACAATAGTCTTCATGCCTCTAATTATAATTTCTTTTTTCTCTCGACACCTCTTGTCTCTTACCTTAATTTCTCCCTGACAACTGTGATATTTCTATAACCTAAGTTTTTCTTCTTTCTTGAGACTCGCATAAAATCACTTTGTGCGTGTGTGTGTGCGATATTTCTCTTTGTTGAACTTTCATAAAGCTGTAAGGGGTTACATTATCTCCCTTCAAAAGATCTGAGGTGATTTTTGAGTTTCAAATTTAGGGAGGTTTTTGGATCTCCAAGCAAAAAGACTCGAGGGGTTTTTGGTTCTCCTAGCAAAAAGGCTCAAGGAGATTTTTGAGTCTCCTAGCAAAAAGACTCGGTGTGTTTTTGAGTCTCCGGGTGGAAAAGGCTATGGGGACTGGGAGGTTTTTGTGTCTGATAATAAAAAAACTCTGGCATTTTAAAGGCAATATTATCCAACAAGTAGTGGAAGAGAGGAGTACTCAGATTTGATTGAGAAACCTTTATAAAAATCACTTGTCTTTTGTATTTATCTCTCTATAACTTTACTTTTATTTCATGTCTTTACTATGTTATTTATCTGTGATTGTATTGTCGTCTTTTGTGATTTGGGAAGAGAAATTTTATTCTCTATTCACCTACTCTCGTAGAGAAATATTCAGATCTTATTTTTCACTTTCGAATTTTAGAATGTCCGTGCAAAAAAAAAATTTAGAATTAGATTTGCTACACAGAGAGAACAGGAATTTTAAATAAAAAAATCTAAAGGATTAATGGACACAATTGACTAGAAGAAGAAGAATACACGTCTTGTTTGCAAGAGCTAAGTGAAAATGAGAAAATACAAAGAAAACATGGATGGTTATAAGTTGACGTATAATTGTAGCTGCTCTGAAACTTCATGAAAGCAAACAAATATGGCAATATAATGTGGGTGATGTTTAGGAATTGGAGACTACAAAAGATCCATTTTATTTGTGCCAGTATGAACCCATGGGAATCAAGCTGGAGAGACATTCATAATTTTTATGGCATCATATTTGATGTTAATGATAAGCTATACAATGCGGATGTTGTGTTTTAAAGAGAGTGAAGTGTAATAGTAATATGAGGAATATGTAATAAATGCATAGGGAAATAAATAAGCCTTATAGGATGTAACAAATGATATGTGGAATAAATGGGTTCTCTCTTGTAAGCTCTCCCTAGTTCTCTACTTATGCCTTCTAGCCTTCTTACTCTTTTCTTTTCTCAACCATTTATGGTTCTCTTCTCCTAAAAGCATCCTCTATTAGAACCTCCACTTCAGAGTTTCTTATGAAATAAATCCATTGACCGACAATGAACTTCTTGATTGCTTCCTTCTGTTAAGAAAAATACAAAAACTCGGGCCAACTATTTATGCTTCTCTGGTGAGAGCAAAACTAATCCACGGTGTTAATTTGAGCAAGTATCATTCTGAATTATCACCAATCATCATGACAATTGTATCTAAGTTCAGAGAAAATGAAGTATAGAATGAATTAGTTTGGCCACATTCCTCGCAATATTTAGTAGATCAATCAGAAAAATAAACTTTCAGTAAGAGAAAAATATAAGGGCCCGTTCGTTTGGTAGGTTTTCGCATGATGAAATTCGAATTAGAAGGCCCAATTTCAATTCTTGGGTTCGTTTTCACCATTTTTCGAGCGGAATTGGATTTTGCTGAAAGCAGTTGGTTTTGATAGCTATAGAAAATAGGACTTTCACAAAACCGATCTACTGAGGTCGGTTTTGGCGCTGAAGGAGAAGGTCCCACTACCTACTTTCTCCCCTCTCACTATTTCCGCAGCTGCAAGTCATCATTATTCTTCCTCGGCGTTGGATTCACAGTACAGCAAAGTCGCACCAACTACTCCTTCCTTGGATTCGGCTTCTCATACAACAAGGCCAATGCATTATCTTCTTCTCAATGGCTGAGGCTTAAGTCGATGGAGTAAATGGGAAGAAAGGCGGACATTGTCACAGTTATTCGGGTCAAGTAAGGAAAGGTTCGATTGGCTCTCTGGATTCTCCCTCACTCAAAAAAACACAACATGATTTATAAAATCGCTCTTCTTGACACTCTTCCATACTGAATTATTTTGAAATTGGGGAGGCTCGACCTGAAGATGAGATTGTCTTTCACAATTCATTTTGGACAAGATATCAGAGAACAGTGTATCTCTGAATCTTGGGAGAATGAGGAAAAAGGTTTGGCCAGTTCTAATGAAGAAAGTTTTTGTATTTTTGGGAGTTCTTGACTTTTTCTACTTCTTCTCTATCAATTTCTGGGTAACTCGAAACCTAAATCTTAATATGAGAAATAATTTGGCTTTGGTAGAGGCTTCAATGCATCTTTTATGTGAATTTAGATATGCAAGTTGTTTAAGTTTTTATGCTGGGATATTGTTTAGAAACTTAGAAAGAATCTTCAAACAGGCTTCCTCTAGGTTTACTGTATGGTTCATAAACACTGCATTGTTTTGGAAAATTAAGATTTAATAGTGCTTTTCTTTGGGGTTCTTAAGGTTTAAAGTCTATGTTCGCAGAAATACATGGCTTAAATCTTAAGAACCTCCATAAAAACCTTGGAGACGTCATCTCCATACCTCAATTTTCTAAAAAGATGCAAAAGATATGAAACATGCAGCTATCCAAGAGGAAGCCATGGATTCAAATATCAATTCCTACGTTTGAATTCTATCCTGCAGCCAAACAAAATAATTGATAGATTCAATTTTTGTGTTTCAAACCTTCCAACAAACAAACAAAGAAATTGGTTTTGACCCAATTCCTAAACCTATGAGTTTTTTGCTTTCAATCAAAACCAAATTTTTTCTCCAAATTCCTGCGAAACGAGCAGAGTCTAATAGAAAAAGTAATCATCTTCAATTCCATGAAATAAGGGAGGTAAGAAAAAAGAATAAAACACAGTGCCTCCAAAAGCCCTAAACCCAACTACAATTGAGAAATGAGGTTTCATACCAATTTGCATACACTGGCAATACATGTTCAATGCTGCTAACGAATCTCTTCATCCACCTTCCTCGGGGTCGGAACAGACTTAGCTGATGGAGGCTTCTCGAATGCGCCGGAGCTGGCACCGGAACTGGCGGCATCGCCCTCTTCAGATAGCTTTCGAAGCTGCTCCCGAAGAATGCGAACACGGTCTTCGGTTTGCCGGAGCTTCCTCCAGCGGTAGGTAAAGTATACACCAAAGCTACCATAAACCAATATATATGATCCCCATACATACGGATACGTCTCCGCATGCTCTCTGATCTTCTTCCATTCCCTCTGCATCTTCTCATTCCAACCCGCAGGCAATTTTTTGTCTATTTCCTCTCCACCATCGTCTTTCTTCCCTACATCCATCTCACAGGTTTATTTTGGCCTACGAGATGATTTATAAGTCACAACTGAGTCCCTGGAAAGGCTAATGTCTGTGGACTTGATGAATCAAAAGAAAATGGGGAAGACAGAGAAGAAAAAAAAAGGACTTATAATACCTAAATCCACTTGAAATTGCAGCTAAGGGAAATATAATGGCCGGCGAACTGGCGGCCGGGGGAATCTTCAATCGGCAGGCTGCTGGAGACGGGGAAGAACTCGGTGAAGGGGGCGGACAAGGCGGGATTTCGATCCAGAACACCCGTCAAGGTGGTTATCCGGCGAACTAGTCTGCGGGAGCTGTGATTCCGGCTTGAGGCGGCGGCGGGCGGGCGGGCTCCTGCGAACGGGGGTGCGAGTTCGGGGAATAGAAGCTTGCGAGAACAGGAGAGGGGAGGCGGTCTGCCATTATCAGGCATTGGAAACCTTTAAAACAAAAAAAAAGGAATTTTGCAGAAATGTCTTGGTACGTGTGTTCGTGATGAAAATTAAAGGGTGCTATACTCACCGCAGTTTTGGTTATTCGTACCGTATTTTCTTCTAATTTTTTATGTCTTTTGGAAATACGTCTTGTACATGCATTTTTAGAAAAAGTGTTCAACACGAAAGTTGTAGATTTCGTCGAGATCTACAACTTTCGTGTTGAACACTTTTTCTAAAAATGCATGTACAAGACGTACTTGGAGAAATACGTACAGGTTTCGCGCCTTTTGGAAATACACTGTGTACATGCATTTTTAGGAAAAGTGTTTCGCCCAGAACGGGCGAAACACAATGACTTGATATATATTATAATCACTTTTAATGACTTGACATATATTATTATCTATTCAAAAAAATTAAAATAGAATGTACATTCAAGTAATTACACTATGAAAAAATTAGAAGTAATCAAGGTTTTGAGAACCAGACCGGAGATCGAACCGGTGAGTTCAAAGGTTCAAGGTCCGATCGGTCCAACCGGTCGAACCGGGGTCGAACTGTTTGTCCGTTATATATATAACAATATTAGAAAATAAAAATGTTTGATGTTATTTATTAATAAATATGATTAGATATATTATATATATATAATATAGTTCCTGTGTTTTTAACATATATACCTTGGTCTGGTGGAATGAGGCTTTGGAAATATCTCTTAGGTGTTTGGTTTGAATCCTGCCAGCCCCATTTTAATCCGAATTTTTGCCCGCCCGGTTTCGGGGAACCGGCCACGGTTCCTGGGTTTCCGGTTGACCCGCCCGGTTCTCCGGTTTTCGGGCGGTTCATGGATAATCTGGTTCTTGTACATGGACCGGACCGGATAGGTGCCCGGTCGGCGGTCCGACCGGTCCGACCGACCGGTCCGGTCCGGTTTTTAAAAGCTTGGAAGTAATGATGAAAATTAATTTAAATTCAAAAAGTTTTTTAGTAGAGCTTCTAGACATACTATGGTAGATTGTTATTAGGCATGTCAGCGGTCTATTCAAGGAAGGTTGTCATTAGACATATCAGTGGTATTTTCGAGGTGATGACATTAAATCAATCAACTTTGTTAAAGTCAAAATTAATATTTTTAGGTCAAAACGTATATTGTTTTAAAAAATAAAAATGCTAATATTTATGTATATTTTTTTTATGATCATTTTTAGTACTCATATGTATATGTTGCGGGCAAAACTCACCTTGATGGGGCGGGCGAAACCCGTCGTCGCCGGTCGGGTACTGTCGCCCATATGATTTTGTGTGTCGAGCCCGGCTTGATGCGTTCGCAACGCGCAGACGCATTGAGCACGGGCGAAGCCCATGCAGAGGCGAGCGAAGCCCGCCTGGATGCGGCCGAAGGCCGCCCAAGAGCATCGAGTCGGGCCGGGCGAAGCCCTCCGTCGTCGGTCGGGTACTGTCGCGCCTGGCCGTAGGGGCGGAGGCCCTTGTCGGGCACTCGTATACTATTAAACGAAAACTAATCTTTGGTGAAACATTGCAAATATCCCTATATGCATACGAGTGCCTGACACGGGGCTCCGTCCCTATGGCCATGGGCGACAGTACCCGACCGGCAACGACGAGTTTCGCTCGCTCCATCAAGACGGGTTTCGCCCGCAATATATACATATGAGTACTCAAAATGACAGTAAAAAAATATACATAAATATTACAATTTTTATTTTGTAAAACAATATACGTTTTGACCTAAAAATATTAATTTTGACTTTAATAAAGTTGATTGATTTAATGTCATCAACTCAAAAATATCATTGATATGTCTAATGACAATCTTCTTGAATATACCGCTAACAAGCCTAATGACAACATATCATAGTATGTGTAGTAGCTATACTAAAAACTTTTTGAATTTAAATGGATTTTCATCATTACTTATAATTTTTTGATAGTGTAATTACTTGAATAGACATTGTATTTTAATTTCTTTGAAATAGATTATAATATATGTCAAGTCATTAAAATATAAAAATGAGAGCATAATTGGTATTTTTGAATGTTTCATCAAAGACAATTTTTCTCTTATAATAGTGAAATATATATATATATATATATATATATATATAGCATATTAAAAAGAAATACTGAGGTCTGCAAATAGCCTGAGTTCGAAATTAGGGGAAAAAACAATGGCTGTCTGATCTCTTCCACTATATCAGCAGTTGTTTGATCAAACGAACCCTCTCTCTCCACATTTTACTAGGGCTCCTAAACCTACTATTAGGGTCCTAAACCTATGTGAAATTACGATTGTACCCCTATAAGGGGTAAAACTAAAAAAAGACCATGCAATCAGGTCTGTCAGGCCGCCAGCACACGCATTCTGTCAGCCAAGCTGCAATTCGGCTAGCAAGACCGCAAGTCTATAAGCACACCTTATTTCAAACACTAATTGCGGAAATATCAATATATACCTGAAATTTCCAATTGAACAGACGATGTGGGACTAAAAAGAAGGTTTGGCGACGGCAAACATACGGTTCGGGCGTACGGGCAAGACTTTTTGGGGGTCACGATGGTCTCAAAATGAAAAGTGATCAACATGAAAGGTGTAGATCTCGGCAAGACGAACAATTTTCATGTTGATTACGTTTTGATTTGGAGCCTTCTTGGCTTTCAATTTGGGCCTCGAAATCGGGGGCGGCGAGAAGTTTTACTGCAGCACTCTCGCCGCCCCCGATTTCGAGGCCCAAATCGAAGGCGAAGACGGCTTTAAATTAAAAAGTGATCAACATGAAAGTTGTTCGTCTCGCCGAGATCGACAACTTTCATGTTGATCACCTTTCGATTTGGAGCCTCCTTGCCTCTTGTCCGTACGCCCGCACAGTATTCTATAAGGAAAAAACACCATTTGGTGCAACATTGGGCTTTCACTTTTGCCTTCGCACCAAAAGGTGATTCACTCTTATACCATGAAAAATGTGGCTGGGCCGGGCGGGCTGGGGCAGTCTTCGAGCGAGTGGGCGGGCGAAGCCCGCCGTCGGCGGCCAGGTACTGTGGCGCGTGGCCATCGGGTCGTAGGCCCGTGCCTGTCACTCGTGTGTGTGTGTGTGTGTATATATATATATCATATTATATAAAGCAATATAGGTATTTGGAGGTACACCATAGATCAAATAAGAGCCATTAGATCATGAGAGAGCATGAGATGGGGGAGAGAGTTGGGAGAGAGAGAGTAGGGAGAGAGAGAGTAGGGAGAGAGAGAAAGAGAGAGAGAGGCGAGGAGAGAGAGGGAAAGAGAAAAGAAAAGAGGTGGGGGAAGGGAGAGAGAAAGGGGGCGGAGAGAGAAAGGGAGAGAGATGAGTAAGGGAGAGAAAAAAAGGAGAGAAAGATTGCGTGAAATTAATGTTTTTTACGACAAAACGTATTTTTTTTATAAAATAAAAATTATAATATTTATTTATATTTTTTATGGTCATTTTGAGTACTCATATGTATATATTACATGCACTGTCTGTCTTGATGTGAGTGCATCCCGCTTTGATGCGGGCGTAGCCCGCAATAATGCATCTAGCACGGGCGAAGCCTGTGCGGAGGCGGGTGAAGTCCGCCTGGATGCGGCCGAAGGTTGCCCGAGAGCATCGAGCACGGCCGTAGCCCGTGCGAATATGCTCGTGTGTGTATATATATATCTATATATCAATATGTATATCTTCAAGCACACCAAATATTTCTCATCAAGCGTTTGATCAAAGAACATATTAAATCTCATCTTTTAATCGAGAGAGAGAAAGAAAGATTGAAAAGAGGGGTGAGAGAAGCAAAAAGAATATTAATAGGTCTCTTAAAGGTATATGAGAGGGGGGAGAGAGAAAGTGAAAGAGAAATTAAAATTTTTACGACAATACTGACATTTTTTTAAAATAAAAATTGTAATATTGATTTACATTTTTTACGGACGTTTTGAGTACTCATAAACATATGTTGCGGGTGTAGTTCGTTTTGATGTGGAGAAGCAAAAAGAATATTAATAGATCTCTTAAAGGTATATGAGAGGGGCGAGAGAGAAAATGAAAGAGAAATTAAAATTTTTACGACAATTCAGACATTTTTTTAAAATAAAAATTGTAATATTGATTTACATTTTTTTACGGTCGTTTTGAGTACTCATAAGTATATGTTGCGGGTGTAGTTCGTTTTGATGCGGGCGCAGCACGCATCGGCAAATCCGTGCGAAGGCGGGCGAAGCCCGTGCGAAGGCGGGCGAAGCCCGTGCGAAGGCGGGCGAAGGAGGGCGAAGCCCGTGCGAAGGCGGACGAAGCCCTGCGATGGCAGGCGAAGCCCGTCTGGATACGGGCGAAGGCCGCCCGAGAGCATCGAGCACGGGCTTAGCTCGTGCGAAGATGCTCACACCGTATATCAATATATATATATATATATATATATATCAAGCACACCAAACACTTCTTCTCAACCGTTTGATCAAACAACATATTAAATCTCATCTTTTAGATGAAGAGAGAGAAAGAAGATTGAAAAGAGAGGGAAGAGGGAAAAAAGAACACTAATAGGGCACTTAAAGCTATATGAGAGAGAGGGAGAGGGAGTAAGAGATAAATTAAAATTTTTATGGCAAAGATTACATTTTTTTAAAAAATAAAAATTAAATCTTGATATATATTTTTTATGGTCGTTTTGAGTACTCATATGTATATGTTGCAGGTGTAGCCCGTTTTGATGTGGGCGCAGCCCACAATGACACATCGAGCACGAGTGAAGCCCGTGCGAAGGCCGTCCGAGAGCATCGAGTACGGGCGTAGCCCGTGCGAAACTGCTTGTGTGTGTGTGTGTGTGTGTGTGTGTGTATATATATATATATACAACCCCGTATTCGCGAAGAGAGGTGTAACGCCCCCGGTTTTTCTGTGTTTTGTTTGATTGTGGATTGGCGTTACGATGACGTTTTCCGGCCCTTCGCCGTTGCAGAGCGCGGTCCTAGCTCTGTAGGTTCCTTGTGTAGCCTGGTTGTAGCCAGTTAGCAAGTTTCCCCAGCTAGCCGGAGTCTGTTTTGGTGACTCGGTTGGGCCTCTTAGGGAAATGCTTGCGTTTTGGCTTCGGGAGGTGTTAGCCCGAGTTTTCGATCGTCGGATGTTGTTCTCGACCTCGCCGTTGTTTTCGTGGCTTGGTTGTTTAGCTACGGTGCGAGTTTTGGTCGAAATCCGAGATCGTTTGCCTTCGCGTCGTTTCGGCGTTGTTTTGTTAGCTGCATGTTTGTAATGTTTGTTGTGCAGTGTGTGGCCGCTGTGGCTGAGCTTGTAGGCAGGTGCCTTGTTTCTTGTTGGCTAGGTATTAGCAGGTTTCTTTTTCTGTGTAAGTTTGGGTGTGTCGAGCTCGGGTAGAGCTCCCGTTTCTCCGGTCGACGAATTTTTTTTGGTCGACAGGGTTTTTGTTGGAACACGGCCGTGACACGGGCGTGTCACGGGCGTGTCGCGGGCGTGTCCTCCTTCGATTCGTCGAGCTGCGCTCGATGGTCGTCAGGCGGTGTTTAGTGAGAACACGGCCCTGTCACGGGCGTGTCGTGTCGAACACGGGCGTGACATTGGGGCGTGTCTCTCTGTTCGACGATCGACGCTCCACGATCGTCGGGCGGTGTTCGAGTTAGTACACGGCCTGTGACACGGGCGTGTCACAGGGCGTGTCCCCTGCTTCGTCGAGCGGAGATCGACTTTCGTCGAGTGGGTAGGTGCGTGAGTACACGCCCCGTGACACGGGCGTGTCGGGCCGTGTCACGGGCGTGTCTGGGGGGCGTGTCCCGTGTTTTCGTCGAGTAGAGATCGACGTTCGTCGAGTGTGTGAGTACACGCCTCGTGACACGGGCGTGTCGGGCCGTGTCACGGCCGTGTCTTGGGCGTGTTCCGTACTTTTTTCCTGAAATCTTCTTTTGTTGCCGTGAACTGTTTTTCCTCCTCATTTTTCATCGTTCCCGAGTCTGGAGAGCTTCCAGCGGAAGGGTTTTGAGAGGAGGCGGTGGTTGTTTTGGCCGGCGATTTCGGGAAGGTTAGAGCCCGTTTTTCTCGTGTGTTAGCGGATTCGACTTGCTCTCGGCTAGATCTTCCCTTCCATGTAAGTTTTTCTTGATTTAGGGTTCGATTCCAGGAATTTCTAATTAACTGATTTCTTTCTTCCCTCAAGTTTCAGCTTTGGTCTTCTAGGTGGCCGATCTTGCCGCCGGAGCCAAGCCGTGGTGCGGCTGTTGTTTGTTTTTCCGGAGAGGTAGAGGCAAGTGGCCCCTTGCCCTTGCCAAATTTATTTCTAACCCTTGATCTTTTTATTCCTTCTGTAAAGCGCTGTTCTCTTTTTCTTTCTTTTTTTTCTCCTCCCTAGGGCAGCAGGTTGAATTGTTTCTTCAAGCTTCTAATCAAGTGCTGATCCTTTATTTTCTTTTCTGGAATTTTAATCATGTTCTCTTTTGTCGGTGGTTTGGTGTTCTGTGGGTAGCTAGAGTTAGGGTGAGGCTGCGGTAGAGGTGGTTCAGGTTCGGTTGCGATAGTCCCGAGTAGTTAGGACGGAACGGAGGGTTGGGATTAAATTTCCAACTCTCTGCTTGCTCGCAATGAGAGAGCTTAGGCTGCGATTTTTTTAACGAGACTTACGTTTACCCTAAGTGGAAAGCGCTGACAGCGTCGAGTGAGCCGAGCTCACTCAACGCCGTCACCTAGCTTAGGACTTGCGGCTAAGTATTTTAGGCGTCAGGTGAGTGGAGTTTACGCTGCGTCGAGTGGGCTCGACATTTCTGTCTTGAGTTCTTGTGTACCTTAGGATTGTTAGTGTGACTTTACCCTTCCTTTAGGGGGTGGTATTGGGTGTTCGGCAAATTTTTTTGCTTGCCGACTCTTGGGTTGTGGCAGGTGGTGCAATGTTTAGTGGCCTCTAAGAGGGGCGGCTGTTGATGTGGAGAGCTGTGGCCACGACCTGTTTGCCCTGGTATGGGTTGGTGTGGGACCCTAACGCTGCCACTGGCGACCCCTTAGCCCTTTTTGGATCTGATTCTGGTTATGTATTCAGATCCATGTTTTTTTTTGACCACTGCCACTTACCCACGTATTAGGAATGTTAGACTCTTTTGTGGAGCATGTTGCTTTGTTGCTCTCACTTGGTGTGCTTTGCTGTGCTTTAGACAGTGCTCTTTTCTTACTGTCATGCTCTTTCTTTTGCTTATAGCAGCTTGTTGTCGGGGTGGTAAACCCTTCTTTTTGCTCTTAACTCTAATGCTTTGTTTACACTTTTGATTATTTCCTGGCTGAGGTGTTCTTTTCTTGAATGCCTCAGGTTCAGGTTGTAGCCGGTTCAGCGGCTAGTTCTTTTGGAGGGGCTGGTTTGTGGCCTCTTGGGTAGCTGAGACAGCTGATCTCGATTTTGTGAGGTAGTTCTTTACTTTTCTGTATAGACATACATACTCACCAGTGGGTTCGTGTCAGGTTGTTGGCGCACACTGGTGGCTCCTTGTGATGCTGGGTATGAACTTAAACTGCTGTTTTTGCCTTTTAGGGGTTGTTTACTTGCTTCTGGGATGGATTTTTGCTAGGTTGCATGATAGATATTTTAAACCCTAAAAGCATTATTATATGTATATCATGCATAGCATAATTATAAAACAAAGTCACTATATTTCCTTAGCGTAAAAAGATTACCTTTTTATATCTATTATATTCACATTAGAGTTGTGCATACCATGAGTTGTCCCTCGGGGACACTTATGCTCACTAGGGTGTCAACTTAATTGAACCAAACTATTTTCTGCTGCGTATACTTATACTTTTAATTGTGGACTAGCTGATCCACCATGCCGAGGGATACGACCAATCAACATAACTGCTTTCCTTTCATAATTAATCAACGATTTTTCCTTAAAATTTAAGGTGTGGAGTTTTGTCTGAGCGTGTGCAGTTATCCCCTGCACGACGTGGCATCACGGCGCGCGTTTTCTCTAGCTCTGATACGATTTTATCGTTGAGAAAATGCGGGTTGTGACAGTTGGTATCAGAGGGAGGTTGCTTGACAAATGGTCGGGCAACCTTTTCCTCGTTTGCATTAGTGGTTAGCGTCATACCATACACACACCGATATGTCATCAGCACGTCTTGGTTAAAGCACGAACACTACACTCATAAGCATAAAGAAGTATACGGGGCATATTATGTAGTATGTGATGCATAATATGTGTTTGTATATGGATCCACCATAGGAGGCAACATGTGAGGGTTATGTAGTATGAGATGCATAACCTCACCACATGGATGCGGCTAGCACGTTTTCTTTTTTTCGTTGCATGGGAATGTTATGTAGTATGGGATGCATAACATTTTCATGTGTACGCCGCCCATGGCATGCATTAAGGCCTTTTTTTAGAATGCATAGCACATCATGCATAGCATAACATTCATAAGCACAACGTGTTAAGCTAAAGATTTGCAAGATGACATATGTACACACATGGTTTTGAGTCAAAAAGAATACAAATACATGCATTCATGGTTTAGGCACCTGAGTTAGTGTGATGGTGGTGAACCATCTTAGGTTAAGCATAACATCATCATGATAAAACAACTCCCAGAGCAAGTTTTGCAGTTGAAGTTCATATTTAAGTGCGTTTGTCTGTATCGGGTAGTTTTGTTCTAGCTGTTGGGCTAAGTTTCGTCTAAAGCTTGTGCGATTATAGGATGGCGAGACGTCCTGTAACGAGGTCGACCCCCCAATCCGAGGGTGAGACGTCAGGAGCGCAGAGCGAGGCGTTGGTAGAAAACCTGCGGCAGAGTAATGAGACCCTATCGAGGCAGGTGGTGGCTATGCAGGCTCAGATTCAGTCCCTGGTGGCCGTGGTGGCGGGACAGGCCCCGAGAGTTCCGGACCCCGCTGAGGGGGTAGCTGTTCCTGCCCCTCCTGCTCCTCCCGTGCCTTTGGTTGTGGTGCCCCCGGAGATGGCGTTTATATCCCAGTTTCAGCGACTGAGACCCCCTACTTATGATGGGCAAGCAGATTTCATGATTTTGGATGACTGGCTGATTACTATTGAGGAGATGTTCTCTTATTCGGGGATTTTGGATGATCAGAGAGTGATGCTCGCTGCCTACCAGCTCAAGGGCTTAGCAAAGAATTGGTGGTTGAGGGAGAAAGAGAGCTTGGTGGCAGGATGCTCTTGGGAGTCATTTAAAGGGATGCTGTTGAGTAAGTTTTTGCCTTCAGTCGAAAGGGACCGGCTGATGAATGACTTTCTCCATTTGAAACAGAGGAGACTCACGATCAGTGAATATGAGATTGAGTTTAGTAAATTGAGTCGGTTTGCTCCTGGTCTGGTGAGTGTTGAAGCAGACCGAGTTAAGCGATTTCTGGGTGGACTAAGAAGCGACATTCAGCAGTTAGCGAATGCCTACGGTGCAGTCAGTTATGCCAGCGTGGTCGAAGCTGCCTTGAGGGTTGAGGCCATTGAGAATGCCAAGAATAGAGGTCAGCAGTTGTGGAAGGATAAGCGAAAGTCCGGTGGAGGGAAGAGCCCTCAGGAACCCGATGCGGTCTCGAGAAAGAAGAGCAAGGAGGTTTGTAGTTTCTGTGGCCGACCAGGCCACCCCTTGGAGAAGTGTTTCAAAAGGTTTGGAGCGCAGAAGAAGGAACAGGTGCACGCAATTCAGGGTGCTCCCAGAGGAGACTTGGTGTGTGCCTTGTGTGGAAGGAAGGGGCATGAGGCTGCCCGTTGCTGGTCGAGAGATAAAGTCTGTTTTCAATGTGGGCAGAAGGGTCATCTCAAGACAAAGTGCCCACAGTCCCAGCCTATTCTGCAGCCAGTACCCCTCCAGGCTTTGCCACCGCCTCAGCAATTGGATAGAGGAAAGGGGAAGCTGAATGTGCTTTCGGCAGACGAAGCGCAGACTTCGACCCAGGTTATCTCAGGTTTGACTTCTCCTCAGTCGTTTCGCTATGATCCCTTTATGGTTGTAGTTTTCGTTTTAGCGTTTGTTTCCTTAGATGCGTGCGCTATTTGTAGGACGATTTAAGGTAAAGAACCGCTGGGCGTGCGTTCTCTTCGATTCAGGCGCTACCCACTCGTTTGTGGCTAGAGCCTTTGTGGAGCGGTTCAGTTTGGGCCTAGATCATGTTGGTGGTGCCTTTTGCGTTAAGTTCCCCTCCGGTGACTCTGTGGTTACGGACCTGGGTGTCCTTGATTGTCCGATTTTGTTGGGGGATTTTCTAGCCAAGGCAGATCTGAAGGTGATTGACCTGGAGGACTTCGATGTTATCTTGGGCATGGACTGGTTGTCAAGGTACGATGCTGTGATCCAGTGCAAGGGTAAGCGCTTGGACTTCGTCAAGGACAACGGTCAGCCAGGGAGCGTTTATGGGTATTCTCTCCAGGAGTCTCCAGTCATTTCTGCGGTGCGTGCTCGGAAGTTGCTTGATTCTGGTTGTTCTGCCTGTGTGGTCTCTCTGGTAGGGGCTGTTGTTAGAGTGCCGTGTTTGCAAGAGATCCCCGTGGTGTGTGACTTCTCTGATGTGTTTCCTGATGATCTTCCCGGTCTTCCACCCGATCGAGATGTCGAGTTTGCTATAGATTTGGAGCCAGGCACGCGTCCTATTGCCAAGGCGCCGTACCGGATGACCCCGCGAGAGCTGGAAGAGTTGCGAATTCAGCTGGATGAGATGTTGGCAAAAGGGTTCATTAGGCCGAGTTCTTCACCATGGGGTGCACCAGTGCTGTTCGTTAAAAAGAAGGATGGGTCGATGAGGCTATGCATCGACTATAGAGAACTGAACAAGGTTACTATTAAGAACAGGTACCCTTTGCCTCGGATTGACGATCTGTTTGACCAACTACGTGGTAGTGCCGTGTTTTCCAAGATAGATCTTCGTTCGGGCTATCACCAGTTGAGGATTCGGGAGTCAGATGTTCTGCGGACGGCGTTCCGCTCTCGTCATGGGCATTTTGAGTTTTTAGTTATGTCATTTGGTTTGACTAATGCACCCTCAGCTTTTATGGATCTGATGAATAGAGTTTTCAAGGATTTTCTGGATAAGTTTGTGATCGTCTTTATAGATGACGTTTTGGTATACTCTAAGAATGCGGAGGAGCATGATCGGCATTTGCGTCTGGTCTTGGCGACTCTGAGAGACCATAAGCTATACGCCAAGCTGAACAAGTGCGAATTTTGGTTGCCTCAAGTCTCTTTTCTCGGCCACGTGGTGAATAAGGAGGGAATATCAGTGGACCCAGAAAAGATCGCTGCTGTTATGGAATGGGCGAGGCCCGTTACTCCCAAAGAGATCAGAAGTTTCTTGGGCTTGGCTGGATATTATAGGAGATTTGTAGAGGGATTCTCTACTTTGTCTGCGCCGTTGACCAGGTTGACGCAGAAGAATGCAGCCTTCATATGGGATGGCAAGTGTGAGGAGGCTTTTGAGGAATTAAAAAGAAGGTTGTGTTCAGCTCCAGTTTTGTCTTTGCCTACTGAAGATAGTGAGTATGATATATATGTGGACGCGTCACACGTCGGACTGGGCTGCGTTTTGATGCAGGGCGGGAAGGTGATTGCGTACGGGTCGAGGCAGCTAAAGACTCATGAGAGGAATTACCCTACGCATGACCTGGAGTTTGCAGCTGTGATCTATGCGTTGAAATTGTGGAGGCATTTGCTGTATGGTGCACAGTGCAAGATTTTCACGGATCATAAGAGTTTGAAGTATGTCTTCACTCAGAAAGAGTTGAATCTGCGCCAGCGGCGGTGGTTGGAGTACGTGGCCGACTATGATGTTGAAATCCAGTATCATCCGGGTAAGGCGAACGTGGTGGCTGATGCCCTAAGTCGGAAGTCAGGAAAGATTTTCAACCTCTCCGTCGAGCGTCTTGTGGAAGAGTTTCTTTTGATGGACATTTCTGTGGGAAGCTGCGATTCGCAGAGTAGCTTGGCAGTGGCAGAACCTTCGTGGATTGCGCTTACGCGACTGCATCAGAAAGATGATCCCGATCTTTTGCATTTGTACCTTCGAGCTGAGAAAGGTGAATTACCAGATTTCTCTATAGATGATGCGGGTACCTTGATGTATCGTGGCAGGTTTTGCATTCCCGCAGTTGGGGATATCCGGAATATGGTGTGCAGAGAAGCCCACGGATCTAGTGTTGCCTACCATCCAGGGTCTACCAAAATGTATCATGATTTAAAGCAGATTGCTTGGTGGTATGGGATGAAGAAGGACGTAGCCAGATTTGTCTCTGAGTGCTTCACTTGCAGGCGTGTGAAGGCCGACCATGGGAGGCCTGGTGGCAAGCTAACTCCCTGAGAGATTCCGATGTGGAAGTGGGAGAGTATCTCGATGGATTTCATTACAGGCTTACCGAGATCTCCTAAAGGGCATGATTCGGTTTGGGTGATCGTAGACAGATTGACGAAGAGTGCTCACTTCGTACCATTTAAGATCGATTATCCGATGAGGAAGATAGCCGAGCTGTATTTGGATGAGGTTATTAGATTGCATGGTGTACCCGTGAGTATCATATCGGATCGAGACTCCAGGTTTACGTCTCGTTTTTGGAAGAGCCTTCAAGAAGGGTTGGGTACAGATTTGAGATATTCCACAGCTTATCATCCCCAGACCAATGGTCAGACGGAGCGAGTAAATCAGATTGTGGAAGATATGATCCGATGCTATATTCTGGAACACGGAGGAGCGTGGGATGAGCGCTTGCGGCTTATGGAATTTGCGTATAATAACAGTTATCAAGAAAGCTTGCAAATGGCTTCTTTTGAAGCTTTGTATGGGAGGCGCTGCAGGACTCCCTTGTTTTGGGCTGAGGTTGGCGAGAGACCTTTGTTGGGTCCAGAAGCTCTCGAGGAGATGGAAACTGCTGTGAAGCTTATTCGGGAAAAGCTTCGGATAGCCCAAGAGAGATATGAGAAAAATGCCAATCGGCGTAGATCGGATTTGGAATTTTTGGTGGGGGACTCAGTGTTCTTAAAGGTCTCCCCGTTGATCGGAGTCAAGCGTTTTGGCAAGAACAGGAAGTTGGACCCGAGGTTCGTGGGGCCGTTTCCGATTGTTGAGCGGATTGGGATATCAGCTTATAGGCTGGCGTTGCCCGCAAATTTCCCTGCCGTGCATAATGTCTTCCACGTCAGTCAGCTGCGGAAATGTGTAACGAATGGCAGGCAGGTTTTGGATTCTGTGCCTCAGTTGGAGCCGAATCTTTCTTATGTGGAGGTGCCTGTCCGCATTCTGGATTCTCAGGTTCGTGCGCTGCGGAAGAAGTCTATTCCGATGGTTAAAGTTTTATGGAGGAATCAGGATGTAGAAAGCGCGACTTGGGAGTTGGAGTCGGCTATGAGGGAGGCTCACCCTCATCTTTTTCCCTGATCTTGTGCCTGGTATGTTTTGTTTTATTTATGATTATATAGTTCTTTCCTGGCTCTTTCTCTCTCCTTCGTCATAGGAGTGTTGTGAGTAAAGTTTCGAGGCGAAACTTTCTTTTAGGGGGAGTGGCTGTAACGCCCCCGGTTTTTCTGTGTTTTGTTTGATTGTGGATTGGCGTTACGATGATGTTTTCCGGCCCTTCGCCGTTGTAGAGCGCGGTCCTAGCTCTGTAGGTTCCTTGTGTAGCCTGGTTGTAGCCAGTTAGCAAGTTTCCCCAGCTAGCCGGAGTCTGTTTTGGTGACTCGGTTGGGCCTCTTAGGGAAATGCTTGCGTTTTGGCTTCGGGAGGTGTTAGCCCGAGTTTTCGATCGTCGGATGTTGTTCTCGACCTCGTCGTTGTTTTCGTGGCTTGGTTGTTTAGCTACGGTGCGAGTTTTGGTCGAAATCCGAGATCGTTTGCCTTCGCGTCGTTTCGGCGTTGTTTTGTTAGCTGCATGTTTGTAATGTTTGCTGTGCAGTGTGTGGCCGCTGTGGCTGAGCTTGTAGGCAGGTGCCTTGTTTCTTGTTGGCTAGGTATTAGCAGGTTTCTTTTTCTGTGTAAGTTTGGGTGTGTCGAGCTCGGGTAGAGCTCCCGTTTCTCCGGTCGACGAATTTTTTTTGGTCGACAGGGTTTTTGTTGGAACACGGCCGTGACACGGGCGTGTCACGGGCGTGTCGCGGGCGTGTCCTCCTTCGATTCGTCGAGCTGCGCTCGATGGTCGTCAGGCGGTGTTTAGTGAGAACACGGCCCTGTCACGGGCGTGTCGTGTCGAACACGGGCGTGACATTGGGGCGTGTCTCTCTGTTCGACGATCGACGCTCCACGATCGTCGGGCGGTGTTCGAGTTGGTACACGGCCTGTGACACGGGCGTGTCACAGGGCGTGTCCCCTGCTTCGTCGAGCGGAGATCGACTTTCGTCGAGTGGGTAGGTGCGTGAGTACACGCCCCGTGACACGGACGTGTCGGGCCGTGTCACGGGCGTGTCTGGGGGGCGTGTCCCGTGTTTTCGTCGAGTAGAGATCGACGTTCGTCGAGTGTGTGAGTACACGCCCCGTGACACGGGCGTGTCGGGCCGTGTCACGGGCGTGTCTTGGGCGTGTTCCGTACTTTTTTCCTGAAATCTTCTTTTGTTGCCGTGAACTGTTTTTCCTCCTCATTTTTCATCGTTCCCGAGTCTGGAGAGCTTCCAGCGGAAGGGTTTTGAGAGGAGGCGGTGGTTGTTTTGGCCGGCGATTTCGGGAAGGTTAGAGCCCGTTTTTCTCGTGTGTTAGCGGATTCGGCTTGCTCTCGGCTAGATCTTCCCTTCCATGTAAGTTTTTCTTGATTTAGGGTTCGATTCCAGGAATTTCTAATTAACTGATTTCTTTCTTCCCTCAAGTTTCAGCTTTGGTCTTCTAGGTGGCCGATCTTGCCGCCGGAGCCAAGCCGTGGTGCGGCTGTTGTTTGTTTTTCCGGAGAGGTAGAGGCAAGTGGCCCCTTGCCCTTGCCAAATTTATTTCTAACCCTTGATCTTTTTATTCCTTCTGTAAAGCGTTGTTCTTTTTTTCTTTCTTTTTTTCTCCTCCCTAGGGCAGCAGGTTGAATTGTTTCTTCAAGCTTCTAATCAAGTGCTGATCCTTTATTTTCTTTTCTGGAATTTTAATCATGTTCTCTTTTGTCGGTGGTTTGGTGTTCTGTGGGTAGCTAGAGTTAGGGTGAGGCTGCGGTAGAGGTGGTTCAGGTTCGGTTGCGATAGTCCCGAGTAGTTAGGACGGAACGGAGGGTTGGGATTAAATTTCCAACTCTCTGCTTGCTCGCAATGAGAGAGCTTAGGCTGCGATTTTTTTAACGAGACTTACGTTTACCCTAAGTGGAAAGCGCTGACAGCGTCGAGTGAGCCGAGCTCACTCAACGCCGTCACCTAGATTAGGACTTGCGGCTAAGTATTTTAGGCGTCAGGTGAGTGGAGTTTACGCTGCGTCGAGTGGGCTCGACATTTCTGTCTTGAGTTCTTGTGTACCTTAGGATTGTTAGTGTGACTTTACCCTTCCTTTAGGGGGTGGTATTGGGTGTTCGGCAAATTTTTTTGCTTGCCGACTCTTGGGTTGTGGCAGGTGGTGCAATGTTTAGTGGCCTCTAAGAGGGGTGGCTGTTGATGTGGAGAGCTGTGGCCACGACCTGTTTGCCCTGGTATGGGTTGGTGTGGGACCCTAAAGCTGCCACTGGCGACCCCTTAGCCCTTTTTGGATCTGATTCTGGTTATGTATTCAGATCCATGTTTTTTTTTTGACCACTGCCACTTACCCACGTATTAGGAATGTTAGACTCTTTTGTGGAGCATGTTGCTTTGTTGCTCTCACTTGGTGTGCTTTGCTGTGCTTTAGACAGTGCTCTTTTCTTACTGTCATGCTCTTTCTTTTGCTTATAGCAGCTTGTTGTCGGGGTGGTAAACCCTTCTTTTTGCTCTTAACTCTAATGCTTTGTTTACACTTTTGATTATTTCCTTGCTGAGGTGTTCTTTTCTTGAATGCCTCAGGTTCAGGTTGTAGCCGGTTCAGCGGCTAGTTCTTTTGGAGGGGCTGGTTTGTGGCCTCTTGGGTAGCTGAGACAACTGATCTCGATTTTGTGAGGTAGTTCTTTACTTTTCTGTATAGACATACATACTCACCAGTGGGTTCGTGTCAGGTTGTTGGCGCCCACTGGTGGCTCCTTGTGATGCTGGGTATGAACTTAAACTGCTGTTTTTGCCTTTTAGGGGTTGTTTACTTGCTTCTGGGATGGATTTTTGCTAGGTTGCATGATAGATATTTTAAACCCTAAAAGCATTATTATATGTATATCATGCATAGCATAATTATAAAACAAAGTCACTATATTTCCTTAGCGTAAAAAGATTACCTTTTTATATCTATTATATTCACATTAGAGTTGTGCATACCATGAGTTGTCTCTCGGGGACACTTATGCTCACTAGGGTGTCAACTTAATTGAACCAAACTATTTTCTGCTGCGTATACTTATACTTTTAATTGTGGACTAGCTGATCCACCATGCCGAGGGATACGGCCAATCAACATAACTGCTTTCCTTTCATAATTAATCAACGATTTTTCCTTAAAATTTAAGGTGTGGAGTTTTGCCTGAGCGTGTGCAGTTATCCCCTGCACGACGTGGCATCACGGCGCGTGTTTTCTCTAGCTCTGATACGATTTTATCGTTGAGAAAATGCGGGTTGTGACAAGAGGGCCCCAAACAAGGCGCAAGACTTGGTGCATGATTTTAAGCTTTTTCGGAGTTTTGCACTCCTGGAGACCAGTTTTGGGTGGACCTGCGTAAATACTAGTAGGGGAGAAAATATTTCTCCCCCCCGGCCCCTTTGAGGAGTCTCGCCCAGGCCGCCGTCTCGCCAAGCAAGCTGCGTCTCGCCAAACAGGCCGTCGTCTCGCCAAGCAGGCCGCAGCTCGCCAAACATGCCGCAGCACGCCCGGCTTCAGCCCGCCTAGTGGCCGAGCAGGCCGCCAGGTCACCACTCGCAGGCCACCTGTTCGCCCAGGCCACCCCCCCCCCCCCCCCCCGCTTCTCGCGTAACCGCCAGCTCGCCCGGCTTGAGGGACTACCCCTGCTGGACTGCAATTACCCACTTAGAACAGCGAGATTTGACTGTTGGCAGGCCAATCCGGGGGCATTTCGGTAATTTTCAGAGCAGTGGAGGTTGGTTATTTGCAGGCCATTCCTAGAAAACTATAAATAGGCCCTTAGCGGTGCCTTGGTGGGGATCACTTATTCACTCTCTCTTCATCCTCCAAGGCACCTACCTCAACATTGACTAGGGAGAGGGAGATCTCTAAGGTCTTCCGGGTGTGAGATGGGACCTCCACGCTAGAGCCGATGGTCTGTTCCTAATTTCTTGAGCCTTTGGTCCGTGTTGTTCGCCTGAGTGCAGTAAGTGTGAGGTCACCCCTTTCAAGGGACCCCGAACTCCACAGAGACCGATTTCTCGGTTTCAAGACAATATTAGAAAAGGAGGTTGTTAACAAGGAGGGAACAGTATATGTATGACCTAGTGTGACCATGTGGGTGATCGCCCACATTAATTTTTTTTAAAATACAACAACACTCAAGCCTTTATCTCACTATTGTGGGGTCGACTATATGGATCCTTTGTCACAATCGTGCCCTATCTTGTGCCATAAACGCACTAATGCCTAATAAAAAAATAAAAAAAAAATTAAAACTATTCTCAGCATATTATATTATATCTATTTATAAAGCTTTGAAAAAAATTAGTTTAGGCTCTTGGGGTGGAAATAGGCCAGGGCAACCTTTATGGAAAACAGACTCGACCTAAATTAGTATTTTTGGGTCTAAGCTTGACCTATTAGTCTGATGTAGGCCAAAATGTTGGCATGACCTGGCCTATTTTGTAAAACTAGTAGGTCTGACCTGACCTGTAGACCTACTTAGATCTATTTAATAATTCATTTTTTAAAACTCTCTCTTCATATAAGATTAGTAATTAGGTATATATAATTAATTCATATTTGATTAATATTTAAGTTTATATAATAAATTTATAATAATTATTATTTAAAAATAATATAGGTCGACCTGCAGGCTTACATGCCAGACTTTAATAATAGAGGCGTGGGTCTGTTTTAAAAACAGACTCAATTATAGACCTATTTTTATGGTAAATAGAAAATAGGTCAGGCCAGGCCAGGTCATGCCGTTGGCAGACCAGACCGCAGGCCCCTGATAGGCCGTCTGGCCTATTTCCACCCCTAGATTTAGCATGACGGTTTTGGCTCACTTTAGTGTCTGGATTTGAGTGAATCATCTTATGTTAAATAATTCATATAATTTTTTTTTGCTCAAATTTTTTTTACAAAAAAAATTATTAAAAAATATAGACATAATTAAAATTTTCATTAAAAAAACAAGATTTATATTTTTACATTTTAATATCTTATATTAATATATAAAGAAACTCTTGAGTTCTACAGTAACTTTCATAAAATTACATATATATATATATATATATATATATATATATATATATATATATATATATATATATATATATATATATATATATATATATATATATATATATACACATACGAGCGACAGGCACGGGCCTCCGGCCCGATGGCCACGCGCCACAGTACCCGGCCGGCGACGACGGGCTTCGACCGCCCACCCGCTCGAAACCTGCCCCTGCCCGCACGGCCCAGCCTTTTTGGGGGTCAAGATGGTCTCAAAACGAAACGTGATCAACATGAAAGTTGTAGATCTCGGTGAGACAAACAACTTTGATGTTGATACCGTTTTGATTTGAATCCGTCTTGGCTTCCGATTTGGGTCTCGAAATCAGGGTCGGCGAGAGGCTGTACTGTAGCACTCTCGCCGCCCCCGATTTCGAGCCCCAAATCGGAAGCCAAGACGGCTCCAAATCAACAATTGATCAACATGAAAGTTGTAGATCTCGGTGAGACGAACAACTTTCATGCTGATCACTTTTTGATTTGGAGCCGTCTTAGCATCCGATTTGAGCCTCGAAATCGGGGGCGGCGAGAGGCTGTACTGTAGCACTCTCGCCGCCCCCAAGTTCGAGGCCCAAATCGGAAGCCAAGACAGCTCCAAATCAAAACATGATCAACATGAAAGTTGTTCGTCTCGCCGAGATCTACAACTTTCATGTTGATCACCTTTCGTTTTGAGACCATCTTGACCCCCCAAAAGTCGCGCCCCTTGTTTTTTTTATTTGTGCTTTGTTTAGTCCCACATTGTGGAATGATCAATATGTTTTTGAATATAAATACTATAATGAGCTTTTATTATTTAAAATTGAAAAGTACAGTCTGGTCATGTAGAGTCAGTTCTAGTATAGCGGGCGGGCAACACAGAGCTTGTGGGTTGCTGGCGGGCGGGTGGGCGTTTGCGGCTCTGACAGTTGATTTTGTTAACCCAATTTTAAAATCATTTCACATAGGTTTAGGAATGTCCTAGAGTGAGTTTAGGAAGCATACAAAAAAGTCTGGAGATAGAGTTAGTTTGATCGGATGACTGCTGAATAATGCATCAAGATCGGACGGCCAAAATATTTTCTGTGAATTTCGAACTCATGCTATTTGCAGACCTCAGTATTTCTTTATAATATGGTATAGATATATATATATATATATGAGTGACAAACATGAGACTCCGCCTCTACGGTCAACTGCGACACTACCCAAATCATGACATACACGGGGCTCCGCTGATATCAATTAATTAACACAGCTTAAAATAAACACAATATCAATTAATTATTACATAAAATAGATATAATACAACATTTTCATTTTTTGTTAAAAAAATCTTTATCTTGATGCATATATCATTATGTATTTCAAATCAACTTTAATAAAGTTGATAGTGTAATGGTAGCTACGCAAAAATACCACGAGCATGTCTGATGACAGCCCTCCTCTAAAATACCGTTGAGATGATAAATGATAAACTAACATAGTAGGTATATGAGCTCTACTAATTTTTGTTCAATTTTATGGATTTTCATCATTACTTTTAATTTGGGAATATAATATAATTATTTGAATGAACATTGTATTTTTATTTGAAATATATTATAATATATGCTTATTTGTTAGATTAAAACAATAAGACTATATTTAACCATTTTGAATATTTCACCAAAGGCAAATTTTCACTTTTAATATTGTAAACACACACACATACTATTATATAAGGAAAAAATAGCAAAATATTCAGCTCTACAATTTGTTCTAATTAAGTTTATTATTATTTTTTAAGAAGTATATCCTTACTCTTTCAATTTTAATTCGATTTAATATCTATCGAGACAATCTTATGAGAATGACGACCGACAAATGTACTCTCATATTGGGTCATGGGAAATCTCCATCGAAGATGAATGAACAACTAACTTGAAGAATAAAGAAAGCATCAAGTCATTACAATGAAGCAAAGACAATAATGCTATGGGAATTCATAATTTGTAAAGTATAATTGCAAGAGTAATTATTATATCAAACAAATATTAATAGTATAATTATAGTGAGGGCATAGATGTGGATGAATAGTAAGTTAAGAGACCAATTCCTTTTTTTAATGTTTTTGAAAATAAATGAACCAACATGAATGTCGTAGCCTTGTAGGACCTACTTATAATTGACCTAATATTATAGTATGAAGTAACCAATGATTGAATTCCCATTAATTCCAATCATAAATGTGATCTAAATATTAGTTGATGAATTCATTTACCCATTTAATCATGATTCACATAAGTAATAATGTCATTCCCTAAAATGATTCTAAAGGTCCATTTGGCACGGCGGTTGCGGTCGTGAACACCCGACCTCACCTAAAGAATTACTTTTATTTCAAAATTATTTTTTTTATTGCGGCCATAACCCTTTATCATGTCAAATACAAAAACACAGCGTCAAACAAACCCTAAATTGGCATGCCACATTTGATAAGTGCTTTATTCTTTAATGTGAGAGAATTTATTTAAAAATGTATCATTGCTGATAAATTAGATCCTCATTCCTCATCACTTATTCCCCTGACTTTTAAAATTACAAAAAATCTCTCCAATAAGCTTTGATTTCATATCATTCATGCACAAGCGAATAAAGTATTTTTGTGCATGCATGCTATAAAATGTAAACATAGCGGGCAGAGTTCTGTAATTTCAAAAGAGAGGTGCAGCCTATAATTCTGCTAACTTCCAAGCAGCCAATATATAAATAAATACGAGACAATCGGCGCCCAAAACATTCCCGCGCAACAAGGATCCGGAGAAGGATCACACCACCAAGGGTGAAATGTAGACAAACCTTACCCTACATTTTTCCAAAAGACTGCTTTCAGGACTTGAACCTGTGACCTCAAGGTCACAAGGCACCAGTTAAGGACGCATTTGGCGTGCTGTTTTGGCCCTAACTAATAAATACATGAGTAAAGTAAATAAAACCAATGAAATAGTCTCATTCAAGAACTCTTAATAGAAGCCTACTCTGATACAAATAAATATCAAATGTACAAGTGCCTTACAATAGCAACCAAAATAATAAAAAAATCAAATACAAAAATTATGAATTATTGCTAATTTGCTGAGAACAAAAAGTTAGGTTTAAATAAAAAAAATAAATAAAATAAGAGAGTCCGCAAGTCCTTGATTATAAAGAACTGGACAGAAACTACAGCAGATAAAATATATATATATATATGGCTGAAGCTCTTCATGATCTTCAATTGTTTCCGATAAGGGTGGGAAAAAAAGAATCCATAATGCTCCTGCTACAAAGAATTGTTTCTTGTACAGCTCCTCGATGTCAGTTTGGACCAAAACCCTCTCAAAATACGATTTTTTCTGCAACGAGTAATGTGATTTTCGCCGAATTCATCAACATAGGATAAACTCGATGAGGATTATAGAAGATTTTTTTACCTATCCACAATTCTCTAGAGATTTGAAAGAGATTTCTGTTTATATCCATGCTTATGTCTGTCCAACAACTTCTCCTTAATCCTCCTTTTCTTATCCATCTTCTTCCTATATTTGTCCTCCCTTTCCTTGTCCAGGACCCCTTGCCAATGCACTTCTCCAGTTAGAGGCCAGAGCCATGCTTGAGCGGGATTCATGGAGTCGTCGGCTTCCTCTGCCAGATCTTCGTCCATGCTTTTCAGCAACGCGGGGGTGAAGTATTTTGCCCACATTGTACGAAGCTCAATGGGGTGCTGCTCATCAAGATTACCAGAGTGTGGATCCAGGTAGAACATTCTCCTGGCACTATGATAAGCCCAGACATTCACGAGAAGTTCCAGCATCCGACAATAGCAATGCCTTCTCTGCCATCCATAAAAGCGGCATTCAATTTGGCGAGGTACATTTACAGGTACCCACCCTCCAACTTAGTGTAAGTACAGAGGCCTCCCCACAATATTTTAAAATTACCAAGATCACCCCTCTAAGCTTAGATATTTTTTTAACAATGTAAATTCAGAGGGGAGATCTTAGATTTTTTTTAAAAAAGTAGATGGGAGATCCTTCCAATTATATAAAGTCGTCGGATAGTTTTTCATAATTATTCTAATTTATTTAAGAGTGAAGCAACAGAAATTCCAGGTTAATCAGAGATCTCTTAGGTTACCTCTAGCTCAGAAGATCCAAGAAAACATGAGGTGGAGTTGTGGTTTGTATTTTGTCGCAAACTATCAAGTGAATCGATGAAGATGCTGCAATAAAAACACGGAAACGGTTGCAGAATTAAAAGGGAAAGAAATCTGGGGATGTTTGGGTGGCAAAGTCCCCGATGATGTCTGTCATGCAGATCCAGAGTCAGTCGGGATATCCAGAGTTACAGAGCTTGCAGAAGATTGTAAGGTGTGACTCTAGGTCGACATGGTGAACACAATCATGACTTCATCCGTGGATAACATGCAACAAATAATCAGAAGATGTTCAGTAAGCAAAGAGATGTACCGTGAGAACATCACAAATTCCAGGAATGAGGATGTTGGCAGCACCCAGCTGTGAAGAGAAGACCAGTGGTCGCCATCAGGTGGCATCGGTGGCAAGGCGGGTATTTGAAGAGGTATCCCATACATGGATCTGAACGCACTCTCAAAAGAAGATCTGCATAAGATTGAATATTAGCTGATGAATTTATTTGCCCATTTAATCATGATTCACATAAGTAATAATGTCATTACCTAAAATGATTTTGAAGGTCCATTTGGCACGGCGGTGGCGGTCGTGAACGCCCGACCTCACCTAAAGAACTACTTTTATTTCAAAATTAGTTTTTTTTCTTGATTGCGGTCATAATCGTTTATCATGTCAAATACAAAAACACAGTGCCAAACATACCCTAAATTGGCATACCACATTTGATAAGTGCTTTACATGACTTATTTATTAAGTATAAACAAGATCAATGTTTCATACATTTTCTTCAAACCATGTAAATTAAAGAAATTTATTCTTTAATGTGAGAGAATTTATTTTAAAATGTATCATTGCTTATAAATTAGATCCTCATTCCTCATCACATATCCCCTTGACTTTTAAAATTACAAAAAATTTCTCCTATAAGCTTTGATTTCATATCATTCATGCACAAGAAATAAACCCTTGAAAATTTACTCAAATTGTACAACCCCGTATTCGCGGAGAGTGGACCCAAAATAAGGCAAACCCGTTTTTAAGCTTTTTTGGAGATTTTGAACTCTCGGTGGCCAATTTTGGCTCTGGCTTGGAACATACTATTAGGGGGAGGAAGAATTGGCTCCCCCAATGGCCCCTCTGTTGGGAGGGCGGGTGCGGCAAGTTGGCTAGCACCCGCCCTGGCCGGTTGAGTCTGTGGTAGGGGCAGGCGAGGCGGCCGCGGCCTGGCGCTCGCCCGAGCGGCCTGCTCGCGGGCGAGGCGGCCAGCGGCCTGGCGCTCGCCCGAGCGGCCTGCTCGCGGGCGAGGCGGCCGCGGCCTGGCGCTCGCCCGAGCGGCCTGCTCGCGGGCGAGGCGGCCGGCGGCCGTCTCTCGCCCGAGCGGCCTGCTCGCGGGCGAGGCGGCCGCGGCCTGGCGCTCGCCCGCGAGCGCCTGCTCGCGGGCGAGGCGGCCGCGGCCTGGCGCTCGCCCGAGCGGCCTGCTCGCGGGCGAGGCGGCCGCGCCTGGCGCTCGCCCGAGCGGCCTGCTCGCGGGCGAGGCGGCCGCGGCCTGGCGCTCGCCCGAGCGGCCTGCTCGCGGGCGAGGCGGCCGGCGGCCGGTCTCGCCCGAGCGGCCTGCTCGCGGGCGAGGCGGCCGCGGCCTGGCGCTCGCCCGCGAGCGGCCTGCTCGCGGGCGAGGCGGCCGGCGGCCGGTCTCGCCCGAGCGGCCTGCTCGCGGGCCTGGCGCTCGCCCGGGCGGCCTGCTCGCGGCCTGACCGGCGGCCTGGGGCCGTCTCGGGTACTTGGGGGCGGGGTGTTGACGGCGTGCTTTTACCGCTGTGCCCTTGGAGGCGTTTTACCGCTCTGCCCCCCGGCGTGGCGGTTCCCTATTGGCCCGAGGCCTTTTGGCCGTAGGGGTACTTTGGTCATTCCTGGCCCAGAACCCTTGGAAAAACTATAAATAGACCCACTTGGGTGCCTTTGGAGGACACATTCTTCTTAGCCTCCTCCTCCCTTAGCTCCTCGGTAGAGTAGAGAGAGAGCTCCTCAAGGCACCCTAGCTCAAGCATTGGCTAGGGAGGGGAAGTGCTCAGGTAGCCTTCCGGGTGTGAGGTGGGACCTCCGCGCTAGAGCCGTGGGTCTGTTTCTAGTTTCTTGGTCCTTTGGTCCGTGACGCTCTCTTGGGTGTAGTAGGTGTGAGGTCACCCCTTCCCCAAGGGTCGAACTCCACAAGAGACCGAGAAATCGGTTTCAACATTTTGGTGCGGTGAGCGTGGAGAGTGACCAGCACAGAAGATCTCGGGAGAGTGTCATGACGGGAGGTCAAGGAGGTAGTGACGATCTCGGCGAGCTCCCCACCCCAGGACCCTTTGTGGGGAGGCAAGAGTTCATGGCCTCCATCCAGGGCATCATGGAGATGCTGCGAAGCATTGCTCCTCAGGGTGGCGGCTCCACCCCGACCCCCCAGGAGCTAGCTCCCCCCCTCGACGAGTCGACTCCCAGGGGTCTAGGCGAGATGAACCCCAGCGGGGGGAAAGGAAGTGCACCAGGAAGAAGGCCAGGGAAGGAGAGGATGGGCGATGGGGTCGAGCGAGACCTCCCGGCCGGGAGCTGTTCTCCAGCCCGGCGAGTGCCAACCTTCAAGGCGAGCAGGTCGCGCGCGAGTGGAGGTGGCAAGACCACCCCTTAGGGGGTCACCCTTCAGCGAGCTGATCATCTCAGCTCCCGTTCCCGAGGGGTTCAGAGAGCCAGACATGGCTTACTATTCTGGGAAGGATGACCCTGTTCAGCATCTGCAGTGGTTCGAGGATGCCGTCTCCATCAGACCAATGACGGACGCCTTCAAGTGTCGCCTCTTTGCGATCACGTTGAAGGAGAAGGCAAGGGACTGGTTCCATCAACTCCCTCCAAGGTCGATCTATGGCTTCGAGGATCTGAGCCGAAGCTTCCAGCTTCGCTTCTCTCCACCTCCAAGAAGCGAAGAGGAGTCCTGAGTCCATCTTCTTGATAAGGCAGGGGGCTGAGGAGTCGCTGGCCCGCTATGTAGACAGGTTCCAAGAGGAGATCTTGGAGGTCCAGGAGATGCCAGGGTATGCTCTCCAGATGGCCTTCACCGTTGGGCTGAAGGAGGGCTTCTTCAAGATGAGCTTGACCCGGAAGGCCCCCCTTTCCTTCGAGGAGCTGATGGAAAGGGCGGCGGAGGAGATTGCCATGGAGGCAGCCAACCCGGCATTTGTCAAGAGGTTGGAAAAGTTGACGGAGGTGGAGTCAAAGGAGCAGGGTGGCTCAAGGCATCAGGAAGGAAGAAGAAGAGAGGAGCAGAGAGCTCAGGGGTTCCAAGGACAGGAGGGTCCGGAACCAGGCTGGAGGCAGCAGGGAGGGCTTGCTCAAGGTCCGGGAAGAGCTCTCATCCAAGGAGGGGGGAACTTTCATGGGGGCCAAGGGAGGTATAACTTCCAGAGGCAGGCCCCAAGGCAACTCTTACCCCCGCCGCAGCAAGCCTTGGCAATAGGAGGGGGAAGAGGTAACAGGAGAGAGCGCGCAGCCCGCCGAAAGAGGGGAGAAAGAGCGCTGATGTACTGCGACTTCCACCAGGTGGAGGGGGCACGCCACGGCTACCTGCCCCGAATTCTTGGAAGTGAGGGGGGCGAGAGGCCCTGCCCAGCCACAGCCGCCGGTACGAGTAGAAGAGGTTCTACCCGGAGAAGGGGGTGATGATATATGCGAGGACCGGGTCGACGTGGGAACCCGAGGTAGCATAGGAGTGATCCACGGTGGAGTGGGGGTTGAGGCCACTCGGAAGGCTAGCCTCCATGTCATGTACCGGAGAAGCGTCGCCTCAACCTCCCAGACCCCGCCCCCAGAGGAGAAGATCACCTTCTCGGTGAAGGACCTGCCAGATCATGAGGATCCGTTCTGCGATGCGCTGGTCATCCAGACGGCCATCGAAGGCTACACCGTCTCCCGGATCTTGGTTGACAACGGAAGCTCCGTCAACGTCATTTTCAAGAAGGCGTTTGAGGAGATGAAAGTAGAGCCAAGGAGGGTGTTGGCCTCGGATGGACCCCTGTTCGGATTCTCAGGGAGAGGAAGGAGGTCGAGGGTGGAGTGGGGCTCCAAGTAAAATGGGAGGAGTCTCGAGGAACTGCCGGTTCGTCATTGTTGACGCTCCAAGCAGCTACAAGCGCCATCTTCGGAAGACCCCTCATCAGCGCCTTCCGTTGCGTGCCGTCTTCATTCCACCAATGCCTCAAGTTCATAGCTCAGGGGGGATCCAGGTCAGAGTCAAGGGAGACTCAAGGATGGCAAGGCAGTGCTACGTCACGGCCGTCAACACCATCTCTTGGATGGCCAAGGCAGAGGAGATGGAGAAGATCATGGAGAGCCTGAGCAGGATGGAAGTGTCCGGCGAGCAGGAAGCGGATGGCGACCACCGGGCCCAGACCCCCTGAAGAAGCCTCGTCCCGGTAGAGTCCTGTATCTTCTTATGTTGTATTGAGTCCAGCCCCCGACCAGCTGAGTCGGGGGGGTCATGTAACCCATCTTTTTCCCCGTTTGAGGATGTAGGATTTGGTATGGTTTGATGTGTAGCCAAGTCCTTTGCTCCGATGATGATTCCGCCGCCAGGCTCCCACTAGCTGGCTGGGTAGGTTGATCTCTCGTGGTAGCTCAAGTCCTTAGCTCCGATGACGATTCCGCCGCCAGGCTCCCACTAGCTGGCTGGGTAGGTTGATCTCTCGTGGTAGCCCAAGTCCTTTGCTCCGATGATGATTCCGCGCCAGGCTCCCACTAGCTGGCTGGGTAGGTTGATCTCTCGTGGTAGCTCAAGTCCTTAGCTCCGATGACGATTCCGCCGCCAGGCTCCCACTAGCTGGCTGGGTAGGTGATCTCTCGTGGTAGCCCAAGTCCTTTGCTCCGATGATGATTCCGCCGCCGCAGGCTCCCACTAGCTGGCTGGGTAGGTTGATCTCTCGTGGTAGCCCAAGTCCTTTGCTCCGATGATGATTCCGCCGCCAGGCTCCCACTAGCTGGCTGGGTAGGTTGATCTCTCGTGGTAGCCCAAGTCCTTTGCTCCGATGATGATTCCGCCGCCACGCTCCACACTAGCTGGCTGGGTAGGTTGATCTCTCGTGGTAGCTCAAGTCCTTAGCTCCGATGACGATTCCGCCGCCAGGCTCCCACTAGCTGGCTGGGTAGGTTGATCTCTCGTGGTAGCCCAAGTCCTTAGCTCCGATGACGATTCCGCCGCCAGGCTCCCACTAGCTGGCTGGGTAGGTTGATCTCTCGTGGTAGCCCAAGTCCTTTGACCCGATGATGATTCCGCTGCCAGGCTCCCACTAGCTGGCAGGGTCGGTGGTACCTCTCGTGGAGAGTAGGTGCTTGCACCCCGAGGTCGTCTCGTCACCCAGACTCCCATTAGCTGGCTTGACAGGTTGACCCCTCGGGGAGGCTAAGTGTTTTCACCCAGAGGAGGTCTCGCCCGCCACCCAGGCTCCATAGCTGGCATGGCAGGTTGACCCCAAGGGGAAGTTACACTCCGCGAATACGTTGGGTTGGATGTTTCTTTCCGAGCTTGTGCCAACCTCGAAAAGAGCGGGGATTGTGTACAACCCCGTATTCGCGGAGAGTGGACCCAAAATAAGGCAAACCCGTTTTTTTAAGCTTTTTTGGGAGATTTTGAACTCTCGGTGGCCAATTTTGGCTCTGGCTTGGAACATACTATTAGGGGGAGGAAGAATGGCTCCCCCCAATGGCCCCTCTGTTGGGAGGGCGGGTGCGGCAAGTTGGCTAGCACCCGCCCTGGCCGGTTGAGTCTGTGGTAGGGGCAGGCGAGGCGGCCGCGGCCTGGCGCTCGCCCGAGCGGCCTGCTCGCGGGCGAGGCGGCCAGCGGCCTGGCGCTCGCCCGAGCGGCCTGCTCGCGGGCGAGGCGGCCGCGGCCTGGCGCTCGCCCGAGCGGCCTGCTCGCGGGCGAGCGCGGCCGGCGGCCGGTCTCGCCCGAGCGGCTGCTCGCGGGCGAGGCGGCCGCGGCCTGGCGCTCGCCCGCGAGCGGCCTGCTCGCGGGCGAGGCGGCCGGGGCGGCCTGGCGCTCGCCCGAGCGGCCTGCTCGCGGGCGAGGCGGCCGCGGCCTGGCGCTCGCCCGAGCGGCCTGCTCGCGGGCGAGGCGGCCGCGGCCTGGCGCTCGCCCGAGCGGCCTGCTCGCGGGCGAGGCGGCCGGCGGCCGGTCTCGCCCGAGCGGCTTGCTCGCGGCGAGGCGGCCGCGGCCTGGCTCTGCTCGCCCGCGAGCGGCCTGCTCGCGGGCGAGGCGGCCGGCGGCCGACCGGGTCTCGCCCGAGCGGCCTGCTCGCGGCCTGGCGCTCGCCCGGGCGGCCTGCTCGCGGCCTGACCGGCGGCCTGGGCCGTCTCGGGTACTTGGGGCGGGGTGTTGGCGGCGTGCTTTTAATACCGCTGTGCCCTTGGAGGCGTTTTTACCGCTCTGCCCCCCGGCGTGGCGGTTCCCTATTGGCCCGAGGCCTTTTGGCCGTAGGGGTACTTTGGTCATTCCTGCCCAGAACCCTTGTGAAAAACTATAAATAGACCCCTTGGGTGCCTTTGGAGGACACATTCTTCTTAGCCTCCTCTCCCTTAGCTCCTCGGTAGAGTAGAGAGAGAGCTCCTCAAGGCACCCTAGCTCAAGCATTGCTAGGGAGGGGAAGTGCTCAGGTAGCCTTCCACGGTGTGAGGTGGACCTCCGCGCTAGAGCCGTGGGTCTGTTTCTAGTTTCTTGGTCCTTTGGTCCGTGACGCTCTCTTGGGTGTAGTAGGTGTGAGGTCACCCCTTCCCCAAGGGTCGAACTCCACAAGAGACCGAGAAATCGTTTCAACACAAATAAAGTAATTTTGTGCATGCATGCTATGAAATGTAAACTTAGAGGGCAGAGTTCTATAATTTCAAAAGTAAGAGGGGTGCAACCTATAATTATGCTAACTTCCAAGAAGCCAGTATATAAATAAATATGGGACGCTCGTGCACAAAGCATCCCCGCGCAACAAGGGTCCGGAGAAGGATCACACAACCAAGGGTGAAATGTAGACAAACCTTACCCAACAATTTTGCAAAAGACTGCTTTCAGGACTCGAACCCGAGACCTCAAGGTCACACGGCACAAGTTAAGGACGTGTTTGGCGTGCTGTTTTGGCCCTAATTAATAAATACACGAGTAAAGTAAATAAAACATGAAATAGTCTCATTCAAGAACAACTCTTAATAGAAGCCTACTCTGATACAAATAAATATCAAATGTACAGTGTCTTATGACAACAACTAAAATAAAAATAAAATCAAAATACAAAATTATGAATTATTGCTAATTTGCTGAGAACAAAAAGTTAGGTTTAACTAAAAAAAATAAGTAAGAGAGTTCTCAAGTCCTTGATTATCAAGAACTGAACAGAAACTACAGCAGACATGATAAAAAAATATATATGCTTGAAGCTCTTCATGATCTTCAATCGTTTCCAATAAGGGTGGGAAAAAAAGAATCCATAATGTTGCTGCTACAAAGAATTGTTTCTTGTACAGCTCCTCGGTGTCAGTGTGGACTAAAACCCTCTCAAAATACGATTTTTTCTGCAATAATGTGATTTTCGCCAAATTCATCAACATCGGATAAACTCGATGAGGATTATAGAAGATTTTTTTTCCTATCCACAATTCTCTAGAGATTTGAAAGAGATTTCTGTTTGTATCCATGCTTATGTCTGTCCAACAACTTCTCCTTAATCCTCCTTTTCTTGTCCATCTTCTTCCTATATTTGTCCTCCCTTTCCCTGTCCAGGACACCTTGGCAATGCACTACTCCAGTTAGAGGCCAGAGCCATGCTTGAGCGGGATTCATGGATCAACTTCCTCCGCCAGATCTTTGTCCATGCTTTTCAATAATGCGGGGGTGAAGTATTTTGCCCACATTATGCGCATCTCAATGGGGTGCTGCTCATCGAGATTACCAGAGTGTGGATCCAGGTAGAACATTCTTCTGGCACTGTGATAAGCCCAGACATTCACGAGAAGTTCCAGCATCCGACAATAGCAGCGCCTTCTCTATCATCCATAAAAGCGGCATTCAAATTGGTGAGGTACATTTACATTACAGGTACCACCCACCAACTTAGTGTAATTACAGAGGCCTCCCCACCATATCTTAAAATTACCAAGATCTCCCCTCTAAGTTTACATTCCTAACACATTTGTAAAACATTTAACAATGTAAATTCAGAGGGGAGATCTTAGATATTTTTAAAAAGTAGATGGGAGATCCTTGCAATTATATAAAGTCATCGGATAGTTTTTCGTAATTATTCTAATTTAGTTAAGAGTGAAGCAACAAAAATTCCAAGTTAATCAGAGATCTCTTAGGTTACCTCTAGCTCAGAAGATCCAAGAAAACATGAGGTGGAGTTGTGGTTCGTATTTTGTCGCAAACTATCAAGTGAATCGACGAAGATGCTGCAATAAAAACACGAAAACGGTTGCGGAATTAAAAGGGAAAGAAATCGGGGGATGTTTGGGTGGCAAAGTCCCCGATGATGTTTGTCATGCAGATCCAGAGTCAGTCGGGATATCCAGAGTTACATTGCTTGCAGAAGATTGTAAGGTGTGAGTCTGGTGGACACGGTGAACACAATCATGACTCATCGGTGGATAGCATGCAACAAATAATCAGAAGATGTTCGGGAAGCAAAGAGATGTTGATGGAGGTCAACGTCGACATTGGCCCACGCACGTGTATTCCCGCCGAAAGCGGGCGTGATTTTTATGATCCTGCACTTTGAGGGCCCTTCCGGACGATCCGAGTCCGTGGATGTGTCCGGAAGGTCGACGCGAGTATTTTTCGTATTTCGTTTTCTTTATTTCGGACATGTATTGACATTATTTGGGCACCCGGAAGATTGGGGCGATCTGAGCCATCGATTCCGGATGCCCTAGCCTCTTTTTCTATTTATAGGAGCCAAGAGGAAAGGTTGGGGACCGAATGTTTGAGAGACTCTTCAACTGGTCGGTTGGTGCGACGCCAACACCCCCAAGGTGCGACACCTAGGGTTCCCGCTGCCTCCCGTCCCCTTCCTCGCCTCCGACGGTGCTACCCAGCCCCTCCGCCTCCCCGTCAAGCCTTCCCCGGCCCGCCAGCAGCCCGCCGTCCAGCCCTCTGCCCGCCAGCAGCCCGCCGTCCAGCCCTCCGCCCGCCAGCAACCCTCCGCTCAATCCCCTGTCACCCAGCAGCCCGCCGCCCTGCTTCCCGCCGTCCAGCAGCCGTCGCCTCCCCATTCCCAGTCCCCTGCAGTCCCGACGACCACACCCCAGCCCCCCCCCTCCCCTGCTCCCGACAGCCATCCGCCAACCCTCCGCCCACATCAGCCCCGCCTTAACCCCCCGCAGCCCGAGAACCCACCGCACTTCCCTACGGTTGGTTCCCTCCGACCCGGATCTACTCCTCCCAATATTCGATGCCCCACCTTTGTCCGATTGGCTCCACGTAAGGTTGTAAGTTGTCTTTTGGATTTAAGTCTCAGCATGGTTTACTTTGCTTAAATTTCTGTGCTATGTTTATCAATTGAAGGGTGCTTGTGTTACTTGATTTTGTGCTAACTTGCAGGGCTAATCCGTCTTAATTTAAATCCTTGCGCTCCCGATTCGCAACCACGCCTAGGTGCCTTTCTCCTTTGCCACTACTCCCTTGGTGGATCTCTGTGTGGGCTTAAAATTATTTAATTAATCTACGCAAAAGTAATCGTTTGGTATTTGTGAAGCTCGTGTCGTGTTGGGTCGTCCTCATCGTAAAACCCCGTAGTACGGTTAGTTTTCCCGCGACCCCAGCCTGCCCTACATCAGATTGGTATCAAAGCGCCAGGTTTGAGCGCATCGTATGTTACGTAGTGGTAGGCCATTTAGACACAACATGTCTGATCCGAACCTCACTGATGAGCGGGCCGGCAACTCCAATTCCAACTCGGAATTGCCCCCCGCTGAATTCCAACGCACAATCTTAGACCGCTTTGATCAATTGGGCGCTCGCATCAATGAGCTTCGTGCGCGCCAGGATGCCTACGAAGGCCGAGGCGACCACAACGCCCCCCGACGGTATCCAGATCCCCCTGATTATGATCATGATGCCCCACGGAACCCTGAGCGGCCCCGATACGACTACGTCCGTCGTGACCGCTTTGACGGCTATCCCGAACATCGAGAAGGGGTACCACTTAGGGAGGATGACATCCTCCGTCGTATCCGTATCGACGTTCCTACATTCGACAGTCATCAAGACCCCGGAGCATTTAGAGACTGGCTCCGGGAGATGGAGCACTACTTTGACTGGTATGACATGAGTGATGAACGCAAGGTGCGATTCGCGCGTATGAAGTTAGTGGGATCTGCGATGAACTATTGGACTAGCGTAGAGCGAGCCTTAGAGCGGGACGGCTATCGGCCCATTATTAGATGGGAAGATATGACGAGGCGCTTGAAGGAGAAATACCTCCCCGCGTCATATCGTGATCGATTGTTAGACCAGGTCTATGCACTTCGACAGGGCACGATGTCAGTAGCTGAATATATGACCAAGTTTGACGACCTGATGGTGAGGAGTGACCTTCGTGAGGAAAGCAGTGCCGCGGCTTCCCGGTTTCAGTACGGTCTACGGTCGGAGATTAGGAGGGAACTAATTCCCCACCGACGGGAAACAGTCGAGCAGATTTATGAGTTGGCCCTGGAGTACGAGCTCTACCTCCGGACTACCGGAACCCGCCAGCAAGCTTCTAGGACTGATGGCCCCACATTCAGGAGGCCCACCCCTCCTCACCCCCAGGCCTCCGGTCCCCCCCACATCCCTGAGGATGTGAAAGGGAAGGCTGTTATGACCGGGCCTCCTAGGCCAAGTGGGCCCCAGTGCTATAGATGCTCTAGACGAGGTCATTATGCCGCACAATGCCCTATGCGGAACCTGTTGATTGAGGACGAGGAAGACGAAAGTATAGACCCGGCGAGAGAGACTGAGGGCGATATAGTAGCAACTGTGGAGGAAGACTGGGAGAGCGACGCAGAGAGATCTTTAGAGCTAGGAGTTATACGCCGCCTCCTGCATACTCCACGTTCGGAGGACGATTGGCGACGTACCACCATCTTCTATACTTATTTCCAGAGCGCGGGCGGCCCCTGCAAGCTTGCTATCGATGGGGGAAGCTGCGTGAATATTGTCGCCATGAAGGCGCTGGAGCGGATGCAGATCACCCCCGAGCCGCACCCCCAGCCCTATCGTGTCCTCTGGGTGGACAAGTCTGCTATCCAGGTTACCCAGCGGTGTTTAGTACCCTTGCGGCTCGCGTCCTTCGAGGACAAGGTCTGGTGTGACGTTATCCCGATGGACGTAGCCCATGTCCTGTTAGGTCGACCCTGGTTGTTTGATCGCGACGTGACGTGCTTCGGGCGATCGAACACATGCGTATTTTATGATCGGGGCCGAAAGATCACCTTGACCCCAACCCAGCCCAAGAATTCATCAAAGGGCAAGGTTGACTCGCCCGTCGGTGTGGGGTCCTCCAGGCCCCTGCACCTTCTGAGGATGCATGACTTCATGAGGGAGGGCTTAGACTCGGGGATCGTATTTGTTGTAGCGGCTACCTTGGCCCCGGACACTCCTAGTGGGAGTGTCGTTCCTACTGATCCTGACTTACAGCGACTTTTGAGAGACTTTATGGACATTACGCCCGAAGAGCTCCCCGACGAGCTACCCCCCTGAGGGATATCCAGCACGCGATCGACCTTGTGCCGGGGGCATCTTTGCCCAATCTCCCACACTACCGTATGAGCCCAACCGAGCATACCGAGCTAAAACGGCAGGTTGATGATTTACTTAGGAAGGGCTTCGTACGCGAGAGCTTGAGTCCGTGCGCGGTCTCAGCCCTTCTCACCCCGAAGAAGGACGGGAGCTGGCGCATGTGCGTTGACAGTAGGGCCATCAATAAGATCACAGTGAAGTACCGTTTTCCGATTCCCCGCCTCGACGACTTACTTGACGCTATGGCTGGAGCCCGTATTTTCACGAAGATCGACCTTAGGAGCGGATATCACCAGATTAGGGTCCGCGAGGGGGATGAATGGAAGACGACATTCAAGACGAAGGATGGTCTATTTGAGTGGTTGGTAATGCCGTTCGGATTGTCGAATGCCCCTAGCACGTTCATGCGGGTGATGACTCAGGTCTTGCGGCCCTACATGGGCAAGTTCCTAGTTGTGTACTTCGACGATATTCTTATCTATAGCCAGGAGCGCACTGACCACCTACACCACGTTCGATTGGTGTTCGATACCCTCAGGAACGAGCATTTATTTATCAATATGAAGAAGTGTGATTTTCTGGCTGAATCGGTTCACTTTCACTTTTTCTTGGCTATATTATCTCGGCGTCAGGCATCGCTGTGGACCCCGACAAAGTGAGAGCGATCCGTGAGTGGCCTGTCCCCACGACCATCCACGAGGCCAGGAGTTTCCATGGACTGACCACCTTCTACAGGAGGTTTGTCCGAGGTTTTAGCGCACTTATGGCCCCCTTTACGAGCTGCCTTCGGAAGGGAGACTTCGTGTGGACCACGGCCGCCACTAAGGCCTTCGAGGAGATCAAGGATCGTCTAGCTTCCGCCCCTGTCCTTAGATTGCCAGATTTTAGCCTAGCCTTCGAGGTAGCGTGTGACGCTTCAGGCCTAGGGATCGGTGGAGTACTTAGCCAGGAGGGCCATCCCATTGCATATTTCAGCGAGAAGCTGAACGAGGCCCGCCAGCGGTATTCCACGTACGACCGTGAATTTTATGCAATCGTCCAGACCTTGCGGTATTGGCGGCACTATCTCCTGCACAAGGAGTTCGTGTTGTACTCTGATCATCAGGCTTTACGACATCTTGAGTCCCAGTCAAAGCTTAGTCATAGGCACGCCAAGTGGGTAGAGTTTTTGCAGAGCTATCACTACGTTATTAAACACCGCGCAGGTGTTGAAAACAAGCCGGCCGATGCCCTGAGTCGCCGGATTAGCCTCCTGCAGGCGATGAGCACACATGTCACTGGTTTTTAGCGCCTCGTTGTTGAGTATGCCGAGTGTTCGGATTTTGGAAATATCTATAGGTCCCTCACCCGGAACCCTCCAGACACTATTGATGGGTTTACGGTTTCCGAGGGATACCTGTTCTTCGGCGCCCGACTCTGCATTCCCTCCACTTCTCTCCGTGACTTCTTGATCTGGGAGATGCATGCGGGAGGCGCCGCCGGGCACTTCGGGCGAGACAAGACCATCGCCTTGGTTGAGGATCGGTTCTATTGGCCCTCGATGAAAGGAGACGTCGCGCGCGTGATTAGGCATTGTAGGACGTGCCAGACGGCGAAAGGATCCCGCCAACCCGGCGGCCTGTATTCCCCGTTGCCGATCCCTCACAAACCCTGGGTTGACATCAGCATGGACTTTGTTCTTGGGCTGCCCCGCACGCCCAAGAAACATGATTCCATTTATGTTGTCGTGGATCGCTTCTCGAAGATGGCCCACTTCATCCCATGCCGCAAGACGGCCGATGCCTCCTCGGTGGCCGCCCTATTCTTTAGAGAGGTCTTCAAGTATCACGAATTACCTTCCTCTATAGTGTCTGATCGCGACGTCCGGTTTATGAGCTATTTCTGGAAGACACTATGGATGAAGACGGGCATCACCCTCAAGTTCTCCACCGCCTACCATCCACAGACGGATGGACAGACTGAGGTGGTCAATAGGAGTTTGGGCTCCCTCTTACGCTGCCTTGTTGGTGAGCATGTGTGTACTTGGGACTCGGTGTTGCCCCTAGCTGAGTTCGCGTATAATAGCTCGGTGAATAGGACTACTGGCCTTAGCCCATTCCATATCCTGTTAGGGTACGAACCCAGAAAGCCGGTTGACCTAATTCCCCTCCCACTTGAGTCCCGCCCTAGTGAGTCGGCTGAGTCCTTTATCCAGCACATGCATGAGCTTCACGAATCCATCCGAAAAAAAATCGCAACAAGTAATGATACTTATAAAGCCTATGCGGATGTCCACAGGAGGGAAAGGAGTTTTGAGATTGGCACACAGGTTTTGGTTCGTCTTCGCGCGGAGAGGTTCCCCTCTGGAACTGCAAAGAAACTAAATGCCAGGCGGATGGGCCCTTATACGGTGGTACAAAAGATAGGACCAAATGCCTATGAGATTGATATTCCAAGGCACATGAGGATCAGCAGAGTATTCAATGTAGAAGACTTGACTCCATACTACGAGGAGCAAACTTATGTGGATCCTTTCGAACCCCTCCCCGCGGAGCCACCCTTCGAGCCACCACTGTCCCCGTTGTCGCCTTCACTCCCTCAGTCCGTGCCCACAGCGTCACCACCTGGGGATCTCGCACCGCCGTCGGCTGTTCCACCGGAGAGTTCATTAGAGAGTGAGCCACTGTCCGCAGAGACTACTACGGGCCTGGAGGCCATTGAGGGCATCCTAGCCCATGATTACATGACAGCAGCGGACCCGAGCACCTTGCGCTACCTGGTCCACTGGAGGGGCCGTCCCAGCTTTGACGACACTTGGATCGCCCCTGCAGAGCTTGAGAGACTTGCCCCCGGGCTACGCCAGGAGTATGATCGTCTCCATTCCTCGGAGATGAATGCTACTAAGCCGGGGGGAGTTGATGGAGGTCAACGTCGACATTGGCCCACGCACGTGTATTCCCGCCGAAAGCGGGCGTGATTTTTATGATCCTGCACTTTGAGGGCCCTTCCGGACGATCCGAGTCCGTGGATGTGTCCGGAAGGTCGACGCGAGTATTTTTCGTATTTCGTTTTCTTTATTTCGGACATGTATTAACATTATTTGGGCACCCGGAAGATTGGGGCGATCTGAGCCATCGATTCCGGATGCCCTAGCCTCTTTTTCTATTTATAGGAGCCAAGAGGAAAGGTTGGGGACCGAATGTTTGAGAGACTCTTCAACCGGTCGGTTGGTGCGACGCCAACACCCCCAAGGTGCGACGCCTAGGGTTCCCGCTGCCTCCCGTCCCCTTCCTCGCCTCCGACGGTGCTACCCAGCCCCTCCGCCTCCCCGTCAAGCCTTCCCCGGCCCGCCAGCAGCCCGCCGTCCAGCCCTCTGCCCGTCAGCAGCCCGCCGTCCAGCCCTCCGCCCGCCAGCAACCCTCCGCTCAATCCCCTGTCACCCAGCAGCCCGCCGCCCTGCTTCCCGCCGTCCAGCAGCCGTCGCCGCCCCGCCCCATTCCCAGTCCCTTGCAGTCCCGACGACCACACCCCAGCCCCCCTCCCCTGCTCCCGACAGCCATCCGCCAACCCTCCGCCCACATCAGCCCCGCCTTAACCCCCCCGCAGCCCGAGAACCCACCGCACTTCCCTATGGTTGGTTCCCTCCGACCCGGATCTACTCCTCCCAATATTCGGTGCCCCACCTTTGTCCGATTGGCTCCACGTAAGGTTGTAAGTTGTCTTTTGGATTTAAGTCTCAGCATGGTTTACTTTGCTTAAATTTCTGTGCTATGTTTATCAATTGAAGGGTGCTTGTGTTACTTGATTTTGTGCTAACTTGCAGAGCTAATCCGTCTTAATTTAAATCCTTGCGCTCCCGATTCGTAACCACGCCTAGGTGCCTTTCTCCTTTGCCACTACTCCCTTGGTGGATCTCTGCGTGGGCTTAAAATTATTTAATTAATCTACGCAAAAGTAATCGTTTGGTATTTGTGAAGCTCGTGTCGTGTTGGGTCGTCCTCATCGTAAAACCCCGTAGTACGGTTAGTTTTCCCGCGACCCCAGCCTGCCCTACATCAGATGTACTGTGAGAACATCACAAATTCCAAGAATGAGGATGTTGGCAGCACCCAGCTGTGAAGAGAAGACCAGTGGTCGCCATCAGGTGGCATTGGTGGCAAGGCGGATATTTGAAGAGGTATCCCATACATGGATCTGAACACACTCTCAAAAGATCTGCATAAGATTGAATATTTTTGATTGGTTAGTGTTAGGGTGAGAGAAAGAGAGACCTCAAAGGAGGACCAGAGATGAAAACGTAGAGAGAAACACAGTCATCCGGAAGTGTAACTGAGGCCAATGAATGTGACATCCCCAGAATTGCTAATTTTCATCATCGAGCATGATCCCAAATATTTCGGGCTGGCTTATATCAAATCTGACTAATATCATCACTCTTAAAAACCAGTAACATAAGGTAAAGAATTCACCAAAAACAAACCCTGAATTTGAACAAAGAGATGACCACTCTTGGAATTATTTAACGGTAAAGTTGTATTAGGACCAAATTGCAAAACAAGTGAAACAAAAATAGAGAAGCAAAAGGTGCTAATAGAGAAGCTTATAGAACTGTGTCAACATAAAAACCCATTGAATACGAGCAGCAAGAGGAAGATCGGGTCATACAGAACTCAAAGCAGAAAGAGGAGAACCAAATCGTAGAGCTCTATTTTAACAACAAATCACAAGACCCAACACGTGGATGCAACATAAACGAGTCATTTTCCCATCTATATAGCTCACTATTACCACCACCACCGCTTTACATCAGTGGTCCACTTCTTAATGGATATTTCTCCTTATCCTTCTCAAGGAGTCCTTCCAGTAACGTACTCAGAAAAAGTCCATTTACAAACTCCTCAACAGATTTGGTGCATATCAGTGATATCAGAGACCGAATGCACAGATTTACCCCTTCCTTGCCTCTCTCACACTCGCTCACCAAACTGAATGCACATAAAATCCAGTTACCCAGAACGTCCGTTGGTTCCAACCAAACCAAAAACAACACCTCAACAATCATCTCACCCAAATTACACGCCCAATCCTGGACTTCCCAAACCTGTAGCGTCACTGACAACTGAACCGCCCACACCATCACCCTCACAACCACCCATCCACTGACCCAATTTTCCAACCACAACCTTCCATCTCCAATGTTACAAACGTGCATGAAGAGGCATCGCCGTGGAAGGTCTACATGCGTTGGAAGGCACCGGCACCCAGCCCACCGACATTGGAGGAGGCCGAGGGAACTACTGTAGTTTGAATATCTTCATTTGGATGTCTTTTATGTTTTTTTTACTATTTGTACACATGAACTCTCGGTATTCACACCATGCTGCTAGCCTGCTATAAGGGGTGTTGTATGTTTCTTTTATGGTTATCTTGGATGAATCAGGGAATTAGTGCTGCTCCCTAAGGATTTTCTTATCCCTTCTTTCACATTCTTCTCTCCCCCTACCGCTGGCTCCCCCTTGGCACTCTTCCTCCCACGGTTTGTAATATTTGGTGTGACCTACCGACCGCCCACTCGTGCAATCGGTCTTCTCTAACTTCGTCGCTTGCGTCCGCCGTACCACCTACCCTAGTTGTTTGATCCCGTCACTCGATCCACCATATCGATCGACCCACTCGATCGACCTTGTCTGTCGTTCAATCATCTCGCCCCACCACACTGTCGGTTCCTCCTTTTGCTTCGATCGCATGTGTCTCGCAGATCCCGACGCTAAAGAGGTCCCACATATTCCGACGTTGATGTCGCTAAAACAACTTCCAGATCCTGTTTCAGTCGACATCCCCTCCACTGATCCCGATCGACACCAACCCACGGATCTGCTACCAGTCGTTGCTCCATGGCTCCCAACACCCGCCGCAATCTAGATCACGCCGCGACTAGTGATGACGCCCTAAGCAGCCGCGTGGAATCCCACAAACAACTCATCACCTCCATGCAAGCTAAGCTCCTCGTCATCAACTCCAAAATTGACACCATCCAAGACTCCACAACCACTTTCGCGGCCTCCGGCTCGCCCGTGGATGGCAGATCCATACTTTGGGATGTCTCGGACCGCCTTACACCGGAGCCACACCTCCCACAACTATCTGCACGCCATAGCCTCCATCTCGACATTTCGTACTGCGTTGGCTTCGACCCGATGCACTGGATCACGAAGGCGGAACAGTACTTTGACCTCCATGGCACTCCCGATACGGACAAGGTGTCGACCACCATTGTAGGCATTGACAGTTCTGCACCTTATTGGGTTTGGTGGCTTTGCAAGTCCAACCCTTGTCTCTCTTGGCATGACCCCAAACAGGAGATGATACGGTGATATGATACTCGCTACTCCGCTTTCGTCATCGAGCGCCTTTGCAACGTTCGCCAAACCGACGACATAGACGAGTATATTGATGAGTTCATCGTCTTGGTCACACATGTTCTCGACCTTCCACCCGACCACAACTTGGGGTTATTCATGCAGGTCCTTCCGTGCACCTGCTCGAGCCACCACACGCACCATCCGTGATTGGTTTCGGAAGCCCTCTACTTCCCACGCCTAGTGAAGGCCGACCTATCAGCTTAGCCGCCTCCCCCTGCCGCCGGCCACCCTGCTTTGCACCCACCCTGGCGGTTGCTTACTGCAACTCCTCCCTAGGTTCTTCAAGGGGAACCTCAGCCGGGTCATGCCCTGGCCCCTCAGCACCTATCGAACAATGATTACAACGAGCTCTGCAGCAAAGGGTAGTGCTTCTGATGTCGCCAAACTAATTCTCCGAACCATGAATGTTCAGTGAAGGAGTTCCACACCATCTTTGCCAACTTCGAACCCAAGATCACATTGGCCGACATCGAGGCACTAGAGCTCTCCGAGGAGGGCATCTCCTCGGACCCCGCCACGGTTACATTCCATTGATTGGAGTTGCCCTATTTTTTGGTGTGGGGTGTGTGTGTGTGTGCGTGGGGGGGGGGGTTCTACATCCCTCAAACCATGAAGCTCTATGTCACGCTTCTGAATCGGCTGATTTTTGTCATGTTCAACAGTGGTGTGAGCCGCAACTTCATCACGGAGCAACCGGTGTTGCAGCTCCAACTCCCATATGTCCCTTCCCCAGACTTTACGGTCTGCCATGGCGATGGGAGACGCCGACCGATCAAGGGACACTGCCCCACCGTAACTCTTTCGGTGGGGCCCTGTTCGATGACAGTATACTTTCATGTGCTTGTCCTTGGGGACATAGACGTCATTTTGTGAGTGGCTAAGCTTCGCACATTGGGCAACGTGTAGGTGAACTGGGCGACCATGACCATGCAATTCATCCACGGTTGCCGGCCATGTCGCCTGGACTGTGAATCCGCCCTCATCTGTTCTCCAATCTCTTTCTGCACTATTCAGAGGACCACCGAGGTCTACTTCTTCGCGTGGCTTTGGCCAATCTCAGGGCCAGCAGTCGGCTCCTCCACTCACTTGGTGGCCCTTCGGGAGCTCCACGCCGAGTTCACCGATGTCTTTCAGCCTCCGACTGGGTTACCTGGCCCGGCCGACCGACCACATGATTCCCCTCCATCCCGAGACTGCGGCGGTCTCAGTGCATCCCTACCATTATGGCCATGTCCAGAAAAATAAGATCGAGTGTCTTGTGCGGAAGATGCTGATGGGAGGCCTCATCAGACCTAGTGCTAGCCCCTTTTCTAGTCCGGTCCTGCTATTCCAGAAAAAGGATGGCAATTGACATTTTTGTGTGGACTATTGAGAGCTCAACAAGACAACGATTTCAGACAAATACCGAATCTCGGTCATACATGAGCTGCTAGACAAGATCTATGGGGAAGTTTTCTTCACCAAATTGGACCTCGGGTGGGTTATCATCAAATTTGGGAACAGCCTGAGGACGTCGCCAAGAATGCGTTCCAGACTCACGATGGCAACTATGAGTTCCTTGTCATGGGCTGACCAACGCCCCCACCACATTCCAAGCAACGATGAACAATATCTCCAGGGCAGTACTTCGCAAACACGTGCTCAATTTTTTATGACATTTTGGTATATAGCTCTTCGTGGTAGGATCACCCTCAACATGTACACCATATCTTGACTACAATTCAGTGTCATCATCTCAAACTCAACCCAAAAAAGTATTCCTTTGGCGTGGGGGAAGTGAGCTACTTGGGCCACACCATCTTGACCCGAGGGTTGGCTATGGATAAGGAGAAGATTGCCTTGATCCTCCAGTTGCCGTCACCCACATCACACGACGAGGATCGTGACTTCTTGGGCTTGACCGGTTACTCCCGACATTTTCTAAAAGGTTACAGGGTCATGATACGACCGCTCATACAACTCCTGAAGGAGTCGGAAGAGGGTCTGTTTCATTGGTCGGACGCGCCTGTCGAAGCCTTCGCCGCCCTCAAGCAGGCCCTTATGCAAGGAATGATCTTAACCATGTCGTCCTTTCGTCTTCCTTTTCACATGGAGTGCGACGTATTTGGCACCGAGGTGGGAGCCGCACTCATGCAAGTTGGTCGGTCGGTGGCGTATTTTAGTCGGGCCTTCTCGAGTACCATCTGAAGCTGAAATGAGTTCATGGGTCTCGTTCTGGCACTGCAACATTGACAACCATACCTCCTCGGATGCCCCTTTGTAGTCCGTACCGATCACCACAGTCTTCGCTACCTCCTTCAATAGAAGATTTCCATGCTGAGGCAACAAGTCTGGGTAGCCAAGCTCCTCAGTTATGACTTCGCCATTGAGTTTTGCCCAAGGAAGGAGAACCAGGCGGCCGACGCTCTCTCCTGTCAGAGCCAGTCGCCGAAACTCCCGACCATCTCTTGACCCGTTTGTGAGGAAGCAGCTACCATCCAGCACGAAGTGGAGGTTGGCCCTCATTTGAATGTCATTCAAACAGCCCTCATCTTCGACGCCGCAGCCCACACGCGCTACTCTCTTGTTTGAGGTCGCCTGTATTTCAAAGGCTACCTCATCCTCGCGTCATCATCGTCTAGCATTCCCCATCTCCTCGCCGAGTTCCACGCTTCGCCCTCGGGGGGGGGGGGCACGTCGTGGCTTTTCGCACCTACCACTGTTTGGCAGCATCCCTGTACTGGCATTGTTGGAACCGCAAGTCGATCTCAACGAGAGTTCGGACCCACGGGGTAGCTTACACATACTTCTCCCGAACTTGAACACCTGACCAGACAGAAGGAACTTAGAACAGACTCTGTGATGCAGTGCGGAGGTCCCACCACATACCCGGAAGATCTTAGAGTGCTTACCCTCTCAGGCCAAAAACTGAGTTGGACACCTTGGAGAGCACTCGAAGCCGACCAAAAATAGCCTAAGGAGGATGAAGCCCCAAAAAACTGGATGTTCACCAAAAGTGTCCACAAGATCTATTTATAGTTTTACAAGTCTGGTCTGCAAATAGCGGAATCCTGCCTTCTGATTTTACTAATCGCACCCTGAATTGGTCTGCAATAATCAAACTCCGATGTTTCGAGTGGTTATTGGCAGGCCAAAACTTATTATCTCATGGATAATCTTTTTAGGACGGGTAGAACATGATGTCATGCCCCACTAGAGTGGCAAGTGCTTAGATGGGAACGGTCATCGCCCACTCGCTCCTAGCTGAGGGCAAGTGCCGGGTGAAGTCGGCACTCGCCTACCTCATACTCGCTAACTAGGGAGAGTGCGGACCGACTCCCCCACTTGTCCCGCTATCGCATACCTACTGCTTTGGGCGAGTGCGAAACTGTTTACCCCACTCGCACACTCATCCATAACCTTGGGCGAGTGCGGGCCTGCTTGCCCCACTCGTCACTCACCGGGTCCTAAGGGCCCATTTGCACTTGGACTTCTCTGGTGAACTCACTCGTCGAACACGGGATTGTACACTGTAGAAAGAGCTCAAAAACTTGTATGTATTTCTTATGTATGTAAATACAAGGAGAGAATACAAATATATAGGAGAGAAGAGGGGAGAGGAAACCCTATACAAATATGGGACTAATAAGAGAAGAGAGAAAAGAATAAAACATAGGCCCAATAATGGGCCCTTTACATGGGCTTTTCTAACACTCCCTCGCAAGCTGGAGCGTACAAATCATATGCGCCAAGCTTGGAGAAGCACTGATAGACAAAGGTACTGGAAAAAGCCTTTGTGAGGACATCCGCAACTTGTTCTGTATCTGGAACATGCTTCAGGTCGAGTTTCTTCATTTGAAGCTTTTCCCGGATGAAGTGACAGTCGAATTCAATATGTTTTGTTCTCTCGTGGAATACCGGGTTCTTTGCTATATGTATTGCAGCCTGGCTGTCATAGAGGAGGAGAGCTGGGGAAGGGAGTTTTGCACCCAGATCGGTAAGAAGCCCTTCAAGCCAAGTTAGTTCAGAAACCACCGACGTCATTGCCCGGTATTCGGCCTCAGCTGATGATTGAGCAACGACCGCTTGTTTCTTGCTTCTCCAGGTAATCAAATGTCCTCCAAGATATGTGCAAAAGCCACCGGTTGACCGTCGATCATCAAGGGAACCAGCATAATCGGCATCAGAATAAGCCACCAAAGTTGGAGCTGAAGATGAGGTTTTGTAAACCAGGCCTTGACCGGGAGCCATTTTGAGGTATCTGAGAATGCGTTCAACAGCCTGAAAATGAGATCTTCGAGGGGTATGCATGTACCGACTGAAAATACCAACAACAAAGGAAATATCTGCTCTGGTTACCGTGAGGTAGGTCTATTTTCCAACGAGACGACGATAGTATTCTGGATTCTGGAGTAGGAGATCTGAGTCAGATGCATGGGCGTACAACGACTTGTGATTTGCATCCATTGGGGTGTCAATCGGCTTACAACCTGAATAGCCAGCATCCCGAAGGAGGTCGAGACAATACTTCCGCTGATAGAGGACGAGACCGTCTGGCCGTCTGGCAACCTCAAGACCCAAAAAGTACCGAAGGGGCCCCAGATCTTTTGTTTGAAAGATTGTGCCCAGGTGTAGTTTGACCTCATGTATTCCTTTTGATTCGTCTCATGTAATTATAATATCGTCAACATAAACCAACAAAAGAATCGTTCACGTTGTTCAGTGACGTGTGAATGGCGAGAAGACTGTCGAACTGCGAGTAAAACCAACCTCCCGAAAGGCCTTACAGAATTTCTCAAATCACGTCCGTGGGGATTGTTTGAGATCATACAGAGCCTTCATAAGATGACAGACCTGAGACTCCCCCGTGGTCTCAAACCCGGGAGGATGCTGCATATACAATGTTTCTTGGAGATCATCATTCAGAAAAGCATTCTTAATATCGAGTTGGAGTAAGGGCCACTGGCGATGGACAACCACGGAGATGAGGACTCGAATGGTGTTGAGTTTAGCAACAGAAGAAAAGGTTTCTTCATAGTCGAGCCTCTATTGTTGGGTGAAGCCATGAGCCACCAGATGAGCTTTCAGGCGGTCATTCATTCTGTCAGTAGCATGTTTGATAACATAGACTCATTTACACCCAACCGGTGTCTGACCCGGAGGAAGGGGTACAAGAGTCCATGTCTGGTTGGCCCAGAGAGTAGCCATTTCCTCTTTCATGGCGGCCCGCCATCCAGGATGTTGTAGCGCCTCCTGTACAGAGTTAGGAACCGAAATCGAGGAAAGAGAAGTAGCAAATGTGTGGAGGTGAGGGGAGAGGCGATACAAGGAGACACAGTTTGCCAGAAGATGAGCAGTGGAGGCAGGTACCTGATCAGCAGGGCGCGAAGTAGTCGAGGTCGAGGCCGACTGCAGAGGGGCAACAGAGTCGGACGGGCGGTGAGAGTAGACACGGATAACAGGTGGCCTGGAGGGGGCAGGAGTCGGAGCAGGTGGTACCAGTGGCAGAGGTGTAGTAACAGGCATAACCGGTCTTAAGATAAGTTGTGGTAGAGGTTGCGGCGGGAAAGGGTGGGTAAAGGAGCAAAGAAGAACGGCTTATCTTCCTGGAAGGTAACATCGACAGAAACGGAGACCTTGTGGGTAGCGGGAGAGTAACATACATAGCCTTTTTGCGTACGCGAATAACCGACAAAGACATGTTTAGCTGCCCGGGGTTCCAACTTGTCCAAGGACGGACCCATGCGGTGAACGTAGCAGGTGGAGCCAAAAACTCGAGGCAGGAGAGGGAAAGCCGGAGTAGAGGAAAATAGTAGGTTAAACGAGTAGCATATTGGAGGACGGAGGAAGAGAGACGGTTGATCAGGAAGCACGCAGTAGAGACCGCAAAACTCCAGTAACTTTTGGGAACATTCATTTGAAGCATGAGAGAGCGGGCAACATCAAGCAAGTGTCGGTTCTTCCGTTCGGCAACGCCGTTTTGCTGTGGTGTGTAAGCACAGGATGTTTGATGAAAAATCCTGAATTCAGAGCACAAGGCCGCAAAGTCGTGGCTAGTGTATTCGCGAGCATTATCGGTGCGTAATGTTTTGAGGGTGGTGTGGAATTGCGTACGGGTTTCAGGGACAAAAGCCCGAAAAACACGGGGGAGCTCGGTACGATCACAGAGTAAGTAAAGCCACGTTGTACGAGAGTAGTCATCAATAAACGTGATAAAATAACGATAACCAGAAATACTGGTAACTTTATAAGGTCTCCAAATGTCTGAATGCACTAAATCAAAAGAAGCAGTGCTCCAGGTACAATGTGCAGGAAAAGAAGAACGTGGCTGCTTTGCCGAAGATACAAGACTCGCACTGAAAAGGATGAAGGGAGACATCAGGAAGAGCCCGTTGGAGCACCGGGAGAGGAGCGTGGCCAAGACGTCGATGTCACTCACTGGAGGAGACAGAAGATAGGACAGTGGGATAGTCATCGAGAAGGTAGAGTCCGCTCTGTAGTGTGTCTTTACCAATGGTAGTACGCGTCCGCTGATCCTGTATGAGAAAGGAAGAGGGGGTGAATATGACTGAGCAATTTAGATCATTAGTAAGGCGACCCACAAAAAGTAAATTGAACGGGGAACTCGTAACATGAAGAGTCGAGCGAAGGGGGATTGATGGGTTGAGTAAAAGGTCAGCCGAGCCGGAGACTGGAACTGTCTCCTCATTTGCCACGGTGATACACTTCGGATGAGGAGAATCCGTGTACTTGGGTGGCCGTTGCGAGGTAATATGATGAGTGGCAACCGAGTCCATGATCCATCGCGGACTGGTGGATAAACAAGAAGTACCTGCGTTGGAGGCGGTGGCGATGGAAGCAGAGGGCGGGTTGAGCAGCCCTTGGAGTTGCTGGAGCTGGGGACAAACAACCTCAAGGTCAGAAGGAGCGGCAGAGGATGTGTCCGCAGCAACCGAGGTTGTCGGACAAGGAGGATAACCAATCTTCTTATAGCAGGTCGCCGCATAGTGGTCGTCCTTTCCGCAGTAGGAACAAGTCGGCCGACCCCGACCACCGCGCCCGCTGCCCCAAGATCCCGAACGTCCACCACGAACGAAGGTAGGTGGGGGCAGTAAGGGAGGACTGGTCTGCTGAAGAAGGGCCGAGGGCGGAGGCGCAGTAGTATCCGAAAGAGGTGAAACACGAAGGGGCGTGAAGCATACATCAGATAAGGAGGGTATAGTTGAGGAAGCCAGAATCTGGGTGCGAATATTCTGAAGGTGAGGCAGGAGACGAGCCATTATGATGGAAATGCAGACGGCCTCCTTCTGAGCACGCTGAGTAGCATGGTCCTTTGGTAGATGGTTGATGTTGTATCCAGGCCTCAGCGAGAGTCTTTGCACGAGCGACAAAAGAGGTCATGTCTGAAGCCCCCCCCCCCGTGTGGAGAGCAAGAAGATTGGTGAGAATGTCATAGAGATGTTGAATACTGCCTTTACCCGAGTACAGGGAATGCAGTTCATCCCACATAGCTTTGGCCGTATCGTGATACATGGTCATCTGATAAGGTTCGCCATCGAGGGAATTGAGGAGCCATGTCTGAACACGGCCATCATTGCGGAGCCAGTCATCGGTAGACGGAGAAGGAGGAGCCTGAGTGGGGTGAGGCAAAAGGCCCTTGGCCTAAAGAACCCGGCGAACAGAATGAACCCAAGGGATAAAATTTTTCTTCCCGAAGAGGAGAATTGTTGTAATCCGCAGCTCATCACGGATTCCAGGAACAGGTGTCGGGCGGTCTGAAGAGGTGTTAGCCGCAGTTGAGTCGCTGGAAGCCACTGGGGAGAGGAAGCAGAATAAGCGGCCAGCAGCAGCGGACTAAAGCAGGAGCCCGCTGGGAAGAGGGCGAGCAAGAACCCCGAATGGCAGGTCGTGGCGACTAGAGTAAAAAAAACGAGGAGCAGTTCGCAGCGAACTGGAGCAGTCCGCAGCGATGAGAAAGGGCAGGCCGCGGCGGATCGTCAGGCTGCGGAGAAGCAAGGCGCGATTGTAAAGGGCAGGTCGCAAGGGGCGATTGGAGATAGTCCGCAAGAAGGGACTAGAGCAGACCGCGACGGACTGCAGCCGTCCGCAAGAAGGGTAATCACAGCCCGCGAGAAGAGAGCCCGCAGCGGTTAGGAGCAGTCCGCAGGGGGATAAACCAAGAGACCGCGAGCGAGAAGAGAGCTCGATCTGGAATGGGGTAGAAGCTCGCAAGGTAGGAGAAAAGCAGAGCATGGGAAGGGCAGGCCGCAGCGGACTGGAGGAGCACGCAGCGGACTGAATTAGAACAGCAGGGAGAAGTGGACCCCACGGGACAGAGGAGGCTATAAGAAGCCCGAGGAGGAGGGTGGAACCACGGAGATGAAGAGGAAGCGGATGCAGGAATAGAGGTCGCAGAAGACTGCATGCCGCAGATAGCTAAGCGGCTAAGGGAGAAGCGGAAAGAGAGGCCGCAGTTAGCTAATCGGAGAAGAGCAAATAGACTAAGCAGGCCGCATGAGATCGCAGGACGCAGGAGTTCGCAGGCCGCAGGAGATCAGAGAAAGGCGGATAGAGGTTGGAGTCCGCAGGTAGCTAGGCGGATAGAAGTTGGAGTCTGCGGGAGGCAACGAGTCCCTCAGATACCATGTAAAAAGAGCTCGAAAACTTGTATGTATTTCTTATATATGTAAATACAAGGAGAAAATACAAATATATAGGAGAGAAGAGGAGAGAGGAAACCATATACAAGTGAGACTAATAAGAGAAGAGGGAAAAGAATAAAACATATGCCCAATAATGGGCCCTTTATATAGGCTTTTCTAACATACACAATCCCCGCTTTTTGCGAGATTGTCCCAAGTTCGGAAAGAAAAGTTCAACCTCAAGTGTTCGGTGAGTGTCTGCTGACCTGGAGGGAATCTTTTGGTGGGTCCCTCTACTGCACTATATATATTCAAAACCAGGGGGTGAGAGGGTTTCGCACTCCTCACCTTCCCCAACTTTTACTTCGAATCTTGCTGCATAATATCGCTCCCAAAAGAAGTTCAAGATCGTATTGTTGCCGTGAGAGAGGAGACCAAATCCTCCATCGCCGAGTTTGCTCCCTGGCTTTCTAGGAAGCCTCGAGCTCGCTTTGTAAGCTAAAAAGGCTAAAATTTTCAGGTGTGGCCAGACAACTGGTGGGTCCACCCTTCTGACTCTACCGTCCACCGTCGGGCTTACTCCCTAAGTACTCATAGTTACCTCTCGACTTGTCATTCGCTGAAGGAGATTGACTGAAGCCATTTTGACTACTCGCAGGAGGAACCAACAAAGGACAAGGATGTGGGAGAGGGCTCTGTGAACGCCAGCATGCTCTTGCGTGCAGTCGGAAACGACCCAACGGCCCAGGAGACCCACCATCAAGTTGTTTCAGGTGCCCCCCCCCCCCACCCGTGTCTGGTCAGTTGTCTATTGCTATCCCGCTGACCTTTTTTTCTTGTCTATGATCTTCACCTCGTTCTACTTCTCGCAGCTCCTAATTTTGGGACCACGGGCATGCACACCCTGCCGCCAAAGTCACCAGCCATCGAGATCACCCTCGATCCCGACTCAGGCTCCGGGTTTCCGACTGAAGGGGCTCTCGGCCACTCGACTCCTGCCCCCAATCTGGTCGCCGACCAGGTACCACTTCCCCCCCACCTCGAGAAAGCGCACATGATCTGCTTCAACAGGCCCTATGAGGGGCGGCCCAATCCCTCTCGCCAACGTCCGGACAAGGGGATCAACACTTCGCAGGGTTAGTAAAGGCACTCACCTTCTTTCTGTTGATATTCGGTTTTTATGTGTCTAAAACGTCCTTTGCAGGCTATCGAGAGATCTCGTCAACTGACATTGAGATCGACGAGGAGTTCTCCCCCCCCCCTCCTGCTATGATTACAGACTTCCTAGGCGACCCGAAGGACACCATGGTGTTGAAGAGGCGAATGACTGAGCTGTTCAGAAAAAATAGCCTCATGCAGCGCGAGATCTACGGCAAGGTTCAAGATAACAAGGACGCTACTAGGCGACGGCTGGGTGATCTCGAAAAGGGACTACGCGCAGCATCTTGATGAGATGTGGCGAGGAGCTAGCAGCAAGACGACCTCCCCCGGGATTAACATTGCGCGAGCGGAAGACGGTTTGCGCCAAGTGCAGGAGGAGCTTCATGTTGTCTGCGCCTTCTACTACCTGTGCATGCATCCGAGGCCGGGGAGAGAGGTCGGAGATGGTGGTAAGGGCTCCAACATGGAGCCTATCGACACTCGCTCCCCTTGACTTCTTCTGTTTAATTTCAAGCACAGTGTAGTCCTTTTTTTGTCTTGAACATTAAACTCACGCGATAATTTGCGAATGCACTTGATTGTTTGTGTCGAATAACATCACGATCTCGCTTTATGATGCTTTCTTTTTCTCGCCGATCTGCTTATAGGGCTTTCGCAAGGAGCATTCACTTCAGCTCGTAGACGGGTGGGGGAGTGCAGGGTTGTCTCGAGGACCGAGGTGGGAGCGGCGAGTTTGCTATCCGCAAACCCCTACCCTGAATTCTTCTCGCCCCATACTTTTCTACAAATAGCCCCCCCCCCCCACCTACGACATTTACTACTGCTTGTTACATTGCTTACTTCTTCCTTAATCGCACTCGCACTCTTAGTTTTCTTGTTTGCATTTGTGTGATGGGTGGTGACACTGATGGTCGATCTAAGTGCGTTGATGCATTCGCTGAATATCCCTTCCACAACTGCAACCTGACGGAGGATGAGTTTCACCCTGTACTGGGGCACTACATCGCGCCTGGGTTTGTCGCGCGGAGCACGAGAGAGGACGAGTCGATCAATCACTTCTCGCCAAACGAACTCGTTATCCCCCTGGAGCACTTCGAAGTAGCGTTCCGCCTCCCCCTGTGGCCGGAGGTGCACCAGGCGCTTCAGTATTTCAGAGTTGTTCCCGCTCAACTCAATCTCAACTCCATTGCCCTATTAGTGGCATTTGTCTGCTATATACGCGAGGAGCGAATAGAATCCAGTCTCGATGTCTTCCGCAAGCTATTCAATTTCAGATCCAAGAAGGACGGGATCGCTTTCTTCTCCGACCAACAAATCAATGTCTCGCCAACAAGAACCACAACTGGATCCGCAAGTTCATCTTTGTGACGGGCGATTTCGGCAACATTCCCTTCTCGCCCATCCAACAAGACGAGGCGACCTACTGTCCCCCCACCATTGGAGGTCACGAGTCCAAACTCCAATTGTTCCTCCTGGAGGGGAACTTCGGCGTCCCCCATCTGAGGAGCGTTGACATGCTCCATCCTGTTCTTCCTAGAGAAGGTACTTTCAAACCTTCTTACTCCTCGATCTCGCCTCCTTGCCTTGAGTTATTCCGTTAACAGTAAGAATATGCAGGGGAGCGAGACCATCCTTTACACCCGCCTCATGCGAGTGGCAGGGTTCCCGCCGCCAAACTTGCCCTCGTGGAATCTACAGTTGCGGCCTGCAGGGAAGAGACGGAAGCCTCGTCCAAGTGCAGTGGTCATAGGCGGAACCTCGACGCGCCCTCTGCCCCACCTGCTCCCAAAAAAACAGAAGACCATGACATCTGTCAAGGGGAAGGAGGTCAGAGAGACCCCTCCAGCGAAAGCCCCAGTCGTGGTCAAAACAATGGCTAGGGTCGCCAGCGAGACTGCGGGGACCTCGGCAGCGCAAGAGGAGGGTGCTCGCGAGAAACCCGCGTCGAGGGGCACCGGAACTTCAGTTTCGGCGAGAAGCGCCTGGATGATGTCGGCAAGTCTCTGCTGCTTTGGGACAGGGAGACCAACAAGGCCTCCATCTCTACACTTCTCCCCTCCTGGAAGGAGCAGGAGACCACCAACGACCAAGCTTATGCATTCGCCTTCGGTCATTATGGGCGGGAGCACGCTGCTCTCTATGATGATGCAACCACGCATGCACTCGCGCATGAGAGCACGCGAGCCGAGCTTCGGGCCCATGAGTTCGCTCATATGACGGCGCGCAGAGGCATTCGCCTCGTGGGGACCCTTACCGAGGTCGACCACTCGTGGGGTCTCGTATCGGAAGAGGTCGTGGGCCTGAAGCGAAGGTTGGAGGCCGCCAAAAAGCTTATTGCCAGCCACCCAGGCGGAGTGGTAAGTGTGAGTTCAACCATGCACTCGCGCCTTCTCTTTCATCTCGTAGTAATCCTAGTCTCCTTATACTTCCCGCAGGATGCCGCGACCGCCGACCATTTACGCGCGCGAATTGTCAGCTTCGAGAAGGAGAACGAGTGGTTGAAGGCTCAAAAAAAGCAGTTGCTTGAGGCCGTCCTTCTGCCAGTTCCCGGCAAGAGGAGTAAGCATCAACAATACACCAATCATGAGATCGAAGAAATGATGCCGCAGAATGCCATCAAGGTGGCGGAGCATGCGCTCAGGATGATGCAGAGGTCCAGCCTCCTGAAAGAGCGTAGCGAGAGGGTCACCGCCAAAGACTTGGTCCCGGAGTTGTTCCTCCCCGTCGAGGAATCAGAGAATGATGTCGGCCCAGTCCTTCGCGACAGCGAGAAACTAGGAGATTCCTCATGAAGTGCTACAACTTTGTGTTTTGCTTTTGCTCTTGCCTTTGCACTTTCTTTTTTCCCTGTATTCTTTTTTTGAGGCGAGACCTCTCTTGTAAAATGTTAATGGAAATTACACTTTAATTTTGTTTATATTCCCTTTTACTTTCTCTCATTTTAAATTCAGTGGCTTTAACACGTGCCACCTGCTTTTAGGTCGCGCACTCGCTTATCGCTGACCCTTAGCTTTAGGTCGTGCACCCGCTCATCGCTGACCCTTAGCTTTAGGTCGCGCACTCGCTCTTCGCTGACCCTTAGCTTTAGGTCGCGCACTCGCTCATCGCTGACCCTTAGCTTTAGGTCGCGCACTCGCTCATCGCTGACCCTTAGCTTTAGGTCGCGCACTCGCTCATCGCGGACCCTTAGTTTTAGGTCGCGCACTCGCTCTTCGCTTTTTCTTACCCGTGATTGCACGGTTCTCAGTGAGACATGTTTTGACATTTCTTTGAGAGAGAGATGATCCCTCAGGAGAGAGTAAAGCGATTGGGGTTCGGCTCGCCCGCTACCGTCGGGTCTCGCCCCCTAGGCAGACGAATGCTTGACAGGCGAATGCCTCCCCGATAGGATAGACTTCCATTCGTCTGCCCCCTTGCTTTCCGCTCCCACTTAGCTTCTCCTTCTGGAATTGACTTCTCCGTGAGAGCGATTCACTTTTTTCTTTCTTTTTGTGAAGACTTCTCCTTTTTCATGAACGGACTGTCACCTGAACGACCTACCGGCTAATGAGAGCCCGGTCAGTGGGATCCTATCGGGACTCCCAACCAACATTCCAACCTGCCTCTACGAGAGGTCAACCTGCCATGTTGGCTAGTGGGAGCCCGGTCAGCGAAACCTTCTCGGGCTTTCAATCAACATTTTTATCTGTCTCTCCGAGAGGTAAACCAGCCATGTCGGCTAGTGGGCGGCCGGTCAGCGAAACCTTCTCGGGGCTTCAATCAACATTTCTACCTGCCTTTCCGCGAGGTCAACCAGCCTTGCCGCCTAGTGGGAGCCCGGTCAGCGAAACCTTCTCGGGGCTTTCAATCAACATTTCTACCTGCCTCTTCGAGAGGGTCAACCTGTCATGCCAGCTAGTGGGAACCCGGTCAGCGGATCCTTCTCGGGGCTTCAATCAACATTTCTACCTGCCTCTCTGAGAGGTAAACCGGCCCTGTCGGCTAGTGGAAGCCCGGTTAGCGGAACATTCTCGGGACTTTCAATCAACATTTCTACATGCCTCTCCGAGAGGTCAACCTGCCCTGCCGGCTAGTGGGAGGCTGGTCAGCGGAACCTTCTCGGGACTTTCAATCAACATTTCTACCTGCCTCTCCGAGAGGTCAATCTGCCTTGCCGGCTAGTGGGAGCCCGGTCAGCGGAACCTTCTTGGGACTTTCAATCAATGAAAAATAACTATCATCTATCTAATGAGAAACTTTTCAATATAATGCACTCTGACTTAATCGATACAAAGTTTATTACAAAAAAAGACTCATCAAGACGAGGCTCTTTCAGAGTGCTCGATCCTGATGATCGTTCTCTTCTTCCTCCCCTACCACCTCCAACCTGTTCATGCTCTCCATCACCTTTTTCACTTCTTTTGTCTCTTCCTTCCAAGAAATAGTGTTGACGTCCGTGACGTAATACTGTCTGGCCACACTGGGATCTCCCCGGACTCTGACCTGAACCCCTCCATCGTTGAACTTCAAACACTGGTGGAAAGAGGAGGGGATGCACCAGAATGCGCTGATGAGGGGTCGTCAAAAAATGACATTATAACTGCTCGGAGCGTCAACGATGATGAACCGACAGTTCCTGGACCGTCCACCGAGGGTCACTTGAAGACCCACTCCCCCCTCTACTTGCTTCCTCTCTCGATCCTGTGGGGAGCTGGTGGAACCAGTCCCTTACTTTTTCCTTCAGAGTGATAGCGAAGAGACGACACTAGAACACATCTGACATCTGCCTGATGGAGACCGCATCCTTGAACCACTACAGGCGCTGGACGGGGCCATCCTTGTCAGTGTAATATGACATCTTCGGCTCCCTGAACTCTTCTGGAACTGAGGATGAAACTATCAACTCGCAGAATAGGTTGCCCGCACTCGTCGATCTCGCCTGCTCCGCTCGCGCGATCAGCTCGACGGGAGGGACACCACTCGCCGGTCTCGCTTGCTCCACTCGTAGGGGTGTGCATGGAAAACCGAAAACCGACCAAACCGCCCCAAACCGCCCAAACCGAACCGAACGACTCGGTTCGGTTTTGGTTTACCTCTCTGAAAAACCGAACCGCACCGACTAATAATGCATGTAGAAATATTACCAATAATGATCTTTTAACTATTTTTATTAACTAAATAATGTACAGAAATTATATCAACTTAATAATTTTAATATCATTTGAACTAAAATAAATTTTTGTAATGCATATTTTATGCATCAAGACGAATTAAACATTTTGTTGAACGATTTTTTTATATCTTTTTTATATTTATTACTCATTTCAAAATAAAAATATTTAATCATTTTTTTAATGTAATATGAGCTATTAGCTATAATATATCATTTGTAAATAAAGCTTGATGATATTAATTCTTTAATTGTCATAACTTTTTTAAAATTTTCTTGAGATATTTAAGTACATAATTATTTTAAATAGTATAACTGAAAAACCGAAAACCGAACCGAGTAAACCGACCAAAAAACCGAACCGAACCGATAAACATCGGTTCGGTTTCGGTTTGGATCCAAACCGACCCAAACCGAACCGCTTGCACCCCTATCCACTCGTGTGAGGCACTCGCTGAGTAGGCCGCCGCTCGTCGGTCTCGCCTGATCCACTCGAGCGAGGCACTCGCCTGTTGGGCCTGCACTCGCAGGGTTGGGGAACAAATCTCGCCCGACGAGTTCGCGCTCGAACCCCTCACTCGCCACCTCTTTTCTCGGTATTCCTCCTGGGGCGTTCTCGCCCAGCGACTGAGAGGCTGGCATCTGAGTGGCTAGATTTGAGCACTCTCTCTGGGGGGGCGAGACGCTGCAGCATCTCCATGATGTTCTTGGTGAACTCCTGGAAATCCACATTCTGCATGAAATTGCTTACATTGAATGACACACCGGGGTTGTCTCCTTGCTCGTGGTCCCCGACCATGGAACATGCTCAAGATTTTTGGTATAAGCTATGGTCCACGCTCACCGCACCAAAAATATTGGAATCGGAAGTCGTTCTCAACGGGAGTTCGGACCCAGGGGGGTAGCTTACACCTACTTCTCTCAAACTTGAACACCTAACCGGACACAATGAACTTGAGAACAGGCCCAAGGCTGCAGTGCGGAGATCTCACCACACACCCGGAAGATCTTAGAACGCTTCCCCTCCCAAGCCAAAAGCCGAGCTAGACACCTTAAAAGGTACTTGAAGCCGACCAAAATAGTCTAAGGAGGAAGAAGCCCCAAAAAACTGGATGTCCACCAAAGGTGCCCACGAGGTCTATCTATAGTTTTCCAAGTCTGGTATGCAAATAACGGAATCCCTCCTGATTTTACTAAGTACACCTCAAATTGGACTGTCAGTAGCCAAACTCCGTTGTTTGGAGGGGCTATTGGCAGAGCAAAAGATATTATCTCATGGACAATCTTTTTAGGACGGGTAGACCATGATGTCATACCCCCTGGAGTGGCGAGTGCCTAGATAGGGACGACCACCGCCCACTCGCTCCTAGCTGAGGGCGAGTGCGTGATGAAGTCGGCACTCGCCTACCTCATACTCGCTAACTGAGGCAAGTGCGGACCGACTCCCCCACTCGCACCGTTATCACATACCTGCTGCTTTGGGTGAGTGCGGGACTGTTTACCCCACTCGCCCACTCACCTGTAACCTTGGGCGAGTGCGGGCATGCTTGCCCCACTCGCTACTCACCGGGTCTTGAGGGCTCATTTGCACCCTGGACTTCTCCGGTGAATTTGCTCGGTGAACATGAGGTTGCACATGCCTCACATGTTTCGGCAAATCAAAGCCTCCATGGTCGCTTGCTTGATTTTCCAAAAAGGCAAAGTACGAGGTCATGTTTTTGGGAGGTCTCCTCCAGCCGCTCCCCATCCCGGATAGAATTTGGAAAGATGTTGCAATGGAATTCATCACTCGATTATCGGGTTCGCAAGGGTTTGACTGCATCTTTGTTGTGGTAGACTGCCTCTCCAAATACGGCCACTTTCTTCCCCTTTGCCATCTAACACCACCGTCATCGTGGTGAAGAGCTTCATCAACAGGGTTGTGCAACTCTATGGATTTCCTCAGGCAATTGTGAACCACTGAGATCCACTGTTTTTAGCACGTTTTGGACGACGCTTTTCGGCGTCAAGGGTGCCCCCGCATGAGCACCGCGCATCACCCCCAGACGGATGACCAATCTGAAGTCCTCAACCGGTGCCTGGAGACGTATCTTCGCTGCTTTGTTGGAGAACAGCCCTAAAGGTGGGCCATGTGGCTCAGTTGGGCCGAATATTCTTAAAAGTTACAACACAGCTTACCACTAAGCGATTGGCACAACCCCGTTCGAGATTATCTACAGTCGATCACCTCCATCCATCGTTCTCCACCTGCCCGGGGAATGCCAAGTGGAAAGCTTGACAAACCACCTTTGCGACCGGGACTCCATTCTGGACCAACAGAAGCACCACTTATGTCGAGCTCAACAGAAGATGACTTAGTTTTCGAACCGGAAATGGTGTGATCTTTCCTTCCACATGATTGAGAAGGTATTCATCAAGCTTCACCTTTACTGCAGCTTTCAGTAGCCCGTCAACCATGCCAGAAGTTGGCGCCTCAATTCTTCGGCCTCTTTGAAGTCCGTGCTTGCATTGGTGATTCAAGCTCCACCCTTACTGACAGCTTTCAGTACCCGACCACCCATGCTAGAAGTTGGCGCCTCGATTCTTCGGCCTATTTGAATTCCTCTCTTGCATTGGTGGCGTCGCTTACCGTCTACATCTCCCTAGAAAAAGCGGTATACACCCGGTTTTCCATGTTTCTCAGTTGTGAGGTGTGGTAGGCAAGCACCCTACCATGGTTCACATTCTGACAAACATCGATCTCTCCAGTGAAGTGTCTTACAACCCCGCAAAGATACTTGGTCGCGGCTACCACCTTCCGAGTGACACCGGTTCAGAGGACGTTCTTATGGTTTGGCTCAACCGTCTAGACTCTGATGCTATATGGCTACCCCGGGATGACTTTTGCTGCCAGTTCGCCAACTATTGCCTTGAGGACAAGGAAGATTTTCCAAACGGTGGTATTGTTACGAACGTGCATGAAGAGGCCTCGTCATGGAAGCTCTATACGTGCAAGAAGGCATCGACACCCAACCCACTGACGTTGGAGGAGGCCACGGGAACTATTGATGTTTGAATATCTTCATTTGGATGTCTATTATGTTTTTACTAGTAGCACACCTGAACTTTCTCTATTTGCACCCCGCTGAGATAAGAGACATTGTATGTTTCTTTTATAGTTATCTTAAATGAATCAAGAAATTAGGGTTGCTTCCTAAAGATTTTCTTCTCCCTTCTTTCTCATTCTTCTCTCCCCCTACTGCCGGCTACCCCCTTGACATTCTTCCTCCCCCAGTTCGTAATATCCAACCACTCTTCCCCCTACTTCATAGCCCTTTCCACTTTTCGATAACATCACTCCCACTCAATCATCCACAATTCCCGCACTCCTAATAGTGAAAGGATTAAGTGTCAAACTCCGTGAGGAATTCCAAAGCTCAAAAAAGGTAATTCCATTAAATGACAAACTGAAAGAAAAGAGTTTGACACCCAGCTTATCAAAGAAGAAGATTTCTTTGCTAAAGGAAATATCACAAAGCAATAAAGAATTTAAGAATCACCATTGAAGACCAAGATATAGTGGCTAAAATTCTAAGAAGCTTACCCAAAAGCTCCGGCCACATTATGGCAGCTATAGAGGAATCAAATGATATTGAAACTCTAACCGAATCAAAATTAATGGGCTCACTTCTGTCTCATGAGGATATACTAAAGCAAGACCCTCAACCTCACGATCAAGCCCTTCAAACAAAATACACAAGGAAATTCCTGCCATCAGGAAAGAGGAAAACTGAAGGAACAAATCCTTCACAAAACAATCACACTCACAAACCCAAGTCTTAGGGGGGGAGAGAGGAAGAGGCTTTCAGAGAGAATCCCACAAGCATGTTGCAAGTTCACTGTGTATCGCCCCAAGATTTCGAAGCAGGAAATGGTTCTGGGAGATATCGTCCGGCGGTAGTATTAACGCCGGCGGTAGCTCCGGGATTATTCGAGCAGAGCTTTCGGGAAGCTATCGCCCGACGGTAGTGATACCGCGGGCGATAGCAGGGTTAATTTAGTTGGCAAAGTTCTCGGGTTGTTACCGCGCGGCGATAGCAGGTATCGCGCGGCTATAGCTGTACCGGTCGTGTCGTAACCGACGGAAGTTATCGCGCGGCGTTAGTATCCTATCGTGCGGCGATGGTGAAGTCGTAACGTTGTGGCCACGTGTCGGCCTGTGATTGGAGGGTCGGGTGGTAGCACACGAATCGAGGCATTGAATAGCGGTACCGCGTGGCGGTAGCTCGGATTAAAGCACTAGTTCGGCCGTTTCACTTCATTTCCTTTGGAGTTGAGAACTTGGCTTGATCATTTGGAGGAGCAGCAGCGCCGAAAAGGAGATTTCGCAGTCGTGTGGGATTTGGAGCTCGGATTCGTAAGGCGAGTTCGGATCTACAAACGCAAAGCTGGAGCGGTCAATTCCAACCGTCTAGATTTTCTCCCATGGCGTCAAAGCGGATTCCTAGGGTAACGATTCTCTTACTTGGACATGTGAAGTCCTTCGTTTTGGCATTTTAGGGTAGACGCTCCACGAGCACGTGAAAGTGGTTCTCCCGACGAGTGGATCCGTGTATCCCCGTAGTATTGCATTTAGATATGGAATCGAAGTACGAAATATGCATGTTGTGGAAGCTCATCCGGACGGGTTTGTATGGATTGGTGATGGTTGTATGTTTTGTATGCCGGAGAAGACTCCGTATTAATCGTGCAGATTTCGAAGTCGCGGGGTGTGCAGTTGACTGCATTGAGAGTACTGAAGGTGGCCTCCAAGAAAACACTCGAAATGGGGCAGAACCAATAGTCTGGCCCCTACCGCGCGGAGGTAGCGCTACCGCCGGCGGTAGCTCCCAGTGAACTGTATTGATGTGAAGCCTGTCTCGTGGAGAACTGAGGGCTATTGATGTGAGGCCTGTCTTGTGGAGACCTGGGGGTCGTATGTTGGAGCGTGAACTTAATTTGCTCAGCTATGGTGGCCGTGAGTGCCAGCCTTGGGCATAACGTGGTTATGTGTGTTGTGAATGGGCAAGGGAGGCTGACCCGCGTCGTGGCTTGCGAGCCTGACGGTTTGAGCAACGGGCTCTGGCTAACCTGTACCCACCCTATGGTGATCGAATTGGAGTGAGTCAGTGGCATGGATCCAAAGTAGTGAGCGTCTTGACTTTGTCGTAGCATAGGGAGAGACTTTGGCTTCGGCCCTAGGAAGTCTTTAAATGCTCAAAGGTGTCGTCATGAGAACGGTTGTGGGGCCTGAAGTCTCGGCACACCGATAATGTGCCCTAAGTGCACGGGACATGTGGCCGGCAGTGCCAACGTCCGTGGTGTATGGTGTTTAATCTGCACGTTCTGGTAGCCATTATATTGTGTATGTTAATGTTTGCAAGAAAGGAGCATTGTCATCCCAAGAAAGTGGTGGGGTCGTTATAATTTGGACAGCTAATGCTTGATTGTTGCTTCTGTTTGTCACCGTTGCGGTGGAATGTTGCTTGCAGGTGCAGCTGTGTCAAGCGGGTAATAGCGAGCTGGAGCCCAGGATAACTACGCCGGCCCTCGAAGGCCGAATTACCGGTTTACATTATAGTTTATGTGTGGCCAGTCTATGTGCCGATGTTTGGAAAACATTAACATTTGAGCTGAACCTTGTAAGACCATAAGGCCAAGGCTATTTGTGTATTTGGTTATTCATTCTTATTTTTGTTTAGTGGACATTAACATGATTAGGTTCTTGTGTAATCTTAATTTAACTTCCGCTAGAATGCACTCTGAGTTAGGATGCGTTTACAGTTTATGGTTTCGATTAGTAACTCATTTGACTGTCTGTGGTAAATGGCGTCGAGCCCCGGCCAGACCTACTGTTATATGTTATGTGACGGATTGGGGTGTTACAAGTTGGTATCAGACTCTGGTGTTGGTCTTTTCTTATTCGAATTTGTGCGCGAATTCTTTTAAAGAGTGGTGAGCACATGTACGTACGTTACCGTTATAACATGAAAAGAACCCAGGAATGTCTACTTAGGAATGAAAATACACATGTTTGAGGAACCTGAGTGTATCTATGATTGCTTTTTGGCAATTATTTGTCGTCTAATTGAGTGTTTCACGATTATAGGTGACTAGGAGTGGTGCGGAGCAGTCACAACGTCAGCACTCGGCGAAGAGTAGTGCACCCAATGACGTGTCTGCGACCCCTCCTTCTGCAGAAACCATATGAATGGTAGCGGAAGCGGTGTTTGCTATGATCAATGTCCAACCAGGGAGGCAGGTGCAGCCTCCTGCTCCTGGATTAGGTCATGTACCGCATGGTGTGGAGGAACCTATCGTGACAGATCAAGTGGCGGCAGAGCCCGTGGTGCAGAGGAGAGCTACTGAGAAACAGTTAAAGCATGTGATGAGTTTTCATCCACCAATGTTTACGGGGACTGGAACCCCAACACAAGCTGAGCACTAACTCTCTAGAGTAAAGAGAGTCATGTCAGCTACAGAGACTGAGTAGTGGTAGAAAGTTATAATATCCACTTTCCTGTTGGACGGCGAAGCAAGACTGTGGTGGGATGAGTTAGAGTTGCATCACTTGGCTAGGAGACAACTTATTGACATCTCGATGGAGGAGCTCACGAGATTATTTCAGGCACGGTTCATCCCGACAACACAGAAAATAGCTATGGAGAATCGGTTTCAGAGGCTGACTCAGGGTGAGAGTAGTGTGGATGACTACCTTCATGAGTTCACGCAATTGGGGCGATATGCGGGCTCCACTTTTACTGATGAGGAGCGCAAGACTAACCGGTTCTACGAAGGACTGCGTGATGATCTGAGGTTGCTGATCTCAGGTCCGATGACGCGGAGCTTTCTAGTCCTGGTCAATACAGCCCGGTCTCTGGAACAGGATCTGAAGAGGGTCCATGGTAAGAAGGACTTAGCAGTGAAGAGCCTGGAGTTCAAAGTACCACGACCACAGAAGACTGGGTATCGAAGGTGGAACAAGAAGGCCAAGCCTTCCGGACCGGCTTCTTCGTCGGTTACTTCTGGGGCATCGACTAGGCGTGGAAGCCCAATTCACTGTTTTACTTACGGCAAGCCGGGTCATATAGCCCGTGAATGTTGGAGTGGTAAATCAGAGAAGAAGGCAGGAGCGTCTTATGCTGAAAAAAGAAAGACGGTGGAGTCAACCGCATCCCATCAGGCTCCAGCCCAACCAAGAGTCTACAACCTTGGACAACAGGAGGTCATCAAGCAAGGCGATGCGGTGACAGGTATGCGCTAGATTTTACTGGTAATACTTTTACCTCTTGCGCCTTATGTTTTTGTCGTATGAGTGTTATGTTTTAGGCTTTGTCGTAATTATGAACTGTCCGACTAGAGCATTGTTTGATACAGGAGCCTCACATTCCTTTCTATCTGAGGGCTTCGTATCAAGTATCGGAGTGCCTACTTCAATGGTGAAGGATAGGTTGGATGTGTTGCTGTCGAACGGGTGTTCGATGCGCGCGGATAGAATCTGTTGCGTTAAAGTGTTGATAGGAAGTCAAGTCTTTGACTTGGAAGCATCACTACTACTGATAGTGGAGTTTGACGTACTATTTGGCATGCATTGGCTCTCGGAGCAACGTGCGTTCATTGATTGTAGTTTGAAGACTGTCAAGCTGGGGTGGAATACAAGCCAAGAAACTACTTTCTCCGGTATGAAGGGATCGAGAAGGACAATGATGTCTGCTCTTCAAGTAGTTAAAGCGGTTCATGAGGGTGCGAAGTTGTTCTTCACTCTCTTAGAGGCTAAGAAGCCCAAGCCCGGTTTGGTCAGTATCCTGGTGGTGTCGGAGTTTGCCGACATTTTCCCCGAAGATCTCCCTGGTGCTCCACCTCAGAGAGAGATCGATTTCACCATCGAGTTGGTGTCATGTGTCAAACCTGTGTCGCAGTCTCCTTACCGCTTAGCACCGAGGGAAATGACAGAATTGAAAGCGCAGCTTCAAGAATTGATAGAGCAGGGATATGTGCGTCCATGTTCGTCGCCTTGGAGCGCTCTGGTCCTCTTCGTGAAGAAGGATGGAAGTTTGCGGCTATGTATCGATTATCAGGAACTTAATAAGCTAACAGAGAAGAACAAGTACCCGATTTCGAGGATCGATGATCTTTTCGACCAGTTAGTTGGCTCGACGGTGTATTCGAAGCTACATCTGAAGTCTGGTTATTATCAGCTGAGAATCAGGGAAAGCGATATTCCCAAGACGGCGTTCAGTACGCGTTATGGGCATTACAAGTTCACGGTCATGCCTTTTGGGATGACTAATGCATCATCCGTGTTTAAGGACTTGGTGAACCGGGCATTCGGGGAGTATTTGGATCGGTTCGCGATAATGTTCATTGACGATATCCTGGTGTACTCTCAGTCTGAGTTTGATAATGCGGAGCATCTACAGATTGTTCTGCAGACCCTGAGAAGCAGTCAGTTGTATGTCAAGTTCTTTAAATGTTAGTTTTGGCTTTCTTCGGTAGCATTCATTGGTCATATTGTTAGTGGAGAGGGAATCGCGGTTGATCCAGCGAAGGTTATTGCGATATGGGAGTGGCCTGTGTTGTCTTCAGTGGCGGAAGTCCGGAGTTTTTTGGGACTTGCCGGCTACTACAGGCACTTCGTGGAGAACTTCTCGCGGATAGCGTTAGCCCTCACGACCCTGGCATGGAAAGATCAGAAGTTTGTACGGTCACCAGAGTGCGCGCAAGCTTTCGAAGAATTGAAAAGTCGTCTGACCACGGCACCTGTTCTGTGTTCGTCATGTGGGACAGAGGGCTATGAGATCTACAGCGACGCTTCGGGGAGCGGCTTAGGCTGCGTGTTGCTACAGCATGGTAAGGTGATAGCGTATGGCTCGCGTCAGTTGAAGGTGCACGAGAGGAATTATCCGGTCCATGACTTGGAGTTGACGGACGTGATATTCGCTCTAAAACTGTGGAGGCACTACGTGTACGGTGTGAAGATCGATATTTACACTGACCATAAGAGCCTGAAGTATCTGCTAGACCAGAAGGACCTAAACATGCGCCAGCGGAGGTGGATGAAGTTCCTTGGGAACTACACCTTCTAGATACATTATGTACCTGACAAAGATAATGCAGTTGTGGATGCATTGATTCGCAGGGTTCCCGCATAGGACAACTGGATAAGAATGCACGATGAGCGTCTTATTCGAGATTTGGAGCCCTTAGAGATCTCGTGTGTTGATAGGAGGTCTAGCGCAGAAGCACAATTGAACTGGACAGAGGTGCAGTATGACCTAGCTGTGGAGTTCGGCAAGCTTTGGAGTTGGATGATAGCATGAAGCGGTTCATGTCTGAGTCTATGGATGGGTCAAATGCCCAGTTTACTGTCGATGATGGGTTGTTGTGGAAGGACAATCGTTTGTGTATCCCAAGGGTGGGCAAATTACGGGAAGAATTATTGTACGAGACTCATTACACCAAGTACTCAGTTCACCCGGGGAGCACAAAGATGTACAAAGATATGAAAAAACTGTTCTGGTGGTCAAGACTGAAAAGACATAGTGTTGTATGTGGCGAAGTGTCAAACTTGCGTCTTGGTAAAGACTGAATGTCAGCTCGGAGGATTCTTGAAATCTTTGCTTATACCGGAATGAAAGTTCGATGATATCTCCATGAATTTCGTGCATGGTTTGCCGAGATCACAGAAGGGAAACGACGCCGTCTGGGTGATCGCTGATCGGTTGACGAAAGTGTCGCACTTCATCCCGAATAGGAAGGACGAATCGGTGGAAAAGCTGACAAAGGTATACGTTGATAATATTGTACGACTGCACGGTGTGCCTCGTAGCATCGTAAGTGACAGAGATGGGCGCTTCATGTATAACGACTGGAGACTAATACATCAACTGTTGGGGACCAAACTGAAGTTCCATACGGCCTTTCATCCACAGGCGGATGATCAGACCGAGAGGGTCAACAGGACGATGGAGGACATGCTTCGCATGTGCGCCCAGAATTTCGGAAAGAGGTGGGAGGATCGCCTATATATGATTGAATTCGATTACAACAACAGCTACCAGGAAGTGTCGTATTTCGTTGTCATGATTGGAGACGGGCGAGTCAAAGCTGTATAAGAAGAATGAAGTTGATGATGCGACTTCGATTGTGCGAACAATCCGGGAGCGATTGTTGATCGCTCAGAATAGGCAGGCTAAGTACTACAATGCCAAGCACAGGAACGTCGAGTTCGCCGTGGGAGATTGGGAATATTTGAAGATTAAGTCGTTCAAAGGTGTGTCAAGTATTCGACGCTTGAAAAAGCTAAGTCCAAGATACCTTTGGTCGTTTGAGATACTGGAGCGTGCTGCCGAAGCTGCCTATCGGTTGAATCTGTCGACGGAACTAAGTGGTCTACATGACGTATTCCACGTATCAGTGTTGTGGAAGGCGGTGCAAGAGCCTACACAAGTGATTGCTGCAAATCAAGTACCGGTGGATGGTGGGTTGACAACGAAGGTCAGACTCATTCGCATTGAAGATGTGGAAGTCAAGCAACTTCGTAATAAGGCAATCAGGATGGTCAAGGTCCGTTGGGACAGTTGTGGCCGAGAGGAGCTATCATGGGAGCGGGAGAAAACCATGAAGTCGGAGTTCCCCGAGATATTCGACTGAGGTACACATTTCAATGTTGTTCTTCAGTTTTTCCGGTACCAAATAATTTCGGGACAAAATTCTTTAAGTGGAGGAGATTTGTAACGCCCCAAGATTTCGAGGCAGGAAACGGGTTCTGGTAGATATCACTCGGCGGTAGTATTAACACCGGCGGTAGCTCCGGGAGTGCCAACCTTGGGCATAACGTGGTTATGCGTGTTGTGAATGGGCAAGGAGAGGCTGACCCGCGTCATGGCTTGCGAGCCTGACGGTTTGAGCAACGGGTTGTGGCTAACCTGTACCCACCCTATGGCGATCGACTTGGAGTCAGTGGCATGGATCCAAAGTAGTGAGCACCTTGACTTTGTGGTAGCATAGGGAGAGACTTTGGCTTCGGCTCTGGGAAGTCTTTAAATGCTCAAAGGTGTCGTCATGAGAATGGTGGTGGGGCCTGAAGTCTCATCACACCGATAATGTGTCCTGAGTGCGGGACGTGTGGCCGGCAGTGCCAACATCCGTGGAGTATGGTGCTTAATTTGCACGTTCTGGTAGTCATTATATTGTGTATGCTAATGCGTGTAGGGAAGGATCACTGTCACCCCGAGCAAGGGGTGAGGTCGTTATAATTTGATCAGCTAATGATGACCGTTGCTTCTGTTGCCACCGTTGCGGTGGAATGTTGCTTGCAGGTGCAGCTGAGCCAAGTGGGTAACAGCGGGCTGGAGCCCATGATAGCTACGCCGGCCCTCGAAGGCCAAAGCGAATTACCCGTTTACGTTATAGTTCATTTGTGGTCGGTCTGCGTGCCGATATTTGAAAAACATTAATATTTGAGCAGAACCTTGTAAGGTCATAAGGCCAAGGCTATTTGTGTATTTGGTTATTCATTCCTATTTTTATTTAGTGGACATTCTCATGGTTGGGTTCTTGTATAATCTTAATTTAACTTCCGCTAGAATGCACTCTTAGTTAGGATGCGTTTACATTTTCTGGTTTCGATTAGTAACTCTTTTGACTATCCGTGATATATGACGTCGGATTCTGGCCGGACCTATTGTTATATGTTATGTGACGGATGGTGGTGTTCCACACTACGCCACATCTTATGCAACAAATCAAATCATGACACGAAGAATTGATTTTTTAAATGCAAATGGTGTAAATGACCAAACCACTTAGAAAAGGATTGTTGGTTTAGGAAAAAAGAAGCCCATTACTATGAAAATGATTCCTAGGAGGAACTCTTCTACTCTTGTTGCAAAACTGAAATTAAAACAAGTGAAAAAGTGTACATTGATAGCGGTTGTTCTAGCCACATGATCAACAAAAAAAACCCGTTCATCACCCTGGATGACAAGTTCAAATCAGAGGTGATACTTGGAGATGGATAATCCCAAAAAACTGAAGGGAAGGGCACCATATCAGTAACAACAAAACAAGGAGTCATCAAACACACACCCGAGGTTCACTATGTTCCCACATTAGCCGAAAAACTCGTAAGTGTAGGTTAACCCATCCAAAAAGGATATAAAGTCGCATTTGATCAACAACAACACTATAACAGAAGAAAAAACTGGACATATGATTGCCACTATTCAGAGTTTCAAGAACAGGCTCTATCATCCGAAGAGATAGCTGTCATGCAAAGAACCCAATCTGAGGACTCTTTGGCACTACAGGCTTGGGCACCTCAATACCAAAGTTATGCAGTTAATAATTCAAAAAACATGGTAAAAGGAATACCAAATGCGTCAGTCAAATCACAATTTTGTGAAGGCCACATCACCACAAAGTTTCACAAGCACTCATTCCCCAAAGAAGCCTCCTGGACAAGTAAAGAGTCACTAAGCTTATCCATGAAGGCATATGGGGACCAACATCCATGGACACACGAGGAAAAAATATAACTTCCTCCTTATACACATCACTCAAGGTACTCTTGGATCTACATCCTCATCAACAAATCACAAGCACTTGGTACTTTTAAAATTTTCAAAGCCTTGGTGGAAAAACAGATAGACAAGCCAATAAAAGCACTTATTGCAAGGAGAGTCGGATAAAAAGAGAACTCACCATACCTAGGTCTCCACAACAAAGTGACGTTGTCGGGAGGAGAAACAAAACAATATTGGAGATGGCTTGATCCACGATGATAAGCAAACAAGTCACAAGATTTTTGGGAAGAGGCTGCAAATCCCTCGAAAAACTGTACCAGAGCAACATCATTGCTCTGTTCGCCTATACACATCCTGTTGCTAAGAAGTTGCAAGAAAACGAGTACGAAACAACAATGGATGAAGAAATTAATATGATCAACAAAAATAAAACATGGGCGTTAGTGGCCCCAAGTAGATTTTCAAAACAAAATATGATGAGCAGGGTAAGCCATCAAAATGCAAAGTCCGCATTGTAACCAAAGGCTACACTCAAATTCCTGGCAGGGACTACGAAAAGACCTACTGTAAGACCCCCCACCCCCACCAAACCTTTGTCCGGGTCGGGCCGGAGGTGATCTTACTTGCCCAAGACGTCCACTCAGTGCTCCCTAAGGGGTGTGACTCACACTACTAAGCATTAGTTGGTCGTCTTGCTCGACATGAATCACAACATACACATCATATCACAGAGTATTTCGAAAGCATTAACAAAAAGCCACAGCATATATAAATATATATATATATAACAATATATCTTTAAAACTTAAGGATATCAAAAAGGCTGAAGCCACTGTTTGTACATGAGGCGGTAGGCTATAAAAGTATGTCTACTCCAAACTCCTCGCACTCTCAATCATGCTTACTAGTACTCACGTCTCAAAACTCCGGAGACAACGGGGGTGCTTCTGCTCTGGTAGTCCTATCGACTGGCGTATCGCTCCGCGACAGCTGCTCACTACGATGCTCCATCTCCTGTGAATGGTTATTAAAATAACCGTTAGTCACAGAGCTAAGTGGAGCATTGTAGTGAGCAGCTGTCGCGGAGCGATACGCCAGTCGATAGGACTACCCGAGCAGAAGCACCCTTGTCGTCTCCAGAGTTTCGAGACGTGAGTACTAGCAAACATGATTGAGAGTGCGAGGAGTTTGGAGTAGACATACTTTTATAGCCTACAGGCCTCATGTACAAACAGTGGCTGCGGCCTTTTTGATCTCCTTAAGTTTTAAGGATATATTGTTTATATATATCTTATATATATAAGGGAATATAGATATTTCCTGCACACCTTTGTTTCCGCTTCGTAAGTTTTTTTTTGCAAATTTCCCTTATTTTTGCAAAATACTGACACGTGTTTCATGTTACTTCTCCAGATACTGGAGTCCAGTAACGGGAGATTCTCCTCCAGAGGATATATCTATGCCACCCACCTCCAGACCCAGTTACCCCTGCAGCTGTACCATTTGTCGAGACCAACTTGGGGCAAACGTTGACAGCTATCCTAGCGACGTTCCGGACAGTATTGACACAGCCACCACAGCAGTTGATAGTACCCATTGACCTACTGACAACTTTTCGAGGGTTGAGGCCTCCCATCTTCAGAGGCACGGAGACTGTCATACAGGCAGAAGAGTGGGTTGAGCGAGTAGAGGAGCTGTTAGTAGGCATGATGTACCCGACAGTAGTTGTTGTGTCACTATTTGTGACCTTGTTAGAGGGGTATGCCCGGGATTGGTGGAGAGCGGTCAGTCGCTCGACATTCAGAGGACGACCATTGAGCATTATTTTGTGGGGGAGTTCTCAGAGGCATTCCTGGAGCACTTCATCTCAGACGCCGACCGAGTTGCACTGCAGGAGAGGTTCCTGCACATCCGGCAGGGTGACCGGACGGTGCCAGACTATGAGAGAGAGTTCATCCACCTATCCCATTTTGTCGGAAACCTTGCAGCCACTGACAGAGACAGGGATGCTCGCTTCTATCGAGGAGTGCGGAACGACCTGAGAAAGACCTTGATTATGATCTCTCAATCCACCTTCCACACTATAGCGACTCACGTCACTGCGTTGAAGTTAGACTAGAGGATGGTGGCCCATCAGCGCCGAGGACAGGTCGAGGTCCCCATAGGTCAAGTACGAGATAGAGGAGCTGCTCCCAGCCGACAGGAGAGAGAGCGCAGACAGGGAAAGCGCAGGCAGCCCTATAGGCGCCCACCAGCACCCCCAGCACCGCAGCAAGAGCCCCGGCCAGCTCCAGCACCACAACCCGCACCAGTAGCTCGACGATACGTTCCCTTTCAGGAACTGCTTTTTGTGCCAGCAGCCGGGACACGAGAGCTTTCTGTCTGCAGGCAGCAGGAAGGCCAGGAGTAGGAGCAGTTCAAGGAGGACAGACATCGCGTGGTCAGGGCCAGAGAGGCCGAAGAGGTAGAGCTGGTAGGAGAGGTCAGCAGGGCCGAGCAACGCCCATGGAAGCTTATGCGTTGGACCTTTAGCATGGACCAGCACCTGATGTAGTGATAGGTATATATCTTAGACACTAGAGATACGATGGATATGGACACTTATGTTACATACTATACACATATGTATGCATATATCGTATGCGTGTTTTGTTGTATGATATGTATATACTCCTTATCTCTTCAGGATTACTTTTGATAGAAGGACACCCCACAAAAACTCTCTTTGACACTGGAGCGACACACTCCTTTATATCCCAAGATTTCATTGTGACTAAGAAAAATGTTGTCGCTTGTCCGGACTGTCTATACGGATTCGTCTACCAGATGGATCAGATATGACGTTTATGGAGAAATGCTCATTCCAGGCCATGCTAGGGGACGTGGAATTTGAGATTTACGTGACAATCCTGGCAATAACCGGATTTGACATTATATTGGGGATGGATTGACTAGCCGAGTATAAGGCCCAAATAAACTGTTCAACACGAGAGGTCAACCTTCAGAACCTAGGCGGACAGGTCGTTATGCTGGCAGGTATACTCTCCGTCTCTCGTATCATTTTGACCTCTGCTCAGATTGTAAGGTCAGTCCGACAGAAGAACGAAGTATTTCTTATCTACTTTCGAAAAGTTCAAGTGCTCGTCAAAGTTCCAGTGGTAAGAGATTTTTCGGATGTTTTCCCCGAGTCCCTCCCAGGTTTGCTCCCACAATGAGAGGTTGACTTTCGGACCGAGCTTGCGTTCGGAGCTCGGTCAGTGTCCCGAGCACCCAATTGAATGGCCCCTAAGGAATTGGCCGAGTTGAAGATTCAACTTCAGGAACTGATAGATGCTGGGTTCGTCCGCCCAAGTTCTTCGCCCTGTGGAGCCCCTGTACTGTTTGAAAAGAAGCGGTTCATACTATGTCGAAATAGGATATGCGCATCTGTGGTGTGTGCGCAGCTTTGAATACCTGCGGTATGAATACAGGTTATGAATACCTGATGTGCTGATGTGCTAGTAGAGTTTTTGCTATAACTGATGTATATTATTACTGTTATTTCAGTTATACTGTGATGCACCTCATTTTATAGTTGCTTCTAGCATATAGATGAAATATTGTACTAACTCTCTCATTCTTTGGCTATCTACTTTTGTTGGGTGCGTAAGCTCGTCCCCAGGATTTGGATACGGGGAAGAGATTTGTTTTCACTTAGCTCTGTGACTATCAGTTATTTTAATAACCATTCACAATAGATGGAGCATCGTAGTGAGCAGCTGTCGCGGAGCGATACGCCAATCGATAGGACTACCCGAGCAGAAGCACCCCCGTCGTCTCCAGAGTTTTGAGACGTGAGTACTAGCAAGCAAGATGAGAGTGCGAGGAGTTTGGAGCAGAAATATTTTTATAGCCTACGGGCCCCATGTACAAACAGTGGCTACGACCTTTTTGATCTCCTTAAGTTTTAAGGATATATTGTTATATATATATATATATATATATATGATGTGTCTTCCTGTTAATGCTTCTGCAATAGTCTGTGATGTGATGTGTATGTTGTAATTCATGTCGAGCAAGGCGGCCAACTAGTGCTTAATGGTGTGGGTCGACATCCCTTAGGGAGCACTGGGTGGACATCTTGGGCAAGTAAGATCACCTTCGGCACTACGATGCTCCATCTCCTGTGAATGGTTATTAAAATAATCGTTAGTCACAGAGCTAAGTGGAGCATCGTAGTGAGCAGCTGCCGCGGAGCGATACGCCAGTCGCTAGGACTACACGAGCAGAAGCACTCTCGTTGTCTCCAGAGTTTCGAGACGTGAGTTCTAGCAAGCAGGATTGAGAGTGCAAGGAGTTTGGAGTAGACATACTTTTATAGCCTACAGGCCTCGTGTACAAACAGTGGCTACGACATTTTTGATCTCCTTAAGTTTTAAGGATATATTATTTTATATATATGTTATGTTTTTTTGTTAATGCTTCCGCAATACTCTGTGATGTGATGTGTATGTTCTGATTCATGTTGAGCAAGGCGGCCAACTAATGCTTAGTAGTGTGGGTCGACACCCCTTAGGGAGCACTAGGTGGACGTCTTGGGCAAGTAAGATCACCTTCGGCCCGACCCGACCAGAATTTTTTTTTTTTGGGGGGGGGGGGTCTTACAAATGTATCAGAGGGAGGGGTAGTACACCTAGGTGGCAGCATCAAGAAGGGGGGGAATGGGTTGGGCTTGGGCTTAGGAGTGAGGAAGAAGGGAAGGAAAAGGGGGAGTTGGCTTTGGGCTTTTGCCAAAGCCAACTACCCTTCAAGCTTGCTAGTTGGTGGCCCAAGGGGTGAGGATGGTAGGGCCCTAAACCTTCATGGAGAGGGGGTGTATTCCCCTTTTAAAAAAATCCAAAATGTACTTTTTAGGGGGGTTGACCAAAGTCAACCCTAGGGTGGGTCCCTCTTGCTAGTCAAAGTCAAAATAGGTCCATGTCATCGAGAGTCGGGTCAAAGATGGGGTGGCGTGTCACAATTTGTGTGCGCACGCTTTTCGGTGCACGACAACGCTTGGTTTGACCACGGATTGACTACGCGTCCTCGAAATTGACCGGAATGAACTCTGTTGACTTTGTATTGACCATACGAATCCAATGCCATTGACCGGGGTCGAATTGGAGTTCATTTGCTAAATATTCAAAATCTGTGCGTCGCAGCGCGCTGAAATGGTTAAAACGCTTATAATTGTCGTTAGAATTCAGATTGCAAAGCAACGAGTTCCGATGCGTTCATATTGGTTATACAAAGTCATAGGAACTGATAGAACTCAGATTAGAGTTATGTAGCTCGATATTCAAAAATCTCGTTTTTTGCAACATTCCACTAGGAACGATCATATCCATCATATGACCTTGGAATTTAAAGGAACGAGTTCCAACGTACTTTTATTGATTATACGAGATCACAGGAACTGACAGAACTCAAATCAGAGTTTTCTAGCTCTATATCCACTTCTAGGGTTACCATCTACCTTGGTATGGGTCATGGGTAGAGGTTCGGGTCACTTTTATTGGGCTCATTAGGGTTCCGGTGGCTCAATAAAAGTCAGGATGTTACACCTACCCTCATGTTGCTCGTATGTAATCCATTAGAGTAATCCTCGTATATGCTGCTCAGATGAAACTGCATGTTTATCAACTAGACGTGAAATCAACATTCTTAAATGAAGAAATTACAGAAGATGTATATGTCAACAACCATCGGGGTACGGGAAATGATCGAAGATTTGCAAACTACCCAAAGCTTGGCTTGAAGCAGGCCCCACAAACTTGGAATGCAGATATTGATCGTCATCTCATCGCAGAAAATTTCGAAGAAAAATTCAAGATTTTATCTACATCAAGCATCATGAATGTATGATTCTTATCCACAACATCTATGTTGATGACATCATGCTCACAGAGACCCGTGAATAAATGGTCAACAACTTCAAAGTCAAATACGAGATGGAAGGCGTTGGCCTAATGAAATACTGTCAATGCCTTCAAAATCTATCAGAAAACTAGGGAGCATCTTCATGTCACAAGAAAGATAACCCAATGATTTACTGAAGAAATTCAAAATGCAAGAATGCAACTCAGTCTGCACCCCAATGGTAACTTCAAAAAAACTTAGCAAGAAAAGAGAAGAGAAGGTTAATGAAGCACGTGATAATCTAAATGGCTATAGCGATTCTGACTGGGGAGACAACCTTGATGGCTGACACAAAACTGGAGGATGCGTTTTTTTCTCCGGCACAAAACCAATATCATGGTCTTCCTGCAAACAAAAGAAGGTGTCTCTCTCCTCAACTGAGGCAAAGTACATAGCTCCAAGCTCAACATCCCGCGAAGTTGTATGTCTAAGGAAAGTCTCGAAGGAATTAGGGTTGGAGGAAGAAGGGGTCACCACAATCATGTGTGACAATCCGCCATCACCCTTGCAAAAGACCCAATTTTTCACAATAAAAGCAAACACATCGAGCTCAAGTACTATTTCATCAGAGAGTTCATCGAAAAATTAGAGATTTGGCTAGAATTTTGACAGAAAAACAAGTAGCTGACGCCATACCAAACCTTTAAGTCGAGATAGATTTCTCGATCTAAGGAAGAAGTTGGGGATGTGTGAGCTCACGGTTTAAGGAATGGTATTAAATGATGGAATAAACCAATGAGTAAAATTAAAGAAGAAGCATATCCAAAGGGGCCTCCACCTTGGAAAAACAATAGTATTAAGTTTAATCTTAATGCAATTAAATGGAATCTCTAGTATTAAGTTTAATATTAAATGCAATTAAGTGGAAGCTCTAGAAATCTCCTTAATCACTCTAAAAGGAGTATAGGTTAAGATGTAATCATGCAAGCCAGATCTCTTTCCTTTCTACAAACATTCATAATTCATGTAAAAGTAAGATGATCTAAAGTCGAATAATCAATTGAAAAATACAAGCAAAATAGAATAATTAGATTATTATAATAATGGTAGAAAAAAAGGTACCTGCATTTTCCTGCATTCATTATGTCACAAAATGACCAAAAATCAATATTTCTAGTTTCTTTTATATCCTTCCTGTCAATATCCACCACAGCCCAATAATAAATAACATCCCCTCTGCTGGTATCTTGTATTGCATTCTCCAATACTTCTTCAGCCTTAGCAGATAAGGCAACCTGTAGGGAAAATAATTTAAAAGACACAAAAATACTTGTAGCAACTTTTAAAATAATGGTTTATAAGATTTGACTAATTAAACATGCAAACTTATATGGCTCCTTGCATGGGATAATAACTAATAGCCGCATGTAGACGATACATTGCAAACTTTTGTGAAACCATATAATATGATATATTGGAAGAAATAGTAACTGAGCCCCTGACAGCTGATAATGAGAAGAAGAACAAGAACATGATCACTTCAGGATTAATCAATCAAGGTATCCTAACTATTTCATAATATAAAGTGAAACTATTAGGGAGCAAAACATGTGGTCTGGGCATGCATGAGAAACAAAAGGGAATACAACAACGCAAAAGTACTCAAAACAAATTGGCGCAGGATAAATAGATAGGAGACCGACACGTGATTCCCTATCCCTAAATGAATACTAGCAAACAAGTGCAAATGTAACTACAAGACGATTGAACTAAAAAGACAAATGAATGTGTGCACAAACTTGATGAAGAAAAAGCACACAACATAAACCATAATGCGGCGCAGCAAATAACCTATGTACTTAAATTTTTAACGCGCAATTAATTACAACAACAGAACCCATATAGTCCCCAATCATTGGAGGTATGGGCGGGGGAAGATTGGAAACAGACCTAACCTTTGGCACTATGCACAAAGTGGTTTCTCTCAGAAAAAAAAACAAAACCTTTGACAATAAATGCACAAAGTGGCTGCTCACAGATACCACTGAAATAGTGGCCCCCTATACCGTCAGGTTTGCTGCGGAATCATGCCCTCAAATCAAAGTTAAAGACATCAGAGAGGGCAGACCCAAAAATCCATTTTGATTTATGTGCACATAACGCGCAATTAATTAAATAATAAAATTTAAAAGCTGACACAAATATCAAAAATTTACCGCAAATATTTCAAATTAGATAAACAGACGATGATGACAAACTATTGAGAGTGTATAAAATCAAAAAGATAAGTGTCACACACTCAATAAAAGATACAAACCAAAATTAATTACAATAAATAAAACTAGAAATTAAATGGTGCATTTATACAATATAATAAATTTGAAAATAAATATGAAACTCACAAGTCTAATGCGTGGAGATCTGGTGATTGTAGAAGTGGTGGCGGTGATCCAGGAAGAAAATAGAGACTGGTTTAGGCTGGGGAATGACTGGTTTTGGTGGGAAATATGTTAGGGGGCTGGTGGGGCTCAGCTAGGACGGGAATGGTAGGGGAATATTTTGTTGGGGAACAGGAAGCTAGAAAGAAGATGGGTTGTTTCCAGACCAGGGAGGGATGGCTTTGTGTGGAATGGGTTAGGGAATAATTTTTCAGCCTTGGGCAGGGAGCGGGACTGTTTTGCAAGGGAGTATGCCTGAAATCTGTAAAAATGAGTAAAAGAGGGTCTTGGGAATAGCTGCGAAGATGGTGAAGGGTGGAGGAGGCGCGGACGAATTCTCCTGCAGGGGACAGAGAGGCGCAGTTGACGGAGCAATGGTGGGAAGCGTCGTCAAGGATCAAGGCTTAGTGAAATTTAGGAAGGCTGGAATGACGGGTCCAGTAGAGTCGGCACAACTGGAGGAGGGCGCAGCCACCGGCGCCAGCACTAGCATGGTCCTCAGCTTCACATTTAGGAGCAACGACCAAGCGACATGTTTTTCGAAACGCAACTCTCAAAGTCGCCCCATGTTGAGGCTGCAGGTAGAACATAAAGGGTGGGGGGATTTAGGTCGAGTTTATCCTACATTCATGATTACCAATTGGATAACTTAACCCAACTCTCAAAATACAAGTTTGAAAAATACAAAAAAAAATTGAGTCCTCACAATCACGGCCTCTGATCACCATCTGACGATCCAAAAAGCGTCGACCCAGTAAATCTCAAAACATTAGTATATTACTGTTGATATCACTTTCTTTGAATCTACTCCTCATTTTTCAAAGGAAGGCAACTCTCTTACTCTTGAAATTTTCCACCTTACATCTCCTACTTCTCTTCCTTCTGAATTGTGTTTCAACTCCAATCATTTATGCTCCTCTAACTAATATCACCCTTTTGAACAACATCCTAAACATTTACCCCATGCTCCCATCTTACCTTCCCCTCATCTTTATGAATCATCCTGCTCTTCCCACTCATATACCTCCTTCCACTCCTGCTACCCCCACAATAATTCTCAGGCCAACTCTCTCTTCTTTAGATGTGAACACACCATCGTATTACTATTGTTATTTCTTACACAAATTTCAATTCTTGCTACCAATTTATTTTAACATTATCTATCGTCATTGTTCCTTCACACATCAAAGAGCTCTCCATATAACTTGCTGGAAAGTGGCAATGGATGAGAACTATGCTTTCTGTTAGACTCATCAATCCCATATCGTGTATATTGTTTGTATGTCGTTCTCTACTTAATATATATACCCCCATTGGACCTCTATTGGAGGTACCAAATCATTCCAATGCGGCGTAACATGGAATCAGAGGAAGTTTAGGGCATCCTCGCACGATCCCTCTTTGCTTGATCCCGTCGCCGTCCCGCTGCGCTCAATCCTGTCGCCGACCCGCTTCGCCGAATCCGCCCGCCCTGTAGCGACGATCCCGTCGCCGAATCCGCCTCGCCGACGATCCCGATCCTGCCTGTCACGCCTCGCCTCGCCGACGATCCGGATCCCGCCTGTCGCGCCTCGCATAGCCGACGATCCCGATATCTGATGGCTTCCTGCTCTGGGCTTCTTGTTCGCTGATGCTCCCTCAGTCAACCTAGATGTTGCGGGTTCCTCTATGCCACTGATTTCTGTCATCGATTAGCGCCCCTTCTTCCTTCGTCGTTGATCTTGGTCATGGGTTCCTCAGTTACGAGCAACACTCTGGCGACCGTTCCCTCCGGGGATTCTACTAATACCTTTCCTCCTAATGCGAGGCTTGCTACTACTATCCTTACCTCCTCCAACTTCCAACTATGGAAAAAGGGGGTTACTATGTCCCTATCGAGTATCTGACGTACGCACCACCTTACCCATCTCTCAATTCATGTCGTGGGGAGTACAGAGTATGAAGATTAGTACAGCGATGATTGTCACATCTTTGCTCTTCTCCTGAGCTCCATGGATCCATCCATTCAGCAAATGTGCAAGAATTATGATAGCACTAAGGAACTATGGGATACTCTGCATATGATGTTCTCTCAGGCGAACAATCTCTCTCGTCTTGGTGAACTCTTTCCCAAGATGGCTAAGCTGAGACAAGGGGCGCGCCTTGTCACCGAGTACTTCGCGGAATGGAAGATTCTTGCTGATGAAATCTTGGACCTTTGGGAGATCCCCTCTACTAGGGAAAAGCATCAGGCTCAATGTGAGCATCTTGTACTTATGTGGCTTCTAAATGGACTTGATCCAAACTTCTTTATAACGAATACTGAAATGTTAGCGAGTCCTTCTACCTTGCAAACTGCTAGTGTGTACCATCGTCTGATTAAAGCCGGTTCAGCATGTACTCCATCTGCTCTACATATTTCCTCCAGAGAGTCGATGGCTCTTACTTCTCGGGGTGGAAGAGGAACTAGCAGAGGGGACCGCTCTGGTTGTGGTCGTGATACCGACACGAGACACTGTACTCATTGCGGCATCAGGACCACACGAAGGATACATGTTGGGCAGTTCATGGGAAGCCAGACTGGGCCTCCAAACCTCCTTCTTCATCTCACTCTGCGCACTTGGCCGACTCTACTTCTACACCTCCGAATCCGAGAACTGTTGAAATATCTGAGAAGTATCGTCGCTTGCAGGCTCTCCAGATTGACTCTCCTACTCATAGTGTTGTTGTGATCCAAATCATTCAACCTGTTTGCACCTCACAGCGTCCCGTCCAGTGGTTGGCAGATTCTGGTGCTTCTGATCACCTAACTAGCACCTCAGGTATCTTACACTCATACAAACCTCATAGTGGGTCTTTAATTACAGTTGTGGATGGATCAACTGTACCCATTGTCGGGTTTGGTAGTTGCAATGTGACACCTGACATGACTTTATCCTCTGTCGCTCATGTCCCTCAATCTGCTTACAACTTATTGTCAATTAGTAATCTTACGCGTGATTTAAGTTGTATTGCTACCTTCACATATTCTGGTTGCATTTTTCAGGAATAGTCGACGAGCCGTATTATTGGTAGAGAAAAGCTGCGTGGTGGTGTCTATGTGCTGGACGAAGTCTCCCATCTTGCTTGTTCTACTGCCTCAACCAAATTCTGGGATCTTCACTATCGTCATGGTAATCCGTCTATGCAGGTCATGCGTCGCCTGTATCCTGAGTTTGGGAAGGTTTCTCATCTCAGCTGTGAGTCTTGTTTGTTTGTCAAACTCCACAGAGTTAGTTATGTTCCTCGTCTTGATGTTCATGCTTCTGCACCTGGTGATTTACTTCATTCTGATGTTTGGGGACAGTGTCATGTCCCTACGTTGTTATGACACAAATATTTTGTTATGTTTATTGATGATTTCTCTAGAATGATTTGAGTGTACTTAATGAAAAAATCGTTCTGAGCTGTCGTCTATTTTTCAAAATCTATGAAATGAAATCTTTACTCAATTTTTTGTTCGTCTTAAGTGTCTTCGAACTGATAATGGTCGAGAATACCTATCTTAGTCCATGTCTAACTTTCTCTCTAACAAAGGTATCCTTCATCAAATCAGTTGTCCTGATACCCCCCAACAAAATGATGTTGCCGAGAGAAAAAATCGACACCTCCTTGAGGTCGCCCGGGTCATTCTTCACCATAGGCACGTACCCAAACACTTCTGGGGTGATGCAGTTCTTACCGCTTCACACCTCATTAATCATCTTCCCACTCATATCCTCGAGGGGGAGACACCCTATCACACTTTTTACCCAGATCTTGTCGGTCCTCTTCTACCTCTGAGGGTCTTTGGGTGTGTTTGTTATGTTAGGGATGCACGTCCCTCTGTCTAAAAACTTGATCATCGCTCTTTTAAATGTATTTTTCTGGACTATTCTCGGACTACTAAAGGATATCGGTGCTACTCTCCCGATCTCCACAAATACATTATCTCATCGGATGTTGTCTTTCTGGAATCAGACTCTTACCTTTCTCGTGGATCACCATGCCTTGACCCATCTCTTGATGACATCCTGGTTCCTCGTCCTGCACATGCAATCCTCTCTCTGACTGACCTTCCGTGCAAGTTTGCTCCTGCCGCTCTTCTGATAGTACACTAGTGCCACCACCATAGCCTACCTCTCCCAATGATGATATGCCGACTGTTCTTACGAAAAAACCTGCTAGCGTGTCTGCTGCTTTCATGTCAGTCAGCCCAGATCTCCCTATTGCAGTCCAGAAAGGGAGTCGGACTTGTTGTGATACACCACTATATGTTAGTTCTTACCAGGGATTGTCAGCCTCTCATACTGCCCTGCACTCCACTCTGGATCAATATCGTCTTCCCTCTACCGTTGCGGAGGCCAAAGCTCACCCTGGTTTGGTGACTGTTATGCATGATGAATTGACAGCTCTTCAACTTAACAACACATGGGACTTGATTTCCTTATCTACTGGCAAGCGAGCTATTGGATGCAAATGGATCCATTCTATCAAAATTAATGCGGATGGTTCCCTCGATCGCTTGAAGGCCCGCTTGGTTGTCAAAGGCTATGCTCAGACTTATGGTGTGAATTATGATGAAACATTTGCCCCCGTTGTTAAGATGTCCTCTATCCGCATCCTGCTCTCTCTTGCAGTCTCTCACCAGTGTCCCTTATACCAGTTGGACATCAAGAATGCATTTCTTCATGGGTCCTTAGATGAAGAGGTGTATATGGAACAATAGTTCGTTGCTGAGGGAGAGCGTAACAAGGTGTGTCATCTGCAGAAGTCGTTATATGGATTAAAGCAATCCCCTCGAGCATGATATTCCCGTTTTCGATATGTGGTCACTCAATTCAGGCTTACCAAGAGTACAAAGGACTCGTCTCTCTTTTATCAGAAATCTTCGGCTGGTATTGTTCTTCTAGTGGTTTATGTCGATGATATTGTCATCACAGGCAGCAATTTTGAAGGGATAACAAATCTCAAGGAATTGTTACACTTCAACTTCCAGATAAAAGATTTGGGCTCATTACGGTACTTCCTAGGGATTGAAGTTGCTAATTATGATGATTCCCTCTTTATTTGTCAACGCAAATATGCTCTCGACCTTCTATCCAACCTCAGAATGTCTAATTGTGGTCATATGGATTCTCCACTTGAACCTGGGAAAAAAGGGCTTCATGTCGAAAGCAAACCGTTTGATTCACAAGAGAAGTACCGTAGAATAGTAGGAAAACTGAACTACCTTACCATGACTCATCCTGATATTGCTTGTGATGTAAGTAAGGTTAGTCAGTTCATGGCTGCTCCAACTGTCTCTTAATGGGAATCTGTTCTCTGGATCGTCAAGTACGTAAAGAAAGATCCTGGTCTCGGAATATCATACAAGAATCAAGGTCATTCTAATATAGAGGCATACTGTGACTCTGACTGGGCAGGTTGCTTAGCCACCCGAAAGTCAACCACCGGATTTACTATCTTTCTGGTGGAAATCTCGTCTCCTAGAAGAGCAAGAAATAGACCGCGATTTCTAGATCTAGTGACGAGGCAGAATATCGGGCTATGTCACACTCTGTTGCTGAGATCATGTGGGTTAGACAGATTCTTGGTGAAATCGGGTACCCTGTTCAAGATCTCACTCCTCTATGGTGTGATAATCAGGCTGCGATACAGGTAGCTACTAATCTTGTGTTTCATGAACGCACAAAACACATAAAAGTCGATTGCCACTTTGTAAAGGGAGAAGTATGAAGAATGACTTATTTATCTAAGTCACGTGAAGACCGGAGATCAGGTTGCAGACATTCTTACAAAGGGAGTTACGGGGTCAGAATGAACTTTATATGTACCAAGTTAGGTCTGGGAAGTTCCCACGGCCCAACTTTAGGGGGAGTGCTAGACTCATTAATCTCATATCGTGTATGTTGTTTGTATGTCGTTCTCTACTTAATATATATACCCCCCTTGGACCTCTATTGGAGGTACCAAATCATTCCAATGTGGCGTAACAGCTTTCAAATCATGATGTACTTGGAATCCCATTCCTAGAGGACATATTAATAGTTCTAGGTGAGTCTTCATCATAAAATTTTTACCAAAAACATTGTGGATGGACACACGGCTTGTCTGGTTGCTAAAGTCTTCGCTCAAATGTATGATGTTGATTTCTTCAACATATTTTCTACAGATGCTCGTATCAATATTATCCATGATCTCTTTTATGTTGTTGTCAGTCATGATTGGTAAATATTTCAGTTAGATGTCAAAAATATTTTTCTGTACGGTGATCTGCACAAAACAATTTTTATGGAGCAACCTCGTGTTTATATTACCTGGAGAGATTCAAGTAGGCAAGCTACAGAATGCTATATGGCCCTAAACAAAGAGCATGGCTTGAAAAAGTTCTGTCATGTATTTTATACCATCTTCATCTGAAAAACAATGGTCTTGTTATTCTTGCAGTATACATGAATGACATTATCCTCACCGGTGATTGCTCCTCTAAAATAGAAACATCAAAGGAACATCTTTGAACATATTTTGTGATCAAAGTGTTACGGATTCCTTTCGGATCCTTCTTCATTTATCATATTATATGTATTGAATTTGCATTAGGAGTCGAGAAAAATTATATTAGTGCATTTTAATATTTTATGCATCTTCATGTATTTACGGGTGTGCCACTTGGGGGTTCTATAAAGAGACCCTTAAAGTCTTATATTAAGTATGAAGGAATGAAGTCTAGTTCTTATCCCCTTATTGTGAGATCTTAGTGGCTCTCTCCTCTAACTAGCAACCTCATTTAGGCAGCCACGATTAAGGCTTCGTTGTATCTGCCACCGCCATCATCACCGCCTCCGGACACTATTCCGACGAGTTACTGCTATTACGGAAGTAGGCCTGTTACAAGTTGGTATCAGAGCCTCCTCGGTCCTCTTCCTCTGACGCACGCCAACAATCCTACCCTCTCTCCTTTTGACCGGATCCTCTAGTCCATCGGTTATTGTTATTCTTGTCTCCGGTTAACGTCTCCTTCCTCCAACAACCAACAGCTACTTCACTGCTTCCCCAACCCGCACCCGCAGCCGTTCAAATCCGTCGCACGACAGTCCTGTCGACTTGCAGGTTGCAGCCCCTCTATCAGCCCTTCTGAAGAGCCCAATAGTCGATGCTCTTCTTCCAGCAGAGTTGACGACTCCTGTCTTCTTCACTGGCCAGAGCTTTCTCCTCTCAAAGCTCCGCCGACCCGCGACGGCTCGTGACCAGAGTTCTCCCCTATGACGCGCTTTCACCACTCGAACCAATGACGACGTGCGCTACATCGAACCGGCGTGCTTCAGCGCACCCTCCTGTCGAGCCCTCTGCGCAAACGTATACCGTCGACGCATCCATGTAGACATTCAACAACGAGCCCCTCGCCGCCCTGCTCTTTTCATTTTGGGCTCGCGTCGCATGTCTGTCTCTTTGTTGCCCATGTCTCTCTGCTTCCCTCGAGACTCTTGACCGCGCCCGATTTTTATTGAACCATGTGCCTGTTTTTTTGGAGCCCACCACACAACAAACCCAGGCCTCTAATACTATCGAGTCACATCAACTTAATTTTAAAGGCTCACGTGGAGCCAACTTTTTTTCTTTTACATCAGCCTTATATTTTATTTTATTAAAATTGTATTCACTATTCAGAGCAACCCCACTCTTAATCCTGTCGGTAATTAATCATATATCATGGAGCGCAAGCTTACTGTCATAGAGATTGTTGTCCTCTGCTCAATCGAGGAAATGATTATCTCCTAGAATGCCCGCCTTTGGGACACTGAAGCACGTCGTCAGGATGTAATGACCACGCTCTGCCACACTTAATAATTTGATCGCGGCTCTTCCGCCGAAGATTTCACCTTCATTGTTGGCGTCTCTTCTCTTACAGTCGCCATCTTCGCTGATCGCTGACACCCCATCGCTCTTCGAGGCGATTGTTCTCTCGGCCACGTCGACGCTTCTTCTGCCAGCACTTGCTCCGCCGGCCACCGCACCGCTCCACCAGTCCATGCAGTCTCCACTCCGCCCCTGAGGCCAGTCATTGCTCTGCCAGCCCCGGCTCCACTTGCTCTGGTCCACTCGCCACATCTTTTGTCGGCACTTGCTCCGCCGGCCCCAAGGGACTTGTTCCTACCTTCGGTCACCTCACCGTCTTCAGATCTGTTCCTTTTGTCAGTCGTCGCTCCCCCGACCTACTTGTTGTTGTTGTTCATCACCGCTCCATCGACCTTACCGAAGTCAATACTTCTGTCGCTCGCCTTTCTAATGGCGTCGCCGCAAACCGACGTCGCCGCCGTCACTACGCGATATCATGGATTGTTCTGGCAAGAGATCAAGTTGCCAGATGATTCGTTCACCACGTGGACTTCGATCTTGAGAGCAAACTCGATTTCAAGGGCGGATGAGATGTTACAAATTGTTTTTGGATCATTTGTCATTTATCATATTATATGTATTGTGTTTGCATTAGGAGTCGAGTCTTATTATATTGGTGTATTTTAATATTTCATGCATCTTCATGTATTTACGGGTGTGCCACCTGGGGTAGACCCTTAGAGTTTTGTATCAAGTATGAATGAATGAAGTCTAGTTCTTATTCCCTTGTTGTGAGATCTTGGTGGCTCTCTCCTCTAACAAGTAACCTCGCTTAGGCAACCGTGATTAAGGCTCCGTTGTATCCTCCACCACCATCCTCACCGCCTCCGACCACTATTCCGGTGAGTTACCGTTGTTACGGAAGTAGGCTCGTAACACAAAGCTATGAGTGCTCCCTGATATTTTTGGGAATTGAAACTGTTAGATGCAATAAAAATGTGGTTCTTTCCAACGGAAGTATGTCATGAATTTACTTGAATAAACGAGCATCTTGGTTCCAAGCCTAAACGAAATCCAATGTTTGTGAGCATTGATAGTCTCTGAGATAAGACAACCCCCACTTAAAAATATTACTTGTTACAAGAGTCTTGCTAGTAAACTTATCTATCTAATCATTGTCAGACCAAACATTTCTTTTACTCTTGAAAAAGTGAGTCAGTTTATGCAGGCACCCGAAGAAAGTCATCTTAAAGTTGCATTAACAACATTAAATTGTATCAAAGGATCTCTCAACAGATGACTTCTGTTTAGAAGAAATGCACTTACATATTAAAGAATATGCATACGCCATCTATGCAAATAATAAGGAAGATAGAAATCCACTTCAGAATACTGCACCTATGTAGGAAAAAACTGTCGCATGGAGAACCAAGAAACAATCCAGTATTTCCAGATCAAGTGTTTAAACTGAATACTTAAGCATAGCTTAGACGGCTTGTGAACTAAAATGATTAACAATATTCATAAGATATTTTGGTGAAACTTAAAATTATCATATACTTATATTCTGTAATAATAAGGTTGCCATCCATATATCTAAAAATGTTATGTTTCATGAAAGAATAAAGTATATAGAAATGGTCTATCACTTCATCAAAGATAAAGTCATCAACAGACGTATATGCACTTCAATTGCAACATCAGACAAAGAACTAACCAACATATTGAATAAACTTCTTCATCCATTTTTGATATATGTGATTGATATAAATGGTCTAGGTTGAGGGGAAGTGTTAAAGCTCAATTGTAAAAGTATATAAGAGTCTATTGTAGAATCTTTCTCTTTCTCTTATTTAGTTGCATACCACTTGTGGAGTTTAGTTGTCACACTCTTTACATATATATAGAAGGAAGATGTAATACTTGATTTAGATTGAAACAATACAAGTTTATATTTCACAGTTGGGACTAGGAAGGAGACATCTAAGCGAGAGGAACACAGGAAGATGACATGCAAAACTAGGGAAAAAATACTCGCACTACCAAAATTTATTTTACGCATGCATTCATTTTTTTAGTTATCTTGAACAGTTTCTTTTATGTCACAGACTTGTTTCAGGCTTTTATTTTATTTCAGTTTTTATGTATTAGAGGAAATGTGGTGGTGTAGTCCCGATGATGTGATTAACTAGGTGTCCTTTTTGTTACTCTAGGTAGGTCGGACTCATGATCTTATGATTTGATTAGGCCAAACCTTGTTTTCTCCCCTACTCTCATATTGAGACTTAAATCCTAATTTTAGGTCTACCTCTATTTTATTTTCATTAGAAACCTTGCTTGATTTAAAAAAAAATCGAGAAAAAAATCAAAAAAGAACTCTCTTAAAAGAATTTAAAAGAAAACGAAACATGTTTAAAGAAAATAAGAGAAGAATTATGTTTATTAAAATGAAACAGAATTGGAAAAAAGAAATATAAGGCAAAGTGGCTGCCTATTTCTCCCGTGCTCCAATTCTCACGAGAAGCCAGGCGCTCATGTGGTATCTACCATAGCAGCGAATAAAAAAAAGAAGGAAAACAAAAACCCTCTTTGATTATTACAAGTAGACGCCGGTGTTACACATGGTTTCTCCCTTTCTCCATTCCCTCCTGATGCGGAGCAGAGACGTGCAGCCGCAGCAAAGGACGAGTTTTGGGCTCGTTTGGGGCTGATTTGGCGACTTGCCATATACGGCGTGCCCGGGTCGATGATCCGACTCTGCAGATGCATCCAAATTCGTGTTGCGAGTTAAAATCATATATTACTTTAACATTTTTTGTTAATATTTGTTGTATTTGGGTGGCCCCACCTCCGGCCAATCATAGTCGTTGATGCCCCTAGTTCTTCTTTTATTATAAATAGGTAGGTATTGGGCTGGTTTTAGGAATTGCAAATTTTGGAGAGTTGATTCCCGGATTCCCGTGATAATCTCACGGTGCTGGCTCCGTGGAATCCTAGGTGACGACTCCTAGGCTTATATCTTCCTCCCCAAGGTATCCCTAAACCCTAGGCCTTCTTTTTTCCCCTCCAAATCACCTACCAGCCGCCCAAAACTCCCTTCCAGCCGGCTATTTTGCTGGTTTCATTTTTCCTACAGCAGCCAGCTGTTCTTCTGGATCCAGCAAACCCACAGACCCCTACCAAACCACCGCTGAATCCCCTATTTCCTGCTGAACCCAGCCGCCAGCCACCCTTTATTTCCCTCCCGTGGAGCCAACGGCAGCACCCACAGACCCCTCCCAAACCACCGCTGACCCCCACCCCCCTATTGAACCCCAGCCGCCAGCCACCTCTCTTTTCCCACCCATGGAGCCTCCAGCAGCCCCCACCGAGCCATCCCAAACAGCCACCGCCTCTCCTCCCAAGGCTGCTGCAAACGCACTGCCGCCAGCCCCCTCCCACTGAATATCCGGCCACCCCTCTGCCTCCCCATTGTCGCCAGCAACCTGCCGCCTCACCCTCTCACCCATGGAGCCACCACCTCAACCCCTTCGTCATTTCTGGCCAAATTTTGACAGTTCAGCTCAGATCCGCCTAGTCCCTCCACCCATTTCCTTCCAAAACCCCAGATCCGCTTCCAAATATCAGATCTATCCTCCCTCGCCCGGATCCACCCTACGCAGTCGGATCTATTCATTTTCGGCACGATCCCGACATCCACCGCCGAAGACATCCACTTATGTCGTTTTCCACGCCTCAGGTTCCACATTAGATCACCGTCAAAACGCAGCTCCGGATTCTTCAACCTTGGTCAGCCCACTACTTGGTAAGTCTTCGTTGTATTGGACTATTTATTCAGCATTTATTTATTGGATTGGAAATAATAATTGCTTGGATATATCATATTTTGGTGGTTTGCTTTGGATTATTATTGTGATTTGCAGAGTCTATTTGTCGTGTGCTCTCACTTTGGCCCTTCACGCGGAGGAAAGTCTAAGCTTGCTTCGCCAACAAGAATTATTTTGGTCTTGCATAAATTATCTCTTGGGATTTAATTATTTATTCCTGATTTTGATTAATCTGTTGGGTTTTGCATAGCATGTAATGGCTAGGTCATCGTTTACCCGCCGCATATAGATTTTTCCTGCGTCACCCCATTCTTCTAAGTGATCTCCTTCCTCCTTCATTTCTCCACGAATTTGTACGTCACTCTACCAATTCTACCTCATCATCGCACTGTTCTCCTTGCAAGCCGCCGCAGCCTTTACATTGTTTGCGTGAGGCATCTCTCGTCTTCAACCATCCATCCTACCTTACCTTTTCATGTTTGATGAGATCTACCCTAATCTCTTTGGTCGCCTCTGCGTAGCTTAGATTACTTAACTTAGTTTTTCTGAGGGAAGTTTATTTTGTGGTCTATCCTTCCTACAAAATCATTTTTATCTCGCACAACTAGTTTGCTACTTTGGTTCATATTGATTGTAGCAGGATTGTCGACAGTCGAATGCTTTGCCCCACTAAATGAAATTAAATTTCTAATATGTTGCAAGTTGCGCTCCAAGTTTGCATTGTTGAATCTAATGTCACTTTTTTAAACTTAGATTGCATCTTGAATTATATTTGCATTGCATTCATCCATCAGGAAAATGCATCAAGCGGTATCAGAGCCAGGTTGGCATAGACAAAGAGGTTAGCAAGTCTATTGGTTTTCTTTGAGTAAAAAAGAACAAAAAATCACATTTTTCTATAATTTCAGCAATATTAAATTAATGTCCAGAAATTAAATTTGTCATTTCAGCATATCTCATAACACTATTTTGCATTAGAGTGCATCACAGGATCCATATAGCATAGTAGTTGCATCCCTATTTCATTTTCACAACTTTTTCATGGCTAACTTGGAAAATCAAGGGCAAAATACAACTCTCCGCCATGGAAGAAAGATAGCATGACATATTTGTTCTCCAATAAAAATTACTAAAAAGGTAACAAACTACCTAAGATGACCTTGGGCAATAAATGGAGATCCTCACTAGCACACTCACCGCGAGAAACATTCCCTGACCTATCATAAATAGGCAGTGAGAATATAGAGCACATTTAGATAGAAATTTCCCAAAAATACTCATCAAATTGAAAGAACTCACAAAATTGGGCGTGATGATCTGAATTGGGAAAAGGGGATACGAGTTGATCATAACAAAACTGGAGGAAAATTGAATCCGGCTGAATTTTTGGAATGAGTGAAAAAAATCAGCATTTTTTAATGGAATAAGATACGTGATGATATGAAAGTCAAATTCCTGAGTCTCAAACTTAACTAGTCATGCCCTTATTTGGTAGAAAGTCTTATAAATAAATAAGGTAGGACGGGGAAAGAGAAAATTGTAGAATAAGAACAAATGAAAAGAAAACTATTTGGTAAATTTGTATCCATTGATTATAATTGTGCACTATTTCAAAAAATCAAATAATTTGAGAGAAGAGGTACGATCTGTTGATGAGTATACTGAGAAGTTTTATATCCTGCAAGCTAGGAATGGGTTGGAGGAGTCCAAATAGAAAACTGCAAATCGGCAATTAAATGGTTTAATATGGTCTATCCAGGATTAAATTTTCCTACACAATGTTAGGAAGATTGATCACGCATATTGTATGACAGAACAAGTAGAAACGCAATTATAATGATCTGTCGATCAAATATTTGGGGCATTTAGGACCATTGTTGTGGATATCCTCTGACATGCCTGACAAGTCGGGCAACATAAAAGTTTCATGAACCAAACGACATGTTTCCGATATTTTTTTTCAAAATATCATTTTGGAATATATCCTCTAATATGTCTGTAATTGGCCGATATATTTGCTGATATATCGGCTGATATATCCCGACATTTTATCCACTTGTTTTTTTTTATTTATTTTAATTAGTGTTTATGATCTAATAGACAATATACCAAAATTATTTCATTGTTTAACTTGTTTTTCCCCTTCCTCTGACTTTCTTTCTTGCACAAGTTCGTCACCGACTTCAATTTTTCACGATCTTTGAATTATGAACTAAAGGTTCTTTATCTTCCATTGTCATCGACAACTTCTCGACATTCTACTTTCTCTTATTTTATTTCACGCGTTATATCGTTATTACTTGTGCGACACAAAATATTTATATTAGTTTGATAAACTTAGGAGTTCAATAAATATCAAATTATTAATATATTAATATATATAAATTTAAAAAAAAGAATAAATTTATAAATAATTACACATATAAATAATTAACTATTAAAACTCATTATGTGAAATATCCCTGATATATCCCCCGACATACTAAAACCGACATGAAAAATCTAAACCGACGTGTCCCTGATATCCGACATCTACAACCTTGGTTAGGACTGGTATGAGCATGATAGGATGAACACAGACTCCTAGAGGGACACCTAACTATGAATTTCAAAATAATGTCCCGCACCCTGACAACACTTCTAGGCCTAGTGAACAGGCTAATAATCTTACCCTCATCCAAGAGACGAATCAAATTGATAAAGGTAAATGTGTAATTGGAGCAAGACCGATTGGTCTTTGCTACAAGTGTGTTCAATATGGACACCATTCTGCCCCATGTAGAAGGAACAATTCACCTAGAGCGAATATGATAAAACAAGAAGAAGATGATGTAAAAAATTTAGAAGAAGTTGAGGAAGAGTTTCGAGAAGAGGTAGCAGAAGAGGAGGATGACGGAGTCTCGCTTGAGGGAGACACGGATGGTAATGTCTTAGTTATCAATCGTGTCTTAGCCACGCCTAAGATAGAAACATGAGATATGTGGTTAAAGCGTAACATTTTTCGCACTACGTGCGCATCTGGCGGGAAATTATGCACGAACCGATGAAGATGAACCCACGTCGGGAGCGGCTCGGACCAACGAGGATGACCTAGGCAGGGTTGGTGCAGAGGATAATTTTTCAGTTTTATGTTTGGTTTTATGTGTATGTTATTTTGGGATTTTGTTATTGGCCCCCTCCACTATAAAAGGGGTTGGTTTGGACTTGTTATTTTCATCTTGGTAGTAATATGAAAAAAGGTTGTTCCCTTGTTTTCCTTTAAACCCTAGCCTCCTTCTCTCCCTCCTACTGCCGGCTCTGCCCCCTTGCCCGAATTTTCTCTCTGAACGGTAATAGAGTATGAGCTCATGTGAGGTTCCTACAATCTTCAAGCCAAAAAAAGATGGAACTTGAAGAATGTGCGTAGATAGTAGGGTCATTAATAAGATCTTCATCAAACCTCAATTTCCCATACCGAGGCTTGATAAAATGTTGAACATGTTGCACGGTTCCACTATCTTCTCCAAGATTAACCTTAGAAGTGGATATCATCAAATTAGGATTCGACATGGGGAAGAGTGGAACACAACCTTCAAGATGCGGGATGGACATCATGAGTGGCTTGTCATGCCCTTTGGTTTATCGAACGCGCCCAACACATTTATACGTAATGTTGAAAGAGTAATAAGAAAATGAAGAGTGTAATTTCATTCATCCACATAAGGGGTATTTATAGCAATACAATAGACACACAATGTGTGGTGGAGACCGACCTAGATCGGGTCGTCGCGAAAGTGTCCGACGTCGCGCCCGACCTGACCTTGATCGGCCCTGAACAATGTCATTTTAATTTTTGTCATTTGTTTTATTCTATTATTTGTAATGGTGCAATGTGTTTTTGTGAATATATATATATATCTTATTATATAAAGCAATATAGCTATTTGGAGCACACTATACTTTTAATTTCAACCATTGGATCAAATCTAACTATTCATAGATGAAGAGAGAGGGAAAAGGAGGGGTGAGAGGAGTGTAATTAATACTAAAAAAATAAATAAATAGAGGGGGAGAGAGGGGGCGGCCGAAGAAGTAGAGGAGGGAAAGAGAGAGAAAGAGAGGGGGAGGGAGGATGAAGAAAAAAAAAAAGATAAATTAATTTTTTTAAGCTAAGAATGTGCAACATTTTACAGAAAAAAATAGTAATATTAATTCATATTTTTTGCGGTCATTTTAAGTACTCATTTGTATATGTTTTGAATAAAAATAAGGGTGCAGGCGTAGCCTGCTCATACGCGAGTGCAGCCCGGTCGAATGCGAGCGAAGCCCGCAAAAAGTCAGCAAGTACGGGTGAAGCCCGTGCGAAGGCGGGCGAAGCCCGCCTGGATGCGGCCGAAGGCCGCCCGAGAGCATCGAGCACGGGCGTAGCCCGTGCGAAGATGCTCGTGTGTATATATATATATATATATATATATATATATATATATATATATATATATATATATATATATATATACACATACAAACACACATACATACATATATTGATATATATATACATATAAATTTACATAAAAATTTATCTGTATATATATATATATATATATATATATATATATATATATATATATATATATATATATATATAGTTTTGTTAATAGCTCTTCAATCCGATTCAGCAGCAGCTGGTCCAGGTTCAGCTAACTCATTGTTCATCTTCCCGGTTCCCATATAAAAGAAAACCGGGCAGCTCCCGGTTCTATCATGGCGAGCTAGGGCTCGCACGACGCGAGTCGTCAACCGCCCACGATCCAGCGAGCACTCCCGCTAGCGACTGCTGCATGTTCACGTCCAGCCCCACGACGTCCCGGCAACTGCTGCATGTTCATGGTTGTAGCTCCAAGACCACGATGACTCCGCCATGGCCGCACCTATGGAGGTTGTGTTTTTTTCTGTGTTTTGTAACCCTATAAAAGGGGATATGTCTGTAATATTTTGGAGGTGAATGTTAAATATATGAAATTGTGTCATCTTTTTTTGCGGGTATTGTGTACCTTCCGTGGGAGGAGAAGGTGAACAGTAAAGCTTAGATGTTAGAAATGTTGTGAGAGAGGAGAGGTTCTCATGTTAAGTCTTGTAGTCAGTTGAAGATTGTTTAAAGTTTGAAAGCTTTGTTTGATGTGCCCTGTAGTAGGTTGCCGAATGTGCGATTCCCTGTGAGAGGGATGAACTGTGGAATTTGTAGTTGGTTACTGAAGGGATTGATGAGTGCTTCCCGTCAGATTTAGGCGTGATTAGAGATTAGAGATTTCATGGAACCTCTTTGTTAGAGTGTTTAGAGATTTCGTGGTACCTCTCTTGTGTGTGAGACCGAGCGAATTTTAGGTTTGTTAGTTTGTGGCTTCTTTACTTTGTTGAGTGATTTTGTGGAACCACCTCATGTGAGGGAGTGACTTAATTCCGTGGTGCTCGTGTGCGATAGCGGCCGACCTCGGAGCAGAGATCGAAGGTGACGAGGAGTTCCTCGCATGATCGTCATCGACTTCGAATACAGAAGACGTCTCTTCCGTGAGTAATTGTTTTTATCTTTTCCTTTGTGTGTATCTCTATATTTTCTCATAGGGTTATAGACTCATTGTTGGATTTTCGTCCGAATCTTGTCAGTGAACGCTACGTCGAAAACTCCAAACGGAAACGTATTTGGAGTTCACGATTTCTGTTTGCTACGAAAAGCGGAACGGAACGAAAGTTGCGAGTTTTCTTCCCGGATTTAGAAAATTGAACCATTTTTAAGAAAATTTAATTTTAAAACAAAATAGCGATTTGTGATTTACAAAAATTATCCAAGTTGTTTGATTTCAAAGTCTGTGCAACGCCCGCTCTAATTTTTCATTTAATCATCGCAGGCATTGGGGTTTTCTAGAAAAAAACTGACATGCGCGCAAACTCCACGTGTTTTCCTGCATCAATGTGGGACTAAACCCACACACATACTACACAACAACAACACTCAATCCATTATCCCACTATAGTGGGGTAAGCTAACACACTTAAATAATAATAACATACTAATATCTTCAATACTCCCCTCAAGCTGGAGGGGAAACCTCCAGCTTGGACACATCATAAAAAGAGAGGTAATGGTGGTTGGCAATGTGGGGCAAAAACAACAGCCACGGGCCAACCGCATGCCACCGAAGATAATCCAACTGGGCATAAACCACACGTCGTTGATCCACAAACCGACCATGATCACGTCGGATGCTCGCAAAGCTAAAACCAGGTCAAAAACAAAGGTCAAACTATCCTTACCTAACTGCAAAGAAGAATTATGAGACACAAACAACACACGAAATATGTTTAGAGGCAGAGTGTGATTAAGGGCAGGAGTCGGCAAAGAGATTCATCTGAGTCTCCTTCATCACGAACACTCCCCCTTATGTGGAATATGTGCATGAAAGCATATAGAATGCTTAGAGACACAAACAACAACAAAAATGACAAAAAGATAGAAAACAGCTATTGAAAGTGAGGTGTTAGATCTGAAATACTCTAGAGGGGGGTGAATAGAGTATTCTTAAATCCTTTACAGCTTTTGTTGTAAATAAAAACTACAGAATAAATTTAATAAAGCATAAACACAGCAATCCTAAAAAGGCACAAACACAGCAAGAACAAAAAGAAAGGGTACCCAGACAACACAAGAAATTATAGTGGTTCCCCAACCTGGGTACATCCACTCTTCTACCACACTGGTAGGAATCCACTCAGATTTTTGATCAGGTGTCTGACATCAATGAGCTTTTGATCAGGTGCTCAAAAACCAAACCTCAAGTCTTTTGGTCAGGTGACTTGCAACCAGGAATAATTTTTGAAGTGAGTTATAACCCTTTATACAGTGGGGGTGGAGAGATGATATTGTCTTCTCTTTATCAATATACAACTGAGAAAACTTAAGTGGAAATGATATTAGCAAAGAGCTCCCCCTGAGATGTAGAATGATTCAGGAAAAAAACTGGAGCTTTGCTTCAGGGTGATAGGCCTTCAGTCTGCCTTGACCAGAAAGTATTCAGGAACTTCTTGACAGATGGACTTGTAGTTGTCCTTTGAAGTGTCCTGGAGTGTTGAAGAAGGAAGACTCTTGATCTTGATTTGGTATTCTTCTTCAGATAGCTGATGTTCTTCTGGTCTAGGGCTACTTTTCTATATCAAAGTTCTCTATCTTTTTATCAGAGTTCTGTCAAAAGAGAACAGCAGAGACTTTTTTGTTGCAGACTGACTAACTGTGTATCAATATTATCTGTGTATCTCTGTATGTCTGTGTGTATATTTTCTTATGTCCAGGAAAGAAGAGGAAATTTCTTTTATATTTCCTGTCAAGAAATTCTCTTTCGAAATTTGAATTCCTCTGCATTAATTGTTGACGGCCTTGAGAATAAACTGCATTGATTTATTTCCCCAACTGTCCCATGGAAAAACGGCAAGCAATAATTCTGAAGAATATCATAATCAATGCTTTGTCTAACGGTTATTTTTAGCATTGATTACTTAGGAATTATTGCATTAGAAAGGGGACAGAATGAAGGAAATAACTAAGTCTGGATTCGTCGAACAGAGAACAGAAATCGTCAAGCTGAGTCCACAGTTCGTCGAGCTGAGAAGTTGTGTTCGTCGATCAGATGACTTCTGTTCGTCGAGCAGAGTTCCAAGATCGTCGAGCAGAGAGTAGAACTGCATTGATTAGAAACTTTGACAATTCTGTGGATGGAGTTCGTCGAGCTGATAACTGGTTTTGTAGATTGAAGTTCAGCAAAGTATTTATGGACTTAGAATATTTTAGATGTTTCTGAAATGAAGTGTTGAAGTGAAGTATCCAGAAATCGTCGACCTGAGAATTTGTTTCGTTGAGCTGAGGACCGCTAACTGTTGCTTCATAACTCTTGCCAAAGTGATCAAAGTTCGTCGAGCTGAGAATCTTGAATTCGTCGACTGGAGATGATTCTGGACTTAGGAAACTGAGAAGGCTTCTGGATTAATAAGTTGAAGCTGAGAATCCAGAAATCATCGACTAGATAACTAAGTTCGTCGACTGGAGTCTAGAGAATAAAGTCTGGACTTGGAATGCTGAAGGTAGAGTCCAAAGATCGTCGACCTGAGAATCTTTGGAAATTTTCTAAGTCTTGAGTCTCTGGCAGTCTGATGATGGCTGGTCCATGAGATGTTGAAACTAAGGACTTAGCCTATACTCTAGGACACAACTATGACCCTGGCTATACAAGGTGGGTCACAAAATCCTAACTTAGTGAACCTAGCCCAAATCAAACTAGGGAACCAACAATCTCCCCCTATTTGGGTGAGGTCACTAATTACAGACTCAGACTAAACTGAAAATAAGCAAAGCAAGAAAGCATATATCTGGCAGAGAGAATTAACACATGCAGCAGATATATATATACATAAATTTTGTATCAAAAATAGAAATCAGTTATAAAACATTTCAGAAACTAAATAATTCAGAGATCATTTCTTCTGCTTCTTTTCCTTGGGCTTCTCCTCTTTACCTTTATCTCCAGGTTTGGTAAAAACAATTTCCCTGTTGGGATCAGCAGCTTGCACCTTAGTCATTGTCATATCAGCAGCCCTTATGATTTTCAAAGATGTGGCCCTGGGCACTACTGCTTCTGGGTGCAATTTCATGTAATCATCAACACTGAAAAATTTGTTAGCTTTTTCAAACCTTTTGAGCTCTTCCTTCCTGTATTTAGACATGATAGTATATTCTGAGGGATCCTTTCCTTTAGCTCTGGCTTTGTTTATCATAGAAAGGCCAACAAGTTCTTGAAACCTGACCATCCTAGCAGTTGTTGCTGCTTCTGGATCTTCAAAAGGTACAGGTGGAGAAGCAGGTATGTTAGAGCTTTCAGCTTGTTGATGTTCAGGAATTTTTTGTTGTTTTTGTTGTTGATGTTATTGATGTTATTGAGGTTGGTGCTGCTTGTCAGATGGATACTGTCTTTGTTGCCTGCTTCCTGAGGATGAGGACCTACCCTGATGTCTTTGATAAGTTTGAAATTGGGTAGTCCTTTGAGAAGTTGTGCCTGAAGCACCAGCAGTTGGAGGAGGAGGTGGAGGAGGGTCCTTTCTATATCTGTGAGTTGTTGGAGGGGAATATCTTCTGATTCTCTTTCTCTCTTTTTGTTCATTCTTGGATAGCCACATCCAAGCAGACATTCCCTTATAAGGAGTAATCTTCTGAAGAATGTAGTATGGAGTGTCATTTGCTGGATTTGGTTTAGGAGCAGGAGGAGGAGGTGCTTTCCTCTTCTTACATACTTTCTTCTTCTTTGGATCCTCATCAGAATCCTCATCTTCATCATCATCCTCATCTTCAGACTCTTGAGGATTATCATATAGATCATTCAAAGCTTTCAGGATCTCAGCAGAAATGATAGGCTTCTTAGTCTGAGATGGAGCTGGAGGAGAAACTGCAATTGGATCTGGAGCTGGAGAGCTGTCTATAACAGTGCTTTCAGCAACTGTCTTATTCTCTTCTTCAATATCAGCCAAGATCAAAGCATCAAGATCTGGCATAGGAGAGTCAACCATTACAAAGCTTGGTGCAGAAAAAGTTTCTGGAGGGGATGGAATGACTGTAAGCTCTGGAGCAGCAAAACTGTCTTTGAGTTGCTTGACAACTTTAGGACTTATTGGAGAAGAATAGGGAACAATAGCCAAAGATGGCTTAATATAGTCTGCTGGAAGAAAACTCAAATATGCAGTATCAAAAACTTTCAACAAATTTACTAAATCTACTGTGAGATTTATAATGAAATCACCAGCAGTATTTATTTCTTCTGTTACTGACTCATCTATGTTCATGTCAGTTTCAATAAAATGAATAAAATCAAGTAAATCTAACTCAGCATCTGCATCTGCTGGTACTTCTGCTGGAACTACTGCTGCTGCTACTGCTGTGTCTGCTGCTGCATCTGTTACTGGTTCTGTTGCAACATCTTCATCAAACATCTCCCCCTGCCTGGTTTCAGTGTGAACTGGAGCAAAACCCCTTATTGAAGATGGTGTAGCAGTATGGGTGCACATAAAGACCTCGGTCCCGGTCCGGGACCGGTCCTGGGCAGGACCGGTCTTTTGGGACACCGGTCCCGGACCGGTCCTGCCAAAACCGGGACCGGTTTTTCCTTTGAAAACCGGGACCGTCTGGGACCGGAAGGACCGGTCCTAACCGGTCCTAACCGGTCCCAGACCGGGACCGGTTATTTAAAATAATTATTTTAATTATTTTTTTATATTATTATATTTTAATTTTAATGATTTAATTAAATTAAATACTAACATGTAATAAAATTGAATTGCAAAGTAAATAAAATTTTTTATTAAATTTGAAATTAAACTACAAAATCAAAATACAAATTACAAATTATAATAAAAAATCAAAATACGAAGATTTTTATTAAATTTGAAATTATATTACAAAATACAAATTCAAAATTTTGAGTTGAGCACTTGAGCCTTGCACTCGTCTTCATTCTGCCGCGCTCCCCAGATTTAAGTTATTAAGCTCGTCTTCAACTTCAGACTCACTGTCTTCAATTGACGAGACGTGTTGTCTCCTCCTCAAAGCGTCCAAATGGTCCTTGTAGCAAATGCAAATCTCCAAAGATTCTTCGGTCAAACGGCTCCTTCGCTCGTTCAGAATCCTGTCACTCAAAGAAAATGCAGACTCCGAAGCTACCGTACTAGCTTGGATGATTAGTAAATCACGGGCCATTAAGGCCAAAATAGGATAATTATTACATTTAATTTTCCACCATTTTAAAATATCAAAATTTTCTATTTCGTACGCGGTCATAAAATTTTGAAACTGTGTTTTGCTATATAAACCTAATTCGTTTAAAGTACTTGAAGTTCGTTGTTTTTTCTTCGAAGCTAATTCTAAAAATCTATTTTTTAAAATATCTTTTGTTCGAGGGGCGGTGGATTCCTCGCGAGGTCGCAATCCATATAGTTGATCGTAATAATTATATAGGCGAGTAAAATCAGAATTAAATTTTGCAACGCTAACGTTGTGAAAATCACTAGAAGATTCGTTTAACTATAAATTTCGATTAATTTCCTCTATAAAATTTTCAACCCCGTCTACACCCATTAAAGGGTTTAAAGCCGCAGCACAAGAAAACATAGGTGGCATATGCGTATAATATTTTAAAATTTTTCCTCCATTACTAATATTAACGGACGCCACATTGGGTTAATTTTGTGAGTTTTAAACGTTTCAGTAATTAATAAAAAAATTTCAATAACAAGCGAGCTAGTAGGATAATAAACGCCAGATAAAATAGTTGTTGCCCGATAAAAACTTTCTAATAAATTTACGTAATCTTCGATTATAGCCCAATCTGACGCATCTAAATCATATGATTCTTCTACACTATTATAAAATTCTATCAATAACGATTTTTGTGACAAAGCTCGTTTTAACATTTTGTACGTGGAATTCCATCGTACCGGCATATCATAAGATGGACCCAAAAATTTTTTACCCTGTGCTATAACAAATTTTTTGAAATCTTGTTTTCGCCGTTTTGAACTATAAATAACTCGTAACATAGTACGTATTTTAATAACATAATTTTTCATAAAACTTAAACTATCTTGCACAATTAAATTAAGAACGTGACATACGCAACGTGTATGAAAAAAAATACTATCTAGCATAGGTTCCAAATCATTAATCAAATATTTAATAGCCATATTATTATTCGAGGCGTTATCAAACGAAATACTTAAAATTTTATCTTTTATTTTAAAATCTCTAATACACTTAATAATCACCTGATAAATAGCTTTACCGGTGTGCGGATATTTAAAACCTTCAAAACAAATTATACGTTTATTTAACTCCCAACTATCGGGATCGACCCAGTGACAAGTTATGCAAATGTACGAAAGACCGTCAACTAAACCGCTAGTCCAAACGTCGCTCGTTAAACTAACTCGACCGTCGAATGTTTCAAAAAAATTTTGTAAAAATAATTTTGATTGCAGGTAAACTTGTAAAGCATCACGTCGAGTTGTAGTACGACTTACCTGTTGATATTTTGGTTGAAGTGCTTCGTGTATGTAAGACGTCATTTCGTCCTTATCGTAGTGGTTGAACGGAAGTCCGCTTTTGATGACATTCTCCATTTGTCGCTCCCGTTGTCGAGCTTGGTCATACGTCCAAATGTGCCCGGTCGTCGAAATTTGAGCTTGGTTGGCCTCCGACGGGGCTTGTTTGGAAAGACACGATTTGTTGTGTCGGGCGAGCGTTGTGTTGCTACTATTAGCGGTCATAAGCTTCGCGCAAAGTTTGCACTTCGCCTTAATTTCGCCGCCGATCCGCACTTTGTCGAAGTTATCCCATACCGCCGCTTTATGCCGGTGCTCAACGATCTCATGATCGACGGACGCTGAGGAGGACGCCGGCATGGAGGAGGAGGAAGCCATTAAACACGAATATGAGTGAGAGAGAGTGAGAGAGATAGTGAGAGAGATAGTGAGAGAGAGAGAAAGAAATATGAGAGAGGGGGGTTTAAATAAAAAAAAATATTTTTTTTTAAACCAATAGAGCCAAACGGCTCTATATATGAGCCTGCCACGTGGCAGGCTCATATAAAGAGCCGTTCGGCTCTTTTAATGAGAGCCGAACGGCTCTCATTAAAAGAGCTTAACGGCTCTTTTAATAGAGCCGTTAAGGCTCTTTTAATAGAGCCGTTAAGGCTCTTTTAATAGAGTCGTTAACGGTTCTATTAAAAGAGCCTTAACGGCTCTTTTAGCCGGTCCCGACCGGTCCCGAAACCGGTCCCGGTCCGGGATCGGTTTTTACCCTTTTTAGAGGGACTGGCGGGGACCACAGGACCGGTCCGGGACCGGACCGGTCCTAACTGGGACCGGTCTCTGTCCGGTCCCAACCGGTCCGGTCCCAACCGGACCGGTTGGGACCGGTTTTTTTGTGCACACCTAGGTAGCAGTGAGGGCAGAAATCTGGGCAGAGAGGGAAGATATAGACGTAGCAAGAGGTGTAATGGCCTCTGCTATTATTGTTTTGAGGAGGGGTGTGATGAGGGCAATGACAGAAGAAATTATGAGGGGTCCAATGGTGGAGGTGCAGAAGGTGGTCCAGAAGGTGGATGAGTGGAGACAGATGGAGGGATGGTAGTAGTTGGTGGGGTTGGAGGAGGAGCATCTGGCATTTGGACATCCTGTGTGGATTGATTTGGAGGAGTAGTGGGAGGAGATGACAGTAGATTGAAAGATGGTATGGAGGACAAATGTGGTGGAAGAGGAGATGAAGGTGGTGTTGGAGAAGGGGAGGGTTGATGATATGCCTGAATAGGGGATGAGGGGATGTTAGTAAGATCTATGGGTAGAGAAGTGGCAGGTGATGTAGCTGGAGTAGTAACATGAACATATGGTTGTGGTTGTGGTTATTGTTGGGGTTGTGGAGTAGAGGATATGGTGGAGGAGGGTTGTTGTAGAATCTGATGTTAAGGAGGGAGGACTGTTGTGTGGGGTGTAGAGGGTAGTTGAGTTTGGAGTGCTGGAAGAGATGGGGATGAAAGAGTGATCTCTTCAGAAGGGTGGGGAGTGGCTTCTACAGCCCTTGTGCTCTCAGAAGCTTTGGTGGCAGAGGATGAGGCCTCAGAAGGCTTTGTTATTGTCCTCCCTCACCTGTCAAACAAGGCACAGGTAAGCCTTTTGCTAGCATTGATGAATATGGTCGGGGAGACCAGTGATCAGCAGCTTTTTCCTTCAAAAAGATCCTCAGGATCCTTCCAAAACACACTTCCTTTTTGTTGTTCTTTTTCTTGATCAGATCAAAGATGATCTGAGCTCAGTCCACTTGTTTCTTGTTGACTACTGCACACATAACCAGAAATTGATGTTTGGTTATATAATCGTGTGCAGTATGCTTGCCCAGCAAGACTTTTCCAACAATATCTGTAAGAAACTTAAATTCTGCAGGCGAATGTTTCTTCAGCAATTTATTGGAGTTTTGTCTAGAGTAACCCATCATGCTCAGCATCATGTCATATCCTTCATTGTCAATCTCTAATTTTTCTTCTCAATTATTCAATCCAAATATTTCAGTTAATACGGTGGGAGAGAGAGATAGCGTTACCCGCAATTGATCCAACCATTGTGTTCTCCTCTGTTGTTGAAGATGTATAAACTCATTCTCTGATCTCAGTTCCAGATAGCTTAATCGTTGTTGTCATCAGGTTCTTCAGTTGTTGTTCTTCCAAAAGTTGCAGAATATCCAGAAATATGGGGTCGGAATGCTGAAACGAATCAAAGTCGACATCGAAGCCGGTATCGAACTTCATCGCAGCAAGGGTTCCTGTTAGAATCGCCATTAGAGTACCTGCAAGAGGAAACGACGATCAAGTGCAGAGGAACAGAAAGCGTGGGACGGAGGTCAAAGAAAACCTAAATATAAGATTTTCCAGAATATGAATCGACAAACTCCGTTCCACAAAAATTAAAACATTCTTCGATCTGGGTTCGACGAAATAATTTAGAGTTAAACAATTCGTCGTGCTCAGTCTGAAGATTTGAAGACATTTCGTCAAGCTCCGTTCGACGAAAGTTTTCTGAAGTGCATTCGTCGATCTCCGTTCGACGAAAACAACTTCACTCACAGAGAGTTAGTCGACCTCCGTTCGACGAATATCTCTCGAACTGTCCCTAGTTCGTCGAGCTCCGTTCGACGAACTCTGGAAAATTCGTCAAGTGCAGACAGAAAATTCATTGATCATTCCAAGCTGATTTATAAAGAACAGATGGTTTCTTTCATCCAGAAGTTTGGTGAAAATGTCAGCTCTTTGTAAATCAGTGTAGATATAGACAAGTTTAATTTTGTTTTTGTCTACACACTCTCTTATGAAATGATATCTAATGTCTATATGTTTGGTTCTACTGTGATGAACTGAATTTTGTGCTATGGCTATAGCACTTGTGTTATCACATAGTAGAGTTGAATTATTTAAGTTGAGACCATAGTCTAGAAGTTGATTTTGAATCCACAGCATCTGGGACAACAGCTGACAGCTGCAATGTATTCTGCCTCAGCAGTTGAGGTAGAAGCAGATGACTGTTTCTTACAAAATCAGGACACTAATCTCATACCCAAGAACTGACAGGTTCCTGAAGTACTTTTCATGTCCACTCTGCATCCAGCAAAATCAGCATCTGAGTATCCAGTTAACTCAAATTCTGATTCAATCGGATATCATAGGCCTAGACTTGGACAACTCTTTATATATCTCAAAATTCTTTTTAAGAAAATTAGATGAGATTCTTTAGGGTTCACTTGGAACCTAGCACAAAGGCATGTGACAAACATGATATCAGGTCTGCTAGCTGTAAGATATAATAGGGACCCAACAATGCCCCTATATAATTTCTGGTCAACAGGTTTCCCATGTGGATCAGAGTATTACAACATTTGTAGTCATAGGTGTTTTCTTTGCTGAGACAGCAGTCATCCCAAACTTTTTGATAAGCACTTTTGCATATTTAGCTTGGGAGATGAAGATGTCATCAGGGAGTTGCTTCACTTGGAGATCAAGGAAGTAGGAGAGCTCACTCATGCTACTCATTTCAAATTTAGAATGCATGAGGTCAGAGAACCTCTTGCATAATTTGGAATCAGTAGACCCAAATATGATGACATCCACATATATTTGTACTAACAATGTTTGGTCCTTATGATGTCTAGTGAAAAGTGTATTATCTACTATGTCTCTAATGAACTTATGCTCTATCAAAAAGCTAGCTAAGATCTAATACCAAACTCTTGGAGCTTGCTTTAGACTATAGAGGGTTTTATGCAATTTAAAAATATGATAAGGGTGAGTTGGAGAAATAAAACCTGGAGGTTGTTCAACATAAAACTCTTCTTTTAGTACTAAATTCAGAAAAGCACTCTTCACATTCATCTGGTACACTTTGAATTTCTTGTAGGTAGCATAGGCCAAAAATATTCTGATGGTCTCTAACCTTGCAATTGGTGCAAAGGTTTGATCATAATATATGTCTTCTTCTTGCCTGTATCCTTGAGCAACAAGCTTAGCCTTGTTCCTCACTATTGTACCTTGGGCATCTAGTTTATTTCTGTATACTCATTTGGTTCCAATGACTGGGTAGTCTTGGGGTCTTGGAACCAAATCTCAAACTCTACATCTCTCAAACTGGTTGAGTTTCTCTTGCATTGCAATGATCCAATGGGGATCATGCTCAGCATCTTTTATGGATTGAGATTCAACCTGAGAGAGAAAACAGGCATGCATCAAATCTTGGTTGAGTTGATGTCTTGTCTGTACACCAACTGATATGTCTCCAATCACTTGAGATCTAGGGTGATCCCTTAGTGTGACAAGATCATTTGGTGGAGTTGGTTCAGCAACAGCATTTTGAATTAATTCCTCTTGTGAAATTGAGTTTGCTGTTGAGGGAAATTCAATTCCTTCAGTGCTTTCTTCTTCACTTTCTTCATTGACTTGTGGAGAAGGATGTGTTGGAACCTCTTGGGTGAGGTTAAGTCCATCCAAACTCTCACACAAGTGATATACCTGCAAAGTGTTATTGGTAGAAATCTCTTTCTCCTTGCAAGAAATGTTAGTTTCATCAAATGTAACATGAATGGATTCCTCGATTTTTAAGTATGATTTATTAAAGATCCTATAAGCTTTGCTTACTTTGGAATATCTTAGAAAAATTCCCTCTTCATTCTTAGCTTCAAACTTTCTAATGTATTTCTTGTTGTTGTTATGTATATAACACACACATCCAAATACTTTAAAGTAGTTGATCTTAGGTTTCTTCCCTTTAAGTAATTCATAGGGAGTCTTATTCTTCAGTTTATGTATTAGGCTTCTGTTCAGGACATAATTTGCAGTGTTTACAGTCTCTGCCCAAAAGGTTAGTGGCAAGTAAGCATCTGCAAATAATGTACCTGTAGCTTCAATTACGGTCCTATTTTTCCTTTCAGCTACCTCATTTTATTAGGGAGTTCAAGAAGCTGAGAAGTAGTGTCTAATACCTTGCTTCTTACAGAACTCATGCATAAGAAGAGTATCAAATTTTTTACTATGATCACTTCTGATCAATGCAACATGAGTACAGTATTCAATCTGTATGGTCCTGAAAAAATCTGTAAGAACCTTAAAGGTATCTGACTTAGATCTCCGAAAAGACACCCAAGTGAACCTTGAGAAGTCATCTACAATAACTAAGGTGTAGGATTTCCCTCCTAGGCTTTGTACAGCAATGGGTCCAAAGAGATCAATGTGTAGCAAATACAAAATCATAGGTGAATCACTTTTATTTACTGATTTAAACCTAGATTTAGTTTGTTTGCCTAGTTGACAAGCCCTGCAAAGTCCTTCTTTCTTGTAGGGACCAGAAGGTAAGTCTCTTACAAGACTGTCTTTTGATAGCTTAGTAATGCTTTTCATGTTAACATATCCTATCCTTTTATGTCACAACTCATTTTGATTGCAAACAATATTAAGCAAACAAATGTCTGATTTGCCAAAAAGAAAATCAACTAATTATATGTTTCCTTGTCTATTTTCATTTAAAACTTTTTGGTTTCTTTATTAGAAATAATGCAAGAAGTTGAGTTGAAATGTACCTGATAACCTTCATCACATAATTGGCTTATTGAGATGAGGTTATGTTTGAGTCCACTTACATAGGTCACTTTCTTGAAGGTGACTGCTCCAATCTTCACTTCTCCATAACCTTCAGACTTGCCACTTGGAATCACCAAAGATTACCTTTGGCCCCAGCTTGGACTTGTAGTTGATTAGGTTGTCCTTGCCGCCAGTCATACGTTTGGAGCAACCACTGTTCAGGTACCAAGGCTAATTCTCACCTGGACAGTCCTTTACCTGCAGAGAAAATAATTAATTGTTCTTGACCCAGGTTATCTTTGGTCCCTTATTTTGCTGATAAGAAAAACTAGATATTACAGAAAACTCTGGTTGAGATTTGTATCATAGTGGATGATATCTTCTAGTTGGTATGATCCAATCAGCTAATGGATTAAATGGTTTCCTAGATTTATTGAGGTTGTTGTTATAGTTATAATTTCTATTAAATCTTTCTGGGTTCGACGAATTATTGGGAGTTCGTCGACCAGAGTTCGACGAATTGGGATGAGATCGTCGATCTCTGCCCAGAGAATGAACATAGTCATTTTCTGTGCCCCAAGTTCGTCGATCTCTGCTCGACGAACCATACAGAGTTCGTCGATCGCAGTTAGACGAATGATTATGGCTAAGAATTGCGTTCAGAGTTCGTTGAGTTGAGTTCGACGAACTGGCCACATTTCGTCGATCTGAGTTCGACGAAATCTGCTGAACTTTGTTTTTACTTGTTTTCTGGTTTCTGTTATTTTGACCTATTGATTTTGGAACAACTTCTAAGGTTTGTTTATTGTTCATTATTTCTTTCCCCTTAGCGGAAACAAATTTAATGGGGGTTGACAAAATATTTTTCTTGAGAATGGGGGGCAAACCTGATGATGCACCCAAACCCAACTTGTCATTCAATCTGGCTTTAACAGTGCTTGTAATGTCCATCAGCTTGAGGCTTCTTCCATTGAGAGTATCCTCAAGTTGTTTAGCCTCGCATAACTCAGCATTTAACACTATAATTTGTTCATTTGGTAAGATTAATTCATTCTTTAACCTATTGTTTTCAGAGTTAACAGTCTCTAGGTTTCCTAGTTTTTCCCTAAGAGTCTTAATTTCCTTTTCTGAGTTAATTAGATCTATGCACATGGTTTTGAATTCAGATTTAAATGATTCAGAATTATAATCAAAAGAAGATAATACTTTGTCAGCTTCAGAATCTGAAACTGCTTCATTGTCTGAATCTTCTTCCTCTAGATGACCCCTGGAGGCATTAATGGTCATTAGGCAGACTTCTTTGGCCCTTACCTCTTCTTCATCTTCACTGGAGCTGGAAGATGTTGATTCATCCTCAGTTTCACTCCAGGATTCAGCCACAAAACATTTCTCCTTCTTCTTGTATTTGCTGGAGGAAGGCTTGTTGTTGTGCTGTCTTTTTGTGTCCTCTTTTCTCTTCTCCTTCATCTGATTCTATGGACACTTAGAGATGAAGTGTCCAGGTTTCATGTAACCAAAACACACCACTTCTTTAGTTGGTGTTTTGTCATACCTTGGTTTGTCATCCTGCATGGATGACTTTCTCCTGAAGTCTTTCCTTGTCATCTTATAAAATTTCTTGCCAAATAGAGACATCAGTTCTTCATTCATGGTTGGAGTCTCTGTCTCCTCAGCAGCCTTAAAATCAATGTTGTGCTCTTTTCTTGCTGGAGGAGGTGTTCTCTGCTCAGCTGCCTCTCTGAATTTGAGCAGCTGTTCATAGGACTTAAGCTTTCCTAAAAGAGATTCAGTGGAAATCTCATTTAGGCTTCTGGCCTCCTTGATGGGTCAGATCCTTGAATCTCATGAGCTTAGGAAGCACATAAGAATCTTATCATTCACCTCTGTGAGGGTGATGTCTTTGTCCAAGGTTTTTAGCTCACTGATGATTGAGCTTAACCTGTTGTACATATCAGCTACTATCTCAGCTTCCTCCTTCTTGAAATTCTCATATAGGGATATGAGATTGGATCTCCTGTCCTTCCTTTCATCTGCAGATCCAGCCACCATTTGATTTAGAGAGTCTCAGATGGCATTGGCTGATGTGCATTCAGCCACCTTTTGAAAAATATTATCAGACATTGTTTGGGCCAGAATATTCATGGTATTGGCATCAACAATTTTAGCCTTCTTCTGGGCTTCAGTCCACTCAGGTGATGGAACTGCATTTGTGTTTGAAGCTGCTGTAGAGGTAGAGGCAGTGGCTTGAGGAGGACCTGTCATAATAGAATTAAAGATATCCTCATCAATATAGTTCATGTACAATTTGATTCTTGGCTTCCAGATGGCAAACTTATTCAGATTGCATACTGTAGGTCTGGTGCTTGCATAATCTTTGTTTTGTGTCATGCTGTGTGAGAATAAATCTAATAAGAATGTAAAGACAGATCTAACTCAGGATCTTTGGTTCAAGTTAGCTTGTACAACCAAAGAAATCCTGCTCTGATACCAATTGAAAGTGAGGTGTTAGATCTGAAATACTCCAGATGAGGGGTGAATAGAGTATTCTTAAATTCTTTACAGTTTTTGCTGTAAATAAAAACTGCAAAATAAATTTAATAAAGCATAAACACAGAAAGAACAAAAAGAAAGGGCAGCCAGACAACACAAGAAATTATGGTGGTTCCCCAACCTGGGTACATCCACTCTTCTACCACTCTGGTAGGAATCCACTCAAATTTTTGATAAGGTGTCTGACACCAATGAGCTTTTGATCAGACGCTCAAAAACCAAACCTCAAGTCTTTTGGTCAGGTGACTTGCAACCTGGAATAACTTTTGAAGGGAGTTATAACCCTTTATACAGTGGGGGTGGAGAGATGATATTGTCTTCTCTTTCTCAATATACAACTGAGAACACTTAAGTGGAAATGATATTAGCAAAGAGCTCCCCCCGAGATGTAGAATGGTTCAGGAAAAAAACTGGAGTTTTGCTTCAGGGTGATAGGCCTTCAGTCTTTATCAGCCTTGACCAGAAAGTATTCAGGAACTTCTTGACAGATGGATTTGTTGTTGTCCTTTGAAGTGTCCTGGAGTGTTGAAGAAGGAAGACACTTGATCTTGATTTTGTGTTCTTCTTCTTCAGATAGCTGATGTTCTTCTTTTCAAGAGCTACTTTTCTATATCAGAGTTCTCTATCTTTTTATCAGAGTTTTGTCAAAAGAGAACAACAGAGACTTTTTTGTTGCAGACTGACTAACTGTGTATCTATGTTATCTGTGTATCTTTGTATGTCTGTGTGTATATTGTCTTCTGTCCAAGAAAGAAGAGGAAACTTCTTTTATATTTCCTGTCAAGAAATTCTCTTTCGAAATTTGAAATCCTCTGCATTAATTGCTGACGGCCTTGAGAATAAACTGCATTGATTTATTTCTCCAACTGTCCCATGGAAAAACGGCAAGCAATAATCCTGGAGAAGACCATAATCAATGCTCTGTCTAACGGTTATTTTTAGCATTGATTACTCGGGAATTATTGCAATAAAAAGGGGGCAGAATGAAGGAAATAACTAAGTCTGGATTCGTCGAACAGAGAACAAAGATCGTCGAGCTGAGTCCACAGTTCGTCGAGCTGAGAAGTTATGTTCGTCGACCAGATGGCTTCTGTTCGTCGAGCTGAGTTCCAAGATCGTCGAGCAGAGAGTAGAGCTGCATTGATTAGAAACTTTGACAATTCTGTGTATGGAGTTCGTCGAGCTGATAACTGGTTTCGTCGACTGAAGTTTAGCAAAGTATTTCTGGACTTAGAATATTTTAGATGCTTCTGGAATGAAGTGTTGAAGTGAAGTATCCAGAAATCGTCGACCTGAGAATTTGTTTCGTCGAGCTGAGGACCGCTAACTGCTGCTTCATAACTCTTGTCAAAGTGATCAAAGTTCGTCGAGCTGAGAATCTTGAATTCATCGATTGGAGATGATTTTGGACTTAGGAAACTGAGAGGCTTCTGGATTAATAAGTTGAAGTAGAGAATCCAGAAATTGTCGACCAGATAACTAAGTTCGTCGACTGGAGTCTAGAGAATAAAGTCTGGACTTGAAATGCTGAAGGTAGAGTCCAAAGATCGTCGACCAGAGAATCAAGTTCGTCGAGCTCAGCTCAGAGAATTTTCTCTGAGATCGTCGAGCTGAGCACGACAATCGTCGACCTGAGTTCGACGAACGTCGAACTCATTTTACTGAATCTTTGGAAATTTTCTAAGTCTTGAGTCTCTGGCAGTCTGATGATGGTTGGTCCACGAGATGTTGAAACTAAGGACTTGGCCTACACTCTAGGACACAACTATGACCTTGGTTATACAAGGTGGGTCACAAGATCCTAACTTAGTGAATCTAGCATAAATCAAACTAGGGATCCAACAATGGAGAACAGTTGCAGGCGAGAACACGCCCCAAGATATAGCGAGCATAGCACGGGCACAAGTCAACGGCGAGCAGAAAGCTCAAGCAGCTGCAAGTAGAGTGCTCAAGCAGCTCAAGCAGAGTGCTCGAGCAGCGGCGAGAAGAAGAGAGAGCCCGCCACGAAAAGAAGCATCGTCCACGAGAGCAGCAGTGAGAATGACCATCATTGAGAGCAGCAGCACGGGAACGGGGATTGTAAGCTCGATTGGATTGAGGGAGAGGAACAGGCGTAGCAACCGCTCTCTGTGGAAACGGGATCGAGGGAGGAGAAGGTCGGTCCCTCCGTCGATGAGAACGAGAGCAGAAGTCACTCCCCCTGGTGACGGGATCGAAGGAGGAGAAGAACGCATTCCTCCGTCGACAGGAACAGGGACCGGTAGCACAACTGCAGACGAGAGAAGGATCCATCAATAGTAATGAGCACGCCGAGCAGCATCAAGCAATGGCGACGGGAGTACGTAGAAAAAATTACATGGGATTGCGGGCGAAACGGATCGCATGTGCTCTGATACAATGTTGAATAAGTAAAAAGAAAACGACGAGTGCAATTTTATTCATTCACATAGGGAATATTAATAGCATTACAATATACACAATTTCAGACTCACGATGTGGGACTAAATTCACCCACATAATAATACACTTAAATAATAATAACATATTAATATCTTTGACACGTATGATGAATCAAGTTCTCCGCCTTCTCATTGGAAAATTTGTGATTGTATATTTTGATGGCATCTTGATCTACAGCACTAGTCCTAACTCTCACATATCGTATTTAAAACACGTACTACAGACCCTAAGGGTCCGTTCGGCGGACAGGTATTGGCTTTCTGGAATTGGCTTTGCCTTCCATAAAGCTAATTCTCCTGTTCGACGTGCCAGAATTAGATAGGAATTGGTTTTCACTTGAAAACCATGGGTTTTCCCATATACCTAAAAATCCAGTCCCCCAAAACTTACCTCCCGCTGCAGATTTTCCAGATTTTCACCGCTACTGTACCCCGACCCCGTGCCCCGACCCCGACCCTGATCCGGCTCATGTGCCCCGACCCCAGCGCTCTGACGCCGACTGCGAGACCCTGATGCCCCGACGTCGTTACTTCAACGTCGACTCCTCTGACATCGTTGGAATATATGTATGCTCCAACGCCGACTTCTCCGTGCCCTAAATAAGATATTTCCTCCTCTGACGCTTCGACGCCAACTCCATCCGAATTTTTGCTTCTATGTATCATATTCCTTCCCCAATTCTTCTTCCTATTTATCTTTTTCCTCTTCCTCTTGAGACTTTTTTTTGCATTGTGGCGGTCATACAGATCTTCTTCTTCCTCTTCCTCTTGAGATTGTGGCGGTCATACAGATCTAAATTGGATAGTGATGTGTGTTCAGCGTGTGTACTTGTCAGTTGATTTCTCCTAATCCTTCTATCTCGTGTGTTGTTGTCATCAAAAATAACTTATAAATTGAGAGTTTTATCCAAATGTTATATTTGTGTTCAAATTGTTCAATTTTAAAATTATTATAATTTCAGAAAACCAATTCAATTGCACAGCCGAACAGCATTGATGTATCAATGTCAATTCTATTCACTGAATTTCATCCTGCAGCCGAACAACAGAATTGATTTTCAGCAAAAAACTAATTCCTGCAGATATTGATTTTCTGACAAAAACCAATTCCAGAAAGTCAAAACATGTGCGCCGAACAGACCCTAAGAGATCACCACTTACACATCAAACTTAAGAAATGCTCATTCATGACCAACAACTTGATACCCCTTGGTTATATTGTATCGGCTGAAGAGATTGGGGCTGATCTAATAGAAGTGGAAGTCATCAAAAGTTGGTCTACCCCTAGGACTATAACCAAGACGAGAGTTTCATGGGTTATCATTATTTTACTATAGATTCATCCGGAACTTTAGCACCATGATTGCATCCATCAATTTTTATCTTAAGAAGAGTATATTTAAGTGGACACCAGAAATCTCCATGACTTATTCCAGCATATCACTGAAGCTTTCTCATCAGGGGACAAAATTCTCCCACCTACGGGGAATTGATGCAAACATGTTATGGCAGAGCCAAAGTTTACTTTAACCATGCATTTCATTTTTTTATGTTGCGCATTTGTTTCGTGTTTTTATTTTGCTGTAATTTTTATGTATTAGAGAAGTTCTAGTGGTGTTGTCCCCGATGATGCGATTAACTAGGTCGTTTGTTTTGTTACTCTAGGTTAGTCGGAGACATGATCCTTTAATTTGGTTAGGTCAAACTTTGATTCCTCTCCTACTCTCATATTGAGCCTTAATATTAATTTTGAGCATACCTCTATTTTATTCTCATTATAAGTTTTTTTTTTTGGTTAAAACAAGTTCAAAAAGAAGTTTCTGTTAAAAAAATTTAAAAGAAGCTGAAATCTATTTAGAGAAAATAAGAGAAGTGGGCTATTTAAAAAAAGAAACAGAATTGGAACAAATTTATATAAGGCAAAGCGGGTGTCTGTTTCTCCTGTGCTCCAAGTCTCACGTGAAGCAAGGTGCTAATGTTGTATCTACCGTAGGTTATACACTCATGGGCAATGGATTAAACGAAAATAAGGAAAACGAAAACCCAATCCGGTAACATCCGAAATTCTAAGTACTTGCATAAAATTTAATTTTGGGGTTCCATCACGATTGATTAAAGCTGCTTCATCGCCAATCGAGGTATCTAAGCTAGCTAATGTTATATTTTATGCGTTAATAAAATAACTAACTGTAGAAAAGAGGATCAAACCTTGTATATACTTCTTGAATATCAAAAAACAAGTATGAGTACAAATATATAGGAGAGAGGAGAGTAAAATCTAGCTATGCAAATAATGTGGGACTAAACATTAAATCCTACATGGGTCAAGTTAATGGGTCAATACATCATTTTTCCTATTATTCTCTAACACTCCCCCGCAAGCTGGAGCGTACAAGTCGCAGGCACCAAGCTTGGACAAGAATTGATAGTAGAGACGTCGTGGTAAGGCCTTGGTGAGGATGTCGACAACTTGTTGAGCAGCAGGAACATGTGTTAACTCTATCCTCTTCAACCGAACCTTATCCCGAATGAAATGACAGTCAACTTCAATATGTTTTGTCCGTTCATGGAAAATCGGATTCTTGACAATGTGTATAGCAGTTTGGCTGTCGCAAAATAAAGTGGTCAGGTGAGGATAGCTTGACTGCTAGATCATCAAGGAGACCCTCAAGCCATGTGAGCTTAGACACAACTGTTGTCATTGATCGATACTAGGCCTCAGCAGATGAGCGAGCAACCACGGACTGCCGACCGCTGAGCCAGAAGATCATACCGGAATGAAACGCTTCGCGCCTTTCAAGAAAGAAGGGCAAGGGCTTCTTGTTGCGTCATGTAATAAGATGTCCTTCAAAGTAAGTGCAGTATCCACTTGTGCAACGATGGTAATCCAAAGAGCCAGCATAATCAGCATCAGAGTATGCAATCAGAGATAAGCGAGACGAAGAGGGCTTGTATACAAGTTTTTGTCAAGAAGCAGTGTTCAAGTATCGAAGAATACATTCGACTGACTGAAGATGAGAGATACGTGGCTCATGCATGAATCGACAGACAACTCCAACAACAAATGATATATCAGGTCTAGTAACAGTGAGATATATCAGTTTTCTCACAAGACAATAATACTTCGGATTCGGAAGGAGCAAATCAGAGTCCGAGTCATAAGCACAACGCTTGTGATTGATATCCATGCGAGTATCAGCAGGCTTGCATCCAGAATAGCTCGCATCATGAAGTAAGTCAAAACAATACTTTCTCTGAGATAACACAAGCTCATCAGGTCTCTGAGCCACTTCGAGACCAAGAAAATATCGAAGGCTTCCCAGGTCCTTTGTTTGAAACACAGTCGTCAGATGTTGTTTGATCATCTGTATTCCTGGAAGATCGTCTCCTGTAATCAAAATATCATTCACATATACCAAAAGAATCATTATGCATGTTGGACGATGACGAGTGAACAGAGAAAAATCGGCTGAACTCTGAGTGAACCCAACGGCACTAACGGTCTTACTAAATTTATCAAACCATGCCCGAGGAGACTGTTTGAAATCATAAATAGACTTATTCAGACAAGAGACAACAAACAAACCCGTGGTCTCAAACCCGGGAGGTTGCTGCATATAAACGGTCTCCTGTAAATCGCTATTAAGAAAAGCATTTTTGACATCCAGTTGGTGCAATGGCCAGTGGCGGTGAACAGCGAGGGAGATCAACACACAAAAGTATTGAGTTTAGCGAATGGAGAAAAAGTCTCATCATAGTCCAGATCTTGTTGCAGAGTGAAACCGCGAGCTACTAAACGAGCTTTCAAATGGTGAATCGTCCTATCCGGACCCTGTTTAATGGCAAAAACCCACTTACATCTCACACAAGATTATCCAGGAGGAAGCGGGACCAGATCCCAAGTGTGGTTCGCCCAAAGTGCAGACATTTCCTCGTCCAAAGCCACCCGCCACGGCACCACCCGGGATGTTGGAGAGCCTCCTACACAGAATTAGGGGTGGGAATCAAGGATAAAGAAAGGGCACTTTGTCGGAGTTCCGGAGAGAGGCGGTGAAAAGATACATAGTTTGCCATCGGGTGGGAAGTGGAACATGTTGTCGGATCTGCAGGCTGCAATACATCATTAGAGGAGGGCATCTCTCGTAGGGTAGTAGACGAAGAAGGACGTCGAGTGTACACACGGATGATAGGTGGTTTAGGTGGGATTGGTGTGGGAAGGAGAGGTGGAAGGTTTGAATGAATAGGGATAGCATGTCGCGGAAAAGGTGGCGGAAGTGGAGAATCAGCTAGTTGAGAGTAATATGGCTGATCTTCGAGGAAGGTGACATTAGCAGAAGTAACAGCCTTGCGATCGTTGGGATAAAAGCAAATGTAGCCCCTTCTGAGTCCAAGAGTAACCCACAAACATATATTTAGTGCCGCGTGGAGCAAGTTTGTCAATGGACGGGCCAAGATGATGAACAAAGCACACGCAGCCAAACACGTGAGGAGTGATGGAGAAAGGAGGTTTGGAGGGAAAAAGAAGATTGAAAGGAACCGCAAAATTGAGAATATAGGAAGGCATGCGGTTAATAAGAGTGCAGGCAGTAGAAACCGCAAAATTTCAATATTGTTTAGGAAAATTCATTTGAATCATAAGAGAGCGGGTGACCTCAAACAGGTGACGATTTCTGAGTTCAGCAATGAGATTTTGTTGGGGGATATAGGCACACGAGGTTTGATGGATGATCCCAAACTCAGCACATAGGTGTGCAAAGGCATTACTAGTGTATTCACGGGCATTATCAGTGCGAAGAGTTTTAATTGTAGTGGAAAACAGGTTGAGAGTTTCAATGAAAAAAGTACGGAATACACAAGGCAATTCAGAGCTGTCACGAAGGAGATACAGTCAGGTCACCCGAGAGTAGTCATCTACAAATATGACAAAGTAACGATATCAAAAAAACTAGCAATTTTGTAGGGTTCCCAAATATCTGAGTGTACTAGATCAAAGGGAGCAAGACTCCGCGTAGTATGTGATGAGAACGTAGACCGATGATGTTTCTCATAGATGCAAGACTCACACGTGAACTCTTAGAGGGAAACTTCGAGGAGAGATTTTCTGAGTATGTTCAGAGGAGGGTGACCAAGACGCTGATGTCAATCAACAGAGCTAATAAAGGACAACACCGTTGGAGGAGAGGAGTCAAGGATATAGATATCATTCGACAGATGTCATTTTACGATGATAGACTGTGTCTTGCGATCCTACACAACACACAAGTTTGAAGAAAAAAATTACATCACAATCAAAATCAGTAGTAAGACGACCAATAGAGAGAAGGTTGAAAGGAGAGCCCGGAACATGAAGGGCAGAGCGAAAAGTGATGGAGGGAGTAAGGTGAATATCTGTCGCGCCAGAAACGGGAACGGTATCCCCAATAGCAACAGTGATGAACTTGTAATTCAAATATTGTGGTGGTTTCCATGAGGTAATGTGGTGAAAGGCCCCGGAATCCAAAATCCAGGATAAGTTGTGAGTAAGGAAGGCGGTACCACCATCGGAAATAGACACTACAGAGCCCGGAGGCCAGTTGATCATCTTACAAGGAACAGTCCGCAGCGGGCACAAGCAGCGACTGAGACAGTCTGCAGCGGTCACGGTGACAATGCACCGGCGGCAAGAGAGGTCACGACCAGCGCGGTAAGAAACAGTCTTCAACGGCCACGGTGACAACACACCAGCGGCAAGAAAGGCCACGACCAGCAGATAGAAGAAAGCTCGCAGAGGATAGAAACAAGCTGCGGCGGTAAGGAGGCACCCCTCAGCGGCCAAGTAAAGCAGACAACAGCCAAGCAGAGTCGCTAGTTGAGCACAAGCCCGAGACGCAGCGGGAAGATGGAGAGACCGTAGCGGGAAGAAGAGGCCTGCAGCGGTTAGAGGCACGGTGACTAGAATCCTGAGCTGGCAGCGACCAAAAGAAGAAGACCGCAACCAGGTCACTTAGACCGCGCGGTTAGGAGCAGACCGCAACGGGAAAAAGAGGCCAGCACACAGGCATTTAGACTGTGCGGTTAGGAGCAGACCGCAACAAGAATAGCAGAGTAAACGAGAAGTCGCAAGCAGTCCGCGCGAACAGCCAAGTCGAGCAGAGAGGTACGTAGCAGCGAACAGACGGTAAGGAAAGAGCGGTAAGGCAGTCCAGCGACAAGAAGACCCCGCACAAGAAGCCTGTGCGACAGCGACAAGAGCGGTGCGACAAGGAGACCGCGCGGTAAAAAGCAAGGTTGCAGCGTGAAAGAGGTCGGCATGACAAGAAGAGAGAGAAGACCGAGAAGTTATCGTGCGATAAGAAGTCAGCACGACAAGAATGGAAAGAAGGAGGCAGCGGACAGACACAGGTCGTCGCGGGTAGGAGTAGGCCGCCGTGAATAGAACAAGAGTCCAGACGGTTAGAATTTAACAGCAGGAAAGGAAGCAATTCGCGACAAGCAAAGACCAACTACCGGGAAGAATGGAAGCCGCAGAGCGGAGAAAAAAGGTCCGTAGCGGGTAAAAAACTAACCGCACGAAAAAGGGCTCCACTTGTGAGAGAGAAGACTATAAAAGGGGTGTAGAGGGGAAAGGGGAGGTGGAGCCACGGGAGAGAAGAAAGAGGCGGTCAGCAAGGAAGAAACCGCAGAGCAATGTGGTGAAGCAGAAGCACAAGTCGAGCGGTTAGAAAACGGAGAAGATGCACGAGGCGGTCAGGCCGACACAAGCCGCCCGGGTAACCAGAAGATTGGGCGGTTAGAAAAAAACAGGTCGGACTGTTCCCTCTGATACCATGCAGAAAAGAGGATCAAACCATGTATATACTTCTTGAATACCAAAAAACAAGTATGAGTACAAATATATAGGAGAGAGGAGAGTAAGATCTAGCTATACAAATAAAGTGGGACTAAACACTAAATCCTACATGCACCAAGTTAATGGGTCAATACATCATTTTTCCTAATATTCTCTAACACTAACTAATTCCTTGTAGTAAAAAATTTTACGAGAATTACTTCGGCACAATTCAGGGGTTTGAGAGAACATTTCCGCACCTAACTAGTATGGGGCATGGGCGTAATGGCAATTTTGTAAATAGAGCTTTTGTAACTATGACCCTTACTAGAAATCCAGCGCCTTTCGGTTCCTGCATTCCTATACGTAAACCATAGTTTCTGTCGCAATCGACGCTCTTATATTCCACACATTCTCCCTCTAGGTTAAACGAAGATGTATATTACAATTGAATGTATTTATTTTATAAATGATTATAAAAATATAATAATACTAAAATATGTTTTATATTATTAGGTTATTACGGTTCAACTCCGATCAGACCAGTTCGACCTTGATTCCTTCATGCCAGGGCGGTCGACCATGGAAGCAATACATCTCTTTAGGAGACTCATTGACAACTACCGAGAAAGAAAACAAAATTTGCATATTGTTGGAAAAGCCCATTTAAACTAGGCCCATTTGTATAGCATTTATTGTTTTTCTCTCCTCTCTTTAGTCCCACATTGTGTATAGGACTTTTCTCCCTCTTTCTCTCATCTATATATATGTACTCATTCTTTGTATTTGTACCAAGTGGACATATATACAAGGTTGGCTTTCTCCATTTCTACATGGTATCAGAGCCAGGTTACGGACTCCTGCGGACTCCCTTTTCTGTCCGCCCTGCGTCCTGCGATCTCTGCGGCCTGCGTGTGTGTGTCCGCACCTTCTAGTCGCTTCTCTCCTGCGGCCTCCCTTGTCCAGTCCGCTTCCTCTCCTCCCGTGGATCCACTTCTCTTCCTCCTCTGCCCCCCCCCCCCTTTATAGCCATCATGTGGGGTCCACTGCTTCCCCTTGTCCGTTGCGGCCTCTTCTTGTCCGGCGCGACCTCGGCGACCTCAATCCATCGGTCTTCTTCTGTCCGCTGCGACCTCAGTATTCGCCTCCTCCTTTTGGTCTCCTTCGTCCGTCGTAAGCGCAGCGTCCTCCTCCTGTCCGCACTTCTCCCCTGATTGCGGCTGCTCTCCTTCCTCTTCAGGCAGCCAAGTTCTGTTCCCTGTCCGCCGCGGGCTCCCCTCTCTGCGTTCTTTCAGCCTTGCGGACTGGTCCAGCCCGCTGCGGTTGCTCTCTCGTTTCACCGGCTTGTCCTCTCTTCTCAGCTCGCTACAGTCAGCCGCGGTCTGATCCAGCCCGCCGCGAACTGATCCAGCCCGCCGCGATCTGATCCAGTCCGCCTCGGCCTCTTCCGTCCGCTGCGGCCTCTCTTGGCCCGCTCCTTGTCGAGCGTCTGTGCACAACGCGGCTTCCTCCAGTCCGCCGCTGCCTCCTCCAGTCCGCCGCGGTCTCCTCCAGCTCGCCGCGACCTTCTCCAGCTTGCCGCGACCTTATCCAGTCCGCAGTCTTCCGCTTCCTCTAGCTGCCGCCTCCAGTCCGCCGCGACCTCCTCCAGCCCGCCGCGACCTCATCCAGGTCGCCCCCATGTCTACTTCTGCAGACTCAGTCGGGACGGCTGTTCCTCCTCCTGAACGCCCGGCCTCTATCCAGGAAGTCCGCGACGAGCTTCGGATCACTACAATTTCGCTCACCGGCAAGAAGAACTTTGTGGAATGGGCACACTCGGTTCGCCGTGTCCTTCAGTCAAAGGGCTTTCTTCATCACCTGACTCAGACCGTTATTGGTGTCCCTACTGAGGAATGGTTACGCAATGATGGGCGTGTGCAGACTTGGCTTCTCAACTCTCTTGATGGCGAATCTTATCGTCTGGCCATGTATCATGAGACGGCCAAAGGCATGTGAGACGAGCTCCACACCCTCTACTCTGGCAAGGATAGTCTCCACCATCTATATGATATCATCACTGCTCTCCAGGCCCTTGATAGCAGTGGCGCCACCGACCTGACGTCCTTTGTTGCTCAGGCCCGGTCTCTGGTTGAGGCTTGGATCCACCATCAGCCTCCCACTTTGGATCTCGCTGCTCAACGTACCCAAAGGAAGCTGTGGGTATCGCCATGATGATGGCCCGGGTACCACCTCATCTTCACAGTGTCCGGGCTCACATCCTCTCTTCTACCGTTACACCATCTTTTTCCGATGTGTGCTCAATGCTTCTCAAAGTCTCCCCGCCTCCGGATGTTCCCGGTCTTCCTTCTCCGGCCCTTGTTCAACAGGCACCAGCTCCCTTATTGCCTCTTCCCCCTTCTGCCCGTGGTGGCCGCTCTGACTCTCGCGGCCGGGGTCGCGGTGGCCGGTCTAGGCTTAAATGCTCGTTCTGCGGTAAAGATGGTCATCTTGAGGCCACCTGCTATCGCAAACATGGCCGACCTCCTCGTCTGCATGTCTCTGCTGCTACTACCGACTCTGCCTCCTCTCGTACTGATCTCGACGAGGTTCGTCTTCAGCTCCAGCATCTTCATGGCTTGCTCAGCCGTCCGCCTGCCTCGGTTGCCTCTGCTGCCTCTATCTCCAATGAAGGTATCGCCTGCCTTTCCTCTGGCACGCGCTGGATCCTTGATTCTGGTGCCACTCATCATATCACCTCTGTTAGGTCACCTCAGTACTTGTCTTCACCTCACCCGAAGTACATTACTGTCGCTAATGGGGCATCGGTTCCAGTCTCTGGATGTGCTGATATTTCTCTCACCTCTTCTCTCCTCCTGCGCTCGGCTCTACATGTTCCGGGCTCTCCTTTCAATTTACTCTCTGTTGGTCGCCTTACTACTGATTCTAATTATTCCGTGACATTTACTTCTTCTTCTTTTCTCATACAGGATCAACAGACGCGGACTATCATTGGTAGAGGACGACTGCAGAATGGGCTCTATCTTCTTGACGACTCTCCCACTGTCCTCGCCTCTATCTCCTCTTCGGATTGGCATCGCCGTCTGGGACATGCTCCTCTTCCAGTCCTCCGGAAGGCTCTTCCTGATGTTACTCTCCCTGCTTTTCGCTGCGACACCTGTATTTTGGGCAAACAGCCCCGTTCATCATTTCATCCTCATTGTACTCGGAGCTCCGCTCCTTTTATTTTAGTTCACTCCGATATATGGGGTCCGTATAAATTTACTAGTATTTCTGGCTATCGGTATTTTGTTACTTTTATTGATGATTACTCTCGCATGACGTGGTTATATCTCCTTCGGGATCGCTCTGAACTTCCCCGCGTATTCCGGGCCTTCATACTTGAGACTCGCACTCAGTTCTCTGCGCCTATTCGCACTCTTCGTACTGACAATGCTCGGGAGTACACCAGCCATACCTTTGCCACTCTCTGCTCTGAGTTCGGCATTCTTCACCAAACCTCGTGTCCATACACTCCACAACAGAATGGTGTCGCCGAGCGCAAGAATCGTCACCTTCTTGATGTCGCTCGCTCCCTTATGCTTCAAATGCAGGTTCCCAAACCATACTGGAACTACGCGCTCTCCACGGCTTGCTTCCTCATCAACCGTCTCCCGTCTTCCATCCTCCAGTATGCTACTCCCTTCAGCCTCCTCTTTCCCACAACTCCACCTTTTCCCGTTCCTCCCCGGGTGTTTGGGTGTACCTGCTACGTTCACCACCTAGGTCCCTCCACAGACAAATTGGACCCTCGTGCCACCAAGCATATCTTTGTGGGGTACTCGCGCACTCAGAAGGGTTATGTTTGTTATTCGCCTGCTACCCGCAAGGTTACTGTCTCGGCTGACGTGACTTTTCGTGAAGATATTCCATTCTTCCCTGCTCTCGATGACGCTCTGAGTCCAGCTCCCGTCGTTCGTCCTGTCATTCCTGCTCCTCACTCCTCATCCTCTCTGCCCTCTCTACCTCCTGTCCGTCCACCACCCCCGGTTATCCGGGTCTACTCTCGTCGCTCTCCTCATCCCGTAGCCCCTCTGCAGTCGGCTTCGCCCTCTGGTGCTATGTTCCCTGCTGCTCCGGCTCCCGTCTCTACCGCTCATCCCATGGCGAATTATGTCTCTCTCCATCGCCTCTCTCCCTCTCTTCTTCACTTTGTCACCTCATTATCCTCTGTTTCGGTCCCTCATTCTTTGCAGGAGGCGCTTCACCATCCTGGCTGGCGGGCTGCCATGGACGAAGAAATGACGGCCCTCTGGGCCAACCAGACCTGGGACTTGGTTCCCTTACCTCCCGGTCAGCACCCTGTTGGGTGTAAATGGGTGTTCGTCATCAAGCATGCTCCGGATGGCACTATTGCCCGACTGAAGGCCCGTCTTGTGGCCTGTGGCTTCACACAACAGGAGGGCCTCGATTATGAGGAAACCTTCTCTCCGGTGGCCAAGCTCAACATTGTCCGCGTTCTTCTCTCCGTCGTGGTGCACCGCCACTGGCCCCTTCATCAGCTCGACATCAAGAACGCTTTTCTAAATGGTGACCTTCAGGAAACCGTCTACATGCGCCAACCGCCCGGGTTTGAGACCACGGGGGAGTCTCGGGTATGTCTTCTCAACAAGTCAATTTATGGTCTCAAACAGTCCCCTCGGGCGTGGTTTGACAAGTTTAGCAAGGTGGTTCGGGACATGGGATTCACTCGGAGTTCTGCAAATTTCTCCCTTTTTACCCGACACCGGGCCACTGGCACCGTCCTTCTGTTGGTCTATGTTGATGACATCCTTCTCACTGGGGATGACTCAAAGGGGATTCAAGATGTCAAACAACATCTGAGCACTGTTTTTCAAACTAAAGACCTGGGGAAACTTCGCTACTTCCTGGGTCTCGAGATTGCCCGGCGGCCGGACGGGTTGGTGCTCTCCCAACGAAAGTACTGTCTCGATCTTCTCAAAGATGCCGGTCAGTCTGGTTGCAAGCCAGCTTGTACCCCGATAGAGGCAAATCACAAACTATGCGCTCATGCTTCGGATGACGATTTGCTGCTTCCGAACCCGGAATACTATCGACGCCTTGTGGGCAAGTTGATCTATCTAACAGTCACAAGGCCGGATATATCATTTGCAGTTGGGGTTGTCAGTCGGTTCATGCATGCCCCCCGGGCTTCTCATCTTCAAGCGGTTGAACGGATTCTTCGATACCTTAAGGGAGCTCCGGGTCAAGGGCTGGTTTACAAAACCTCTGACATTGCTCCCGCATTGGTTGCTTATTCTGATGCCGACTATGCGGGTTCTCTGGACGATCGAAGGTCAACTAGTGGGTTCTGTACTTATTTTGGTGGTCATCTTATTACATGGAAGAGTAAGAAACAGGCTGTGGTAGCCCGTTCCTCTGCAGAAGCTGAATACCGATCGATGGCCTCGGTTGTCTCAGAACTCACATGGCTTGAAAGTCTCCTTACTGACCTGGGAGTAAAACTCCCCTCCTCTGCTGTTCTATTTTGTGATAGTCAAGCCGCCATACACATCGCAAAGAATCCGGTGTTTCATGAGCGCACAAAACATATCGAGGTTGACTGTCACTTTGTTCGTGAGAAGGTTCAATTGAAGAAACTTGAATTGAAGCATGTTCCAGGAACTGATCAAGTTGCCGACATCCTCACAAAGGCCTTATCAAGCACCCTGTTCTACCAGTGTTTGTCCAAGCTGGGTGCATATGACCTATACGCTCCAGCTTGCGGGGGAGTGTTGGAAAAGCCCACTTAAACTAGGCCCATTTGTATAGCATTTATTGTTTTTCTCTCCTCTCTTTAGTCCCACATTGTGTATAGGACTTTTCTCTCTCTTTCTCTCATCTATATATATGTACTCATTCTTTGTATTTGTACCAAGTGGACATATATACAAGGTTGGCTTTCTCCATTTCTACACATATGTTGTTTATCGACCTTGAAAAGACTTATGATAAAGTTCAAAGAGAGATCTTATGGAGAGTCTTAGAAAAAAAAAGGTGTAAATGTATCATACATTGACGTAATCAAAGATATGTACACAAATTCAGTGACAAGGGTGAGGACATCTGGTGGATTAATATGAGAATTCCCTATCAATATTGGCTTACATCAAGGTTCAGCTTTAAGCCCTTATCTCTTTACACGTATGGGCCTTATCTTAGATGAGCTCACCGAACATATCCAACAAGCAATATCTTGGTGTTTATTATTTGCGAATGATATCGTTTTGGTCGATAAGACGCACGAGGGTGTAAACGCAAAATTTGAATCTTGGCGAGACACTTTAGAAAAGAAGGGTTTTAGGTTGAGCAGGACAAACACGGAGTATATAGAGCTTAAATTCAGCAGTGCAAAAAGGACGGATGACTTCATTATTAAGTTGGGTGATCAAGATATTTCCTGTAGTGAATGTTTTAAATATCTTGGATCAATAGTTCAAGACGTGGAGGTATTGATAAAGATGTGACACATAGAATCCAAGCGGGTTGGTTGAAGTGGAGAGGCACGTCAGGGATCTTGTGTGATCGTAAATTACCAATAAAACTTAAGGGCGAGTTCCACCGTACTGTGATTACACCAACGATGCTCTATGGTTTTGAGTCTTAGGCAGTGAATTGTGCACATTAGCAAAAAATGGGAGTTGCGGAGATGAGAATGCTTTGGTGGATGTGTGGACACACGAGACTGGATAAAATTAGGAATGAATGTATCAGGGATAAGACAGGGGTAGCACCAATTGCAGAGAAGATGCGAGAAGCTCGACTAAGATGGTTTGGACAAGTACAAAGGAGACCATTAGAGACACCTGCTAGGCGTTGTGAGAGTCTAATCACTAGGCAAGTTAAACGAGGGAGGGGTAGACTAATAAAGATTTGGAATGAAACTATAAGAAAAGACATGATGTATTCAGGCATTAGTGAGATTATGACAAAAGATAGGGGACAATGGAGACAAAGGATCCATATAGCCGAACCCATTATAATAGGATAAAAGCTTGAGTGTTGTTTGTTGTTGTTGAATTATAATATACAAAATGTCTTCATCATGAATATCACTCAAATTTACCTAAATATTATAATTAGGCATTCATTAAAACATTATAAAATATTCATAATTTCGAAAAAAAAGTTTTAAAGTTAGCTCAAATGTATAAATTAATAAATATAACATAACATATTATAATATTTTTAAATCTTAAATCTAACATTTTTATTTTGAGCAAACTATCTCAGAAAATCAACAACTTTAAAATGTAAATTTTACATATGTATTAATGTATATGTAATCATTTCTTAAATTAGTAATATATTGTTTATATTTATATATTTAAAGTTCACATAGTTCAACAACTCTTGGTGCCTCAACTGGCTGACTTGTTTGTAAAGTAGGTTATGAGCTCGAATCTACCCGTGGGCATTAAATTTAAGAGAAAAATGAACTTTAAAATGGCCCAACGGTTGATTGAAACCGGGACTGTCCCCGGTTCTACCGCCCACCCGCCCGATAAGACAGTTTGTGATGGGAGCGATTCTTAAGGCTAAACAGAACCGCCTAGGTTCTTGGGCAGCAGTTCGGCCGGTTGAACCGGCCGGTCCGGTTTTCAAAACCTTGCACCCAGGTCTATCTGGATCTGCGCTTTTCTTCTTCCCATGTGATAGCAAAGGTAATACTTATTCTCCCCTCTTCCGTTGACTTCCAATTTTTCTATTCTCTTTTGTAGGAAATTTCCCTCTTCGATTTTAGTCGACCCTAATAGACTAGATCTGAGATATGGTATGGTTTAATATTAATCGTCTTAGGTTTTTATAGTTAGAGAAGGGGAAGAATTTTGGTGTTAGTCGAAGAAGAATTCTTCATAATCGTTGAGGAACTTGGAGAATCATGCCTCCACATCGTGTCTTAATGTTTCATCATTGGGGAAAAATTTGATAAATTTATGATCAATTTAAGTCGGCGCTTTTCTATGATGTAAAGATCCATCCTTTTGCCTCTTCCAACTATCGCCAGATCACTGAAATCAATGTTCACTTGTATAAAATTCGTTTCTGCCACACTCTTAACCACCCAATTTAGGTTAACTAGGGTTGATATAGCAAGTGTAAATCTTCCCCTTTTAGTTTAACATTAATTATTTTCCTTTTTCTTTCACTTATGATTTTATTATTGATCAGAGAAACCTTGGAGGAAGAAGTGAATTTTTAAGTGGTAGATCGAAAATATAGTTGCATGGATTTCAAAGTAATTTAGGAGTCATGGCTCTGCGTCGCATTTATGAACGTCGTAACACTGAGGTAAGAAATTTGATTTATTTTAATAAGACATGTCATGCAGATTTATGTATGCATTTCCTCCTATGCAATTATACCATGTTATGAAGAATAGAATAATAAAATGTATTTATGAAAATAGTGATTCATAGTTTAATCATTGTGTTACAATAATATGAATAATGTGAATCAAGATATAAGAAATTACTTGAGCAATTCCCCTACGATCACATGTAAAATGTATAAATTATATGAATGCAAGAAATTGAGTATTTAGTATATAGAAATCATGGAAAGTGAAAATAACAACATAGTTAGTTCACTGTGTTGATATCATTAACACTAAGACAAAACATAAGACAAACATAATGAAATACGCAATTTAAGATTGTTATCTTATACGGATATTCCCTTAAAATTAATCATGTCAACCACTAATAAGAAGATAAAAGATTAATGGAACATTTAAGATTAGTGGCTTTAAGTGAGTGTTCCTTTATGTTGTTCATGCCGACCACTATAAGAAGATAAATAGGAGGCACGATCAAGTGTTTTCTCCCATGATTGATAAAGGCACGATATCATACTCATAAGGCATAGTAGGCCATATGGGCCTCAAATGGGGGAGTCAACACCTCATGGAAAAATTAATAGATATGAGTCTGCCTCTGTGATCGAGACACGCTATAGCACTTATGTTCGTCATTAGGGACTCAAACCTTTAGAATGTGCATAAGAATTTACTCCGCTAAGAATAAGAAGAAAGAAGATGCAAGTCATCTCAACTCTAAATACAAGTGAACATAGCATCCCTACACAATGATTTCGAAATTAGAGAAAAATTCAATATACAATCAAGTCATAGAAATGGCATTTATGTTCAATATTTTTACAGAAAAGTATGTATAGAACAATAGTATACTTTTTTGGCATAAAATATTATTTTAAAGCATGCACGCATATTTTATTTAAGTTGTTAAATGTCACTAGGGGAATAGATTTTCTTACTCACCAATTGGGCTGACCCTATCTTCGGATATTTCTTTTCAGGGGTCACATGTAGGGAGATTCATCTAGGATAAGCTTACGAGGTTTCTACTTTTTAGTTTGTTTTACTTTTTAGTTTGTTTTACTTTTTTGTTTGATGTATCAATTAAATATGAACTCAAATGTATACTCATTTAAAGTTTCAATATTTCAAACTCTTTGCATTTTTCATTTCTAATTAACTCAGTGAATTAGAATATGAGGTATTTCTTTAACTTTAACTCTAATCTTTAATTTTCCGTCATGTACTAGTTATGGCCTTCAATTATATCAATTATATTACAATTGTTTAGTTTACTTCATATCACGAGTGTCGGGCGAGTTTTTGAATTGTTGTTTGTAGAAATGGAGAAAGTCAACCTTGTATATATGTCCACTTAGTACAAATACAATGAATGAGTACAAATATATAGATGAGAGAAAGAGAGAGGAAAGTCTTATACACACATGTGGGACTAAAGAGAGGAGAGAAAAACAATAAATGCTATACAAATGGGCCTAGTTTACGTGGGCTTTTCCAACACTCCCCCGCAAGCTGGAGCGTATAGGTCATATGCACCTAACTTGGACAAACACTGGTAGAACATGGTACTTGATAAGGCCTTTGTGAGGATGTCGGCAACTTGATCAGTTCCTGGAACATGCTTCAATTCAAGTTTCCTCAATTGAACCTTCTCACGAACGAAGTGACAGTCAACTTCGATATGTTTTGTGCGCTCATGAAACACCGGATTCTTTGCGATGTGTATGGCAGCTTGACTATCACAAAATAGAACAGCAGAGGAGGGGAGTTTTACTCCCAGGTCAGTAAGGAGACTTTCAAGCCATGTGAGTTCTGAGACAACCGAGGCCATCGATCGGTATTCAGCTTCTGCAGAGAAACGGGCTACCACAGCTTGTTTCTTACTCTTCCACGTAATAAGATGACCACCAAAATAAGTACAGAACCCACTAGTTGACCTTCGATCGTCCAGGGAACCCGCATAGTCGGCATCAGAATAGGCAACCAATGCGGGAGCAGAGTCGGAGGTTCTGTAAACCAGCCCTTGACCCGGAGCTCCCTTAAGGTATCGAAGAATCCGTTCAACCGCTTGGAGATGAGAAGTCCGGTGGGCATGCATGAACCGACTGACAACCCCAACTGCAAACGATATATCCGGCCTTGTGACTGTTAGATAGATCAACTTGCCCACAAGGCGTCGATAGTATTCCGGGTTTGGAAGCAGCAAATCGTCATCCGAAGCATGAGCGCATAGTTTGTGATTTGCCTCCATCGGGGTACAAGCTGGCTTGCAACCAGACTGACCAGCATCTTTGAGAAGATCGAGACAGTACTTGCGTTGGGAGAGCACCAACCCGTCCGGCCGTCGGGCGATCTCGAGACCAAGGAAGTAGCGAAGTTTCCCCAGGTCTTTAGTTTGAAAAACAGTGCTCAGATGTTGTTTGACGTCTTGAATCCCCTTTGAGTCATCCCCAGTGAGAAGGATGTCATCAACATAAACCAACAGAAGGACGGTGCCAGTGGCCCGGTGTCGGGTAAAAAGGGAGAAATCTGCAGAACTTCGAGTGAACCCCATGTCCCGAACCACCCTGCTAAACTTGTCAAACCACGCCCGAGGCGACTGTTTGAGACCATAAATGGACTTTTTGAGAAGACATACCCGAGACTCCCCCGTGGTCTCAAACCCGGGCGGTTGGCGCATGTAGACGGTTTCCTGAAGGTCGCCATTCAAAAAGGCGTTCTTGATATCGAGCTGATGAAGGGGCCAGTGGCGGTGCACCGCGACGGAGAGAAGAACGCGGACAGTGTTAAGCTTGGCCACCGGAGAGAAGGTTTCCTCATAGTCGAGGCCCTCCTGTTGGGTGAAGCCACGGGCCACAAGACGGGCCTTCAGTCGGGCAATAGTTCCATCCGGAGCATGCTTGATGACGAACACCCATTTACACCCAACAGGGTGCTGACCGGGAGGTAAGGGAACCAAGACCCAGGTCTGGTTGGCCCAGAGGGCCGTCATTTCTTCGTCCATGGCAGCCCGTCAGCCAGGATGATGAAGCGCCTCCTGCAAAGAGTTAGGGACCGAAACAGAGGATAATGAGGTGGCAAAGTGAAGAAGAGAGGGAGAGAGGCGATGGAGAGAGACGTAATTCGCCATTGGATGAGCGGTAGAGACGGGAGCCGGAGCAGCAGGGAGCAGAGCACCAGAGGGCGAATCCGACTTCAGAGGGGCAACGGGATGAGGAGAGCGACGAGAATAGACCCGGATAACCGGGGGTGGGGGACGGACAGGAGGCAGGGAAGGCAGAGAGGAGGAGGAGTGAGGAGCAGGAACGACAGGACGAACGACGGGATCTGGACGCAGAGCGATATCGAGAGCAGGGAAGAATGGAAGATCTTCACGGAAAGTTACGTCAGCCGAGACAGTAACCTTGCGGGTAGCAGGCGAATAACATACATAACCCTTCTGAGTGCGCGAGTACCCCACAAAGATATGCTTGGTGGCACGAGGGTCCAATTTGTCCGTGGAGGGACCGTCTTGTGGCCCGTGGCTTCACCCAACAGGAGGGCCTCGACTATGAGAAAACCTTCTCTCCGGTGGCCAAGCTTAACACTGTCCGCGTTCTTCTCTCCGTCGCGGTGCACCGCCACTGGCCCCTTCATCAGCTCGATATCAAGAACGCCTTTTTGAATGACGACCTTCAGGAAACCGTCTACATGCGCCAACCGCCCGGGTTTGAGACCACGGGGGAGTCTCGGGTATGTCTTCTCAAAAAGTCCATTTATGGTCTCAAACAGCCCCCTCGGGCGTGGTTTGACAAGTTTAGCAGGGTGGATCAGGACATGGGGTTCACTCGAAGTTCTGCAGATTTCTCCCTTTTTACCCGACACCGGGCCACTGGCACCATCCTTCTGTTGGTTTATGTTGATGACATCCTTCTCACTGGGGATGACTCAAAGGGGATTCAAGACGTCAAACAACATCTGAGCACTGTTTTTCAGACTAAAGACCTGGGGAAACTTCGCTACTTCCTTCGTCTCGAGATCGCCCGACGGCCGGACCCCGTCGTTCGTCCTGTCGTTCCTGCTCCTCACTCCTCCTCCTCTCTGCCTTCCCTGCCTCCTGTCCGTCCCCCACCCCCGGTTATCCGGGTCTATTCTCGTCGCTCTCCTCATCCCGTTGCCCCTCTGCAGTCGGATTCGCCCTCTGGTGCTCTGCTCCCTGCTGCTCCGGCTCCCGTCTCTACCGCTCATCCAATGGCGAATTACGTCTCTCTCCATCGCCTCTCTCCCTCTCTTCTTCACTTTGCCACCTCATTATCCTCTGTTTCGGCGGAGGCGAATACCGAGTTCGCAGCGGACAGAAGGAGACCGCGGAGCAAGGGATCGAGTTCGCCGAGGTCGCGCCGGACAAGAAGAGGCCGCAGCGGACTATGGGAAGCAGTGGACCCCACAGGATCAGAGAGAGGGCTATAAAGAGGGGCCTGAAGAAGAGGGAAGAGGAGGGAAGAGAAGTGGTTCCACGGGAAGAGAGGAAGCGGTTTGGACAAGGGAGGTCGCAGGGGGGGACGCGACTAGGAGGCGCGGACACACATATGCAGACCGCAGAGACCGCAGGCCGCAGGGCGGATAGAAAAGGGAGTCCGCAGGAGTCCGGAACCTGGCTCTGATACCATGTAGAAATGGAGAAAGTCAACCTTGTATATATGTCCACTTAGTACAAATACAATGAAAGAGTACAAATATATAGATGAGAGAAAGAGAGAGGAAAGTCCTATACACAATGTGGGACTAAAGAGAGGAGAGAAAAACAATAAATGCTATACAAATGGGCCTAGTTTACGTGGGCTTTTCCAACATTGTTAAACTAGGTAGAGGTGTTACACCATTATTTATCCTACCATAACTTCTCATGCCTAATGAGATCTATCATAATCTTTTGGGTCGCCTCTGCGTGGCTTAGAGTAATTAACTGAGTATTTTTTGTTAGATTATCCTTTATGTTTTTAATTTTGTTGCCTATGATTGTATTCACCTTTATATATAGAGGTGGGTTTCATGTAATAGATTAATCCCAACATTTTACCCGGTTCAACATGGTACCAGAGGCCATGGTGTTCCACGTGCCCTAGCCTCCGCCTGCCGTGCGTACGCCCGATCCCGCTCGCCTTTCGCCGACCTTCTCCTTGTCGTGCGCTCTCCCTATCGTGCGCTCGATCTCGCTCACCTCTCGCCGCCTCGCCCAGCCCGCCTTCCGCCTCTTCTTCTTCTTCTTCCAGCCGGGTCTCCAACCCTCATGCCCTCCATCCGGCGCCGGTATGCTTAAGCCGTGAGAGCCCAGTTTTTTTTATCCGACGCCGTCTTTTGCTTTGGGTGTTCTAATGGAGTTGATCTCTTCGTTTTCCCCTCCGGTTTTTTGATGCCCTAATCATGTGTTGTTTCTGGATTACTATTCCTGAGTCATCATGTCTGGAGATGCTGAATCTCTCGCTCCCTCTTCTAGGGTTGCTCCCACTTCCGATGCCTCCACCCCGACGGTCTGCTTCCATGGCACCAATGATCATAATACACCCCGGCGGTCCACTTCCATGGCACCAATGATCATAATACACTCCGAATCACTACCATACGTCTTAACGACTCCAATTATCTCTTGCAGTCTCGCTCTATCACTCTGGCGCTCAAAAGTCGGCGTCTCTTTGGCTATGTCACTGGGAAAATGAAGGAGCCCGACATGAATTCGTCTAAATGGCCGCAGTGGGAGTCGGGGAACTCCTTGGTCATGTCTTGGCTTACTAACTCGATGCAGGAGTCCATTGCTCGAAACTACCTATTCCTCGACAACGCTGCTGACATTTGGCGCCGCGCAGATTCTACATACTCTCGTCGCGGCAATGCTGCTCAGATTTTTCAGTTGCGCCGGAAGATCTCGTTACTTCGGCAGGGTGACCGTCCGCCGTCTGCATACTACTTGGAGCTCATGCAGTTGTATCAGGAATATGATCAGTTTGATCCTTTTACCTTTGTAAGCCCTATTGATGAGGCAATGGTTCGGGCCCGGGATGACCGCAATCGAATATTTGAGTTTCTTCATGGACTGCATCGCGACTTCAATCAGATCAGTGTTCAGATTTTGGGCCGACCGCAAATACCATCCCTTCCTGAGGTCCACAGTATGGTGCAGCAGGAATACGATCGTCGCCTGACTCTTCTTCCAGACCCGATGCCTGAGGGGTCAGCTTTGGTGGCTACTGCCCCCTCTCTTCTTGGTACTCGTCCATCTCGGGACTCCAGGTTGAAGGGCTCTGATAAGGATCATCTGCTATGTGATTATTATGGCACGAATCATCACACTCGGGATACCTGCTTCCGGCTTCATGGGTTTCCTAACCCCCAGAGGGGGTGCTCCGCCTCGTGGAGGTCGTGGTTCTAGGCACTCCTCTGGTCGTAATGCTGCTCCACGTTCTGCTCATCTTACTGATGCTTCTGTCGCGGTCCCTCCTGGTTATTCCAGTTCTGATGGCTTTGCCCCTCCTGGTGCCCTCACGTAGGAACGAACTACGAACCTTCAGTTTACAGCGGATGAAATGTTGGCTCTTCGACGCATGATGCAGGGCCTTTTTACAGAGCCTTCTGCCTCTTCCTCCTACGCTCACATGGGGCTCCCAGGTGCTCACTCTGTTGCTTCTCATCCTTCTACCCAGTGAATTATTAACTTTGGGGCAACAGATCATATGACTGGGTCCTCTACATGTTTTATATCTTATACTTCTCTTTCTGGCCATGATAAGGTGAGCATTGTCGATGGTTCTCTTTCCTCCATTGCTGGCAAGGGTTCCATCTCATGCTCCTCCCTCACCTTATCTTCTGTCCTCCATGTTCCTAATTTTACTCGCAATCTTCTTTTCATTAATCATCTAACTAACTCCATACACTGCTCTGTGACATTTCTTTTGTCTTCTTGTGTTTTTCAGGACCTGACGACAGGGAAGGTGATTGGCTCTGGTAGCATGGTAAATGGACTCTATGTGCTCAACTCCGGTCAGGCTACGTCTCCTCTGGCTCTTCATTCCAGCACTGCCCATCCTTTGTACTCCTGGCACTGTCGCCTGGGACACCCTTCTGTTTCTGTTATGAAATTGTTATTTCCTGCTATGTCTACTGTTGTCTTTGACTCTTTTGTCTGTGATGTATGTAGCTTAAACAAACATCATCGTACCTCGTTTAAGCATGTTTCACTGTCAAGTTCTATTCGTTTTGTTGTTATTCATACTGATATCTGGTGTCCTTACCCGACATCTTCTACTTCTGGATGTGTGTGGTTTGTTAATTTTATTGATTGCTTCTCTCGCACTACATAGTTGTATTTGATGCGTAACAAAAAAATTGTTTTCTCGATTTTCCGACGGTTTCATTGCATGATCTCCACTCAATTTCACTCCAAAATTAAAATTCTTTGTAGTGATAATGGTCGTGAATACATCGATTCGCAGTTTGAGCAATATCTTGTTGATCGTGGTATCTTCCACCAGACTACTTGCACGTATTCTCCCGCACAAAATGGTGTGGCTGAGCGGAAGAATCGTCATCTCCTGGAAGTCGCTCGTTGTCTTTTGTCTACTATGCATCTTCCAAAATTCTATTGGGGTTATGTCGTTCTTACTGCGGCATACCTCATCAATCGTATGCCCACTCGTGTTCTTGGGAATGTTACACCCCTTGACACTCTTCAGGTGCCCCCTTCTCGGCTTCCTATTAGGGTGTTTGGATGTGTTTGCTTCGTTCATATCCACCAACCCCGCCCTTCCAAACTCGATCCTCGGGTACTAAAATGTGTCTTCATTGGCTACTCTCCAATGCAAAAGGAGTGTAAATGTTTCCACCCTCCTACCAGGAAAGTATTTGTCACTATGGACGTTACGTTTCGTGAATCTGAGGCATATTATCTTGTACCGGATGCCTCTCCCTCGCATACTCCCATTTCTCTTCCCTCGGTTCCTCTGCCCATACCACCACTGTATTCCTCACTTCAGGGGGAGCCTCTATCTCTACTAGTGGAAGTGAGTCCTCCCGTGCCTCCTGTACCAGTGGAAGTGAGCTCTCCTCCCATGCCTCCTCTACCAGTGGACATACGTCCTCCTCCTAGGCCTCCTCCTCCGAGCTTGCAGGTTTATACCCGGCGTACAAAGCGGGCGAGCACGCAAGATCCGACTATGCTTACCAGGACAGTCAGTGGAACCTGACTCAGGGCCTTCCGATCAACCGATCTCCCTCAGGAAAGGTATCCGATCTTGCACTCGTCATCCTTTATCACATTATGTATCGTATGATTCTCTTTCTACTACCTACAAGGCCTTTGTTTCTTCCCTTGTTGTTTCTTCCATACCTGAATCTTAGCAGCAGGCTCTGGAGGTCCCTATATGGTGTGAGGCGATGGTTGAGGAAATGAATGTTCTTAAGAAAAACCATACATGGAATTTGGTTCCCCTTCCCTAGGGAAAGAAGACGATTGGGTATAAATGGGTGTTCACTGTGAAACAGAACTAACAAGGGATTGTTGAAAGATGTAAGGCTAGGTTGGTCGCAAGGGGTTATACGCAAACCCTTGGTATTGACTATCTGGAGACGTTTGTCCCGGTGACAAAGATGCAAGGCTAGGTTGGTCGCAAGGGGTTATACTATCAGGATCTTGTTATCTTGTGCTGCTTGCAAAGGCTGAGAGCTCTTGCAACTTGATGTGAAAAATGTCTTCCTCCACGGTGATCTAGATGAGGAGGTTTACATATCTATTCCTCCGGGCCTCATTCATACAGGTGCTGCAGGGAAAGTCTGCATATTGAGAAAGGTTTTATATGGGCTGAAGCAGTCTCCAAGAGCGTGGTTTGGGCGGTTCTCAAGGTCATGCTATCTTTTTGTTTCCATCAAAGCAATGTTGATCATACTTTGTTTATTAAACGAAGGATTGGAAAGCTCACTGCACTTATTGTGTATGTTGATGATATAGTCATAACAGGGGATGATATCGAAGAAATCCAGAGTTTGAAACAGAAATTAGCTAGAGAATTTGAGGTCAAAGATCTGGGTAAACTCAGGTATTTCTTGGGTATTGAAGTTGCTTGATCCAAGCAGTGGATTTTCATCTCCCGGCGTAAATACACTTTAGATCTCCTTGAGAAGGTGGGGATGAGTGGATGTAGACTAGCTGACACCCCGATTGAAGCAAACCGTCGATTGGGGTGCGATGATGGAGAGGAAATTGATGATATCTCTGAGTACCAAAGATTAGTGGGGAGATTGATATACTTGTCCACACTCGTCCAGATATTTCCTATGTGGTGAGCGTCGTTAGCCAGTTCATGCATGCTCCTAAAACTCGTCGTGTGGATGCTGCTCACAGAATCTTCCGGTACCTCAAGTCTACACCAGGAAGGGATATCCTGTTTGCTCCCAATATCGGTCTAAATATTGAAGTCTGATTGGGCTGAATTGTTGATGATAGGCAATTAACCTCAAGATATTGTACCCTAGTTGAGGGTAATCTTGTTACTTGGAGGAGTAAGAAGCAACAAGTTGTGTCCAGATCTAGTGCTGAGGCAGAGTTTAGAGTTATGGCTCATGGGGTCTGTGAAGGGTTATGGCTTCGCTCTGTGAAGAGTGACCTTGGTCTTATTGAAGCAGGACTCATCCGACTGTATTGTGATAATAAGTCAGCCATCAGTATTGCGCACAACCTTGTGCAACATGACCAGACTAAACACATCGAGATGGATCGACACTTTATCAAAGAGAATATTGAGAGAGGAATCATGTGCACACTTTTTGTGCCCTCCGGCCGGCAGCTAGCTGACATTCTCACCAAAGGATTGAGTGGGAACGTATTTAGCAATATTGTGAACAAGTTGGGCATGGTTAACATCACACACCCAACTTGAGGGGGAGTGTTAGATTATCCTTTATGTTTTTAATTTTGTTGTCTATGATTGTATTCACCTCTATATAGAGAGGTGGGTTTCTTGTAATAGATTAATCCCAACATTTTACCTGGTTCAACATTTTTAAAGGAAGTTTATTTAGTTGTTTTTTCTTTATAAAACGATTTTATCTTGTGCATCTAGTTTGCTACTTTGGTTCATATTGATTGTTACTAGATTGCGGATCATCAAATGTTTTGCGTCGCTAAATGAAATTAAATTTTTAATATGTTGCAGGTTGTGCTCCAAGTTTGCTTTTTTTGAATCTAATGTCTCTTTCGTTAATTTTGATTACATCTCAAATTATATTGCATTAAATGCATCCCATCATATGCAACGACGAGTACATCAGTATGTATATGTATGTATGTATGTATATATATATATATATATATATATATATATATATATATATATATATATATATGTATATATGAATATATGTACGCATATATATATATGAATATAAGTACGTATATGAATACATGTACGTATATGAATATATGTACGTGTGTGTGTGTGTGTAGATATATATACGTAAATGAATATATGTATGTATATGAATATATGTGTGTGTGTGTGTGTGCGCGCGCGCGCATAAATTAACCGCTCTCTGCTGATGCTGACTACAAACCTTCTACAGATTCAGTTTTCACTTTACGTACTTTAATAGGTATCTAGCTAATAGAAAAATTTACCATGTGTTACTGTATTCAACCTGGCAGATTCTGTTATCGAATATAAGATGCACCAAACGATTTATGCATAGTTTAGTAGAAAATTTGAACAAGATAGTGAATTGTCGAAAGAAACCATCAAACTTCAAATTCTTGATGATAGACCATCCAGGCTCACTATTAAGTAAGGATTTGACAATGTCATCTAGGTAAACTTCAAGAAAGGGTCAAACCTCAATAATGACAGTAATGTCATGTTGCTTGAGGCTAATTTGTTACTTTGAAATGTGTACTCCAACATTAAATAATCACATGAGCGTTTAATTAAGAACAGATTCCGTGAAAAGAGAAAACCCAATGTTTTTTAAGTTATTAAAATGCCGCTAACTAAAATTCAAATAGAATGGAACACTAAAAAAATCTCTCTATTAAAAGATGTTTCTTTGTACGTGACAATTGACGCATGGTGCACATCCACGATTCTAATAGTTCAGCAAATAAGATAACAGTGGTCAACATTAAAGAGTATTCTTACCTTCCTTCCCGAAGCATGCCATGATTGGAAACCAATCCAAGGTATTTTATGAACGCTATCCACCTTATTAGCAATGGAAAGCATAGCACCAAATTCACAAAGAATGTCTCTGTAATATGAATCATTCAAAACTGGAAGCCGATTAACAGCATCCACATCATCCGACCTTGGCCTTCTAGCACTTCTAGACTGAGACAGATCAAATAATATAACAAAAGCATAACTTTAGAAGCTGCAAAACATTGTCTGTGTGATGGTGCAGTTACAAATATGAAAAAAGAAAAAAAATACAAAATAGTAGGTTTGTCAAATATAAAAAAATAAGCAGGGAAGAGTTCATAAAAATGAAGTCATTTGTATTACGCTCAATCTTTTGCCAAAGAATTCACTCTAAGGCTCTCATATCTCTAGCCTGATCATGTTAGGCTGCGTAAGTTTTAGCGTTTAGGTGGCATTTCTTTTCCGCGAAAAAGTTGTTTTCATAAATGTCGTCGTTTGTGGGCCAAAAGCTCCATTCCACCATTTTTAAAATAAGTTGGTTCTTTGTATTTCTCAACCGCAGATCCGGACCAACTTCTTGATCCCTCCGTTTTCTTTCGGCCACGCACAAGTTCTCGCTCAGCAGTCGCCCGACCCTCTCTCTGGACGATTCCAGTTTCCGCAAGGTTTGCTACTCCGACCTTCTTCTCCATTGCTGCAACTCGTCCGTCTCTTCCCATTTTCGCAAGGTTTGCGGCTCCGACCTTCTTCTCCATTGTTGCAACCCATTCGCCTCTTCCAGTTTTCGCAAGGTTTGCCTCTTCTGGTAGCTTAATTTTCCCCCGTCCTCGCATTCTTCCGGATCTGATAGGATCTTGCTTCTTCCAGATTTGATTGGTGGTCTGCTTCTTCCAGATCTGGTCTTGGCCTACTTCTGCCCTCATTCTATGCTACTAGTTGAAGGTATTTGATTTTTTCCCTCTTCCAGATCTTCCGCCCCCTTCCAAATCTGGTTATCTTTCAAAAAAATTTCCAAATCTGTTATTTCTTACAGCAATTTTTTTAAAAATATTTCTTCTTGATCCCTCATTGTTTCATGTTTCAGAAAATTTCTTGCCGCAAATTTTTCCCCTGTTGTTTGGTGTTTTCTTGCTGCAATATTTCTTCTTGTTTGGTGTTTTCATAACTGTGACAGATTTCTTCAAAAAAAATTCAGATCTTGCTGCCCTTTTTCCCTATAGATTAGTTTTTTAAGATCTGTCGGACTCATACATTCTTCCATTTCAGATCTGCTATAATTAAAAAAAGATCTAAAAAACTTTTATCGTGAAATTTCAGTCCTGTGTGAGAGAAAGGCAAGGGTTGTTCACAGATCATTATGACACCATCTTTTCTAGAATTAGGAGAGCTTACATATATCGTTATTATAGGGTTTAATTTGCGTATATATGTTAGTGTGATCTCCTAGATGATATTTTTTTATTCTAAAAGAATGCAGTCTTTACTCACATATTCTTCTTTTTTGTACTGTTTATGATTCCATAAACTTTTTGGTTAGATGGGAAAACAAAAAAAGGAGGCATATCAGTAATTTGGGAATCAAGTGACGGGATGATATTTTGTGATTTATGCATCAAACAGATAGAGTTTGATAATAGGCCAGCGACGCGTTTCAGTAAAGACAGGCGGAACAATTTAGTGGTGAAATTCCACGAGCATCATAGAGAGATTTTATGTGCCTCCGTGATGACAAGAAGGTCAAATGGCTACGCAATCGTTACATGGCTAGGTCACAGTAGGTGGGTAGTTCATGTTTTATGATGTTTATATGTTTTCATATTAGTTCCTATTCCTAGAACTACGAACTGTGGAACTATTATCAAGTGTATGCTGAATATGATGCTTCTCACGTTTATGTTTTTTTTATTTTCCACTTCCAACTTGCCCAGATTTTGAGCTCTCCCGGCCTTGCAAGTAGAGTAGAGAAGTAGAGAATGCTTAATTGTAATTGAAAGAGAGCTCCCCACACATATATGAAGGGAGAAAAAGTACAGAGGACAAAACTACCCTTATGGGTAAAATACAATAGACGTGGAGTAAGACGACTTGATTTCAAATCTCTCCCTCAAGTCGAACCCGAGCTTATGAGTGTCATCAGTGAAGACATCGGAACCTAGACTCTTGGTGAAGATGTCAGCCAACTGATCTCTGGAGTGAACGAAGGGTGTGACTAAGTTTCCTTTTTCAAGATGATCTTTGATGAAATGGCGATCCACCTCAACGTGTTTAGTCCTGTCATGCTGAACTGGATTGTATGCTACGCTGGTGGCAGCTTTGTTATCGCAGTACAGGGATATGGGAGCTTCCTCCTGAAGCCCCAGATCATGCAGTAGGGTACGCAACCACAGGTCTTCACAGAGGCCTTGGGACATTGCCCGGTACTCAGCCTCAGCACTTGATCTGGCCACCACATTCTGTTTCTTACTACGCCATGTGACCAGGTTTCTTCCAATGAATGTGCAATAGCCTGTTGTAGATTTCCGGCAATCATGGCATCCAACCCAGTCTGCGTCAGTGAAAACATCGATCCGCAAGTGATTGTTCTTAGAGAACATTAGCCCCCGTCCTGGGGACTTCTTCAAATACCGGAGGACACGGTAAGCTGCCTCATGGTGTCCGACTCTTGGAGCATGCATGTATCTACTCAGGATCCCAACAGCATATGTAATGTCGGGGCGAGTATGCGAGAGATATAAGAGCTTTCCCACCAATCTTTGATAACTGGAGGGATCTGTACGATCACCATTGTTATCCTCATCAATCTTATGGTTCTCCTCCATAGGAGTGTTTGCAGGGGCACAACCGAGCAGACCGGTCTCCGTTAGCAGGTCCAATACATACTTGCGTTGGGAGATAAAAATACCTTTGTCAGAACGGGTTACTTCAATTCCTAGGAAGTAGTGTAGCCTTCCAAGGTCTTTAACTTTGAACTCAGCTGAGAGACGAGCCTTTAATTTGGAGATTTCATCTGTGTCATCTCCTGTGATCACAATATCATCAACATAGACAATCAGAACAACGATTTTCTTTCCATTCCTCCTGACAAATAGGGTATGATCAGAGTGTCCCTGCTTGTAGCCAAACTGGATCATGGTCTTGTGGAATCTACCGAACCATGCCCTCGGGAACTGCTTCAGCCTATACAAGGACTTTCGTAAGCGACAAACAAGTCTCTCTTGTCCCTTACTCACAAAGCCTGGAGGAAAGAGCATGTGCACCTCTTCCTCGAGGTCCCCGTGCAAGAATGCATTTTTGACGTCCAGTTGATGAAGCTCCCAGTCTAAAATCACAGCACATGATATGATCACACGAATAGAGTCCATCTTTGCAACCGGTGCAAAGGTCTCTTAGTAATCAATCCCCTGAGTCTGGGTATAACCACGAGCAACCAACCGAGCTTTATAGCGCTCGACTTTCCCATCAGGATTCTACTTGACAGAGAAGACCCATCTTGAACAAATGGGTTTCTTTCCAGAAGGAAGAGGGGTGACATCCCATGTGTGATTGTTCTCCAAAACGGATATTTCTTCCTACATTGCTTGAGCCCATACTGGAATGTCAAGTGCCTCCTGCCATGTCTTGGGAATAGAAATCTCGGACAAAGAGGATATAAAAGACTGGTGAGGCTTAGAGAGGTGATTATAAGCAACATGGTTAGAAATGGGGTGTTCGGTACACCGGGCCTTACCTCTTAGTTGAGCAATAGGAACATGTAAATCAGCATCAGGATCCGAGTCCAAAGGCAGCATTGGCAGCGGCGGAACAATGACGGGTTGTTCACCTGTTTTTCGACGATGATAAACATGAGGTAGCGGCGTGATGAGAGATGGATGATGAGAGAAGGGTATATGAGAGATATCGGTAGTGGATGGCATAGTGGAAGGAGGAGTGCTACTACGCCTGGGGGGGATAACAGGAAGAGAAACAACACCACTAACATCATTATCTTCCTCCCCCTGACGAGAAGGAGTCGAAGCTAAGTAATATGATTCATCTTCGCGAAACGTCACATCCATGGTACAGTAAGTATGTCTAGAGGGTGGGTGATAGCACCGATACCCCTTGGTGGTGGTAGAATAGCCAAGAAAAACACAACGGAGAGCTCGAGGATCGAGCTTGTCACGGAGTGGCTGATGAACATGAACGAAACAGACACACCCAAACACGCAGGGTGGAAGCGAAGAGGTATGAACAACTGTCGTAGAAGTAAGGCGCGTGAGAGGGGCAGCATACTCTAGAACCCGAGAAGGAAGGCGGTTGATAAGATGAGTGGTCGTCATGATGACATCACCCCAATAGGGTTTCGGAAGGTGCATGGAGGTGAGGAGACAACGGGCAACATCAAGAAGATGCCTGTTTTTCGTTCGGCCACACCATTTTGGGTGGAAGTATAGACACACGTGGTTTGGTGGAGGATGTCATTGCTCGAGAGATAGGCCCCAAAAGCACCACGATCATCATATTCCCCCCATTGTCGCTTCGAAGAACACGAATTGTGTCATTGAACTGTGTTTGTATCATCTTATGAAATGTTTGAAAAACAGAAGCAACTTCTCCTTTCTTCTTCAAAAGATAAACCCACGTAGTGCGGGAAAAGCAATCAATAAAGGTAACAAACCATCTATAGTCAGTTAAAGACACAATTGGGGAGGGTCCCCAGACATCAGAATGTATAACAGCAAAAGGTGTACTACTAGGAGAAGATACATGGGATGTCGAATGACGAACATGTTTAGAAATTACACATACATCACATTTTAAACTAGGAATAAATTGAGATAAAGCAGGAAAGAGTTTCTGGAGATAAACAGGAGACGGATGACCAAGATGAGAGTGCCAGCGGCGAGCGTCAGTAGCAGTAGCAGTCGAAGAAGAAAGAGCAAGGGATGATGGTGTAGTATCCAGGTAGTACAGACCAACACGATTCCTACCACTGCCAAATATCTGCTTCGTACCCATTTCCTAAAAGATACAAGAATCAGAGAAAAAGGTTACATAACAGTTAAGGAATTTAGTAAAGTTGCTACTAGAAAGTAAACTGCGGGGAAAGTAAGGGACATGCAAGACGGAAGAGAGAGGAAGAGAAGAGGAACATGAAAAAAAACCCTTGCCGGCAATAGGAGAAAGGTACCATTAGCAGAGACAACCTTGTCCTTACCAGACAAGGGAGTGTAGGAGGAAAAACCTGTAGAGAACCCGGTCATATGATCAGTGGCTCCGGAGTCAATGATCCACTCAGACGGGGGAGGCATAGCGGCATGGGCACTGAGCATAGCAGCTGTAGCAAACAAAGAAGAAGTAACACTGGGAGTCGGATCAGACTGAGAGTGAAGCAGGCGTCGTATCCAGGTGATCCAGGGGCTGGCTATGATGGGCCTCCTGCATCTCTGTGGAATAAGCAGCATCATGAGAGCGGGTACCAGTCGGGCGGGATCCTCCACGTCCAGGGTCACGACCACGTTCACGGCCACGGACATATCCAGGTAGAGCAAGGTGAGGATGGAGCTTGAAGCACAGTTCACGAGAATGACCCCGGCGACCACAATGAGCGCACGTGGGAATCGTGCCGGTATGACTGGAACCACCACGTCCAGTACTAGTAAAGGCAGAACGGTCAGGAAGAGGAGTCGTATTGCTGAGAGAACGACGACGATCTTCATCGCCAAGAACCATACTGAAGGCCTCACAAAGAGATAGAAGAGGAGACCGATAAAGAATATTGGTGCGAACTATATCTAGCTCCATTCCTAAACCCATCAAGACCACATGTAGGCAGAATCGTTCGTCACGCTTCTGCAACAGGACTGCATCGGCAGTGCAGGCGGGAGTGAACTGGTCAAAGTAATCCAACTCCTGAGATATGCGCTCGAACTCGGAGTAGTAGATGGACACCGTCATAGATCCCTGTCGTAGCTCCAACATCCGACGGGTAAGCTCATAGACCTGAGTGGAGTTCCCAATCTGAGAGTAAGTCTCCCGTGCTCGAGTCCAAATCTCATAGGCTGAGTCCATTAACATATAACTGCGGTACACCTTTGGTGACATAGAATGGAGAAGCCATGAGACCACCAGTGAATTTTCTGAGTCCCATCATGGCCAAGAAGAATCAGCCCTAGACGGTGCCACCTTAGTCCCATCAATGTATCCAAACAACTGATGACTGCGGATAACATGCTGAGCTGCACGAGACCATTTGAGGTAGTTTGTTCCATCCAGTGGTACAGTGGTAATTTTTAAGGAGCCAGCATGGCCAGAGGGCCGCTGAGATTCACCCATCGGGGGAGCCATAACCATCGGGGATGTAGAATCAACCGCAGCTGAGGAATCATCCATGACGAAGGCACAAAAAGGCAATGAGAGAAAAAAAGAGCAACCGGCAAGATCAGAAAGCGAGCTGCAACATAGGGTCAAGATCTGGATCACTTTGGATGCAACAGGAGGCGAAACCAGATCTAGATCTGGATCAGGAAGCAGCAGAAGACGAGAAAGAGAGAGATCTGGATCTGGAGAAGCAGCGTCGACAGGGAAAGCAGGGAGAAGCAGCGTCGGCCAGAATACGCCACAGGCGACGGCAGGAGAAGCAGCGTCGGCAGCGTCGGGCGAAGACTGCGGGACACACGATGTCAGATACAGCGTCAGGCGAAGATGCAGTGACCAGCGACGGTCGGCGAAGCAGCTACAGGCGGCGTCGGCATAAATCGGAAGCGCAGACAACGACCACGGCGATGCTACATGAGGAGACGGCCGGCTCCTTCAGCATGCCCCGCTGCCAGCGATAGAGCCATGAGGCTCCATGCACGATGGGGGCGACAAAATGGCCGGGAGAGAGAAGATCGGGCGGCGAACTGAGAAGATCGGGCGGGAGGCGAGCGGCGACGCGAGGAGGATTAGGGTTCGGGTTTTTTTCTGGCTCTGATACCAAGTAGAGAAGTAGAGAATGTTTAATTGTAATTGAAAGAGAGCTCCCCACACATATATGAAGGGAGAAAAGGTACGAAGGACAAAACTACCCTTATGGGTAAAATACAATAGACGTGGAGTAAGACGACTTGATTTCAACTAGTAGGTCACCTACAGAACTCGCATATGGGCGAGTAACAAGCATGTTTGCCTGCATAAACTCATTTGGACTGGAACTCGCCATTAGGAACTCGCCTCGTTCAAGTTGTCATCATGCATATACTCGCCTGAGGATGTCGCCATATTGAATTAGCCTATGGGCGAGCAACAAGGAAACTCGTCAACTTGCGAGTAAAACGCCTGAGTTAATTTGGAACTCACCATTAGGAACTTGCCAAAGCATATCGTCATTTGCAACTCGTCTGCATATACTCGCCAACTGAAATCGTCATCTGGAACTCGCCTAAGGAGGTTGAGATCTGGAACTCCCTTATGAGCGAGTAACAGAGAAACTCGCCTCATGAAGCCGTCGAGCTTGGAAATCGCCAACTTGAAGTCGCTTATGAGCGAGTAACGAGGAAACTCGGCCAACTTTCCGAGAACTCGCCCACCTTATTGAATGCTTGTGAGTTGTTGTCTTTGGTCTCTGGCTTGCTATCTTGAACCATTAAGTCTTCTCACAAAAATTTCCTCATCGGCTATGATCCACGCTCAACGCACCAAAGTGTTGAAGCCGGGAAAATCCATTCTCCAAAATATTTGGATCAATGCAGTCTAAGGTTACTGATTTTGTGGTCCGACGGCACAATTCGGATGGCTTAGCGCAGGAGAGATAAAATTGTATATAAGCACACCCCAAGTGCTCCAACAGAGAGGTCTCACCACGTGCCCGAAATTTTGGAAGAAATTTCCCCTCTGCAACCAAAAGTTGGGCGAGGTGCGAAAAAGGTATGTACTTGGCGAGTATCCAACATGGGGAGACCTCAACCTCTTCCAAAAATGTCATTTCTAGTACCCATGGGGATCTATTTATAGAGAAATCCTAGGGGGTATTAGCAAGTATCCAGTCTCTGCTAACGAGTTACAAGGGATACTAGACAATAATCGCGAGGTACTCGGTCATACTCGTCCAAGCTCTCCTCTGCTCAACCAAGCCCGTCTCTGCCCGCCCAAGCTCGCCTCTGCCCGCCCAAGCTCGCCTCTGTCCGCCCAAGCTCGTCTCTGCCCGCCCAAGCTCGCCTCTGCCCGCCCAAGCTCGCCTCTGCCCGCCCAAGCTCGTCTCTGCCCGCCCAAGCTCGTCTCTGCTCGCCCAAGCACGCCTATGCTTGCCCAAGCACGCCTCTGCTCGCTCAAGCTCGTCTTTGCTCGCCCAAGCTCGCCTCTGCTCGTCCAAGATCGTCTCTGCTCGCCCAAGCTCACCTCTGTTCGCCCAAGCTTACCCCAGCTCGCGGCGAGATTTGCGAATAGGCGTCTCTTTAGGCATTTCTGATCTCAACGAATTACGAGTTATACACTTCTTACTCAAGATCTTGATTGTTGTGTAACCTTCCCTCCTTTCACATCTGTTGTGCAGGATTGATAGACGCAAAGTATCATTGGTAAAGGATGGTTGTCTAACGGGATTTATATCCTGGATGTTCCACCCACCACTTTCTCATCTGTCACATCTATTGATTGGCATCAACGACTTGGGGATGCTCCCCTCCAGATCATCAAGAAATTCCTCTTAGATATATCCCTCAATGACTTCACTTGCAAATCATGTATCTTCAAAAAACAGCATCGTTCATCTTTTTTCCTAATTGTACTCGGAGCAATGCTCATTTTGCTTTAGTACACACTGATATTTGGGGTCCATATAAAACATCCAGTGTTTATGGTGATCGCTATTTTATTATATTTATTGTTGATTACTCTCGCATGACATGGTTGGATTTACTTCTTGATCAAGCTGAAGTAACTTTTGTTTTTCGTACTTGTATTACTGAGACTCATATGCAGTTTTCCAGTTCTCTTAAAATACTTCGCACCGACAATGCGCGTGAATATACAAGTCACGTCTTTACTAATATGTGTATTGAGTTTGGGATCATCCATCAAACTTCATGTTATTATACGTCTCAACCAAATGGTGTGATCAAGCGCAAAAATCGTCACCTTTTTGAGCTCGCACGCTCAATAATGTTCCAAATGCAGGCCTCCAAACTCTACTGGAACTTACGGTTTCTACTGCATATCATCTCATCAATCACATTTTTCCTTCATTCTCAACTTTGTAATGTTTTTTAGTCTCCTTTTCCCTTCTATGTCCTCTTTTTCATCACCCCTCGAGTCTTTAGATGTACCTGCTATGTCCATTCTTTGGTCCTTCCCATGACAAGCTTGCTCTGCGTGCTATTAAGTATATGTTTGTGGGTTACTCTTGCACACAGAAAGGGTATGTGTACTACTCTCACAACAATCGCAAGATTGTCGTTTCTGCAGATGTTACTTTCCTCGAAGACCAACTTTTTCACTCCCCTCATCCAGATCCTCCTACATCTCCACCTCTACCACGTCTTACCGTCACTGTTACGTCTCATCTTCCACCACTCCTTCTAACTCTGACTCGCGTACCACCAAACCACTTCATGTATACACTCGTCGTTATCCTAGATTTGGGGCCCTCTAGCAGTTACCATCTACAAGTGATACCTCACGCCGTGAAGATCTGACAACAGTCTCTATGATTCATCTCTTAGCAAATTATGCATCCTTGCATCATCTCTCCCAGATATTTCTCAAATTTGTCACTTCCTTATCCTTCATTTTTATACCTAACTCTTTGCAGGAAACTCTCCAACATCTGAGGTGGTGTGCAATCATGGATGAGAAAATGTTTGCCCTCTGGGCTAATCAAACTTGGGATATTGTCTCTCTTCCTCTGGGACAGACGTGTGGAATGTAAGTGGATCTTTATAATCAAACACGTTTCAGACAGAACAGTTGAATGTCTAAAGCACGTCTTGTGGCTCGGGGGTTTACACAGCAACAAGATCTCGATTTTGATGAGACCTTCTCCTCAGTCGTCAAGTTGAATATTATTTGTATCCTGATCTCCTTAGTTGTTCATCGACAGTAGCCCTTGCATTAATTGGATGTCGTGAATGTCTTTCTATGGTGACCTCGAGACTATTTGCATGCACCAACCACCCAGATTTGAGTTCACGAGGGAGTCTCATGTTTATCACCTCAAGAAATCTATTTATGGTCTCAAACGGCCTCCTCGCGCCTGGTTTGACAAGCTTAGTAAGGTGGTCCGTGATGTGAGATTCACTCGAAACTCGGCTGACTTACTCTTTACTCGTCATTGACTGATAGGCACGGTAATTTTCTTAGTTTACATCAATGAAATTTTGATTACTGGTGATGACTTCAAAGGAATACAAATGATCAAGTAGCACTTAAACTGTAACACCCATACCTAGTTTGACGTTATTTCATAAGCCTGACTGAAACTTATGATGTGAAGCAAGCTAAGTAACAGTATAAAATTAGTATCATAACAAGATTAACTAAAGTTTACAGCAAAAAAAACGATTGGAATTAAAAGAGCCAACTAGGAAGTATGGAACACAGAGCCAACTAGGAAGTATGCGCGAACAACTTGACTTGTACTCCCTATGATGAAAATTCCAAAAACGAATCAACCCACTAGAGAGCCAGAAAAATTATTCCCCCCAGTGACACTAAAAATAAGATTTGATTAAATTATAGGAGCATGCTTTTTTATAAAGTATTGGAATCTTTAAATGTCTGATCTATCCTGTGATCTTAAACTGGATTTTCTTTTAAATCTTAAAATCATTATTTTATAGTGATGTCAAGATTTTGACTTGTATTTGGAACTAAGATGTCTCTTTTTTCATTTTTCTCAATCTTAGTTAAGTAGATTTGTTTGTACATTCTAACGATTTGAACCCATATAAACAAACATATGTGTTCTAGTGTTTGTCTGTCACAGACACGAACTCGAATCTACTAAACTTGTATGGGGTGTCAACTCCCAAACTTGAGACTCAAATGGTCTGTTAAGCCCTATAAGTATGATGGTGTGCCTCCATTAATCATGAGAAAAAATGTCTCTCATGCCCCCCCTATCTGAACTGATCATCTAGTGGTTGGTACGATCAATACTAATGTCTTCCAACTAAGGCCACTAGTCTGAGGCTTATTACATATTATAACCTTTTTGTTTTAAATCTAATTGCATATAACATCTCCAACTGGTTTGTTCGCATGTTAAAATAATATTCTTGCGTTGATTTCTATGTCAAAATATGATAATCTAATTGACATTTAAAAAGTATTCATTTGCTATTGACAATAAAATTTTACGTATGTTTTGTAATAATTATTTATCTAAATACGAATTCATGTCCTACTGATAATTCAAGTTTTCTTGAGTGTTGTAGTAAAATATTTGTTTGACCATGACTTCATGTGCTTCTGATGGTCTTATCTCATGTGTGTTCTTTATTATTATTTATTTGAATATGATTTCATGTTATACTGCGGATTTGATTTCACGAGTGTTCTACAATAAATTGTTCGTGTGGATATAAATTCGTGTACTACGGATGATTTCACTTCACGTATATTCTGTAATAACTTATTTGTGTGTAGATGTTGTCGTACACTAATTTGTATGTTGAACTTAGTTAGCTTAATTAACATTTAACATGATTTCACATGTTATAGCTGAATCAATTTCATGTGGGTTTTGTACTGACTCATATGTTTGTTATCATGAATTAAAAGGCTATAAGTATCACATGTGTCCTGAGCGACAAATAAATAAATTTACACTATATGATATGTCTGGTTGAAAGGAAAGGAATTTCTTACATCGGTATTGCGGCATTCATACATACGACGTGATGGCAAAACATTTTATATCACATTGAAAACACCAAGAATTCTTCTCCGATCTATGTCAACTCAAACCTTAAATTTGAAGTGAAACATAAACACTACAACAACAACACTCAAGTTTTTATCCCACTATAGTTGGGTTGACAATATGGATTCTTTGTCGTCATTGTGCCCTATCTTTTGTCATAATCTCACTAATACCTAAGTACATCATGTTTTTCCTTATAGTTTCATTCCAAGTCTTTATTGGTCCACCCCTCCCTCGTTTAACATGCCTAGTGACTAGACTCACGCAACGCCTTACAAGTGAAACATAAACAATAATTAATTAATTATCAAATATCTAGGGCATCGATGACAGCACTACAACATTTCACGAGGAATGTAGCGCAGAAAAAATTATACAAAGAAAGGAAATACTACGAGTTTTTGCCCCTTTTTTCTCACAAATAGAATTCTATGATTTCTAATACAAGGATGAAAAACCCACGGATAATACTTGATGCATCCTCCGTCGCATCCAAAATTGCATGACGTCAATATGCATCGTAATTTTTTATTTATGCGTTTATTTTTCGTGTATTTCATTTGGCGCACACCTTCTTTGTTTGAAATTGTTCGGCTCGTCTGTCTGACCACCTGATGAGACCCTAAATAAAAGGTCTGATAATTTTAGTCGTTGGGACGTAAAGAGCAAGCTTAAAATTATTTAAACGTATCAATTTAAAATTGTAATTCAAAACAGAATATTTAAAAGTTTGGGGAAGAATAAAAAATATCAAGTTTGGAAATAATTTCAAAATCTACAAATTTAAGTTTGGAAATAAAAGGTTGAAAATAAAAGACTTGGAAATAAATGTTTAGGAAATAAATTTGGGATAAGTTATTTGGAAAGAAAAAGGAAAAACAATTACATATTTAGGGCCACATGATGAAGACAGCTGACCAGACAAATACAGGGAACAAAACCTAATCTTGTTCTTTGTTCGCCGGTACAACCTCCACGCCAGGACGCCGCCAGTTCCCCTTGTTCGACGCCATCGGCCTCTGCTCGTGACACAAACGTCTCGTCAGCGTCCATCGGCCTCTTCCACGCCAGTAGACGAACTTCCCCAGTCGGACGCTGTCGACACCGACCAGTCTGATTTCAGCAACCGCCAGTCGCAAGCTTCCGCCCCTGGTTCCTATTTCTTATGCCAAAGTCCTTGTCGTTCCAATAGTTCTTCGCTATATCAGACGGATCGTCTGCCTCCTTCAGTCAATACCAGTCAGCGGCCTCACCTCCTCCCTCTGGCGACCGCCCCGACACCTCACCGTCACCGATTGTTGTTGGCTCCAGCAACTTCCTCCAATAAACGGCTCGTAGCAAATGACCTGCCACTGCTTAGGAGTTTGGGAACGACTACTCTCTTGGGGTATCCTTGCACATTCTTTGCTCGATTAGCTAGTTTTAAACTTATACACCACTTAAAAAATTAAGAGTTTGCCCCGAATGTTCGATCGCTTTAATTACCGTATTTCATAAATTATTTTTGTGCTTTGCTTATGGAAGATTGGATACCGCTTCGGTTCAATTCACTAGACGTCGCGGAACGTTTTCTGGATAACTATTAACGAATTCGTAAAGTTCAAACGAATGAGAATAATTAGCACACATAAATCCGAATTGGCCCGCTCGGCCTCTTTCAAATTTAAAAAATCAACATATTTCAAAACCTAATTTTATTTTACATCACTACTGAAAATAAAGGAATGATTAATAACTGAAACATAACTTACTGCAAGTGAGAAAATCATGCACAAACAGCGGGTTGCTTTCGATTTGGAGGAGGGGACGACTCCAAACCATGTCCGACTATGATATGCGGGAGGGGAAACTACAGCATCAGTAAATCAAGCTAAACTGCGGCTGGGAAGAAGGGTTGGATAGGTAATGGACAAGAGAAAGTCTACTGGAGTCGACTGAAACAGAAACGAGGCTCAATCAATTGACAAGAGCATGGAGGAAAATACCTCTATGGATTGTTGATGTCTTCTTCGACAGGAAAGATGCTTGCTGCACTCGAAAAGAAGAATAGGGGTGTCGTCAACCTCAACAGAAGGAAACGAGAGACATAACGCCGAGCGGGAGGCGCGCTGGGAGCATCGACGAGAGGAAGGGCTTGCGGCAGCCGGCAGCTTCAATTTCAAGCGCTCGGTTGGAAAAAATAGAAGGGTGTGTAACCGGTTTCGTGATGCCCTATTCTTAAGTATTCATGGTCGTGAGCTACAGAAGGAATAACTGCGTGACGCAGTTTTGGCTATAATCCCAATCCTGCCTTGAATTTGAATTCTCTCTTTTAATTACAATTACACAAACTTTTAAATACTTATAAACAAAGATGTCCCGACCTAAAACGCATGAACCAGACCCTTACCTTAAGTGGAGATGAAATTTCGCCTTCCCCATTAATTACAATCATGTTATTGATTTAGCACACTCGTGAACTACTATATTACTGCAATTCAAAATTCATAATTTATTTAATTAATCAAATAACCACACTAAAGTTAAAACAGATGAATGCCTCGATTTATGAATGCGACATCGATATTAAATTCTGATCCGACCCTAAAATTTTAAAATTATAAACGTATCAAAATTTTGGATGTCACATAAACTCGGTATTTCAAACTAAAGATCTGAAAATTCATTGATACTTCCTTGGTCATGAGGTAGCGAGACGTCCTGATGGTCTCGTTCTATCTCAACGGAAGTACTGTCTTGATCTTCTTCATGATGTCGGCTATTCTACATTCAAGCCAGTTGATGCTCCTATGGATGTCAACCACAAGTTCTGCGTTCATGACTCCGACTCTGATCTACTACTTTCAAACCCAGAGTATTATCGTCGTCTTGTAGGAAAGCTGATTTATCTTACAGTTACAAGATCTGATATCTCATTTGTTGTTAGAGTTGTCAGTCAATTTATGCATGCTCCACGAACCTCTCATCTCCATGTCGTAGAGCGCATCCTCAGATATTTGAAGACCACTCTTGAACAAGGGATTGCATACAAACCCTCTTTTTCTTCCTCTTTATCTTTGATTACCTATACTGATGCTAACTATGTTGGCTCTCTGGATGATCGATGTTCCACAAGTGGTTTCTATACATATTTTGGAGGGCACCTTATTACCTGGTGTAGCAAGAAGCAGTCTGTGGTTGCTTTCTCATCTGCTACAGTTGATTGTTCAATGGTCGTTGGTGTGTCAAAGCTTACCTAGATAGAAAGTCACCTAGGTGATTTGGAGTTATGATGGTGTTATGAGTTATATTTATCATTATGTGGGAGCCTCGAGCCCCGACTCTAATATTAAGTGTCATCATTAGTGTTTTGTCTTCTTATAGATTATAGCCTATATAAAGGCATGGGTATTGTATGTTGAGGGATATGAAATGAAGTTCTACTTTTCCTTGTCTATTGTTGTGAGATATTGGTAGTCTCCTCCAACGAGCAACCTCGCCTAAACAGCCGCGGTTTTGGCTCCACGGTATCTTCGTTGTCATTGTCTCCACCTCCGACCACCACGGAGTTAGGCCCATAACAACTTGGTATCAGAGGCGGACTCGGTCCTCATCTTACAGGAACGCAAACTTTCCACCTCCCTCGAAACACTCCTCTGCTGGCCGCAGCAACTCCGACGTCAACATCATTCACCCTCCGCTTCTCCCACCTTCCATGGTACCCCTACAGCTTCATCAAACCCGGTCGATCCTCTCGGCGTCGCCAACGGCGCGTGCCGCCAGCACCACAGCTGCTCCAACCCCGACGACAATAAGACGCCTCCTCCGTCGCGCGAACCACAGCCCTGCGCAGTCGGACATAGACGAAATTTTCCGCAGCCCTCCGTCTTCTCCATTCCAAGGCCGCAACAGTCTCGAGCCCCGACATCATCGCAGCACGCTTCCTCGAGCCCCGACACGCTTCATCGTCACAGCGCACAGACGCGCTTCATCGAGCCTCGCGCAGCTGCGACATCATCACGTCCCGTCGCAGAGCATGGCCTTTTCGAGCTCCACGCCTATCCCTATAGTTCCCTCTTCCTTGAAGCGTGAGGCCGACCTGTTCGGCGTTGTTTATTAAAAAAAATTTGACACGTGGTTTTTTCTTTATTAGCGCTCAGTCACATGCTTTTAATAGTCTTTATTTCTTCAGCCTTGAGCCCCCCACCCCTTTTCCGAACCAACATCAACAATAATTTTTAAACCACCATATTTCTATTTAATTACTCCAGCATCCCCACTTTAAAATCGCTCGGTCAGCCTGCTCCAAGTCTCATTTTATTTATCAGTGGGCTCATCTCTTCTGCTGTCAATATTGGGCGCCACCGCGGCTCTCGCGGCCACTCTCAGTCATCCGAATCGGCGCACTCCGACCGCCCGGTCACCCGCTCCTCTTCTCGCTCATCCCGCACTATGGGGGACTCGTCCGACCAACTAAGACAGATTATGACCATGCTGCAAACCGTCGTGGCGCAACAGGCTGCGCTCACTACTCTCGGGGACCGTCAATAGGCGGCCATTATTGTGCTCTCCAAGCGCATCGATGATCTATCTACCGCCCCGATCCACGATCATGCAAGCAGCAGTCAGACACCTGTTATGGGCCTTCCAATGTTGCCCGGAGGAGAGGTCAACGGAGATGATCGGAGGTGGCCGGATGTAGAGATGATGGTGGTGGAGATGATGGCGGGGATACTACGGAGCCAAGACCGCGGCTGCCTAAGCGGGGATGCTCGTAGGAGGAGAGAGTCACCACAATCTCACAATGGAAGATGAGAATTAGAATACTTTCTTTCTTGCTTCATACATACCCTCACATTCCTTTATATAGGCTACACGTAATAATGACTCACCTAACAATCTCCCAACACTCACCTAACTCTCATAAAGACATAAATAATAATATTCATGACACATAATAATAACATACTGACACATAACATAATAACATGACTGACACATAACATCTCATCCGTCCTTGAAATCGAGCTTGTCCTCAAGCTCGAACTCCATGTGGTGACCGGATCATTCGGCAGCTTGATCTCCCGCCAGAATAGTGCATGATATCGCGTAGCGACGACGACGGTGTCAGTGAGTAGTGGCGGCGCCGTTGCAAATATGAGCGGCGTAAGTAATGACTTCAACAAGGTCGGTGGAGCGGTGAGGAGCAGCAACAGCAAGTAGGTCGGGGAAGCGTCGACTGGCAAAAGGAACAGATCTGTAGGCGGTGAGGTGAACGTCCGGGTCGGTAGAGCGGTGGCTGGAGGAGCAAGTGCTGGCGTAAAGGCGGTCATGATGTCTGATGAAGGTGGCCCAAGCTGGGGCGGTTCCGCCACGACATGTGATGGCGGAAGGGCAATTACCGCTAAGAGCGGTGGCACGTCAGCGGACAGCGCAGATGGTGACTGCACGAAAAAAGACGGTGGTGGAAGCGGTGCAGACACGGGCTGCGGCAGAAAGGCGGAGGTCGGGTTCTTAATGTGGTGGAGGAGTGCGCCGGCATTCTGAGGGCGTGTGTCCATGAAGCTCATCATTTCTCGTAGCCACGATTGGATGGCGGCGGCATCCGTGGTAGTCAACTTGATTGTCCACAAAATGCAATTAATTAATTAATCAAGAATATTACTTGATTAAATTAATTAAGATTGAGTAGGGGTTGCATGAGACTTTGAAATAAAAATAAGAAGGGTGTGTGTGTGGGAAAGGCAAAAGAGTGGGAGAGAATGGTGGTGGGATTCACGGAAAGTAAAAAGAAATTAAATTAAAAGAAGGCGTGGTGTTGTGGAGGAGGTGGGACACGCTGCCAAATAAAATTAATGGGGGAGGGCTCCAAATAATGACAGCTGCAGCCAGCAGGGAGTAAAATCATAAAGAACGGGGCTTGATGTAGCAGGGCGGGGGGCTCGATGTAGCAGGGCGTTGGGCTCAACAGTGGAGGCGGCGACGAATACGCGCAGTGGCTTGGTGCAGGGGTGACAACGAGGGACAGGAGCAGCAATCCTGGAATGGAGATCGACGGATGCCTGTCGGGACGGGAGCGGTTTTGCAGATGTCGGCGACCGGTGGCGATGCTGGTGCGCTGGGGCTGGACTGGCGGTGGGTGTTTGCAGATGCCGACTTCGACGGATGCCTGTCGGGACGGGGACAGGTGTGCAGGTGTCGGCGACCACTGGCGAGGCTGGTGCGTTGGAGCTGGATCGGCGGCGGGTTTGCAGATGTCGACGGCGACGGAACTGCAGCGGCCGATTCTATTTTTTTTTTTGCGGTTTCTGGCGTTGATGGAGCGGGGATGTTGCAGAAGATGTGGCCTTACTGTGGATGACGATGCTTGATACGGGGAAGGGGGCCTGTGGGAGGGTTTGACAGAACGGGGAAATGACAACAGTAATGCAGCAGGAAACAGGGGAGGAGGCGTTGGTCGAGGAGAAGTTTTGGCTCGGTGGAAACAGCGGACGAGGAGGAGATTTTCCTCTGATACCAAGTTGTTATGGGTCTTCCAATGCTGCCCGGAGGAGAGGTCGACGGAGATGATCGGAGGTGGCCGGATGTAGAGATGATGGTGGTGGAGATGATGGCGGGGATACTACGGAGCCGTGACCGTGGCTGCCTAAGCGAGGTTGCTCGGCGGAGGAGAGAGCCACCACAATCTCACAATGGAAGATGAGAATTAGAATACTTTCTTGCTTGCTTCATACATACCCTCACATGTATTTATATAGGATACACGTAATAATGACTCACCTAACAATCTCCCAACACTCACCTAACTCTCATACAGACATAAATAATAATATTCATGACACATAATAATAACATATTGGCACATAACATCATAACATAACCGGCACATAACAGCACCACCACTTCTCTGCACTGTCCTCGCGCACCCCGACACAACTATGGTACCGCGCTATACTAGATTGGAATTTCCAACCTATGATGGGAAAAACAATCTTTTGAGTTGGCTCACCAAGTGAGAGCAATTCTTCGGCCACCAGTAAACTCTGACAGCAAATCTGATACATTTGACATCTTTCCATATGCTCGACTCTGATGTTTTATGGGCTTCTCGACTTCTCACCGACCGGCCGAATCTGATTTGGGACGACTTCACGCGAATCTGCAACTTGCATTTCGGACCTCCTATCCGCAGTAACTCCATCGGCGCACTCACATCTCTACGCCAAACTGGTACCGTGGACGAGTACCTGGAATAATTTCAGCTTCTCTTAGCTCATGTCCATCTTGCCCCGGATATGCAGATCGATATTTTCACCGCTGAACTTCGCGAGCGACTGCGACTGGATGTTGAGTTTGAGGCCCCTCCGGACTTGGTGACTGATATGAGTTTGGCCTGGCTCTGCGATCGTCGCCTCCAGCTGGCCCAGGAAGTCTATCCACCTGCCACCAACATTATTCAACACGGTCGTATCGAGAGTCCCCCAGCCCCACCGGTCTGACGAATATCGCGGGCTGAGATGTTGCACCGCCGCGCTCAGGGATTATGTTTCAATTGCGACGAGTTGTACACTCGCGGCCACAAATGCAACCGGCTTTTCTACCTGCACGTTGAGGATTCTGACAATGAGGGCATCGGATAAAGCTTGCGGTCAAAAAAAATTTTGTGGAAAGGTGAGATGTTAAGAGTTATGAGTTATGAGTTATGAGGTGTTTAGAGTTATGATAGTGTTATGAGTTATATTTATCATTATGTGGGAGCCTCGAGCCCCGAGTCTAGTATTAGGTGTCATCATTAGTGTTTTGTCTTCTTATATGTTGTAGCCTATATAAAGGCAGGGATATTGTATGTTGAGGGATGTGAAATGAAGTTCTATTTTTTCTTGTCTCTTGTTGTGAGATATTGGTGGCTCTCTCCTCCAACAAACAACCTCGCCTAGGCAGCTGCGGTTCCGGCTCCACGGTATCTCCTCCATCATCATCTCCACCCCCGACCACCACGGAGTTAGGCCCATAACAGCTTACCTAGCTAGAAAGTCACCTAGGTGATTTGGGAATCAAACTTTCCCCACCAGCTACTCTATTTTGTGAAAGTCAAGTTGTTATAAACATTGCGAAGAACCTTGTATTTCATGAATGAATCAAACACATTAAAGTTGCTTGTCACTTCATTCGGGAGAAGGTTCAATCGAATAAGTGTAACGCCCTAAATATCGTCGCATGTAATTTTATTTCAGGGTCAGATCGCGTGCAAATTAATCGAGTCGGCGACCTGTAAAGGTAACAATCTTTTATGTCTAATTAGATTAATATGCTAGGTTAACAGTTATTGAGGTCGTCTTGTAATTGAAATTTATATGTTTTGACCGGCGCAACTTTGAGATTTTGGGAGTTTTAGTATGCTCAAAATAGAATGTCATGGGTGACATTATCCTTATTGGGAGCAATTACATTAAATCAAATAAATAAATAAAAATTTTAATCTGGTTTAGTTATTAAAACCACCCCCTCTCCGATACAACTCGCACACAACCAAAATACCATAAGAACCCATAAGGGCCCAATAAGACCCATGCACCTGACATCGACGCATAAACATAACATTTTACTAACAACCATTTTTGTAAATGACTAGATGGAAAATACTATGACAAAGTTTAATTTAAAAAAGATTTGCAGTGAGCGCACGAATGCAAAGGTTACTCCCAAAGTAATTGAGAAAGATAATATAACAAGCTGAAATTTCAAATACAGTTCTGAGTTCTCAAAAATGCAGATGTGTAAATTAAAAAAAAGAGCAGTAATTAGAAATGTCAGGGTGCAGGTAGATTAAAAATATATAATTAAATAGAAAAATCTCAGAATATATGGAATGGTGCACATACATGACTTATACCACGATATAGAGATCCATGCTGAAGAAAGGGCCACACTCCTTGTCCATTGTAAATTTCATAGATACACAAGGATTGCCCAGTCCTTTCTAGCTCACCTTCATCACGTTCATTTATTTCAAATCTGAGCTTTTCAGACTTTTTAGCATTATAGTAAACATCCTCCCAAGATCCTAAATCTCTTTCCATCCTTTCAGTAAGCTATGACAAAACAGAAAGGAAAAAAAAAGGTTGACGACCTGTAGAGAGTTCCAATACTGGAAACAAAGAAATGTAATATAACAAGTAAATTTCCTGGAACAGAAAATAAACCGCTTACCTCCTCCATTTCTCGTCTCTCAAAATTTTCCGCATTTTCAATCTGACTGAGAACTTCCCAGTCCGGTTGTGTGGGGTAGACTAATGAGGCAGATTCATTCATGGCAGGTGAACTTATTTGAGATTTACCAGGTAGTTTCTCCTCAAAAAAATCTACAACGTTGTCTCTTTGGGTTGTAGCAAGGTTCCATAAACCCTCATGTTGCTGAAAATCATTGTTTTGATGATTTTCATTTTGAAGCAAATCCCATGCCCATGTTTGTTGCGTAATTTTGGAAACTGGTTCTGGAAGGAATGAATCTGATGGAAACTGAAGTATACTTTCTAGAAGAATTGCAAAATCAATGATACAATCAGATGCTAGCATATTCTCAGCAAGTGATCTCCCCTCATAAGCAACTGAACGAGCCAGTGTTGATAGTCTTTTATCTTCTATAAGAAGTGAAAAAGCACGAGCCAAGGTGTCTATATCATGAGGATGGAAAACAAAACCGTGGATTTTATCATTAACCTGTAAAGCCCAGGCCAAATTCAGAGAAATACAAGCTTACCAAATTAAGAAAAGTGTTGTACTGAAAATAAATGATTTATGTCCGCATGTACTTGCATTTTCAGACAGATCCCAACTATGAGAGAGAAGAAAAGTAGGGGAGGCAAGCAGTTCATAACTAAGCAAGTGAATTCACTCACATATTTTGTTATGGCAGCAAAATCAGGAACAATGATTGGGATTTCAAAAGACATTGCTCGCACTAAAAGTGGAGGAAAACTCTGCTCATCTTGGAAGGATCCATATAGAACAAGGTCAGCAATCATTATGATACCATTCACATCACCATCAGTGCCATAATGCTTCATAGAACCAACAGGAAAGCCCAAACGAGAAGCAAGCTCCTGAGAAAACAAAACAGGATTGGGAATCAAGGCAAATGAACAAAAGTAAAGTTGTTTCTTCTGCTCCCAAAATACATCTCAAAATAGACACGGAAATCTTGAAATTGAAACTTCAATGACATAATTAAAATTTAAGATTTTTCCCATCAAGTTTATTTGTCTGAAGGTAATACAAAAGAAACTTCCAAAAAATGGTAACTTAAATAATTCATATTTCTCTGTTGATCGAGTCATTATTAGAATTTTAATTATAAATTCAGCTAAAAATGATGTTGGCAGAAATCTGGCAATAAAATTGAAGAATAATGACATTTTCATTCATCATAATGATGCTAAAAATATTCCACAGGGTTAATGTTTAATATAAGCTCAAGATTTTGGTAACCCATATACCTGATTGTCTTTTAAGATAATATACAGGAAGTGTAAATGTTGTAATCATAATAAATTTGATAAAAAGCAGAATTATTATTTTCACAGGGACAAGAATTGACATGGTAAAACACATAACGGGAGCATAATTAGTACCTTGAAATCAGAACCAAAAGAATCTGTTGTATTCCCGCATAAAAAAGTAAACTTTAATATTCCTCCGAGGTCCTTTATTCTCGTTATTTTCATAATCTGATGTGTTAGCAGACTAGCAGCATAGCAACATGGCATATCATCATAGAAGAAACGGCTCCCGATAACAGTAACTATTAGGTCCTTCTCGTGAAATCCATACTTCTCCCTCAAGCCATGCCTAGAATGAGATGTGATATATCTTTTTGCAGCCCAAACATCAGCTGGGGATCCAGGAATCACATAAAAGTTTCCAGAATCTAATGAAGTATACATCATCTGAAAGAAAAAGAATGCTAGTCAAAAGACTACATTTATGCGTTACAAGAAAACTGTGTTGCAGGCAATGGTCAGAGCAAAGGATGGAGTGTTTACTGGTAGAGAGAAATCTGAAAACACGACAGTGTTTGCCCTATTGAAAGCGCTTCTCCACTCAGTGACAAGATCTACCTTCCCTGAGGCAATATACGAAAAAAGGTGCTTGCTAAGATTTCCATCATGAATAAGCCATATAAGTGGTACGGAACTGAAAGGATCTTGCATGAGACTGCAAAAGATGAACCATAGAGTAAATTAATACTAAATTTTATTGCGAGTAATTCCAAAATGGCAACCGAATAGAACATCAGAAATTCTTAATGAAAGAAATAAGTCACGTCTAACTACTGGACATATGCAACATTAAATTAAGAAGATTCTTCCACGGGCTCATTTTGTAGCTTGAAATTAAAAGCATGTCTTATGGTTTAATTTATAGAATCCACAAATTTGGTTGGTTGTAGTTTTATGCTAATATTGTATTCGAACTCCACAAACCTCCTCAAAACTCTCTCAGAGTTAGTGATTTCAATTTCACACATAAAAATTAGTGAACACGGAATTATTATTTTCTTTAGAACAATGCCTATGAACAAGAAACCAAAGAGCCCCAAGAAGAAATTTCCTGTAACGATATCACAACAATTAGATGCTACATTATTATAGATTGTCCATTTTTATTCAGACATAAATCTGTTAAAAGATAATCATCCAACTCAAAATCAATTAGTTGCAGGTGGTGGTGACCGTGATCTATATTAAGTGCATAAAGTTATTTAAGTTTCCCGATGTCGGACTATACTCTCTACATGTCTCCTCACATCTAGGGTCTTCAGGCACCAACACATGATGTTTTGACAACTATCGATAAAGAAAACAAGATTTGCATATGTTGTTTATTGATCTTGAAAAGGCTTATGATAGAGTTCCAAGAGAGATCTTATGGAGAGTCTTAGAAAAGAAAGGTGTAAATGCATCATATATTGACATAATCAAAGATATGTATACAAATTCAGAGACAAGGGTGAGGACATCTGGAGGATTAATGCAGGAATTCCCTATCACTGTTGGCTTACATCAAGGTTCAGCTTTAAGCCCTTATCTCTCTACCCTTATCTTAGATGAGCTCACCAGACATCCAACAAGCAATACCTTGATGTTTATTGTTTGCGGATGATATCGTTTTAGTTGATGAGACGCGTGAGTGTGTAGACGCAAAACTGGAATCTTGGCGAGATACTTTACAAAAGAAGGGTTTTAAGTTGAGCAGGGCAAAGACGGAGTATATGGAGCATAAATTTAGCAGTACAAGAATGACGGATGACTTCGTTATTAAGTTGGGTGATCAAGATATTTCCCTTAGTGAGTGTTTTAAATATCTTGGATCGATAGTTCAAAAAGACGGAGGTATTGATAAAGATGTGACACATAGAATCCAAGTGGGTTGGTTGAAGTGGAGAGGCGCGTCAAGGATCTTATGTGGTCGTAAATCACCGCTAAAACATAAGGGCAAGTTTTACCGTACTGCAATTAGACCCGCGATGCTCTAAGGTTTTGAGTGTTGGACGGTGCATTGTGTACATGAGCAAAAAATTGGAGTTGCGGAGATGGAAATGTTTAGGTGGATGTGTGGACACACGAGACTGGATAAAATTAGGAATGAATGTATCAGGGACAAGACGGGAGTAGCACCAATTGCACAGAAGATGCGAGAAGCTCGATTAAGATGGTTTGGACACGTGGAAAGGAGACAATTAGAGGCACCTGTTAGGCGTTGTGAGAGTTTAGCCACTAGTCATGTTAAACGGGGGAGGGGTAGACCAATAAAGACTTTGAATGAAACAATAAGGAAAGATGGTACGAACCCAGGGCGGAGGTGTACGGTCAGCTAGGAAAAGGTGAACTGGAGAGAGGGAGAGGAGAGATAGAGGAAGAGAGGGGGAGAGTTAGGGTTAGAGAGGAGGGAAAAACATTCATTCATCCAAAATAAAGAATTACAAGGTTCGCATGTCCTCTTATAGTGGTGAGGAGCGAATACAAAAGGAAATACTGAAAATAGCAAATACAAGAAATATTAAAAATGCAACAACAAATAAAGCAACATATTTAATATTAAATATCTTTTGCGGTCTCGGTGGACCCCTGCGAAATACGCGCCCGACGCGTGTAGACTTGTCATGGTGTTCGCCGTCGTGTAGTTTCGTAACAATGTCATCGTCTGGAAAATGTGTCTTGTCTCAAGGCAATTGTCGGGAAGCTGGTGGCGAAAATCATCCTGGGGAAGCCACATCACATCCAAGTCGGGACGACCGGTCCAAGCCACAAGAACTTCCTCTGATGTATGATCCCCCAGAATGCGGCATCAGCGATCGAGGATCGAGGTGGGGTAGTAGGGCACCTCTCCGACAAGGTCGAGATCAGTCAGGAGCTAATCCGTGGGGGCATGCTCACCTACTGTGCGTTGTAGCTGCGAGACATGGAATATCGGGTGGATGGGGCTTCCGCTTGGGAGGCGAAGTTGGCACGCAACAGCCCCGATGCGTGCAAGTACCTCGAAGAATCGGGGGGCTAATTTTGGGCATGGCCGTCGGGCTACTGAAAGCTGACAGTAGGGGTGGAGTTCGATGAAGACATTCTCTCTTACTTCGAAAGAGAGGTCCTAATGTTTCTTGTTGGCAAAGGAAACCATCTTCTACTGGGCCCGTCGGAGGTGGTGCTTCAGGTGATCCAGAATGATGTCTCTATCACGAAGAGCTGTGGCCAGGCTCTCCAACTGGCATTCCCCTGGGAGGTGGTGGACGATGGACGAAGGAGGCCGACCGTAAACAACCTCAAACGAAGTGGTGTCGGTCGCCTGGTGGTGGGCAGTGTCGTGCGAATACTCGGCCCACCCGAGCCACTTAGCCCAGCTACGCAGGTGACCTCCCACGAAGAAGCGGAGGTATGTCTCCAAGCACCGGTTGAGGACATATGACTGGTCGTCGGTCTGAGGATGGTACGTCATACTCATGTGAAGGTGGGTGCCTTGCAGGCGGAACAGTATAGTCTAGAAGGTACTCAAGAAAAGCGGGTCTCGGTCGCTGACGATCGATCAGGAAAACCGATGGAGGCGCACGACCCCCTGGATAAAGCTGAAGGCAATTGTGGATGCGGTGTATGGATGGCGGAGGGAAATGAAATGAGCATACTTTGAGAGTCGGTCCACCACGACCAGGATGCAGTTGGATCCCTGAGATCGGGGCAATCGTGTGATAAAGTCCATGGTGACGTCGTATCAAACGCGGTCGGGAATCGGGAGGGGCTGAAGTATACCACCCGGAAAAACGACTTCGTGCTTGCCCTTCTGGAAAATGAGGCAAGTGTCCACGAAGGCTTTGACCTGTCGGAACATGTGAGGTTAATAGAGTGAGGTTGCGAGCCGTCGGTATGTCCGATAAGCACTGGCGTGTCCCCCCATCGGGGAAGCATGGAACTCGGCCAATAACAGATGGATGCTCGGGGAGGAGGGGGCGAGTGCGAGGAGGCCCTTGTAGAGTAGGCGGCTGTCAACCAAGGAGTAAGGTAGGTTGGCGTCCACAAGGAGCGCTGTCTGAATCTCGTTGTGTGTCGGGTCTACTTCCACTTCCCGTTAGAGGGCGTCTGCATCCTCCCAGACCGGGCGAGAGATGGCTGCAAGTATGGGGTTGCGGACGAGAGCGTCGGTCGCGCGGTTCACCTTCCTTGGTCGGAACTCGATGTTGAAGTCGTAGCTCAGTAGCTTGGCAACCCACACCTGTTGGGCAGGCGTAGCAATCTTCTGTTGCAGGAGGTAGAGGAGGCAATGGTGGTCGGTGCGGACCACGAATCGTCGGCCCAGGAGATAGGATTGTTAGTGCTACGCTGCGACGACAAGGCTCATGAGCTCGTTCTCGTACGTCGAATGACTACGGATCGTATCTGAGAACGCGCGGCTGAAATAGGCCACGGGTCGGCCGCCTTGCAAGAGTACAGCCCCCACGCATAGCTAACATCGGGGAGCGAACAAGGCCTACTGGAGAGTGACAAAAGCGGCGGAGGCCGTTGCCGACCACTCGAATGAGCCCTCGGCCGACTTCTTTAGGAGCTGGGTGAGGTGGGTCGGGCTATCATACCGTAATCTTGGATGAACCGCCTGTAGTACCCTGTCAGACCCAGGAACCCACGAACATCGCAGAGAGACGATACGGTTGGCCACAGGAGGACCGCCTCGATCTTGTCGCTATCCATTGCGAACCCTACTGTGGAAATGGTGTGTCCCAAGTAACACGTCTCCGGGACCCCAAAGGCACACTTTGCCTGGTGAAGCTTGAGCTGGTTGTGCCATAAAGTAGCCAGTGTCTGTCGGGCGTGCTGCGGATGCTCCTGCCAAGAAGAATTGTACATCAATATGTCATCAAAAAAAAGTACACTCTGGCGAAGTACCGGTCGGAAAATGTCGTTCATTGTGGCCTAGAAGGTGGCTGGCGCGTTGGTCAGGCCAAAAGGCATAACCAGGAACTCGTAGTGGCCATCATTGGTTTCAAAAGCTGTCGTGGCAACGTCAGCCGACCAGACGCGAATCTGATGGTAGCCCACACGGAGGTCCAGCTTGGTGAAAACAGTGGCGTTGTGGAGCTCGTCCAAAAGCTCCTAGATCACCAGAATCAGGTACTTGTCTGGAACTGTGGCTTTGTTGAGCTCCTGGTAGTCCACGCAGAAGCGTCAGCTGTTGTCCTTCCTGGCCAAGAGGACCGGGCTGTAGAAAGGGTTTGCAGTGGTTCGTATAAGGTCTTCCATCAATATGTCATGTACGAGCATCTCGATCTCGTCCTTCTACGCGTGCCCCATAGCGATACGGGCGGACCGACACTGCCAAAACGTCGGGTTGAAGAGGGATAGCCTGATCGTGTGGCCGGGCTGGTGGCAAGCCGGACGGTGTCGTGAAGAGGTCCGCAAACTCGGACAGGAGGTCCGGCAAGGCCGGAGGTGGTGATGGGGTCGGTGGCGCAGCGTCTGAGATGGACTAGAGCCATGACGAGAAGTCGACGTTCGTCGTCCTCTGAATCGTGCAGGAGCGGAGTAGGACAGCCTCCCCCACCAGACAACACTCTCAACCGTCCTAGAGAAACCGCATTGTCATGGTTCGCCAGTTGACCCGCACTTAGCCCAGCGTGCAGAGCCATGCCATGCACAGGATGGCGTCGATTCCGTCAAGGCCGAAAATGTAGAAATTTATTGTCACCGAGTAAGGGCCGACTGAAAGTGGAATGGATAGGCAACGCCCCTGGATCGAGCGTCGGTGGCCATCGCCCAAACTGACCGTGAAGTCTAGCGAGGGTTCCATCGGAAGGCGGAGCTGGTGGGCCAGATGAGCAGAGAGGAAGTTGTGGCTCGCCCCGCTGTCCACCATGATGACAATGTGGCGGTCACCCAGCTTGCCCGCCAATTTCATAGTTTGCGGCCCTGAAATGCCGCCCACGGAAAAACAAGGGAGCTCCAACTAGTGAAAGGCCGCGTTAGTAGCGCCCTCGGTGGTGACCTCCTCTGTTATTTTGAGGTTCTCAAAATCGGCTTAAGTGATCTCCAGTTCAAAGTCATTGATGATGGCGCGGAATTCCTTGACCGTGCATACATGGGTTGGGGAGTAGGGTTGTCGGCAGCAGAAACACAATTCTTTGCGTCAGAGCTCATCAAACTCACGGGTGGGGACCGTTGGGGGGCGGTCGGTCGGACTAGCCGAGAGACTAGAGGGGCCCGAGAGGCCTGAGGCTCCGGAGTAGCGATCTGCCACGGTCGGCCCCCCGGTGGGGGTCTGCCTGGGGGTGGCGAGTGTTGAGGAGCCAAATCCGCCTCCACGAGGAGAGTCATGTCTAGGGCTTCGGACACCGTCCTGGGGGATGAGTGTGAAGCCGGGAGCGGATGTGGCGCAGGAGGCCCTGTATGAAGAAGCCGAGATAGTGATCCGGTGGTAAACCCTGAACATGGGTGACGAGGGTCGTGAACTCGTCGATGTAGTCATCCAGCGCACTGCTTTGATGTACCCCACACAGTCGTTCGATAGTGGAGCCGGTGTAACGGCTATCGTAACGGCGGATCATTTCTTGTTTGATCTCCGATCGGGAGATGGCCGAGTTAGACTGGCGGAGCCATCGTGCCCAATGTAGGGCGGAGCCATCGAGTCCCACGACGGCGGTATAGACCTTGTCCTGCTCGGGGGGTGTGATAGAGGTCAAAGTACTGTTCCGCCTTGGCGATCCACCCAATCGGGTCCACCCCAGCGAAAGTCGGGAGGTACAAGGCAAGGGCTGGGCGGCCATGGAAAATCGGGGGTGCGGCGTCAGCGTTGAGAGGTAGCGGAGCAGCCACGACGATGGGCGTGTCGGAGGCCGGGCACGCGAATCCGCTGGCGGACGAGGCGGCGAAAGGTTGGAGAGCATCAATCTTGGCGTGAAGGGTGAGCAGGGAGGCATGCATGGAGGCCACGAGGGACTCCTGAGCGTCAACACAACGTAGGGGGGCCTCGTTGGCGTTCTTCGATGGGGCTTCAGTAGCCGATCGGGTCGTCGGTGTTATGGTGTGGTGAGGCGCGGCGGCCTGGAACAACGGGTGTCCGGGGTTGGGGCGGCGGTTCTGTGCGATTCGGACGGGGTGCGGCACGGCCTGCGGGCTGGTCTGCGGTGCAGACGGGGTGCGGCGCGGCCTGCGGGCTAGATTACGGAGATGCGGCGCGGGATGTGGCGCGGGATGCAAGCGGGATTGCGGCGCGGGATTGCGGCGCGGGATGCAGCGCGGGAATGCGGACGGGGTTGCGGCGCGAGCTAGAACTCCGGCAGGCGGAAAGGACAGGTCGGATCAGTTTGGTACGAACTCCGGGGCAGAGGCGTACGGTCAGCTAGGAGAAGGTGAACGGGAGAGAGGGAGAGGAGAGAGAGGAAGAGAAGGGGGAGAGTTAGGGTTAAAGAGGAGATGAGGGAAAAACATTCATTCATTCATTCAAAATAAAGAAATACAAGGTCTACATGCCCTCTTATAGTGACGATGAGCAAATACAAAAGAAAATACTGAAAATAGAAAATACAAAAATACTAAAAACGCAACAAGCAAACAAAACAACATATTTAATATTAAATATATTTCGAGGTCTCGGTGGGCCGCTGCGATATACGCACCCGGCGAGTGTGGACTTATCACGGTGGCTCGTCGTCGTGTAGTTCCGTAACAAAAGACATGATGTACTTAGGCATTAGTGAGATTATGACAAAAGATAGGGTACAGTGGCGACAAAGGATCCATATAGCCGACCCCACTGTAGTGGGATAAAGGCCATGAGTGTTGTTGTTGTTTACATGACGTGGGAGTATGTTGTTGGGCCTTATCTATTTTGATATCATAGCATCCAACCCAAAACCAACTGAATGTAGGTCGAGCCTAGGATTTATATTAAGTGCAGACGGCTATATGAGCTCTTGATGTGGTTATATTCTAAACAAAATCATTACAAAGTTTTATACAATAAATTGCAAGTAAAAAATGGTAAAGAGGAAAAGGGAGATTATACCACCGAATGAAGAGATCTATTTGTTAGGGGCCGGGGTTTTGAACCCTTCGCCCCCAGCTTGGGTCACAACTTATACACCTCAACCAGCTCTCCGCTCTGGATACAATCAAAGCGGTAGGCTTTTGAGGCTAGGGCTTGGTCCCCAGCCCTCCTTGAAGAGATTCCTTGTCTTGACTCCCTTCACCAACTGAGCGCGGCTAAGTAGTCTACAATCATGTGAGATAGGAGACCCCCGCCGAACATTTCAGTCCATGTTGAAGTCTTCTCCTCTGAGGCTAAGTTGTATCGACTCGAGACCATGCCAAGTAACATAGCAGGTTTCAGTCGTCGTAATCATCCCTAGGGTTTCCAACAGCAACCCCGGAATCCATCAAAAAGTCCAGCGACCCGTCCTCCCCCTTTCCCCTAATCCATTTGCCCTCCTCGAGCCTCCTACCGCCTTCCCGAATCATCCCTGCCCATTTCATCTTGTATTTTCATACCCGTGGAAAATTAGATTTTCTTGGCATAATGGCGGTAGTATCCGTATTGATTGCCATGTCAAAGGATTTGATGAGTGGTAGGTAGCATAATGTTAGCGGTTTATTTGTGTATGTGTGTGGATGCTAGTTTGCGATTTTTTGTACATGTATGTGCTTTTATGTTGTGTATAATGGTAACATAATGCATGATTGCCACATAGATGGCTGACAATATAATATTGTGTTTCTTTTTATGTATGGTTTGAACTCTCAATTTAGTAGTAATATATGTCACTATAAATCACCGATTGCTTGTTCACAGTTTTTAAACTTAAATTTCATTTTCTAAGGAATTCTTGCTTGTAGCTGAATAATAGAATTGTTAATTCCAATTTCATTGTTTGAATTCTTGTCTCTTAGCCGAACAGCATAATTAGAATTAGCTTTAATTTCAATTCCTGCTGATTTGGAATTGAGTTAATTCCAATTCATATCCCTCAACTCCTCCCAATTCCCAAACGAACGAAGCCTCGTATCATTTGTATAGAATAGTGCCACCAAGACCATTCCCTACCTACTTCCACAAGTAGGTTTACTAACAATAATATTTACATCAAAATTTTACTTTTTTCTCCGCGAAAGAAATAATGGAAAAATGAGAAAAGTCAAAGAATTCGCTTTGTAAGTAAATACGTGATTTTACCAGCCTATGTTGCAAGTATATGTGAATCTCTATTTGATTTACAAATTACAAGATAATGTAAATAATTATTCTTATCATGTGGTTATAGAGATTATATCAAGGCACACCTTGTGATGATTCTTTTTGCTTCAAGGGAGCTCAACATGACACCTTCAAATCTGTATGAACAAACAATATACCAAAAAAGATAATAATTGTGAACCATATGGCCAACAAGACTAAAACAATGGAAAGAACTAGAGACCACAATGAAGAATTATGTAAAGAAAAAAAGGCGTCTGCCAAAGAGTACCTTGTCCAGTCAACTAAGATTGAGTTATCAGAACCCAAAACTGACACGGGACAATCAATATAATCCCATAATGGATGAGCTTCCCCATCATCCAATGCAAAGACCTACTCCAGCCATCGCAAGGCAATCAAAGAAGTTGTGAAATGTCATATAGAAAAACATACAAGTCTATCTACAAGAATATTCAAGCAAACAAATCAACAAGTTAAAACAGCTAATAAATTGGCCGTCTCCAGCAATATATGGTTATTCTCATCACATTGCCTTACTGATTGTTAGGGGAACACTAATGAGAAGCTCACATCTTGAATGGGACTTTCTCTTCTCATCCTCTTTCTATATAATTGTACACATACATGTATGTATTTGATTGAATATTTTTCATGGAATATATTTGGATTTTTCTCCATGGAGTGTTTTTCTACAGAAATAAAAAAGAACCATATTATCTTAAGAAAATTTAGATGAAAAGTTTTCTTAACATAAAGAGACAACAAAATTTACATTAACTTTATATTTATCTCCATATCTCTTATGAGAGCAATTAAATTTACAGCATTTAAGAACCACAGTTGTTCAGCCATAAATTTCTAAAGATTTTAAAGAAACACTAAAGTCAACTCTTCTAATTTAAATTAAATGCCTAGGATCATCAAGAATGAATACAAGCAGCCAAAACAGCATGTCCTATAATGTTTATTCAACCTTAATCTTTGACCACAGTTTTTTGAAATAAATCAGTAATAAATTGTAAGAAAATAAAGTTACCCTAACAATTTTTTCACCTTATGTCATTCTATCCTACAATTTTGTAAAAAAAAGGGCAGCCCGGTGCACAAAGAATCCCCACCCAACGAGGGTCCCCCAATTTGTAAATACGCAAAAAAAACCTTTAAAAGTTGGTTCACATGATAGAAAAAAATCAAAATCGCCAAATAATTAAAGTAATAAAAATAATACCAAATGGCAAGTTCAATTGCATTGAATGTTAAAATAATGCCTACTAGATTACAAATTGGAATGGCTGACAAATCTTTTTTGACATACAATTTTTTTAAAAAAAATCTATGAAGTCAAGCATGTATCACTCACTGAAAGTACATAGCCCAGCTCGGTAAGACTTTTCGCCAGAGTTAGCAGCAGCAGAGTTTGAGAATCCTTACGCATATTTTCAACAACCTACAATGGTCAGAAGGAGCCGGTAAAATAGCGAGAAAAGAAGACATTATATGCATGTAGATAGAAAAATAAGCACATGCATTCAAATAGAAATACATACACACCTACAAATTATATGCATGCACACAAGTATGCATCTGAAGGGATCAGGAGATTGGATCTAGCCATAACATAAGAAGAATGCAAATAACTCCCCAAGCGGTGAATGTGTATGCAAATAACATAAGACACTGTGTAGATAGGATCGTCGGTCGCCTAGACGACCTGAGTCAGTAGTCACGTTTAAAGCGATGAATGTGTATTATTACGTATTTTTATTTATTTTTTGTTTCCTTATTTCATGTAGAATTAGTAGAATTATGTTGAATGATATTGACTATCTGTAGTTGGTTCTAAGTCTATAAATATGAGCCTAGGGAATGATTTTCAGACTTATTGTATCCATCATCCTTGAGGATTGTACCAAGTGTTGAAGTGAAGGTTGCTAGAAGAATATAGGATGGTCAAAGACTGGGTGTTGACTCCATGAATTCTTGTGTCGCAAACGATGACAATGTCTTGATAGTTGGGTTGTTTGTGCAACATTCTGAAAAGTGGAGTAAATGATTTGTGAACTATGGGTGAATCAGTTAGTTAAAGTGTGAGAATCAACATTTGGGGCACTAGATAAGATGAACACAAGGAAGTGTCCCTTGTGAAACTCAAAGATCCTCTGAATTTAAAGACAGATATTTTTTAAAGGGGAATAGTGATGCATTCTTGGATGAGATCGTGTCTCCATGTTTTTACCCAGCCTCCTACTAACCGTCTGAGTTTTCAGTGCAAGAGGGCGAGATGATTCGTGCATTTTTTCTAGTTTAAGAGTTAGCACCTTACTCCTTCCCACATGGCAGGCAGCCTCTGCACTCCTGGAATTCACAAAATCGTTGATGCTAGAGTACACAAGGAGAATGGAAGGTAGTTGAACGAAAAGAGAGATTGGTTATTAGGGCAAAACATTGGGCTATTTATAGTCTTACAACAATACTCAATATTACAAATTATTACAACACTACTCCTCAAGATTGGCGAAAGATATTTGTTAAGCTCATCTTGTTACAACCTCTGATCATATCCTCTGAACTGAGACACTCAGTTAAGCAGTCTGCAACCTGACCCTTAGTCGGCACGTGACTCGCTTCAGTAGCTCAGTATCAAGTTTCTCCTTGATAAAAAATTTATCAATCTCTATATGCTTGGTGCGATCGTGCTAGACTGGGTTATTGCAATGTTGATGGCTGACTGACTGTCACAACACAACTTCATCATATCTCCTTGATCCAGCTGCAACTCCCCAGGCATTCTTTTTAGCCATTAGATCTCTCCAACCCCTACTGTCATGGCTTTGTACTTTGCCTCTGCTGTCGATCTAGCCACTAGCGACTGCTTCTTGCTCCTCTGTGAGACCGGGTTGTCTCCCACAAATATGCAATAGCCTGAAGTAGACCTCTTACATCAGCGCAGCTTACCCAGTCAGAGTCGCGATAGCCTTTGATCCTCACGTGTCCATTCCTTATGAAGGACAGCCCTTTTCCAGGGGCATTCCTCAAGTATGGCAAAATCTGGTACATTGCATCCATATGGTCCTTCCTGGGGTCATGCATGGAGCGGCTTACCACGCTCACGGAGAATGAGATGTTCGAGCGAGTGTGGCTCAAATAGATCAACTTCCCATTTAGCCTTTGATACATTTCCCGATCTACTGATTCTTCGGCCTCTGCACCCAGTTTACACCTCGGATCGATTGGCGTCGCAGTAGGTTTGCACTCCAACATCACAGTTTCAGTAAGGAGATTCAATGCGTATTTCCTTTGGGAAGGACTATCCCCTCTACCTCATACGCAATCTCGATCCCAAGGAAATACCTAAGAAGTGTTGAAATTTTTGAAATGAAAGTGGCGGTCGGGGCGGACTGTTCATGCAGTCTGTGCGGACAAGTGTGCCGACTAGCCAGGTCGGCTAGTGTTTTGCAGGCGGCTTGTTCCCAGGATGTAACCAGGCGGATAGGTTTGGTATCCGCAGGAGTTACGGACTCATCTGGAGTTCGCTGAGTCTGGCGTGATTGGGACTCTTATGGAGCTTGCAAGTTCAGCATGTACTTGTGCCCTTGGACACGCTTTGGTGGAGCGGTTTGGTGGAAACCGCGGAGTTCACCGGTTAGTGCGAATTGGCGTTTGAGTCCGCCGGTTTGGAGTTCGCACCGTGAACTCTTGGTGGTGTGGACTTGATCAGGATTTGTACCAAGTCTGTTTGTGCTCAGTCCGCGAGTTTGCGCGGTTAGCGCGTACTGCTTCTCTATCCGCCGAGTTCGGCAGCTTGTCGGTCTGATGCTCTAGTTGCGGGCTCGGAGTGTGCGAACTGGAGCAGTGTCCACAAGAGTGTGCGGACTAGAGTTGTGTCCGCAGAATGTGCGAACTGGTGCCACATCCGCAGTGTCCGCGGGTGTGGCGGGTTAGTCCCGATTCTGGCCTTGTGGTGTTTAAGGAGGATAGGTTATCTGTCCGGCCTTGTTAGTGCAACCTTGGCGAACTAGTTGTCCGGCCTTGTCGGGACGGCAAAGGCGGACTTTGTGTCCGCGTTGTGCGAATACGTCTTGTGCTAGCTGCGAGTAAGGGTGGTGATCCTATCGGTTAGGGCGGTGACCACACTCCTCTTTGTGCCTATAAATAAGATCTCATGTCACATCATAACTACCGAATGAACAGTAAGTTGTTCTCGGGTGAAGTTGTTACGGACATGTTTTTTGTATCTGTGCGGTTTGAGAAGTTAACCGGTTTTTGTTGTTGTAGATTGTGCGGCTAGCATTGAGAAGACATGGACTTGGTTCTGACTTGGTCAGGGATCAGTGTGGATAGTTGCGGATACAATCGGCGATTAGTAGCATGTCGCGGCTTGCGACCAGGCGGTCTTCTCATTGCAATTTTTCCCAGTTCAAGGTTGTTCGTTTCTGGCGATCTGTCTTCGGCAGCAGTTGTTCGTTGTTCTGGCGGCTAGGCGACCTCGCGGTTAGACAGCTTGCAGATTTGCGGACAGAGCTCTTCAGCTTGGAATAACGGGTTCTCCGCGCAGTTAGGTTGCGGACTGGCGACCTGACGGTTTCAGAGGACTCCTTGTACAGTTCGGCAGAGTTGGCGGTTACAGTTTATGTCCGTCCGGTTTGTTTTGCCTTGTATGTTTTTTGCTTCCATCGGATATATTGGCAAATCATGTCTCGTCATGTATGTCTTGCACTGTAAAAAAAGTTTTGATAGTACAAGATTGTTGCTCTTCAATTTACATTTGGTTTAAGCAATGATCAACCGTCAATTTGTTATTTGCTTCTAAGAGTTAAGTAAACTAGGGGTTGTGCAATGGAAGGAGGATTCCCAAGGGGTCTTGAAATTGAACTCCTAACATCGACCAACTTCAAGAAGTGGAGGTCATGTATGGAGAGTTATCTTATAGGCGAGGACTTTTGGGAGGTCGTTTGTGAAAACGATAGGCAAGAGGTTACTGTTGCCACTATCAACAGGTCACAGTCATGGACCCTCCTGTCTCTGCCTGCAGTTTGAGATGTGTCTCCTCCTGAATCATAGCAGAGATGGTCTCCGTGAGTGTAGGAATCATCGTACCAGAAAGAAGTTGGGCTCTCTGTTGATTGAACTTATCATTTAACCCCTTCAGAAACTTCATCGTCCTTTCCTCCACGATGATTTTGGAAGCCCCACGCTGTGGATCACTGCAGCCCGCCAAAGGCGTGATCGTAATCCACACATAGTCGTTCCAACTCAGAGGCGTACTCCTGCACTGTTTTCTCCCCCTAAACAGTGTCATCAATGTCTCCTTTCACCTGAAAGACCCGCAGAGTATTCCTCACACCATCATATGTGTTTTTCAGCTTATCTCAGACCTTCATGACTGTCTCGAGACCATCTACCGTGGCGGCAATCGATGGGACAATGGAGCTAAGAAGCCACGCAAACACAGTCATATGGGTCGACTCCCACTCATCTCCAGACGAGCTCTCTGGTTTCTTCAGCGCCCATATCAAAAAGCCCCCAACCTGTTTCGCTGTAAGGATTTTCTTCACACGGTGTGACCAACTCAGGTAGGTCGTCGATCCATCAAGCTTCAAGTCAATCGATGGAAGTTCCAACTTTGTCGGTCATTGTGATGACCCCAACACCCACAACAATATGGCCAACTCATTCGGGCCCAACATTTTGAAGACGTCTGCCATTGTTCCCTCCTTCAGCGTCATGCATCAACTTCCTCGCTGATCACCGCATTAATCAATGCCTCCTCCTACCCTAGATCTGATCACCTCATCTTGAGATTTGCTAGGATGCGGACGTGTTGATGTTGGAAACCCGCTAAAGACCTACTAGATGCGTTGTTTGCCCACTGCGGCCAGTCTCGCGGCAATCGGAGATGGCGGTAACCGCTGGATTCGGCGGCTGGAGGGGTGCGGCCCGCAGCCCTAGAGGCGGAGGTCCTCCGACAAGCATAGATCCAGACGCCCTAGAGTCGGAGGTCCTCCGTCGAAATCAGAGGCGGCGGTCGCCAAATGCGGCGGCGGAAGAAACTTTCCCGCAGAAGAGTCGGCGGGAGGTCCTCCGTCAGTGGAGAAGTCGAGTGCAGAAGAGTCTCGGATCTGTCGCGGAAGAAGGAAGCGGAAGTCGTTGGGGCTTTTTCTCCGCTCTGATACCAAGTTGAACGAAAAAAGAGATTGATTATTAGGCTAAAACACTAGGCTATTTATAGCCTTACAATAATACTCAATATTACAAATTATTACAACAAAGGCAATCATTGCATTATCCCTTAGTTCACAGATGATTGAACGTTGGTAAGTCATCAACGTGATTCTAAGCCCGTATTTGACTTATTGCGTTGAACCGCAACATTATTATTGAATTATTGGGTGATAGAACTTTAAGTAGTTCTATTTTGTAACTTCTTATGATGTGGCACTCAGTATTTTCCCTTTTATTTTTAGTTAAGGTAGATAGTGAACCCTACTGGTAGAGTATCGAGCATTTGTGAATTCTTCAAAGTAGTTGGTTGTCTTCCTCCTATCAAGAGTTGTACCTCTCGGAGACTTTTCCTATTAACACTTTATTTCAACATTAATGTGGCGACAGATTCATATTTGTAGGAGTGGTGGACTATCACCTATGTATTAGCTCTCAGGTGGTGAATCATGTATTTTCATCCATATCCTAATTTCTTTTTACAGTTTTTGGATAATATTTCTATTGTTTTGAATTTCTATGGTGGCTTTCATCCATTGTATAATAGCTGTTTTCTAAGCTACTGACTCTAAAAGGTGTTTGTATTGAAAATATTAGGCATGGGTTAATTTTGGCATATTTATTCCTCTTAACCCTATAAGAGAAATACATATATTACAGATTTGTCATTTTTGAAGTAAAAGAAAATTTATACCTTTTTTTCATATTTCACTTTTTTTACATTGCATTAATACTGCCCTAAAAAAAACACAACATACTTTGATCCGTTTGTCCCCTATCCTAGTTTCTTTTATTTGCTCCAATAATATGTTCCTGCTCTAATGATTAGTTGTTCGGATGTATCTTTAATTAGTGGACCATATCAGTATTTATCTCTTATGTTTTACTTTATCCCGCTCACTATCGTAATAAAAGAGGGATTACTATGCTGTCGTGAATCATGATTTATCTTTTGGAATAAATTTGAAATGTACAGTGTGCATTAATTCTTTCCATTCATTACAATTTTTCTCTCATTTAATTGTTATCTTCATCTTTCGTTCTTCCTTTCCCGTCTCTATCAATCTCTTAATAATATCAGCATATCTTACCAACTGTATTTTCAATCTCTCAACTATTTATTATCTCTAACCTCTTTTACTGGCATCTTGCCTTATCCTCTGAATCTACTTCCTTCCCTGGCTCTTCCTTAGCTGTCTATTTATTCAATTTCATTCTACTAAATTCATGGAGCATGATTGGGTGACTTCAATATAAAATTTTACCCAAAAAATTAAAAAGGAGTCCAACTTCTTTAGTAAAAAAAAACAAGACTCTAAATCAAACTAGTCCTGACTAGTGAAAAGCTATTTTTATCAAGCAGCATAAATAGACAAGTGCGGTTTCAGGTTTTCGATGTGAATATTACATTTTGTTATAAATGACGGATAGCTTCTTGACCTAGAAGACACTCTTCAAATTGGTCCATGTTTAAAAACCGTCTTATTTGATCATTACATCATTTCAGATTTCAAATTGGTCCCTAAAATGAGATCTCATGTAGCACTTCTCTCCCGCTGTTTATTAATTTTCTTGTGAGCATAGCAGATGGGAGGCATCATATAGATGAAATTTCAAAATTATTTTTTTCATAAATAAATGTATTTACTTTTTCTTTGAAAAAAAAGGCATTCTTCCTTCAATGGTGCAAATCTATACTTAAGTTAATACTCTTTATTTAACTTCTTCGTAGTCATAGTCACTGATAGACAACCTTTGTTATCAACAACAATGGCGAGTTCAATCAAGGGTCACGTTTGATCATGACCAAAATAGGAAAGAGAAGGAGATGGTGAGGATGTGGGTCAGCATCAATAGTAAAAGGTACTCTGGGTGTTGTGGTTCCAATGGAAGTTTTGAGGTGCATGATCTCCTCTTTGCATCCTTATTTTTATGAGTTCACAGAAAGGAGCTGCATTCCATATATGATTCACTGCGAGCACAACTATTATTTCTCACATGTTCAAAGTAAAACTTTTATGTTAGGGAGTACAGTTGAGAGCATATGAAGGCATGAAAGTATGTGAGGTGTCATTGATGCCCGAGGAGCATGAGTGTAATCAACTCTATTTTTATCTAAAAACTCAGCAAGAGACAGAAATCACCTGATGAAGTAGGAGGCTTATGAAGCATGAAAGTATGTAAGGTGTCTTTGATCCCTAAAGAGTGTAATCTACCCCACTTTTCTCTAAAAAACAGCAAGAAACGGGAAGGAAAATGGTTATGTGGCTTTATTCTAAATTCATTTTTCAGCACACCTACCAAAAAGGGCCCTATATTTAAGATTGCAGTCAATATTAGAGAACCAAATTACCAAAAAATTATACAAGAACCACGAGAACTTAGACCATACTGCACCACTCTACTTATCTGTGATACTACCCACATTTCCTGAATATAAGAAACATGAAAGCAAGACTCATATCTTACAACATCATTTAAACATCTTATAGGAAGCCCAAACCAGAATCCAAAACTTTAGAATTGAAAACTTTAAGCAAATGTTAAAGATTCACACGCAAATGCCGTCCTCCAAATCCTGAAGGCCCGCTGTTGACGACAGACCGGTTCAAATAACTAGAAGAAGAAAAAACATGGCTAAACAAGAGAGAGGATTCCTTTGGCGGCCAAAAATCAACTGACATTCCAGTAGTATCAACCAGGAACAAACATAGCATTATGAGGTCATAAATCCAATAATTAACAGCAGACGGAAAGAAAATAAACTTGTGGGTTTTTTTATTTTTACTCACGAGAGCTACTCGAGGTGGTCGGACGCCGAGTTTCTCCTCGGATCTCATCCTATCGAGCTGCCGACGCCCCTCCTCCATCCTCTTCAAAAGATCAGCAGGACGAAAACGCACGGAGGCACTGAACTTCCTTAACCTATTTGGGGCTCCACTTCCGTCCATCTGCCGCTGGCCAGACCCCTCGAGAGCGTTCATCAGGTTCAGCTGAGCGGAGGCCATCCAAAAAACCATCAGAGCCCCCATCGCCAGCCCGAACAAGAACCAATGCGTGCGATGGCACTGCGTGCCCTTCCGCAATCGCCCCCTTCGCTCTTGGTGGCGGCATGTGCTAGACATGCTCTCGCTGGAGAGAGCATTCCTGTCCGCATCGGATGGTGCCGGACGCCGGGGGAAGGCTTTCCTCATTATCGTTGCTCTCTACAATCGGATTCTTGATATCACGGCGAGCAATCCGAAGAAGAAGCGAGAGATGGAGAAATCCTTGAATTTGGGAGAGATGAAGAAATCCAGGTGGAGTGGGAGTGCACGACGAGACATGTTGAACGGAGAACTGAGATCTGGCGGTGCGATTTTCTATTTTTCAACTCCAGTTGTACGCAGCATTTCACGCGTATTAGAGCATCTCCTTTGCCATTTATCCAATAGTCATTTTTTCCAGGGAAATTTCACTTCAACCGATCGCCAAAGGGGCTCTAAAAATAGCAATCTTCTCTCTCCCCCCTCTTAGCTCTGTTTGACATGGGAAATTTTTTGATCCTGTGCCCGTTTGGAAATGTAGGTCCGGGTTTAACCATATAGCAACACGTGGCGCGATCACAGCGGTACATTAAATCCCGCTATTTTTCTTCCTTCTTTCGTCGTTTATTCTCCTTCTCCTGCGAAATTTTTTGAACCAACTGTGCTCCAGCGAACTGTGCTCGGAACTCCGGCGAACTGTGCTCGAAACTTACCATCTTCCTTCGCATCCTCGTCGTCATTCTACCGAAGTCCGTTTCTACAGCCTCTCGTTCGAATATCCTCTACAGGCCAGTTCCCGCCCTTGTTTTAGGGTTTCCTTGTTTACATCCTGCAATGTCTGACTGTGGCGATGGAAGACGATCTCGCCATGATCTGTATAACGATCTCCTGGGAGATCAGAAGTGTTTTTCACCGTGGAGATCACTTTTGATCTCTATGGAGATCACAGTTGATCTCCATGGAGAACACAGTTGATCTCCTGGGAAATCACAAGTGTTTTCCACCATGGAGATCACTTTTGATCTCCATGGAGATCACAGTTGATCTCCTAGGAATGTGGTACAGACAGGAGATCATTATTGAAAATCACTGATGAAATATGTTGTCCAGACAGGAGAGCAAAACTGAAATGTGTTAACTGATGAAATGTGTTAACTGATGTCAATGGTTGCTCCTTGTTTGACAGATATAAATGGAGAAAGGTGATAGCCGACATTTTCTAAGTTCAAGTTGTTATTTCTCTAATTTTGTGGGCCAAGTTGAGAAAATAATTGATCGACTGCTCGCCGAGGAGAATGAAAAGCTGAGGGAATGTAAAGTTTTATCTATTTTCACTACTCCAAGGGTACCACAAAATATTTCTCTACTGTATTACTTGGTTTCAGTCTATGATGCAAGAAAGGATACATTTTTTATTGGTTCAAGGGAGCTTACATTTACCCCTAATGATGTAGCACTAATAATAGGGCTACCAAATAATGGGGATAACCTAGTCATGGTTCAAAAACCTTATGCAATTAGGACAAAAGTCACTTTAAGGAAAGAAATTGCTGAAATGGATAGTGGTAGTTGTGTTGTTAGCTTGAATTCCCTTCTCTTACATGTATTATGCAACCTATTTTTCTCTCTAGTTTAGATTATATTCGACAGTTGTTTGAGAACTTGTCGGACTTGGAAGCCTTCAAAAAAATAAATTGGGCTCAAGTCATACATTCATACTTGATGATAAATGTGAGATCTGTAAGGGGCAAGCTAACTCCCACCCCCGCAAGTAATATTTATGTACGGCCTTAGGGGTCCTTGGGATATCTATATGGATGCACACAGGCATTGATTGTGAGTATATTAATTTTACAAACCAACTTATTTTCTATGTTTGTTATATACACTGATTGAATTATTATATGCTTTTAGATATGATTTTTGGAGCATACCACAAGCATGCCTGTTTCTTTTCCTGAACAAAGACCACGACTGCTTAGATGGTCTGAAAAATGTACATTCAAGTTAAAGGCTTTGTGGACCAATATGCCTCGAATGATTGATGAGCAGGTTAATATTAATATACTATTAATAAATTTCAAAAAAAATTATGCATATCTTCTAACATATCATGTAATTATTCTTGTAGGTTCAGGGGGAGATGGAGGATGTAACTGAAGATGAGAAGGAATTATTTTCTGTTATTGATAATCCTATCTCATCTCAGGTGCCAAAGGGAAAGAGGTCAAAGAGAGTCGACCTGCTTCCACTTCCTCTTGTACAAAAGAGGTTGAAGATTGTTGAAACACATGAAGAACCCCTCTCCTCTCATTCACAAGAAGCAGCTCCACATGATCCAACATCATCCCTTCCTCCACCAGATGCCCCAAACCCCCCCCCCCCCACCAGATTTTGTCAAAATGATTATAGATTTAGAGAGTAGGTTGTTTGCTCGTTTAGACGAGATTTTTTCATATGTTAAAAATGGAGATAAAAAATTGATTCATTAAGTGAGTGATATGATTCATTAAGCGAGCGTGTCAATGAGCTAATACATCGGCAGCAAGCTCCTCCTACCCCTCCTTGCTCTCCTACGAGTTTAGAGATAGCAATTGTAGATATAGATGACTCTCTATATAAAGGACCTAAAATACCAACAAATGATAGTATTATTGAACCCTATAATGAAGAATATCCAGGAAAATCCCTTCTATCTGAAGAGAAAAGACAATTTATTCATGCTAGGATGAGCTCTATTCCCTCGAAGTAAGTTCCCCATGATATTATTTTCATATGCCAATTAAGTTGATTTTATGTTATGAATACTAACTTTGTTATTTTCATTAATGCTTTAGGAATCACATAGCGTTCACCGGTTAGAACATTATAGCCTTTAGAGACTCAATGGAAGATCTCTTTTCCACTGGGTATATTGGTGATTGCCATGTCGATGCATGGGCAAAAATTTTGGAAATTTGTAGAGAAAATGACGATAAATTATGTCGTTCATTTCTCTACGTTAGTGATAATCCATGGGAAATATATTGTATTTCAGATTTTTAGTTTGGGTTTTATTAACCAATGTTTAATTTTATAGTTATACAACCAAGTTCCAAGCGCTGCAATAAAGTACCCATTGGTGAAACCTTTTGTATCTCACATCACTAAAACCAATATTGAAGCGTCACAAATCATTTTAATGACGGCGTGTCGCAATGAACATTGGTTTTTATTGGTGGGTCTAGCGCCAAATAAGAAATGGATTCTGTACGACTCCCTTCCAAATCCTAAATGAAAGGATATGGCAAGAGACACAGTAAGTCTATGTCATATGGTATATTTATGTACCTAGGAGTGCATTCCTTTCAACATATTTGATTGTTATTTTCCTTGTGTAGATTAGAGTTCTTCAAAATGCGACGGACAAGAAGACAAATTATAACTTCAATCAGTGGAGTTTGGTTCTTGCTAAGAACCTACCCCGACAGTTTAATTCATACGATTGTGGTGTATACGTCATCAAGTACATGGGGCATATTTTACATCCTGGAGTCCTAGATTGGAAAAGTTGTCATGACTGGGCTGAGAAAATGCCCTTATTCAGGGCAGAAATTGCTTATGAAATCTTTAAAACATTTCCTGTAGATGATGATGTTTGAGAATTATGCTATTTATTTATTTTAAAGTTGCTGATTATATAAGTGTTTATGGCACCTAATGAGTCATAAATATTTTTACTGTAGTGTTCAGCATGGACAACATTTATTTATTGAAAACAAAACTAGTACAGCTAAATCCTGTTGGAAATTCTACTAGGAGTGCAGTTTGCTCGTCTATATTTTGCATTGACTGCGACAAGATGTCAATTGGTTCTTCTTTAATTGAATCTTCATTTGAGGTCGTCGTTGGCTGTTCTTTTCTCTTAACATTTTGCTTTCTCCCTGAAATAGATTAGTGTTTAAATTATCAAATGCTTCTTTAACCAGAAAATGTATAGTGCGGAGAAAACTCACTTTGCTTTTCCCAGTGATCTTTTATTTGAGCATTCAAAACACCTTTAGGCCTCAAGCAAAGTGGATCCTTGATTGAGGATTTTTTCTTCAGCTTTGATCTTGTCATATTATTATCCAAGCAGGAGTCTGCATATTGAGATATTTCTTCAATTACATCTAACACATTTTTTTTGGTAATTTCACACTTTTCTACACGGAGAACCAAATCATACGCAGCACGACACATATGATTTTTAAAAGCAAGGCTACAATTAGATTCACTTCTCTTCAAGTTGTCATGGTGATAGATGCTTCTTTTTGCATGTACCATCCACCTTCGAAGTAAATATTTTTCTGGAATGCTTATTAAATTCTTATGTATATATGCTTTAAGTGCATGGCTATAAAAATGTCATTTGTTTCAAACTTGCAACAAGAACAATGTATGTCCAATGTCTTACGATCAAGCTTAACTGTCCAATATTTGTTATTTTCAGCTCGATCACACCACCTTATCTCCATAATGTATATGTTTTCACTTGTCATGTAACCTTTTTTCAATAAATAGACCAAATGCCCCTACTTTGAAGCTCTCGTAGAATTTACCATACATTCTTCTAGTGTACAACTTGGACACTTGTTTTAGGATTGGACAATTTTAACATCAACATGACAGTCCCCTGCTTGCATCTGAAATTCTCTTCTTTTTCTCTTTCCCGACAGTTGATTATCATTTTCTCCATTTGTAGAAAACAACCAACCAAAGAGGAAGAGGCCTTTGTAATTGCATGGCATACATTGTTCATGGACTCACTTCTCTGAGTAGACAAAATACCATGATCAAGAACATTCTTATTAAATGTCGTAGACACCTTCTCTTTTAATTTGTAGAGATCATTCAACCATCTGTTATCTTGAAGGTTCCCAAGAACAATCATTCGACCCCAATATTCTTCAAATTCTTCAACGGTATCACATTTGTTATGACAATGGTAAAATAAAGAACGTATACTACTGTCTCCATTGAATGTGTGAACTTTGGAAGGAGCTTTCTTAGCAATATGTCATTAGCATAATCGATGTCGGCTTTGGCTCAACACTCCCCCAATTGCAACAGTCATTGCTTGATCTTGATCTGTGTATATTGTCAAAGCTTGCTTGCCGGAAACAAATTTTAGAAATGTCTCAAATAACCAGGTGAATGTTTCTATTGTTTCCTCAGATATAAACGCTATTGCAATAACTGCATTTTGCCAATGATGATTAACAGCCACAAAAGGAGCACATGCAAGATTATACTTGTTCATTCTATATGTGGTGTCAAATGTAATTACATCGTCAAAGCAATCATAATCAATTTTTCCTTGGCCATTAATCCATAAAAAATTTGTCAACCTGTTCATGTCGTCAACTTGAACATCGAAGGAAAACATATTATCCTGCATTTGACGCTCCTTAAGTAATTCTAAGAGACTAGCAACATCACCACCATCGAGCTTAGATCTTCTTCCCTTGTCAATAAAGTTATATGCATCACGTTTGGTGAAGCCTAAATTTTGAGATCCCCCCACTTCATCAGCTAGGTAGGAGCATGCATCAGATGTTCTTATGCCAGCTTCAGTCATGGACTGTAGAACAGTACCACTCTCCTTACTTATACTTCGTTGTGATGGAAGCAAATGTCGTTCGTTTTTCATAACAAGAGGATGATTATGTTCTTCCACAAATTTGCTAACAGCCAACTGCTTACCTTCTTTATTTGCCTTAAATATAATAACAGCCGGACAATTTATCCTAATATCTAGCCGATGAAACTTAAATTCTGAATCTGGGACTTTTGACACTCTTTTTGATCCGCCCTTACAACAACAATATTCACGTAACTTTAAAATTTTAGTTCTAGGTCAAAAGAGCATGTGCTCTTTACGCACACTAAATCCAATCCTAGTAGCATACTGACAGTATAACTCATAAGCTTCCTCTTCACTATCCACAATTGAAAAAATATCCTACACATGATAACATCAAACAATTAAAAAAGAATAGCATGGATATTACACTCAATTTCCTAGGAGATCATTTTTGATCTCCTTGGAGATCAAAAATGATCTCCACACAGATCATAAGTTTTCTCTTATCGAAATATCATTTTGATCACCTAGGAGATCATTTCTGATCTCCTTGGAGATCATTTTTGATCTTACAGGAGATCAAAAATGATCTCAATAGAGATCATAAGGTTTCTCCTTGTCGGAAAATCATTTTGATCTCCCAGGAGATCAAGAACTACAAAAGGTTATAAAATGGTATTCCATGAGCTCCATTATTGACATACTTGTATCTTCGCCATTCAGCTAGAATCCTGACGGTGGCGTAGAGTGATCTCCTGCAAAACCGACGTCAAAACTGAAAATATCTTATAGGTAGAATCCACAGCCATTGGAAGTCGAAATTTTTCGAGGGTTCAAAACAATGACGAAGAAGAATGAGCAATTATTTGTGAGAAGGATGAGATTTAGCTCCTGGTTATAAATTTTGCTCGGGAGAAACAGAAGAAATGACGGAAGAAGAAGAGAAATAGCGGGATTTAATGTGTCGCTGTGATCGCGCCACGTGTCGCTACAGGGTTAAACGCGGACCTAGATTTCCAAACGTGCACCGGATCGAAAAATTTCGCGTTTGACATTCCGGCAGAACATCGTTCCGGCAGAGACGAGCCGGAGGCCAGACGTTTGGGAATGGGGGTGAGCATAATAATCGAAAATCGATAGTTGCTCGAAAATCGCTCGAGTTTTTATTCGATTCGAAATCGAAATAAAATAATTGAATCAAATTAAATCGAATAAAAATTGACTCGAAATCAATTTCGAGTCGAGCCTAATATGACTCGCTCGATTAATGATTCGAGCCGGCTCGGTTTTAAAATTTAATAAGAAATATTATTTTTAAATCTTCCTTTATCCAAAGCAGAGGCAGACGCACAGAAGCTCGAAAGTCCGACCTCTACTCTGCTACTCTGCTTTGGTTTAAAAATTTTAATCAAAAATATTGGCACTGTGTTGTCTCACCAAAGATTTTTTAAAAAAATCATTATATGTTTTGTTAACTTTACTTGCGTTGTGTTGTCTCTTTGAGTCTTTCAAGCTTTCACTTTACAGATGCTGCCGCAGAGTACCGCCAGTCTGCTTTTTGTCTTTCTCTTTCACTCTGCAGTCTGCAGTTTGCACATCGCCAAAAAAAAAGAAACCAGCAAGACCAAAGGTCGGTTGCATGCAACCTTTTGAAGCTTACACTCTAAGAAAAACCTAAGGTCCTAAACGACTAAACCTCTCCGGGCGGAGATGCAGAGGGGCCTTTTGAAGCTTACACGAGCGACGAAGCGACGAGCTTGACGTCACCGCAAGCCGCAAGGTTCACTGCCAGCAACCTTTTGAAGCTCACCGGTGCATCCACTCCTCAAAGTAGTTGTGGGTTTTAGCACGCGGCACGCCGGACTCGGTGATGAAGGGAACATCACACAGGTTAGGGTTTTTTCCATTTTTATTTTAGTATGAATTTTTATTTAGATTTTGGTATGAGCATTGGACTGAAGCTCATTCCTTCCATGACAGCCTTCCTCTGCCTTCGATCCATCAACCTCCCCAGGTGGAGAAGCAGCTAGTGATTTTGATTCTCTAGTCTCCGCAACATTTTTCTGCTTCTGCTGTGAAGTCCACTCAACATCCAATGCATAAGGCAAGGTGGTTCCTCTCTCTCTCACTATCTATCCTTCTAGTTAGTTTAACTCACTATGTTTTTATCTTGCTTTGATGTCATGTAATTACCGAACTTTACATCATGCACTTTTGTTATTTCTAGTTCATAATATTACATGCATATATATATATATATATATATATATATATATATATATATATATGTGTGTGTGTGTGTGTGTGTGTGTATGTATACTTTCTTTATCACATACTGCAAGGACAAGGGTAATCTCTGCTTGAGCACAGATGACTGGGAGAGGGATTATTTTTATTATTAACACTATCATTCATTGCACCGTTGCAAGTAGATGTCCAATAAGGTTCTTCATCAAAGCGTTGTTTGTCTTCACACAATAATAATGACAATATATTTTTCAAGCACCTTACATTGGTTGATTTCAAAACAAAATAATATAACAAAAGCATGATAGACCCAAAGGCGGTAAGAATAAATAACATAATCTGAGTTACACAACTTAAAAAACTAAAAAAATTTCTACATTGACATCTTTGTTATCTCGGTAAGATGAACAAGCATTGATAGTTATCTATGTGGCTAATGTTCTACTGACATCATAAAATATTTTTTTTTGCTTATGTCATTTTTTATGTTACATCTTTGTTTGTTCTAATGACATCTTTATTTGTTCAAGTTGATAAATTTAATGATTATTTATTGAAAGGATTGATTAATTATTATTTTTGCATGCTCATTCATCTCTGTAGTTTATAAATAGTTTTGTTCTTTCATGTCTTAGAGCTTTGAATTCTTGTAAATAGTTTTGTTCTTGTATCTCTTAGAGCTTTGCAGTCTAGTAGATCATATTTATGATTTTTTGAAGAATTTAATAAATCTCCATTTATTCAGATATTATGAATTTAGTAGAGAATTATAGTGACTCATCATTCTCACTGGTGGAGGATAATGAATTCATAAGCCCCGACGCAAATGCAATCACTACTGATCTTAATGTTAGAGATGTGGAAGTAGGAACCATCTCCACTGTCCCCACTTCTACTGAGCCTTCATTAGGCCAACAATCTACTGGAGTTGAGAAAGACAACAAAGGAAAAAAGAAAAAAAGTGAAGTATGAGAGCACTTTAAAGTTGAAAAAATGAAGGATATAAGTGGAAATATTGTCTCCAAATGGCAATGTAATCATTGTTTCAAAACATACAAGTATTAATTATCTAGATCCACCTCAAATTGTGCAAGACATATTAAAACCTGTTATAAGCTTATACAGGTTAAGAAAAATCAAACCACGTTCAATCAAGAGAGGGTAAATATGGTAGAGGACGATATTCAAATGCCCCCCATTTGTGTGTCTGGATCTTATGATTCGGTTAGCATTAGGCAACTGCTAGCCAAGTTCATAATTACTGCCGAACTTTCATTCTCGATTGTTGAGCAACCATTTTTCAATGTCTACTCTAAAGCTCTAAATCCTAATCATATAAGAATTTCAAGGCATACAATGAACAATGATTGCATGAAATTGTACAAAATTGTAAAAGACAAACTTTTGAAGGTTCTTAAAAGGGTCGATAAAGTTGCACTCACTAGCGATTGTTGGACATCTAATCAATCTATTGGTTATTTATGCATTACTGTTCATTATATAGATTCTGATTGGATACTCCGACATTTTATTATAAATTTCTTAAACCTTGATCCACCTCATAGCGGTCAAGTCATATATGATGTAATTCGTGAATCAATCTTATAGTGGGGAATACAAAAAAAGGTAACGAGCATCACTCTTCACAATGCATCCGTGAATGATATAGTTGCAAGGCATTTACAAATTACAACAAAGTTTTGCAAGTTCCAATCGCTTATATTTAGGCGGCAAAGTGTTTCATGTTAGATGTTGTGCTCACATACTCAACATTCTTGTGCAAGATGGCTTAAAAGAGATTGCTTCATTGATTAACATTGTTAGAGAAGCGGTGGGATACATAAGGAAGTCACCATCACGTCTTAAATCATTTGCTGAATCGATCAAATTATTAGGAATTTCTACATCACAGGGTCTTTCTTCAGATGTGAAAAACAATGTGGAATAGTACTTATTACATGCTTGATAGTGCTTACAATTATAGATATATATGTCATTCATGATTTCTTTAGAAAAGATAAAGGTTTGGTGTGAGACTTTCCTAAATAAACATGACAAAAGTTTGATAAAATTAAGAATATTTTGGAAGTCTTTGAATCCGCAACTAAATTATTTTCAGGAACTTCATATCCAACATGCAGCTTATTTTTGCCTGCATTGATTGCTATCAAAGAAGTTTTGGACAAATCTTCAACATATAATGATGAGTTTGTACGCGGTATGGTCAAACAAATGAAAATCAAATTTGACAAATATTGGAGTGATTGCAGTTTTCTTATGTCTCTTGCCATTATTCTTGATCCTCGAAGAAAGTTGTTATTCATCACTTATGCTTTCAATAAACTGCACAGTAATTATGAAGCGGCCTAAAAAGTGAATGTGGTAAAAGATAGCCTCTTTGAGCTTTTTTACACTTATTGTGACAGTGGTAGCATCGAGCATAACACTACAATTATCTATTCTAAATCATCCTCTTCAAGTACAATGGGAGTCATGAGACATTCAAGTGCAACAACTCAAGAACAACTTATAATAAATTCTGTTCTTCTTAGCTTTGATGATTTTATGAGTTCTAGCTCTTAAACGCAACCTCTTAAAATGAACTTGAAATATATCTAGAGGAAGCACCGGTACAACCTCCTCTTGAGAGTAAAGATAAATTTGATGTCTTGGAATGGTGGAAAGTATGTTCAATGAAATACGTGAAGCTCTCTACGATGACAAAGGATATCCTTACAATACCCATCATAGTTGTGGCTTCGGAATCAGCTTTTAGCACTGGAGGGAGAGTACTTAATGATTATAAAAGTGCTTTAAATCCAAAATCTGTGAATGCTCTAGTGTGCTCTTCAAATTGGATTCGTTCCTACTTTAAGCATCGTGCCAATGTAAGTATATTTATTTATTTACTCATGAATGTTTTAGTAGTTGTAACAGCCCAATTTTCAGCAGGCAAAATTTTGGGTGACACGGCCTGGGACACGGGCGTGTCCCAGGGCGTGTCCCGCTCGGGTTCGGTGTCAGGTCGACGAAATTCTGTGTTCAATGAATTGAGCTCGACGATTTAACAAAAGCTTCGTGGGCTGGCAAAATCGTCGAACGCGGAATTGTCGAACGCGGAATTGTCGAACGGAAATCGTCGAACGCTGAGCCAATCGTCGAGCGCTGGCCAACTCGACGAGCGCTGGCACATCATCAAACGCGCTGTTTGACGATCGCTGGTGAGATCGACAATCGCTGGCGAGCTCGACGATCGCTGCCTGATCGTCGAACGCAGATCGTCGAGCGCAGACCTGTGTCACGGGCGTGACTTGGCTGACACGGGCGTGTCCCGTGGCGGTGACCTGTTTTGAGGATAAGGAGGGTTGAGCACCGCTTTGAGTACACGGCCTGTGACACGGGCGTGTTACAGGGCGTGTCGGACGCGAAAATCGATTTTCTCGATTTTTCGTAGTCCGTCCATTTTCTCAGCTGGGATTCAAGGACCGAGTTTCTTTCCTGCTTCCTTAAGGCCGAGACTTGGACAGAAAGTCTCATTTTATGTTGGCCATTATCTTTCTTCTATTCTAGAGAGAGAAAGGGAAAGGAAGATGGAGGAAGAAGAAGAGGGGCTATTCGGTGGTGGAGCTTATGATTGTCAAGCGGTGATCCGAGGCCATCTTTGCGGAGGAAACGCTGTTGCGATTCTTTCAAGTTACCTTGGCGCTTATGGCACCAAAGTGGTCTGCAAGGGTAACGACTTTTCTTCCTAGCCATGTGAAGGCTTCCTTTTGGCATAAGTATGTGATTCCCCCACCAAAAGGTGGTTGATTTTGGGAGTCTTTGGGTGGATTCATGGAATCCCCTTTGTTAGCATATAGATCCGGAAATGGAGTACGAAATAAGCATGCTGTGTGAAGCCCATTTGGACAGGTTGGTCTGGATTGGTGATGTTGCATACGAACCGGAGATGACTCCGTGATAAACGTGTAGTTTAGGAGTCGATGGGTTGGACCTGTGAAAGGAAGTAGCAGAAAGTACTGGAGGGGTAGTCTAGGAAAATACCCGTAGAATGCTTGTGCTGCTTGTGCGGATGGGTTTGACCTGTGAAAGGAAGAAGCAGGAAGTACTGGATTGGAATTCCAGTAAATACCCTTTGTAATGCTTAATGTTCACGGGGAGTCCATCTGTGAAGCGAGTAACAGGAAGTACTGACATGGTAGCCAGGAAAGACCCCTGACATTTGTAATATTTGAGGTGTCCACCTGCGAAGAGAGTAGCAGAAAGTACTGGTGTGCCCAGGAAAGACCCGCTAATGGTGTGAGATGAATGAGTGTAATAGAAATATCCAGGCTTGAATGCCAGAACAGGATCGGTGAGACCTACCCGCGCCTTTATTTAGCCGCAAGTACGTCGTGCTCGGTGATGGCAAGGCGATTTGAGCAACGGGGGGTGGAGGATCCGACCTGTGTTATGTCCGTCCGACGTGAGACCAGAAGGTGCGGTCTGTTGGAGCGCATAGCAAGAGTCTTAGGCCTACGTGCCGTGAGACAATGGGGGGCTACGGGCCAATCCCGGTTCACTAAGACTATAAAACTCCGGCTGCACGCCATGGAGTAAATGCTCAAGTGAGTTGTCGTTGGGCTATGACCCTGATACGGTGGTGGGCAACTGATTTGTCAGCACACCAAGAATGTGCCCTGAGTGCACGGACCGTTTGGCCGGGTGGCTGACGGTTGTGATGGCATGTGTGCGTGAAAGCACATTATATGAGATATATTGCCATGCTTGTGATATGATATGCCTGCAGGGAAGATTATCGCTGCCCCGAGAAAAGGGGTAGGGTCGTTATAATTTGGTCAGCTGAATGCTGACCGTCGCCTCTGTTTGCCACTATTGGGTGGAATGTCCCTGTGTAGGTGCTGGAGAACCGAGCGGGACGCATAAGGGTTGAAGTCCCTTCTGCTTTTGCTGCTACCGCTGCTAGCCCTCGAAGGCTATTGTGAATGTACATGTTATGTTTTATTTGATGTGGCCGGCCTGTGTGCCAATGTTTGGGTCACTGTTTGATAGCCCTGTAAGGCCACAAGGCCAACGCTATTTACATGTTGTAAGACATTCCTATAATCTATAAAATATGGAGTTTTATATGTTGGACATTCAAGAGAGGAGTTCAAGTGTATAGGCTTCCGCTAGAATGCAATGCGTTAGGATCCGCTGCGTTACTCTAGTATCACTCTGTGACGACACCGCTCGTTTTGTTGTATATGTTGTGGGGCCCCGGCCGGACCTTCTAGTATATGCTATATGAACGGACGGTGTTGTTACATTTTTGGTATCAAATGTCTTGGTCTTTCCCTCTCAAAGTCGTGGTAGACTTCTTTTGCGGGGTGGCGAGCCCGTGTTTGTGCAAACCACGTTAACACGTTTGAACTCCTGAATGTCCATGATAGCAATGCAAATTATTGTGTAATAGGAACCTGTGTGTTCCTATTTTGTGTTGTTTGCTTGTGTAAGGCCGCTAATGTGTGTGTCTTGTCCCCTTTAGGTGACTCGGAGTGGTGCGGGGCAATCGGAGCCCCAGTATTCGGCTGAAAGTACGGCACCAACTGAGGTGCCTACACCTCCGCCATCTGCAGAAACCGTGCAACAAATTGCTGAGTCTTTGTTTGCGATGGTTCAAGGACATCCAGTTGGGCAGGCGCAAGGGCAAGCGCAGCCGGCCGTGCGGCCGGAACAGGTGGAGGCGAGGCCAAAACCTGTTGTGGTTGTGAATCCTTGAACCGCTGAGAAGCAGTTGACGCGGTTTATGAGTTTTCACCCGCCGACGTTCTCGGGAGTGGGAGCTGCTGCACAGGCTGAGGAGTGGTTATCGCGCGTCAAGCAGATCATGATGGCGATTGGAACGGAGGAGCATCAGAAAGTCACCTTAGCGACTTTCCTTCTTGAAGGAGAGGCTAGATTGTGGTGGGATGAGATGGAGCTGCATCACTTGGCGGGTCGTCCCTTAACACAAGTATCGATGGAAGAATTCTCTCGACTCTTCCTAGCGAAGCACCTTCCTGCGGCACAACGTATTGCCATGGAGAATGAATTCCAGAGGTTAACGTAAGGAAAAGGCAGTGTTTAGGCGTACCTGCATGAGTTTACACGCTTAGAGGCGGTATGCGGGTTCGATATTTGTTGATGAGCAGAGAAAGACGAATAGGTTCTACGAAGGACTGCAGGACGAGCTGAGGTTCCTGCTTTCTAGTTCTGTGAACCAAGGCTTCCAGGCGTTGGTCGACACTGCAAGCGTGCTGGAAAAAGACATGAAGAGAGTGCAAGGGAAGAGGACATTGGTTGTGTCACAACTTAAGTGCCCCGACCGACGAAGTCATTCTATAAGAAGAAATGGGGCAAGAGGCCCAAGTCGGCGGGACAATCTCCTTCTTCTGTTGCATCGGGATCAATGTCGGGGGCCACCTCCAAGCCGGATACTCGTACATGCTTCAATTGTGGCGGGGTGGGGCATATAGCCCGTGAGTGTCGAGTACCGCCAAAGAGTGAAAAGAAGGCGGGAGCGTCATATGCTGAGAAGGGCAAAACAGTGGTGGAATCCTCTACATCTCAGGCACAGCCCCAGGTCTACAATCTTGGCCTGCAAGAGGCCATCAAGCAGAGTGACGTCGTCACAGGTATGAGTTTAGTGTTTGAGTATTTTATTGCTTGTATGTTTTGCTTAATGCCTCTGTGGCTGCGGCTTGTGTGTGTGACATGATTGTCACAGGTTTTGTGATGATTCGGGACACGCTGGCGCGAGCACTGTTTGATATAGGTGCATCGCATTCTTTTATGTCTCACGAGTTTATAGCGCGGTTTGGGATACCTAGTCGTGTGAAGACAGATAGCGTCAGAGTGGTGTTGCCGAATGGCTGTTGGATGCTTGCGGATCAAGCCTGCGATGTGGCGGTCCAAATAGGAAGTCGGGATTTCAGTTTGACTGCATTTGTATTGCCGATATTGGAATTTGACGTGATATTTGGTATGGATTGGCTTGTGAAGCAGCATGCCATGATTGATTGTCAGTCCAAAAAAATCACGTTGAGCCAGAATACCGAACAGGAGACAAAGTTCGCGGGTATGCGAGGAGTGGGCGGGACGTTGTTGTCTGCACTCCAAGTCTTAAAGGCTGTTCGGAAGGGTGCGGAGTGCTACTTCGCCTTAATTCAGGTTGTTGAGCCTAAGGCCAGTGTGGATGATGTTCCGATTGTGTCGGACTTTGCAGATGTGTTTCCCATGGATCTCCCTGGGCTACCACCCCAGCATGAGATTCACTTTACGATCGAGTTGGTGGCAGGTGCAAAACCTGTGGCCCGCTCGCCATATCGCGTCGCACCAAAAGAACTGGCGGAGTTGAAAGTCTAACTGCAGGAATTGAGGGAGCAGGGGTATATACGCCCAAACATGTCTCCTTGGAGAGCCACTGTGCTTTTTGTGAAGAAGAAAGAAGGTGGCTTGCGGTTATGTATAGATTACCGCGAATTGAATAAGCTAACCAAGAAGAATAAATATCTGATTCCGCGGATTGATGAGTTGTTTGATCAGCTAGTGGGATCGTCTGTCTACTCGAAGTTGGACTTGAAATCCGGGTATTACCAATTGAGGATCCGGGAAGAAGATATTCCCAAAACCGCATTTGGAACAAGGTACGGGCACTACGAGTTCACGGTCATGCCATTTGGACTGTGCAATGCGCCTTCGGTATTTATGGACTTGATGCACCGAATATTCCGTGAGTACCTGGATCTGTTCGTGATAGTGTTTATTGATGATATCCTGGTGTACTCGAGATCGGAAGCCGATCATGAGAAACATTTGCGGTTGGTGTTGAATACATTGAGGCAAAATCAGCTCTATGCCAAGTTCTCAAAGTGCGAGTTTTGGCTATCGTAAGTGGCTTTTCTGGGCCATGTGGTGAGTGGAGCGGGCATAACTGTGGATCCAGCGAAGATAAGGGCCATACAAGAGGGACCAATGTTGTCTTCCGTGGCCGAGGTCAGGAGCTTCCTTGGACTTGCGGGCTATTATCGAAGATTTGTTGAGAATTTCTCGCGGATCGCTTTATCGCTAACCATGCTGACGAGAAAAGATCAGAAGTTTGTTTGGACGCCAGAGTGCGCACGAGCTTTTGGAGAGCTGAAGGTTCGGTTGACCACGTCGTCGGTGTTGTCTTCGCCAAGTGGGACCGATGGATTTGTAATCTACAGTGATGCCTCAGGGAGCGGCTTAGGCTGCATACTTCTGCAAAATGGAAAGGTGATTGCTTATGGCTCACGCCAGCTGAAGGTGCACGAGCGAAATTATCCCGTCCATGACTTAGAGTTGGCGGCGGTGATTTTTGCACTAAAGTTGTGGCGACACTATCTTTATGGAATGAAGGTGGAGATCTATACAGATCACAAGAGGTTGAAGTACATATTGGAGCAGAAGGACTTGAATATGCGACAACGAAGGTGATTGGAGTTCCTCGGGGACTACACCTTTGAGATCCACTATACTCCCGGGAAGGGAAACATAGTCGCGGATGCCTTGAGTCGGAGAGCTCCGGCTAGAGCGAGTTGGTTACAAAGGCATGATAAACGTCTCATCCAGGAGCTGGAAGTGTTAGAGATTTCTTGTGTTGACAAGAATGCCACTGTCAATGCATATTTGAACTGGACGGAGGTGCAATGTGACCTTGCGGACCGAGTTCGACGGGCAATGGAATTGGATGAAGATCTCCTACGCTATGCGAAAGCTGGGCCAGAAGGCAAATTCTCCTGGAATGACAGTCTTTTGCGAAAAGAGGGTCGTTTGTGCGTCCCGAATGTGGGTAAATTGAGGGAAGAACTGATGTATGAAGCGCATTATACAAAGTATTTCATTCACCCCGGGAGCACGAAGATGTTCAATCATATAAAAAAGCTATTCTGGTGGCCAGGGCTAAAGAGAGATGTTGCCCTCTATGTGGCCAAATGTCAAACATGTGCGATGGTGAAGGCGGAATGCCAAAAGCCGGGTGGTTATTTGAAGTCGCTGCCGATTCCAGAGTGGAAGTTTGATGATATTTCCATGGATTTTGTGCACGGGTTGCCGAGATCTCAGCGAGGAAATGATTCCATCTGGGTGATTGTTGACCGGCTAACTAAAGTGGCACATTTTCTCCCGAACAGGCAGGATGATTCGGTCGAAAGTTTGGCAAAATTATATGTTGACCAGATTGTGCGGCTGCACGGTGTTCCTCGGAGCATCGTAAGTGATCGAGATGGACGATTCACGTCAAATGACTGGAGGCTAGTTCACCGACTGTTGGGCACGAAGTTGACATTCAGTACGGCCTTTCATCCCCAGACGGATGGCCAAACTGAAAGAACCAACAGGACTATGGAGGACATGCTCAGGATGTGTGCCCTAGACTTTGGAAAGAAATGGGAAGATCATCTCTTTATGGTGGAGTTTGCCTACAATAACAGCTACCAGGCGAGCATCGGGATAGCACCGTATGAAGCTCTATATGGAAGGAAGTGTCGTACTCCCTTGGCTTGGGTAGAAGCGGGCGAAGCTCGAGTTTATAAACGTAATGAAGTCGATGAAGCAAATTCATCCATTCGTGTTATTAGAGAGAAGCTACTAATAGCCCAAGATCGTCAAGCGAAGTACTACAATGCCAAGCACCGGAACGTGTAGTTCGCGGTTGGCGATTGGGTCTACTTGCCCTTCAAAGGTGTCTCTAGGATTCGACGTTTGAAAAAGCTGAGTCCAAGATATTTGAGTCCATTTGAAGTGGTTGAGCGAATCAGAGAAGCTGCATATCGGCTAGCTCTTTCGGCAGACTTGGGTGGACTACACGATGTGTTTCATATCTCTGTGCTGCGGAAAGCAGTTAAGGATCCAGCCCAAGTGATCACTTCGACGGATCGTCGAACTCCATTCGATGATCTCTGAGCTCAACTTCAACGAGTCGTCGAACTCCATTCGACGATCTTCGAGCTCAGATCGACGATCTTGACTCCAGTTTGATTCTCTATCTCTGAGCTCAGTTCGACGATAGTTGAGCTCAGATCGACGATCTCTGTTTCTGTCTAAGTCCAATCTCTGAGCTCAGTTCAACGATAGTGGAGCTCAGTTCGACGTTTCTCTGAAGAGTTCAACGTTTTTCAAGATTCAAATTTGGACAGTTGTGGAATTATTGTCAGCATTTAATTCAGAGATCTTGTAGCCGTTTTTAATTAATCTGGAGCAAGTTTCAAGGAATTTCCAAGGAATGTTTTATTGGACTTTCCTCCAGAAGACAAATTGCAATTAAGGAAGTCATTTATTGAGAGGCTAACGACTATCTTGGACAGTGGATCAATTATATTCAGACCAAAGGAATAAAAGAATTATTATTCATTCAACAACAATATCTTCAAGATAGAACAATTCTCTGCAACAACAAGAATTACAGCTCTTACAACAACAATTACACAAGAGAAAGAAAAAGAGTTGCAGACATTCTCAGTCTCAAGAATTCATACAAGAACACCATCACAAAAGGAGATCAACTAACTGAAATTTTCAGATCTCTCTTGATTCAAGTGTTCAAAGGTCATCATCATTCAAGGCTCCAGACACCTCACATTTCAGCTGTTGCTGAAATCATCTTTTGCTGGAGATCAAATCATTTGAAGGCCTATCACCCTACTGCAAAGCTTCACTTCCTGAACAACTCAAGATCTCAGGGGGAGCTTTGACAACATCCACTATCTTCTCTCTGACTGTTGACAGAGAAGATCATCTCATCCCTTTCTCTCCCTCTCTCTCTACTATAAAGGGTTTTTCAAACTCCATTCAAAAGTTTGTGTTTGGTTTCTGAGACCTTATCAACACTCAGTGGTGGCAAAACACCTGATCAAAAAATCTGGTTTGGTTTTTGAGCACCTTATCAAAAGCTCATTAATGCTCAGGACACCTGATCAACTCATCCTGCAGTGTATTCCTACCTAGGTTGGTAGAAGAGTGGATGTACCCAGGTTGATTGGGGAACCACTATAGCTCCTTGTGTCATTTGGTTGCATATCTTTCTTTTGTTTATGGTTGTGGTTTGTGATTGCTTTGTGTTTGATCTGTGATTGCTCTGTGTTTAGATTTACTTTATATTATTTGCTTCCCTGTTCACTTAGGAATACAACAACTATTGTAAAAAGTTTTTAGCAAGCACCATACTCTATTCACCCCGCCTCTAGAGTATATCAGATCTAACTTGCACTTTCAATTGGTATCAAAGGGAGGTTGGTTAAAAATACCACACCTTGGTGGTTGCACAGGCTAACACCTGAACCCAAAGATCCCTATAGTTAGATCTGCTTGTTTTGATTTTGTTATTAGGATTATTCCTTCACAAAACATGGCCCAAAATAAAGATTATGTCAGCACCAGACCTCCAGTGTGCAATCTGTCTAAGTTTGCACTTTGGAAGGCAAGGATTAGACTGTACATGAATTCTATTGATGAGGACATTTTCAATTCTGTTTTGACAGTGTGTCCAAGACCTCCAGAGAGCACAAGTACAAATGATGTTCCACCTCCCTCAGGAACAGATGCAGAAATAAAGAAATGGAAAGTTGTAGATGCAAAAGCAATGAACATTCTTGCTCAGACTATGTCTGATGAGATATTCCAAAAGGTAGCTGAATGCAACTCAGCAAAGGACATCTGGGACAAGCTATCTGAAATAGTCTCAGGATCTGTTGATGAGAGAAAGGACAGAAGATCTCACCTCATAACCCAATATGAGAATTTCAAGAAAGGAGAAGCTGAGTCAGTAGCAGACATGTATAATAGACTCAGCCTGATAGTCAATAAACTGAAGACTTTGGACAAAGAGATCTCATTGACTGAGCTAAATGATAAAATCCTAATGTGCTTCCCAAGCACTTGGGACTCAAGGATCTGGCCAATCAAGGATGCCAGATGTCTCAATGAGATCATAATAGAAGCTCTCTTGGGCAAGCTCAAGTCTTATGAGTTGCTCATCAAAAATAAAGAAAAAGAGCAGAAGGCTGCCTCACCAGGCACAAGAAAGGAAAAGTCAATAGCTTTCAAAGCCACTGAAGATCATCCTGAAGACAAGGTCACAAGCAATGATGAGCTGCTTAGTCTACTGGCCAAAAGATTTTATAAAATGGCCAGAAAGGACTTCAAGAAAAGATCATACAAAGAGCATGACAAGCCAAGGTATGATAAATCAAATAACAAAGAGATTATCTATTTTGGTTGCAGGAAACCAGGCCACATTGTGTCTGACTGTCCAGAGAATAAAAACAAGGACAGAAAGGATAAGAAAGAAAGAAGAAAAGACAAGGACTTTAAGAAGAATAGCAATGACAAACCCTCCTCCAGCAAGAACAAACACACAAGGAAGAGATTTGTTGCTGAAACTTGGAGTGAGACAGAAGAAGAATCAGAAGCTTCATCCAGCTCAAGTGATGATGAAGATGATGCTGAAGACAAGAAATTCTGCATGATGGCTATCAATGCCTCACAACACAATTCTGATGCAGAAGAGTCAGAATCTGAATCAGAGACTCGACCTGAAGAAGACCAGGTAATAGACTCATTTGATTTTAATTCTGAGGACTTTAAGTATGAATTTAAAGCACTATGTTTAGACTTACTAAAATCTGAGAAGGAAATCATTTCTCTCAGAAATCAATTATCTGAACATAGTACCTTAAAATCAGAAAATCTCTAACTCTCTGAGTAGTTGGAGTTTTGTAGGGAGCAGATAGCTTCACTAAAAAGTGAGCTATCAGAGGCTAAAAAGCTTGAAGAATCCCTTAATGGGAGAAGTATCAAGCTAATGGACATCACAAGCACAATGAACTCAAGATTCAACAGTACACTGGGCTTGGGTGCTTCATCTAGCCAACCTATAGTACTAACAACCCCAATTAAATTTATCTCTGATAAAGGGAAGGGAGTTGTAGATGTAGCTAGGAAAAATTCTGACTTACCTAAGAAAACCAAGGTTCAACAGAAATCGTCGAACAGAGCTAGACGATCGTCGAATGCAGATCAACGATCTCAGGCAAAATCGTTGAACTCAGGTCGACGATCTCTAAACCCTGAACTCTGCCACAGTCGATCGTCGAACAGAGCTTGACGATCTGACCCAAGATCGTCGAACTCAGCTCAGCGATCGTCGAGCAGAGATCAGAGCTTTGAAAACCTTTTCAAGGGTAAATCAAAATCCAAACCTAGGGGTCCTTCATCCCAAAGCTTTAACCCTTATACTGAATGGATAATACCTCCAAGGAGATATCATCCTGAAGGTTATAAGAGTCAAACAGGGATGTCATTTATTTCTGAATTTAAAGGTTATCAACCTAGGCCCAAGGTAAACTGGGTCAAAAATAAGTAAATTGTTTTATGTGCATGTGAAGACCTATCCAACATCAAACCAGCAATGGTATCTGGATAGTGGGTGCTCAAAGCACATGATAGGAAACAAGGACAACTTCACATCCTTTAAAGTCAAGCTTGGACCCAAAGTCATATTTGGTGATTCAAACTTTGGACTAACAAAAGGATATGATGCAATCCAGATTGGCACAGTCACATTCAAGAAAGTAACCTATGTGGAAGGACTAAAGCACAACTTGATCAGCATCAGTCAACTATCTGATGAAGGCTACCAAGTGACTTTCAGCAAATCCTTATGCAAGATCAAATCAGAGGACAACACAAGTGTGTTGACAGGTAAAAGGAAAGGTAACATCTATTTAGTAGACTTTTTTTCAACTGAAGTAGATATTTGCCTGTTTAATTATATTAGTAGACCTAATGAGCTATGACATAAGAGATTAGGACATATAAACCTTAGAACCATTGCTAGGCTATCCAAGGATAACCTTGTTAGAGGACTAGCTTCTGGCCCCTACAAGAAGGAAGGACTCTGCAGGGCTTGTCAATTAGGCAAACAAATCAAAAATAGTTTCAAGTCACTTAATAAGAGTGATTCACCTAGGATTTTGTATGTGTTACACATGGATCTTTTTGGACCCATTACAGTACAAAGCTTAGGAGGGAAATCTTACACTTTAGTGGTTGTATATGACTTCTCTAGATTCACATGGGTGTTCTTTCTGAGGAAGAAGTCTGATAACTTTAAGTGTTTGACAGAGTTTCTCAAATGCATACAGACTGAGTTCAATACTCACATTGCCCTGATCAGAAGTGATCATGGGACAGAGTTTGATTCTCTCTTATGCAAGAGTTCTGTCAGAGTGTAGGGATCAGACACACTTTCTCAGCTCCTAGAACTCCTCAACAAAATGGGATAGCTGAAAAGAAAAATAGAACCCTTATTGAATCTGGCATTACATTGTTGTCAGATGCTCACCTTCCTCTATCTTTTTGGGCAGAGGCAGTGAACACCTCCAACTATGTGCTGAATAGAAGTTTAATACATAAACTGAAGGGCAAGACTCCCTATGAATTACTCAAAGGGAAGAAACCTAAAGTGGATTATTTTAGAATTTTTGGTTGTATCTATTATATTCACAATAATGACAAGAAATATTTAGCAAAATTTCAACCTAAAGCTGATGAAAGAGTATTTCTGGGATACTCCATGACCAGTAAGGCTTATAGGGTATATAATAAATCAACTCTTAAAATTGAAGAATCTGTTCATATATCTTTTGATGAATCTAACATGTCTTTCAAGGAGAAGAATACTTCTACCATAGAACCTTTGCAGGTACACTCTCTTGCAGAAGACTTGGACAGATTACAAATCATTCAAAAAGAGGAAAGCAGTGAAGATGAAGAAGACATTCAACACCTTGAAGAGAAACTTTTTGAAGAGCCAGTTGTTGTACCACCAGAGGAAACAACAACACAAGTTGGTGAACAATCAACACCTCCTGTTGATTTAGTAACATCAAGAGACCATCCAATTTCCCAAGTGATTGGAGACATCTCAGCTGGTATGCAAACCAGAAATCAGGTCAACCAAAATCTGATGCACACTTGCTTCTTTTCTCAAATTGAACCTCAATCCATTCAAGATGCAGAGCAAGATACACACTGGATCATTGCAATGTAAGAAGAGTTGCATCAATTTGAAAGGAACAAAGTTTGGGAACTAGTACCAGGGCCAAAGGATCACTCCATTGTTGGAACAAAGTGGGTGTTCAGAAACAAATTGGATGATCAAGGAGTCATTGTAAGGAACAAGGCAAGGCTAGTTGCTCAAGGGTACTCTCAAGAAGAAGGGATAGACTATGACCAGACTTTTGCACCAGTTGCAAGGTTAGAGGCCATAAGAATCTTCTTAGCATATGCAGCACACAAAGGTTTCAAAGTATACCAGATGGATGTAAAGAGTGCTTTTCTCAATGGAGATATCAAAGAAGAAGTCTATGTCAGACAACCTCCAGGTTTTATCTCTTCAACTCATCCTGATTAAGCAAGCTCCTAGAGCATGGTATGAGACCCTAGCATGTTTTCTTCTGAAAAATGAGTTTATAAGGGGTAGAGTAGACCAAACTCTCTTTATTAGAACTCATAAGTCTCATACCCTACTAGTACAAATCTATATAGATGATATTATATTTGGTTCTACTGATTCAAATTTATGCAGAAGGTTCTCCAACCTAATGCATTCTAAATTTGAAATGAGTAGCATGAGTGAGCTATCCTTCTTTCTAGGATTGCAAATCAAGAAACATGCTGAAGGTATATTTATTTCTCAAACCAAGTATGCAAAAGAATTGGTCAAGAAATTTGGTATGTCTGAAGCATCATGTATGAAAACACCTATGCCTACTAATGCTGTATTAGATACTGATGAACATGAGAAACCTGTTGATCAGACAACATACAAAGCAACGATTGACTCTTTATTGTACCTTACAGCTAGTAGACCTGACATAATGTTTGCTACATGTATATGTGCTAGATTCCAAGTGAGCCCTAGAGAGTCACACCTAACCTTAGTAAAAAGGATTCTCAGATATGTAAAAAGTTATCCAAATATAGGTCTCTGGTATCCAAAAGATTCAGCATTTGACTTGACTGGATTTTCTGATGTTGATTGTGCTGGATGCAGGATTGACAGGAAAAGCACCAGTGGAACCTGTCAGTTTCTTGGTGACAGACTTATCTCCTGGTTTTGCAAGAAACAAACATCTGTGTCAACCTTAACTGCTGAAGCTGAATATATGGCTGCAGGTAGTTGTTGTTCACAAATATTGTGGATTCAAAACCAACTCCTAGACTATGGCTACAACTTAGAGAAGTCAAAAATATTTTGTGATAATACCAGTGCTATTTCCATAGCACAAAATCCAGTCCTCCATAGTAGGACAAAACACATAGAAATTAGGTATCACTTTCTAAGGGATAATGTTGAGAAAAATAAAATTGAACTTCAATATATCCCAACTGATTTGCAAATGGGAGATATTTTCACCAAACCCTTGGATGAAAAGAAACACACTTTCTTCCTGAATCAGTTAGGAATGTTAGATGGAGGAAGTGTAAAATAAGATCCAAGATTTTTAAAAATATAAAAATGACCAAGACTAGGCAAACATCTTGATTTTTATAGTGTCTAGAGTGTTTCTGATCTTTGAACTGCGCTCGATGACTTTCCCCCCGATCGTCGAACGGAGATCGACGACTTCCGAAATCGTCGACCAAAGTTCAGCGCTTCTCAGATAGTGCTCAACTATCTTTTTCAGGTCAGCGATCGTCGAACGAAGCTCAACGATTTTGTTTTCTGAAACTATCATCGAACGGAGCTCGACGCTTTCTAATATCGTCGAACGGAGATCGACGATGTTGATGACCTTTCAGTTTCCTTTAGAAGCTCAGATCGTCGAACAGAGTTCAACGATCTTTCCTTTTCTGCGTCGAACCCTAATATAAAATTCATTTTTCGGTCGTCGTTCTCCTTTGCGCTTTCATATTTTTTGCAAAACTTTCTCCTTCCCTCCAAACTTCTCTACACTTGGTCGTTTGTTTGTTAGTTTTTTGCAGGAATCAATGGTCGTCTCAGTCGCCATCTTGGCCGCAATGAAATTTGATGTGGGATTTGACATTGACATGTATTCGTTCAACAACAGTGATCAAATTTTCCAGGACATTCTGAACCTTTTCAAGGAACAAAAGCTAGTTACGATAATGACTACCAGGATTAAATTGGCTGCATATGAGATAAAAGAATGAGTGTATACTGCCCATAACCTGGATCAGAATACAGTAGTTGGAACAATCTTAGGAACCCAGGTATCTCTCACACCTGCTGTCTTGATAGAGATTTTTCAATTGAAATCTGGAGAAGAGTCTGTTGAACTTTCTGGAGAGGAATTTTCTGCTATGCTTGAAAGGATGGGTCACTCAGAAGCAAACCCTAGCAAGTTGCTGAAGAAAAATCTGTCTGTTGAGTACAGATTCCTAGCTGATGTTGTTGGGAAGGTATTGTTGGCCAAACACTCAGCCCATGATACCATATCCAGGTATCAACTCTGCTTGATGGGTGCCCTAGTGGATAAGAAACAACTAAACTGGGGAGAAGTCTTCTTTGATCTAATCAAGAAGAAAATCAACAAAAACTTTGTTAATTTTGGGAGAATATTAGGGCTGTTTCTTCAGAACAGATGCCCTGCCCTACTTGTTTTAAATGGGATGCACATCAATACCTCCAAGAGGCTCTCCTGTGCCCTATTTGGAAAATGGGACAGGCAAATTGTGAAGCCCAGCAGGCCCTCTGCATCTACTACTTTAGGAACAAGGACTGTCTCAGTCACTTCCCCTCAAGTTTCTGCCCCTGCAGAAGACTTGCCTGCTTACCCTTCTCCTCCTCCACCTCCTGTTTCATCTACCTCAGTCACATCCACCATTACAATTTCATCCACCATCATAATTTCCACCCCATCTCCTACTTCAATCCATTCTCACCATCTGTTTCCATTCCATTATCTTCCATTTCCACAATTCACATCTCTCAACCTTCATTTCCACCATCCACAAGTTCTCCACCAACATCTCCTGTTGCTCCACCTTCAACTACTACCTCTACTCAAGTCCATCTTGAGCATGTAGATCTTCCAGCTCTAGCAGACAAGCTCTATGAGCTGATAGCTCTCGGGCTATCACTCTTGATGGAGACCTCCTTGGCTCCACTTATAAAAACAGTTCAAGAACTGTCTGTCAGGCTCTCCTCTCTCCTTTCTCCTCAAGCAATCCCTTCATCTTGGTGCCTTGATCTAGTCCTGACTGAATCTAGGCAGGGTGAGATGCCTCATGAAGCTAATAGATTGCCTGCTGTTACTTCAGTTCAAGCTCAAGCTTCAATATCTCCAGTTGCAGTTATCACAGTGGACCTCAAGTCACTGTTATCAGATTTTGATTCTATTTATTTCAGCTGTCTTCCAGAGCACGTTGTAGTCCAGCAATCTGAGGATCTCTCTAAGGCCATTGTGCTCATTCCCAGCTGTGACACCACTATAATAAACTCTTTTGTGAATTCCCTCTATGCTGCTGCTCCTTCTGTTTCTGTTGAAAGTACTGCTGCTGCTCCTACTACAAATGTTAATATTTCTGATAGTTCTGATGTTACTGCTGTTTTAGTATCTGAGGATATACATATGACAGAGGCATTTGTTTTTGAGTCTACTGTTACTGCTGCTAATGCTCCTTCTGAATCTGCTGTTGTAACTTCTGTTTCTGAAAGTGTTGTTTCTGAAAGTATTGTATCTGAATCTGCTGTTATAACTTCTTCTGCCAGTGCTACTTCTACTCCTCTTCCTGCTGTTGCTGCTACTACTGTTGCTATTTCTGATGTTTCTCCTGCTCAATCTCAACAACAAAAAGAATACCTCAAAAGGATTGATGCATTATATGATAATCAAAGCTCAGAAAGTGATCAGTTCAGGACTGACTCAGATTACTCCTCTACTATAATTGCAAGGAAAAGGAAAGCCAGAAGCAAAGCAATGAAGAGAGTTCCTCCAGCAAAAGTGAAAGACACAAATGACATTCCTTATTACATACAGCATAACTGTCCTATCACAGAACATTGGATGTAATATTCCAAAAATCAACTAAAGGCTATGAAGAAGAAGAGGAAATATGATAAAGGATCATCCCAGTTCAATCATCCTCCTCCTCCTCCTCCTTCACCTGATGCAGGTGCAAGTGATAGTTCTGCATCTCAACCCTCTGCCAGAAGCCAAAGCTCTTATCAACCTCAAGGTAGATCCCAATATAGAGGAAGTCAATCTAGAGGCTACCAGTCAAGAAGAGGAAATTACAGAGGACATCAAAGAGAATTCCAGGTTTATTCTAAAGGCTATTCCAGGCAACATCCATATTCAAGGGAAGGACAAGGTCCATCTGATACAACCTCTGGTCCCTTTTCTTACAAACTTAAAGATTTAGTTTCTTCCAGAGCTCCTCCAGATAATTCCTCAAATAGATATGCGCCTCCAGTTCCATTTGAGGATCCAGAAAACAATCCTACTTCATGGACAGCTAGGATGAAAGAATTGACTGCTTTGGATCAGATCAAGAAAGCTAGAGAACAAGCCAAAGACACTTCCAGTATCACTACCTTATCAGATCAAAGAAAGAAGGAACTTGAAAGATATTCATCCAGTAAATTCTTTGATTCAGAAAGCTACATGAAGCTGCACCGTGAAGCTGTAGTGCCCAGGCCAAAGCAACAAACTTCTTTAGGTACAGCTGATGATAGAAGATCTAAGAAGGAAGCTCTTAATCCAAACAGAGAAATAATCCTTAAAAAGAGCAAAGAAAAAGAGTAATTCTGTAAGGTGACAGTTGTTTTGATTTTTGAACTATCTGTGACAATGTCTGTGATTCTGCAATATTTTGTTTGTTGCATTTCTGCTTTATATGTTTTTTTATATCTGTAAATAGTAATCCTAACTCAAATAGGGGGAGATTGTTGGAACACCCTATTACTGATTTGGGCAAGGATCACTATGTCTCTTAGGAAACCTGTTTTGACCTCATTGTATAGATCTAAAGGTCAATTAGAATTGAGTCTAAGGGTTAGTATTTAGGTTTGGAAGCTGCCCTCAAGACCAGAGTTTTTCAGTTTTGGAGACCTAATCATTTCGTCGAGCTCAGTACGACGAATCGTCGAACTCCATTCGACGATCGTTGAGCTCACTTCGACGGATCGTCGAACTCCATTCGACGATCTCTAAGCTCAACTTCAACGAGTCGTCGAACTCCATTCGACGATCTTCGAGCTCAGATCGACGATCTTGACTCCAGTTTGATTCTCTATCTTTGAGCTCAGTTCGACGATAGTTGAGCTCAGATCGACGATCTCTGTTTCTATCTAAGTCCAATCTCTGAGCTCAGTTCAACGATAGTGGAGCTCAGTTTGACATTTCTCTGAAGAGTTCAACGTTTTTCAAGATTCAAATTTAGACAGTTGTGGAATTATTGTCAGCATTTAATTCAGAGATCTTGTAGTCATTTTTAATTAATCTGGAGCAAGTTTCAAGGAATTTCCAAGGAATGTTTTATTGTACTTTCCTCCAGAAGACAAATTGCAATTAAGGAAGTCATTTATTGACAGGCTAACGGCTATCTTGGACAGTGGATCAATTCTATTCAGACCAAAGGAATAAAAGAATTATTATTCATTCAACAACAATATCTTCAAGATAGAACAATTCTCTGCAATAACAAGAATTACAGCTCTTACAACAACAATTACATAAGAGAAAGAAAAAGAGTTGCAGACATTCTCAGTCTCAAGAATTCATACAAGAACACCATCACAAAATGAGATCAACTAACTGAAATTTTAAGATCTCTCTTGATTCAAGTGTTCAAAGGCCATCATCATTCAAGGCTCCAGACACCTCACATTTTAGCTGTTGTTGAAATCATCTTTTGCTGGAGATCAAATCATTTGAAGGCCTATCACCCTACTGCAAAGCTTCACTTCCTGAACAACTCAAGATCTCAGGGGGAGCTTTGACAACATCCACTATCTTCTCTCTGACTGTTGACAGAGAAGATCATCTCATCCCTTTCTCTCTCTCTCTCTCTCTGATGTAAAGGGTTTTTCAAACTTCCTTCAAAAGTTTGTGTTTGGTTTCTGAGACCTTATCAACACTCAGTGGTGGCAAGACACCTGATCAAAAAATCTGGTTTGGTTTTTGAGCACCTTATCAAAAGCTCATTGGTGCCCAGGACACCTGATCAACTCATCCTGCAGTGGATTCCTACCTAAGGTGGTAGAAGAGTGGATGTACCCAGGTTGATTGGGGAACCACTATAGCTCCTTGTGTCATCTGGTTGCATATCTTTCTTTTGTTTCTGGCTGTGGTTTGTGATTGCTTTGTGTTTGATCTGTGATTGCTCTGTGTTTAGATTTACTTTATATTATTTGCTTCTCTGTTCACTTAGGAATACAACAACTGTTGTAAAAAGTTTTTAGCAAGCACCATACTCTATTCACCCCCTCTCTACAGTATATCAGATCTAACTTGCACTTTCAGAGGGGAAGATTTTGCTAGTATTCCGGGTATGCGGCGGGACCTCCATGCTGAGAGCTTGTGTCTTTCCCTTGTGTTCCTAGTCTTGTGTCTAGATCGTTCGCTTGAGGGTAGTAGGTGCGCAATCACCCCTTCCCCAAGGGTGAACTTCACAGCAGACCGAGATTTCGGTTTCAATATTTTGGTGCGGTGAGCGTGAAGAGTGACCAGCACAGAAGAACTCAGGCGAACGTCATGGCTATAGAAGTGGAACCAGGTGACGACCAGGGTCGTGAGCTGACACTTTGTGTGTAAGGTCTTCATACCCGGAGTCGGCCCATCCTATAGATGTTGTTGGAATCCCGTTGCACTCGTGGTAGGATTTGCACCTATTTGAAGCGCATTTTTCCTTAAGGCATGTAAGTGGTACTCTAATTTTTAATAAAAGTTCTTTAAACACGCCAATGTTGTCGCAATGAGCTCGCATGAAGAAGTGAAATGAATTTGGACCCCGAGCAGATCCTGCTGTCAGGATCTCACCTAGCTGGCAGGGCTGGAAGTCACTCAGTGTCATCCTTGGGCCTCAAGCAGATCCCGTTGTCAGGCTCTCACCTAGCTGGTAGGGCTGGAAGTCACTCGATGGTGGTAGTAGTGGACCCCGGGCAGATCCCGCTGTCAGGCTCTCACCTAGCTGGTATGGCTGGAAGTCACTTGGTGTCATCCTTGGGCCTCGAGCAGATCCCGCTGTCAGGCTCTCACCTAGCTGGCAGGGATGGAAGTCACTCGATGATGGTAGTAGTGGATCCCGAGCAGATCCCGCTGTCAGGCTCTCACCTAGCTGGCAGGGCTGGAAGTCACTCGGTGTCATCCTTAGGCCTCGAGCAAATCCCGCTGTCAGGCTCTCACTTAGCTGGCAGGGCTGGAAGTCACTCGATGGCGGTAGTAGTGGACCCCGAGCAGATCCCGCTGTCAGGCTCCCACCTAGCTAGCAGGGCTGGAAGTCACTCGGTGTCATCCTTGGGCCACGAGCAGATCCCGCTGTCAGGCTCTCACCTAGTTGGCAGGGCTGGAAGTCACTCGATGGAGGTAGTAGTGGACCCCGAGCAGATCCTGCTGTCAGGCTCCCACCTAGCTGGCAGGGCTGGAAGTCACTCGGTGTCATCCTTGGGCCACAAGCAGATCCCGCTGTCAGACTCTCACCTAGCTGGCAGGGCTGGAAGTCACTCGATATTGGTAGTAGTGGACCCCGGGTAGACTCGCTGTCAGGCTCTCATTAGCTGGCAGGGCTGTAGGAACACTTGGGGGAAAAGGTTGTTTCTTGGAGACTTTTTGCAGGACCCCGAGTGATGCTCGGCCCCGGGTAGACCCGCTGCCTGGCTCCTACTTGCTGGCAGGTCCGTAGGCTCGCCTGGGGGTAAGGGACCCCGAGTGATATTCTGCCTCGGGTAGACTCGCTGCTCGGGCTCTCATTAGCTTGACAGGGATGTAGGCACACCTGGGGGAAAGGGTTGTTTCTTGGAGACTTTTTGCAGGACCCCGAGTGATGCTCGGCCCCGGGTAGACCCGCTGCCTGGCTCCTACTCGCTGACAGGTCTATAGGCTTGCCTGGGGGGTAAGGGACTCCGAGTGCTGCTCGGCCCCGGGTAGACTCGCTGCTCAGGCTCTCATTAGCTGGGCAGGGCTGTAGGCATACCTGGGGGGAAAGGGTTGTTTCTTGGAGACTTTTTGCAGGACACCGAGTGATGCTCGGCCCTGGGTAGACCCGCTGCCTGGCTCTTACTCGCTGGCAGGTCCGTAGGCTCGCATGGGGGGTAAGGGACCCCGAGTGCTGCTCGGCCCCGGGTAGACTCGCTGTCAGGCTCTCATTAGCTGGCAGGGCTGTAGGCACACCTGGGGGGAAAGGATTAGCTCCGCGTGTACAAGAGGATACAAAATATATGGCTTTGTTATTTCATAATATCTTGAGAAATTATGTACCGATTGTAAGAAATAGTATGAGGGCAATTGAATAGCAAGGAGCATTACTGGTATCGAGTGGCTCAAAAAGATCAAAAGGGGCATTAAGAGATTAGTGGGCATAAGTGCAAGTTTTAGTTTCTCTCAAACTTTTTTTTTTCGGGTCGGCTCCCACTCGCCAGATACTTGGAGTTGGATGTTTCTTTCTGAGCTTGTACCAACCTCGAAAAGAGCGGGGATTGTGTACAACCCCATATCCGGCCGAGTGGGATCCTTGCCAAGTGGCAGACTTGGGGCGCGCTATGAGCGACGTTCTGGTATAGCCCCGTTCGGAGACATGCGGGTGCTCGTGCGTGCGTGCGGAGGTTTTGTGCGTGTAGGCTTTTTACAAATGTTCGATTAATATTATAATATATTAATATATATTATATTTATAATATAATAATATATATTATATTTATAATATAATATATATTATATATATGCATAGGGGGCACATGGGGAGAGGGGATGAAAAAATAAAGAAAAGAAGAAAGGGGAGATGGGCAGCAAATAATGAAATAAAGAAAAAAGAGAAAAGAAGGGGGGAAAAAAGGCCGGGTGAAGAAAAAGAAAGGCAGACAGACATGCGGGTTTTTGACTCCCTGCTAGGGTTCGTCCAGGAGGCAGCCGACGCCGCCTCCGCTCTCTCTCCCGTCGCCGCCTGAAGAAGCAGCCCGACGCCGCCTCCCCTCTCTCTCCCGCCGCCGCCTGAAGCAACAACCCGACGCCGCCTCCCCTCTTTCTCGCCACCGCCTGAAGCAGCAGCCCGACGCCACCACCCCTCTCTCTCTACGGCCGCCCGAAGCAGCAGGCCGAGCCGTCTCCCTCCCCTCCTATTTCTATCCAGTCCGCCGCCTCTGGAGCAGGAGAGGCCAGGAACACCTTCCCCGCCACCTCTGGAGCAAAGCGAGGCCGGGGATTACTCTCCCGCAGCCGCTTGAAGTTGCGGAAGCCGGGACAACCTTCGCCGACGCCACTTGGAGCACGGTCGACCATGGAGAGGCCCGACCATGGAGGGAAAAATCATTCGGAGCTTTCAACTCTCCCGCGGAGGTCGGATTCGTGCATGGACAACCGCTACGGACGCTAGACGTCGAGCCTCGGGCAATGGGCGCGGTTGCGACTCCGCCAAACGCGCATCAAGGGTAACGATGTTTCTACTTGGGCAGGTGAAGCCCTCAGTTTACATATTTGCATGGAAGCCCCTCTCCACCAACGGGTGGGGGAAGGGAGCTCTCCGACGAGTTGACGTGTACGTCCCCGCAATTAACTGCATTAGCACCCGGAAGCGTGAGTACGGGTTTAGACATGCTGTATGAAGCTCATCCGGACGTGTGAGCCGGATTGGTGATGTTCTGGGGTTCCCGGAGAAAACTCCGAGGAAGTTGTATATTATCTATTTGCAGGGAATGCACGCCAAAACCCCCAAAGAAGGGGTGTGTGCAATATATTTGCCTAGCTTATGTTAGCCGACGGTTGTTCAGCTGGCAGTCGCTTGTCGAGACGTTGGCGTACATGTGTTGCAGTACCAGGTGATGAGTAGCGGGATTAAGCCCAAGCTTGTGCCGGCCCTCGAAGGCCTATTTTTTGTTTATATTGCCGGCCTGCGTGCCGAAGTATGAAATTCATATTCCTGTAATTATTTATGATATATGTGATGCTCTATGTATGTGTAGTTTACTTCTTCTGTCTTGGGCGAGTGGTGTGCTCGTGAACCGCTCGTACCATGGGGGCCCCGAGGTATAGTTGCCGGGAAGCCCCTAATGGCCCGTTGTCATCCTTTTAGAATAGCGGAGTTCCACTGTTAGTGGCCCAACTTGGGCAGCGCACCGTGGAATTGCTCGACGAGATTGCGCTAATGGTAGGGCGGTTGAGGAACATTTTGTATAGACCTGAGGTGGCACCTCCAGTCAGGAGAGAGTTTGTCTTGAGATTCTCTTTAGAGGTTCCGGTCGGCCAAGAGAGCCCTCCGAAGGTACCTTAGCTCAGCCTTTGGCTTGGGAGGGGAAGAGTTTGATAGTATTCCTGGTATGCGGCAGGACCTCCACGCTGAGACCTTGGGTCTGTCCCTTGTGTTTCTAGTCTTGTGCCAAGATCGTTCGCTTGAGGGTAGTAGGTGCGCGGTCACCCCTTCCCCAAGGGTGAACTCCACAGGAGACCGAGATTTCGGTTTCAACATCAGCAATTTGAAAACTTGTATTGACAAATTCTAAACATATATCCTCTTTTTCTACATGATCCATAAGAAAATGATATCTTATTTCTATATGTTTTGTTCTACTATGAGAAACATGATTATTAGCTATAGAAATAGTACTTGTAGAATCACAGAATAATGGTGTTCTACTTACCTGGATACCATAATCTTTAAGCTGATGTTGTATCCACAACAGCTGCGCACAGCAGCTCCCTGCAGCTACATACTCAGACTCAGTTGTGGAGATTGTCACACTAGTCTGCTTCTTACAGCTCCATGACACCAATCTTCCTCCTAGAAATTGACAGGTGCCAGTTGTGCTTTTTCTATCTTCTTTGCATCCTGCAAAGTCTGCATCTGAATATCCAGTCAGTAGAAAATCTCTATTCTTAGGGTACCAAAGGCCTAGATTAGGTATGCCCTTAAGATATCTCAAAATCCTCTTAACAGCAGTATAATGAGATTCTTTTGGGCGTGATTGGTACCTAGCATAGACACATGTTGCATACATGATGTCAGGTCTACTAGCAGTCAGATAAAGGAGGGAACCAACTATCCCTCTATACAAAGACTCATCTATAGGTTTTCCTGCATCATCTTTGCTTAGATACATACTTGTTCCCATTGGAGTTCTCACGGTAGTGGATGACTCCATACTATACTTCTTAATTAACTCCCGGGTGAACTTAGACTGGGATATGGACAGGCCATCATCAGTCTTACTTGGAGACCCAAGAAAAACTTAAGTTCTCACATGCTGCTCATCTCAAACTTCCCTTGCATATGTTTAGCAAACTTTCTACAAAGGTTGTTTTCAGTAGAATCAAATATTATGTCAACAACATATATCTGGACTAGAATTATCTTTCCTTTGGATTCCCTAAGGAATAGAGTTTTGTCTATTTTCTCCCTTGAGAATTTGTTCTCAATGAGGAAAGTAGACGAGGTTTCATACCAAGCCCTTAGGGCTTGTTTCAAACTATATAGGGCTTTCCTAAGCCTATACACATAATTAGGATAGAGTGGATCAATAAAACCTGATGGTTGTTCTACATAGACTTCCTCCTTTAAGTCTCCATTTAGGAATGCTAACTTAACATCCATTTGGAACACTTTGAAACCCTGATAAGCTGCATAGGATAGGAATAACCTAATTGCTTCCAACCTTACCACATGGGTAAATGTTTGATCAAAGTCTATGCCCTCTTCCTGTCTGTGTCCTTTGGAAACCAGCCTTGCCTTGTTCTTAATTATGATCCCACTCTCATCTAGCTTGTTCCTGAAGATCCACTTAGTCCCTATGACATTGTGGTCTCTTGGTTTAGGAACTAACTTCCAGATCTTGCATCTCCTGAATTGATTCAACTCCTCCTGCATAACATCAATCCAGTGTGGGTCTTGTATAGCTTCTTCAAATCTTTTAGGTTCCTATTGAGAAAAGAAGCTTGAACATAATACAGTGTTCAAGCTCCTGCTTCTAGTTTGAATCCCTTGTCTAGGATCACCAATAATCTGGTGTACAGGATGATCCTTTAAATGTCTAACTGCTGGAGGAAGTCTGTATACAGTTTGACTTTCTCCATTTTCTTCATTCTGCTGTACTTCATGGTCTTCATCATCCAGAGAGACTTGTTCTCCCCCTGGACAACAAGCATCTTTATCTTCATCCAGCCTAGCAGTCTGATCTTCTTTGATAGTCAGCATGTCCATCTTCTCTTTTATACTTGTAGAGCTACAAGAACTACTAGGCAACTCACTGTTAATAAGTCTTGATTCATCAAATATAACATGAACTAACTCTTATACAACTTGTGTAGTCAAGTTATAGATTCTATAGGCCTTACTATTGTTGTTGTACCCAACAAATATCACATCTTGGGATTTGGCATCAAACTTTGTCAGGTAAGACTTGTCATTGTTAAGCACATAGAACTTGCAACCAAAGATCCTAAAATAGGATAAGTTTGGTTTTCTGCCTTTCATAACCTCATAGGGTGTCTTTTTGTGGCTCTTAGTGATGGAAGCCCTATTGAGCACATGACATGCAGTGTTCACTACCTCAGCTCAGAAATATTCTGGGAGAGAAGTGTCACTCCATAGAGTTCTACCTGCCTCAATGAGAGTCATATTCTTCCTTTCAGCAATTCCATTTTGCTGAGTAGTTCTAGGTGAGGAGAATTCCTGATGAATCCCAAATTCTTCACACAACTTTGTCATATTTTCAGATTGAAATTCAGTTCCATGATCACTTCTGATTTTGACCACTGAATTGTTCAGTTCATTCTGAATTTGCTTAACAAAGTTGCAGAAAACAGTTGGGGTTTCAGATTTCTGTCTTAGAAAGAAAACTCATGAAAATCTAGAATAGTCATCTACAACCACAAATGTGTAGACTTTCCTTCCTAGGCTCTGAACTGGCATTGGACCAAATAAATCCATATGCAAGACGTATAAACACCTCACTGAGTCTTTGTTTTCTAGGCCATGAAAGGAGGATCTGGTATACTTGCCTTTTTTACAAGCTGAGCATATTCCCTTCTAAATAAAGTTGGCACTATTATTACCTGTTGCAACTGCAAGTGTAGAAAGAGCTTTCTCTGCAATGAAGATTATCAAAACATCATTACGCAATCGGATGAGTGATGATTGGATGAATGATTGTCTTGTAACATATATTGAAAAAGATATCTTTTCCACCATCGACAACAAAGTTATCATGGAATGTTTCCAGAACTTGAAGCATCGAAGAGGAGTGTTGTAATCAAGTATGTAATCGTATTTTGTTAATTAAAAATGTCCTAATTTAAAGTTTTTTTTTGCAAATTTGAAGTCATTTTTTATCGTACGTAGCAATTTTTTTTATCGTTATTTTATTGAACGCCCCCACTGAAAAATCTCGCTAGATCCGCCCCTGGTGGCTGCTATCGGACAGTAGAGGGTTGACCGAGGAGGCTATCAGACAATGTGAAATTACAATTTTTCCCTTCTAAATATGAAAAAAATATCCTACGAAATCGCGAAATTTCTCTGTAGCTCAATCATGAATCGCACCCACGAGCCCCGGCAATATATCAACATTTCTTGCCCAACAAACTAATATATATACTTGAAATTAGCTCTATTTCCCACGATGTGAGACCATTCAGACCAAGGTTTTAAAAAAGGGACCAGACCGGATGGTCCGACCCATCAGCCCGTTCAGTACAGATATACAACCACCATTAAGAATGGACCACCCGGTCAAATGGAGGACTCTTGGAGTGCCAACCGTTCAAATAAAATTGTTTTTAACGCAATATTGACCCGTGCGTCCGTTATTTATTTATTTATTTTTTAGGGTTTAAAAATGCAAAAAATGAAATAATTTTAAAAAATAATTAAACAAAAAATAAGTAATAATAAATGTTTTAAAAATAATTAAAAATGCAAACTACTTGAAAATAATTATACAATAAATTTAAATATTTAAATAAAAAAGACTATAAAAATAGAAATATATACAATATTAGAAATATATAAAAATAGATCCCATTTTTTATAGTAAAAACATTTGAGGACTCCAAACCGCCCAGCACCCGTGCGAAATCCCCTCCCTCCTCTTTCGACCTACGAGCAGATCTTGCGGCTACATTCCTCTATCAGATCTCGCCGTCTACGAACCGCCATCGAGATGCTTCTCCGTCAACGAATCCTTGCTTGTCGGCAATTTCTCCTCCCCGTATCTACCCAGCGGCAGCCAAACAGAACTTCCGGCTACGGTGGTTTCAGCCCCGTTTCCACCCTCTTACCCGTCCGCAATATCCAGCTCCATGGTGAGGCCTTTCTACGGATTTTACTCCTTTTTTTACTCCAGAGTTGGAATTTTTTATTTTTTCTGGATTGAAAAACTGCATGTTTGCTGATGGAGTTTTCTGATCCTTCATTAGTGCAACTCTTTTGTTTGTTTCGGTTTTTTTGGCACTTTGCATCCCGGAATTATACTATTTTGGCACTTTGAATCCCAAATTTTTAAAATTGTCACTTTGCACAATTACTCCAAGGCTAAAATTTTGAGGGTATTTAGGTCCACCCCACCACCCAAAATACTTATTGTGACACTTTGCAAATAGCCAAAATAAAATAGTTCAGGATGCAAAGTGTCAAAATCAGCATTTTTGATGGTGCCCCAACGTAAATACCCCTAAAATTTTAGCTTGTGTGCAAATTGTTAAAAATCTATAATTCGGAGGTGCAAAATGCCAATTTTCAAAATTTTGTGTACAAAGTGTCAAAATAGAGTAATTCGGAGGTGTAAAGTACCAAAATGCCGTTTGTAATTACTTGAGAAAATAAGCACAGTTCACTAATTAGTTCTACATGCTATGATAAGGATTAGTTCTAGCAGGCATAGCTGCAGTATGGAGTCATTTACTAATTAGTTCTGCACGCCACATGCTAGCTATAGTTGTCAAACAAGTTAGACAGTTATGACAATATTTTTTGCAATAAATTTTCGTTTCTTAATGGATCCTATCATTGTTGTTTCTTAGGTGTAGCACTCCTCTCCAATATTTCTTCCCCGGAGAGTGGGAGAATTGATTGCAAGAAGGTAGGGTAAGGTTTCTCTCTCTTTTTATTCCTCCTTTTATTTTTGGTGATTACTTAAATTTATCCGCCTGGGCGCAATTTTTTCGCACGGGAGCTGTTTTTCCGCCCTGACGCGATTTTTTCGCCTGACAGTGATTTTTTCGCCTGACAACGATTTTTTTTTGCCCAGACCAGAATTTTTCGCCAGCGAGCGATTTTTTCGATCGAACGCAATTTTTTTCAGCATAATGCATTTTTTTCGATTCCGTGCAAAAATATCGCGTGCGAGCAAAAATATCGCGTCCGGACAAAAATATCGCGCGCCGGCGGAAAATTTTGGCCCGGGCGGAAAATTCGCGCCTGGGCTGAAAATTTGCGCCCGGGCGGAAAATTCGCGCCCGGGCGGAAAATATCGCTCTCGGGCGGAAAATTCGCACCCGGGCGGGAAATTCGCCCCGGGCAGAAAAATTCGCGCCCGGACGAAAAATATCGCGCCCGGGCGGAAAATTCACGCCTGGGCGGAAAAGTCGCGCCCGGGCGGAGCATTTGCGCTCGGGCGCAACATTCGCGTCCGGGCGAAAAATTCGTTCCTGGGCGAAAAAAACGCTCTCGTACAAAAAATCACAGCTGGGAGAAATAAACGCGCCCTAGCGAAAAACCGCGCCCGAGCGAAAAATTTGCGCCCGGGCGACAAATTCGATCCCGGGTGGCAAATTCGCGCCCGAGAGAAAAAATCACGTCGGGGCAAAAAATCCGCGCCCAGGTGAAAAAACCGCGTCCAGGAGAAAAAACCGCGTACGGGCGAAATATTTGCGTTAGGGCGAAAAAATTGCTAGCGGAAGAAAAAATCGTGCTCATGCGAAAAATTCGCACTCAGGCAAAAAAAACATTCCTGAGTGAAAAAATCGTGTCTGGATAGAAAAAACGTGTCCAAATGAACGGACTTTTATGAATAAATGAAATTTTAGATAAACACCTATGGACACTATCCAAACAGTATACTGATTATTCATCATTGTTTTTATAAAATTTTTATTCAATCATCAATTTTTAATTAGCAGCTTATTCATCATCAGAAGTTGTCCCAAACTTAGCCTAAATTAGACTCATCAAGGCTCTGCACCCGAGTAATCTATTTGTGATGTTAATTAAAAACATTGTCCATTGGTGATTTTTACAAAGGGAGCCCTAGAAATCTAATTTCCCACATCTCATTAATATGGAGAACTTCAATGTTGATTGTAGGGCTGATATCGAGTCGAGTTTGAACGATTTTGGCCCGGCTCGAAATCGAAATTTTCGACTCGAACTCGGCTCGAAATCGACTCGAAATCGAAATTTATTTCGAGTCGAGTCGGCTCGACTCGAAATGACTCGATTTCGAGTCGGCTCGAAATCGAATCGAGTCGGCTCGAAATCGAATCGGATCAGCTCAATACCGAATCAAATCGGCTCGAAATTGAGCAATTTTTCGTTTTATTCCTAATTTGCTCAAAATTAAATTGGGAAACATATAAATTTAGCAAATGAAACACTTAAAGCCTTCATTTTTTTATTTATATTTAAATTTTGTTATTTTTAATCTTAAAATAGGAACATATTAATAAATACATAATTTTTTTAATTAATTCGAGTTGATTCGAGTCATATTTCGAGCGATTCAGGGCTGGCTCGAAATCGACTCGAAATCAGTTTCGAGTCAAACTGAATCGACTCAAATTGAGTCGAATCAATTTTAACCGATTCCGATTCGGCTCAATTTTCGAACGATTTTCGAGCGACTTTCGAGTTTCGAATAATATGCTCAGCCCTAATTGATTGAATTGATAAAGAATGAACGGATGAACCAAAATCATTTTGAGCTTGAATCATAAGTTCATAACTAAACAGAACCCAAATAATAAAAGAAAATACAAACAAATTCTCATAACCACTTTATTAAAAAAATAAAAAATTGTTTTGACACAAGTCCTTCAATTAATATTTGGTGACTTGCATGGCTGCATCAGTAACCTCTATGAATTTGTCAATCTCTCATTCTAGGGTGCTTATGATTTTTACTTGCCTTATACTTGAAGAATTTCCCACCATTCCTTTCAATTTCCTCTATTTTTCAAATTTAATAGCTTCATTTCATGTTCCGAGTAACTATTTTCTATGATTGTTAGGACCTTACTTTGGGACAATTAACTTTTCCCATCACTTTATTTTCCTATTCTGCTACTTTTAGATCTTTAGTCTTTTACCATTTTATAATAGTGAGTTGATCATCAAGTATATGTTACGTGCCCGTGATTGTTGGGGAAAGAGGCGGAGATGCAAGGGATAAACCCTAGAATTGAGAGAGGAGTTGAGAAGAACTTAGAGAGGGAGAGAAGCTAGAGAGAGAATAGAACTTTCATTACTATTTGCTTAAAAGTTACATGACCCCCAAAGGTTCATATATAGGCACCGATGACGACTCACTACAAGATATGCACTTTACAGTGACGTTTTTTTGCGACGTTTTGAAAAGCGTCACTGTTTGTTTTCTTTCTAGCGACGTTTTTTTAAAAAAATGTCGCTACTGCAAAAAATAGTATTAGCCACATTTTCATGAAAAAACGTCAATATAAATGTTCAGTTTTGGTGACGATTAATTTCAATATGTCATCAAAACATAAGATTTTTGTAACAAAAAAATTGTTATCAAGAAGTTCAAAATAATTTCCTTACAATCATGTCATTTACTAACCAAGTTTAAAAAAAATTTTGTAGGGAGAATACAATTACATCAATGAGCTGAGACAGTAGGCAATCGAATGCTTCATTATGGTTGGAGGCCAGATGTGATAGTGATAGTTGACTACGTACATATCGATGAACAAATTACTCGACAAAGTCTAAGATACGATATCCCAACCTTGTATCAAATCAAATGCCCCTACTACGAGTGCGTTGTGAGATTTTTGAGAACTTAATATTGTATGAAATGACCATGCACATATTTTTTGAGGTTTCGCTGCAACCTTGTGTCAAATATTCCCTACAAAGAGGTTTTAATTGGGGTTTATGTTGGAGTTGTGGAACAGTACTTTCCGGTCTTCTTGTTTCTCACACCGGGTAATTCGCCCACGTGAGCTTAGAGGAATCGAAGTGTGAATCCCTCCGACAATTGTGCGCGGCGCCGACGACAGCGGGGGTCCGGGGGCGGCAGCCCCCGGCGGAGGTCCCGCTGGGGGCTCGGGGACAGCGTCCCCAAAACAAAATCAGTTTTGGGTTTTCCGCGCGGATATATCTGCCCGTTTTCGCACACACCCTATTTAAGAACTGTTCCCGTGTTTAGGGTTACGGTTCTTAGGTTTTCGGCTTGGATCTTTTGGAGGCGCATACGAGGCTATTCGTGGAGGTGCGTTCCCGACGGTGGTACCTCCAGTTCTTGTCCAAAGGAGATTGCATGAGAGAAGGCATGATCGGTAAAATCCTTGTAACCTTTGTAATCGTTTACTTTTTTTGGTGAATACAAGAATGAAGAGGCGGAAGGGATAGAGGACTAGCCCGGGCTTTGGGTGAACCTCTGTAAATCTTGTTGTTTGTGGTTGCTTGGTTTTATTTATTTTTCGTTCGAATCGACCTTCTCGGCGCTCCGGTTTTCCAACAGGTTCCACTGATTTGTGGACAGAGATCAAGTAAGCAGCGCCCCCGATTCAGTTCGAGGTCAGTGTCCGGGCCCAAATTTTTTTAATATATTAATATTTCATTTTAGAAGACTTTTTTTTTAATCTTTACTAATCATTGAAATATAAAAAATTATATATATATATATATATATATATATATATATATATATATATATATATATATATATATATATATATATATATATATATATATATATATATATATATATATATATATATATATATATGATAATAGTAAAATTTTGGAGGGAAATTAAAATATTTCCCCCCAAAATTCATTAGGGTTTATTATTTACTCGATCTGCGCTGCGCCCTCCCTCACGCGCTGCGTCCTCCCTCACGCCTGCAGCAACTTACGCCGACGGTGATGGTGAAGGAGTTTCTCCTGCTCGGCGTCGTCGATTGATTTGGGTTAGCTGACTAACCTCTGGAAGTAGGTCGGGCCTTCTCTTCTGCCCCGATCTCTCTCGACGACATTTCCGCCGATCTCCCGTTAGGGCTCTCGAGATCTCTGCCAGGCGATGATAACAAGCGATCCTTCCTCCCCCTCTTCAATTTCGAAATAGGAGTCTTCGGTTGAGTTCGACACTGTTTCTACGTTGCTCGACAGAGGCCCAATAACGAGTTTTCTTCTTCTTTTCCCAATGTAAGCTCTTCTTTCCTCTCTCCTTTCTTCTTTTTCGTCTGTCGTGGATATATGGTTTGATTTCTGTGGTGGAGATATGTCATAATTATGGAAGTTATGATTTCTCCCTCTCCTTCTCTTCTTCTTCTTCCTCCTCCCTCTTCTTACTTGGATTTCCCTATAATTGGCTGTTTTTCAATTAAGTTGACGTGTGAATTTATTTGATATGTTTGCCTGCTGTATATAATTGATGTGGGGATTTTGGTTCACTGAATTGTTTTTCAATTACACCGACTTGATACAACGACTCGACTCTTAATAATAATAATAAACCAACTACCTAACTCGATATAACATCTCGACTCATAATAATATTAATAATAACTAATAATAATATAAGATAACCAATGGAGCACTCGTAACACTCCATCCGTCCTTCAAAATGAGTTTGTCCTCAATTTCTTGCACCATGGGGGTGGCCAGATCATCGGGTATCTTGATTTCCCTCCAGAATAAGGCGCGGTAACATGTAGCGGTGGCAGTGGCGTCGGCGAGGAGTGGTAACGCCATCGGTAAAACAGGCGGTATCGTTTGGCCTGCTGGAGGGACTGATAGCAGCGGCCACACGGAAGTCGGAGGGCCCACAAGCGGCGACAGGAATGGATCCGTCGGGGTCGATAGAGCAAGTGTCGGTGGTCGAGGCGGCGAAGCGGCCGGCGGGATTGGTATGGTAGGGGCCGACGGAGCAAGAGCCGACGATGTGTCCGGAGGCGGCAAAGCTGAGGTCTGAAGTGGAGGTGGAAGCGCGGCCTGTGGCGCTGACAGACTAAGAACCGACTGAAGAGGCGGCGCGGTGGCCGGGGCCAGTAACTGCGGAATGATGACCACAACAGTAGAGGGTGGCGGCGGCGACTGCTCAAGAGGAGTTGGTGGGGGTGGAGGTGGAGGCTGCGTCAAAAGGTTGACGGCGGAGCCCCGAAGTGAGGATGGCAGCGAATTCGGGGAAAGAGGGTACCCGAAAAGTCGAGCGAGATCCTCCAAAAAACGTGCGGTGTTGGAGGCGAGGGTCGCCTCAAGTGTCTCAAGAGACGCATGAGGGGAGGCTGCCTCGGCAACGCTTAATGGTGCATCCATAAATTTTTTTTTTAAGGGATGGGACGTAGGCGGCTGATGTCAGCTGGGTAAAAAGTAAAAATTTTAAAAATATATTTTGAAGTGAGAAGAACAGTTGCCCTGTAGACGAGATGAGGCCTGAAATTGGGATCCCCTGGAGTTCGTGCGGGAACTCCAGGGTGGAGTTCGCCTCCAGGTGGAGTTCGCGCAATCTCGCTCGTCCGATTGAAATCCAACGGGCGAGCGAGATTGCATTTTTTTAATATTTTAACTTTTTCTTTTTTTTTGTCTTTTAGCGCGCGAGAAGTCCAGCCGTTGGATTGATGGAGTGGGGGATTATCGCGCCGTTGGATTGAACTCCACCCTGGATTTCCCGCACGAAATCCAGAGGGTCCGGATCCTAGGAGGGTTATGATGATGGTCCCAAAGAAAATAAAAAAGAAATAAAAGAAAAAAAGGATTGCACGACTTGGCGTGCAGAGGAGCGGGGCTCGAGGAAAAAGAGCGGGGACGCGTGCTGTCTAGGGTTTGGAATAAGCGGCCGCAAGAGGCTTTGATGACAGACGGAGCGCTGTTGTGGGGAATCGGCTTCGACTGGCTGAAGGACGTAGTGTTGCTGATTGGCGGAAGAAGGCGACGCCTGTCTGCTGCGTCGAGGGCGTGGCTGCGGCCCTGGCAGTCCACGACGGGGCCGTGGTTGGCCGCGGCTGAGGTCGTGGATGCCGTGGAGTCCCTAGACTGGTGGCTGGGAGCAGAGACAGTGTTGGCGAAGGTAGCGCCGTCCACGACGGAGGACGCGTGAAGTTGCTGTTTTTTTTTAAGTTGCGGTCTTTTTTTTTTGAATCTGTCGATGCTTGCTGTTGACGAAGGCACCGTGCAGTGCGGGATCATGTGGCTGCGAGTGCATCAGATCTCGCGCGCACACATCTTAAAGATGTGCACGTATCTTCGCGCGAGATCTGATGCACTCGCAGCCACACGATGCCGCACTGCACCGTGCTGTGCAAATCCCGCACAGCACACCCCCCGACCCGTCAAACGATGCCTCTAATTTTTTATCAATCTATTTTAAATATGAAATAAAAACCAATCTTTTGATCCCTTCTACAGAGACTGTCAAAAGTATGTCAAACGATGTATATATTTTGATAATACCCCAAACAATAATTGATGAAATGTATTTAAAAGAAAGAAAATCATGTTGATCATCATGAAGCCAAGGAACTAGAATCGATTCCCCATGAGGGATAATATTTTCCAAGTAGCAGAATATTTTATTTTATAATATTGAACTCTAGAAAATAAGCCCAAAGGCAGTCCTTCAACCTAATTTTTCAACAATAGTTTTAAGAAAAAATCCTTCAATATGTTTTTCAATATTCAAAATCATAATTCCCTCTACTCCGTTCGTTTCAACGACATTGATATTAAAGTATTGGATTTAAAAAAATGAAAGTCATTTCCGCTGTTCGCATCAACTATTGTAGAGTGGAATTGACTTTCTGGAGGAAAGCCGTGTAAATATTCACACAAAATTACAAACTCATTGATTCAATGTTTATCTCCAGGTGCGAATATTGAGATTGCCAACATCGGTTTTTCAAAAGCAGAGCAATTTTTTCTGTATGAATGCGATTTTTTTGGACTAGAAATGATTTTTTCGTCCGAACGTGATTTTTTTGCATGGACGCGATTTTCTGGCCATGACGCTATTTTTTCGCCAGGATGCTATTTTTCGCCCGGACGCGCTTTTTTTACCCGGACACGTTTTTTTCACCCGGACGCGTTTTTTTCGCCCGGACGCGATTTAAGCCCGGGCCGAAAAATCGCGTCCGTGCGAAAAAATCGCGTTCGGACAAAATATTTCGCGTTCGGGCCGAAAAATTTAAGCCCGGGCAAAAACATCGTGTCATGACGAAAAAATCGTATCCGTGCGATAGAATTTATGCCGGGCGAAAAGTCCGCGTTTTTTATTTTTAATTGAGAGCATTGACCGATGTCAATTCCTATGATTGAAAATCTTTTTACAAACGAATAATAAAAAGTGATTAATGTCAATTCCTATGACAGAAGTCATCATGCGGCCGAACAAAAGAATTGAATTTAAACACAATGTCATTTCTCATGTGTATTGATATTGGATTAAAAGTCAATACTTCAATATCAATGTTGTTGAAACGAACGAACCCTAACTGAAATTTGCACCTTACCAAATAGATTTTTGTAGGATAAGTTTTGCTTACACCTAAAAGAATTATTCATCAATCTCAAATCTAGGTATCACAAATTTATGGGGTTCCAACACTTAAAGAAGAGAAGTGGGCATACAAGTAATACTCTTTTTAAGCGACGTATTTCTGTCTTCAGCTGATAGAACCTTACGTTAACCATTCCCTAATTTATCGTGATTTTTCTTAATCTAGTCATTAAGCAAAATTTTCTGAGAATATATGAACGTAAAGACAAGTAACATGCTACATTTTTTCCTAATGAAACAACATGAGTTATCATATTATTCCTGTAGATATGTATATGTTTAGACATCTTAAAATCTGTGAAGAATTTTTCGTCAAGGGAAGAGGGCAAAATAATAGATGTTTCTGCATGAAACATAGATTTTAATCTGTTTCATATTAATACTCATTATTCTTCTAAAAAAAACTCTTTAATTTTACAAATTCATTAATTAAGTTTGATTTCAAAAAAGTGCAATTTGTTCCAGGACTTATTAGGCATGGCTACTGCAAATGCAAGTGTAAGCTCAAAGAATGGTCAGTATTAATGTTTTGAGAATTTTACCTAAATTGGATCGTAAATTTTCTCTGACCATGATCTTTTTGTTTTTATAGCTAGGAAGAAACAAGTAAAGAAAAAAACTGGATTGGGACTGACCTCTCAGAAGGATGAATCAACTGGATTTGGTCTGACCTCTAAAAAGGATGAATCTTTTGGAGAGTGGTACTCCGAGGTAAACCAAGATTTTGGATACTTTCATTTATATTGTTATAGAGTTTACTTATGGTTTTTGTTACTGTCATTTACTGGTTTTTTCAGGTGATTTTTAACCTTGAAATGATTGATTGTGAACAAATTCCATGGCTTTACACCGCACAACCATGGATAGTGAGTATTTCAAAAAATATAAAGGTATGTGTTTTATTTAAATTCTACTTTGAGGTTTTGAATTTCAGATTATTGTTGTTGTTAAAGATGCACCTAAGGCTCAACGCTCACCAGACTCAAAATTTTGTGTCTCGTGCGCCTCTTTTGCGCCTTTGGAGCATAAAACGTGTGTCCAGTTGAATTGTTTGTTGTAAATATTTTTTTTCCAAAATAAAGAAAGAAGTAATGTTAGAATTCAATAAATTTTCCATGAATTAGTGTTTGTGAAATAAAATCGAGCATTGAGACTTAAATATGAAGCAAACAATCACATTGATTCTATTTTTAAGAGATATAAAGTATAGTAATTGTTAGAAAAGCCCATTTAAGGGCCCATCTTGTTTCTTCTTTTTTTCTCTCTTCTTGTATTAGTCCAACATCATGTATTATGTTTTCTCCCTTCCTTCTTCTCCTATATGTGTGTGTATACTTGTAACTATTACTTGAATGAATATATACAAGATTTTGGGCCTATTTCTACATGGTATCAGAGGCAGGTTCGAACTGAGCGGTCTGTTGAAATTTGTGAAGTGAAAGTGGTTGACAGGACAGGCCGGGCGGCCTGGGCGGACAGCCTTGGCGGACTAGGCAGACTGGGCGGACTGTGATGTGCGGCCTGGTGGAAAGTCTAGTGGAAGCCGGCTGTCTTCTGAGCGGGTTGTTTGCATGGAGTCCGCGGACTGTGCGGCCTGGTATCTGCGGATAGAGAGGCTTGCGGACTGGTGCATTGCTCAGTGGCCGTGGTGCAAGCTTGTGCTGTTAGGCGGTTTGGCTCGTGTCCGCGGGAAGCTTGCGGACTGATGTGTCCGCGATGTGGGCTGTTGCGGACCGAGCTTAGAGCTTGGCTGAGGCCTTGTCGAGCTCTAGTGGTACAGCAGGTGCTTTGCTGTGGAGGTCGTTGGCGGACTGGCTTTGGAGTCCGGGAGGAGGCTGCTGCGATGGGGCAGGTGTGCGAGTAGCATGCAGACTGCTGGCGGTCTGTGTTATGGTGTTTGGCGGACGGGAGTTTATGTCCGCCATGCTCGCATTGGCCTTTGATGGTTTTGGACTTGGTCACACTCTGTGCCAAGACCATGGTGTCCGCGGTATCCGCCAAGTCCGCTGTGATCGGGCGGACTGTTGCTATCTGCCTTTGGTCGTGGACTTGTGGCGGATTGAGGTGTGAGTCTTGCGGACTGCCTCGGGTTGGTGCGGACAGCCATTGAAGGGGGTTGCTGTCCTGCAGTGGTCGGAAGCTTTGCGGGCTGATGTCTTGTCCGCATAGCTTGGGCGGACTGCAGAGGGTTCGCCAATGTTGCCTTGCTTCTGGCGGTTTTCCTTGGTATTCGGCTAAGTCCTTGCGGACTCGGCGGACGGTGTTTTGCTATCGCGCGGGCTGGGGTGGTGTCTCTATCTCTAGGGCGGTGACCACACTTCTCACCTCGCCTATAAATAGGACCCCCCTGACAGGACTACAGTAACTTGAGTGAACAGTAAGTTGGGTTGGGCAAGGAGCTGCGGTCTCAGTTTGTCTGTCCGCGCGGATTGTTTCAGTGCTGACGTTTGCTGTGTGCAGGTCGCGCGGTTTGCTTCAAGGAGCCAGGAGTTTGGCTGTGACTTCGGTCAAGTACTTGGAAGTGTGCGGTCTCTGCGGATTCAGCAGGAGGTCGCTCTGCGGCTTGTCAGCTCTGTTTCATCTTTGCCAGCTTCAATAACCTGTCCGCCAGCTTCAGGCGGGTAGGGGGTGTTCCTCAGTTCAGCCTCAGCAGGAGACGAATAACGGTGTGTCCGCGCGGCCTCGCGGCTTCGGCGGACTCCGTGGCTATTCGGCGGATTGCAGCTAAGTTCGGGTGATCTCAGCGGACTCGGCGACCTCGACAGTCTCGGCGGACTCTGGTGCTGTCCGCCCGGCTTGTTTTTTGGTGCTTTATGTTTACAGCTGTTATACTGGCGAAATCATGTCTCGCTATGTATGCCTCGTGTTGTAAAGAAGTGAATGATAAAAGACCTGCTTGTGCTTCCATTGTTTGTTGGGTTTAACCTTTGTTCCTTGGTTTTCCGCTGGTTCAACGTGAGAACTGGGTAGTTCCGAAGATATTAATTTGACGTTTGGACTATCTTACTGACCACGTTGAGAAAATTTAACATGGTATCAGAGCCAGGTTCAGTTGCGTGAGCGGAAGTCAACCGGCGTTGTTACTCAGTGATTGAATGGTGCTCAACCTGTATTGTTGCTCGGAGCTTCTGAAAGGGTGCCAACAGGTGTTGCAATGGAAGGGAGTTTTGCAAGAGGTCTGGGCATTGAACTCTTAACGTCGACTAACTTCAAGAAGTGGAAGTCGTGTATGAAGAGTTATCTTCTTGGCGAGGAGCTGTGGGAAGTCGTCGGTGGTGACGACAGACAGGAAGTGACTGCTGCGTTCGATACTGCTGAGCAGGTTAGGCTCTGGAGAAGAACAAATGCTAAGGCGGAGTTCATTCTGAAGAGGGCCATGTCTCCGGAACTGTTTGATCACATCGTTGGATGTGAGTCGGCTGCTGATATTTGGACAACCATTGATGAGCTGTTCAATAGGAAGAATGTGGTGCGACTTCAGTTCCTGGAGAATGAGTTGGCCAGGGCAACTCAGGGAGACCTTTCCATCTCCAAGTACTTCTTAAAGATGAAGAGCTTGTGTGCTGAGCTGTCGGCACTGGATCCTGATGAGCCTTTCTCTGAGGCTAAGATGAAAATGCACATTGTCCGCGGCTTGCGGAAGGAGTATGTGGCCTTTGTCACATCTGTTCAAGGGTGGGCTACTCAGCCGTCTTTGCTGGAGCTGGAGAATCTGCTTGCATCGCAGGAGAGCTTGGCAAGGCAGATGGCTGGAGTGAACCTGAATCAGGAAGGCAGTGAAGCTCTCTTCTCAGGCAAGAAAAAAGGATGGGAAGGGAAGAAGAAGAAGAAGGTGCAGGTCGTTGGTGAGAAGGAGACTTCAACTTCATATCAGCCGGAGAGGAGCAATGCTCCTAAGGACTGGAAGAAGAATTTGAAGTGCTACCGGTGTCATCAGCGAGGGCACTTCAAGCGGGACTGCAAGGTCAAACTGCAGCCTGGGCATGCTGCGGGAAAGGAGGAAGCTTGCTCGAGAAGTGAAGAAGCAGAATGGGGCGGAGCTTTTATGACGGGCACTTGTGTCCGGGCCTTGTCTGCTGAGGACTTCAACGGCGAGTGGATCGTGGACTCCGGGTGTGGTCATCACCTCACCGGAGAGCAGTCGAAGTTCACCTCCATGCAGGCGTACTCAAGTAATGAAGCTATTATCGCTGCTGATAATACTGTTTATGCAGTAGAGAAAGAGGGGGTCATGTCTTTGGGTAGTGATCAGGGGCCACTCACTTTAAGGAGTGTGTATCACGTGTCGGGCATGAAGAAGAACCTCTTCTCGGTGACCAATGCAGTGGACGTTGGGTATCACGTTCTGTTTGGGCCAACAGACGTGAGGTTCCTTCGCAACGTATCAGCGGTTAAGACTGATGTTGCTCATGTTGGGAGGAGGGTGAAGAACTTGTTTGTTCTTTCCACCAATGCTTATGTTGATAGAATGAGGGCTAATGATAGCGCTGCTATCTGGCATGAGCAGCTGGGGCATGTTGGCATGGACAAGCTGAAGGCGATGGCTAGTAGAAGTCTAGTGAGGGGGTTGCCGAAGTTGTCCTCCTTTGGTGATGGGCATGTTTGTGCGGGATGTCAATACGGTAAGGCACATCGCCTTCCGTTTGATAAATCACAAACAAGGAGCAAGAAACCATTGGAGTGTATTCATGGCGACCTGATGGGACCGACGGTTACTGCCAGCCTTGGTGGAAGCAGATATATGCTTGTCTTGGTTGATGACTACTCAAGGTATACTTGGGTGTACTTCTTAAAGGAGAAGTCGGAAGCCTTCCATTTGTTTGCGGAGTTTAAGGAGTTGGTAGAAGGCCGGCTTGGTTTGCGGATTAAGAAGCTTAGAACTGATAACGGGGGTGAGTTTGTCTCCTCCGAGTTTTCTAACTTCTGCAGGAAGCATGGGATCCAACGAGAGCTTACTTGTGCTCACACTCCACAACAAAATGGGGTAGCGGAGCGGAAGATCCGTCATCTGACGGAGACCTGCAAATGCTGGCTTCATGCGAAAGAGATCCCAAGGTCTTTTTGGGCGGAGGGGATGTCTTGTGCTGCTTATGTTATCAACCGGATGCCACTCAGCCCTATCAACATGAAGACTCCTATTGAGCTGTTGCTGAAGGAGAAGCCGAGTGTTGGACACCTTAGGGTGTTCGGTTCAACTTGCTACGTGCATGTCCCGGATGCTTCACGGACAAAGCTGGATGCGAAGGCAAGGAAACTTGTCTTTGTTGGCTACGATGAGCGGAAGAAGGGATGGAAATGCATGGACCCTGTGACGAAGAAGTTCGTGGTATCAAGAGACGTTGTCTTTGACGAGCTGACGTCATATGGAGGTGGCTCGGTGGAGCTAACCGGAAGTAGCAAGGTTGATGAAGCACCGGTGGTGGCTGCTGAAGGCTTGGAAGAGGAGCTTGCTATTTCACCAGCAGCTAATGTTGCTTCGAACTCCGAGGCTGAGCCTTTTGGCTCAGGAAGTAGGGGGAGCACTGCCCAATGCTTGCCCCAAGTAAGAGTGGAGCCCGAAGAAGCAACGGAAGCCGTGAGCAAGGAGCCGATTCTTCAGAGATCGAAGAGGGTGGTTAAGCTACCGGCTCGGTACTGTGATGGGAATGCAGTGAGCTTTGTCTCCTGCTTCTTTGCAGGTCCTCTGGATGAGCGAGAGCCTGCAAACTTCAATGAGGCCACTGGAGTTAAGGAGTGGGAAGGTTCCATGAAAGAAGAGATTGATGCTCTGAAGAAGAATGAAACCGGGGACCTTGTGCCCAAGGTTGATGGCATTACTCTGGTTACTTGCAAGTGGGTGTACAAGTTGAAGAAGAAGGTTGATGGAAGCATTGATCGGTTCAAGGCTCGCCTGGTCGCTAGAGGATTCTCACAGCAGTATGGAGAAGACTATGAGGAGACATTCAGTCCAGTTGCGAAGATGACTTCAGTAAGAGTGGTGATCGCCTTGGCTGCTAGCAAGGGATGGAGGTTGTGGCAACTCGATGTGAAGAATGCTTTTCTTTACGGAGAGATTGACAAGGACATCTTCATGGATCAGCCGCTTGGTTTTGTCTCTGAAAAGCATCCGGACTATGTCTGCAAACTCAGGAAGGCTCTCTATGGGTTGAAGCAAGCTCCTAGAGCGTGGTATGGGAAGATTGCAGAGTACTTGTAATTCTGTGGATACCTTGCTTCTAACTCGGATTCAAGCTTGTTCGTCAAGAAGAAGGGAGAGCTACGAGTCTTGGTCCTGCTGTATGTGGATGACATGATCATCACAGGGAATTCGGAGGGGGAAGTAGCAAGGCTCAGGGTTGAGCTTGCTATACGCTTCGAGATGAAAGACTTGGGAGAGTTGCATCACTTTCTCGGTCTGGAAGTGGAGAGGAAGGAGTGCGGGATTCTCATTAGCCAGAAAGGGTATGCTGATCGCATTGTGAAGCGGTTCGGCATGGGCGAAGGGAAGAAGTGCTCTACTCCACTGGAACCTGGGCTGAAGCTTCGACGAGATGAGGGAAGGGTTCTTCATGATCCCTTGGTGTTCAGGGCTCTTGTTGGGAGCTTGATTTACCTGACGATTACAAGGTCAGACATTGCTTATGCTGTTGGCCGAGTAAGTCGGTATATGGCTGAACCAAGGCAATCTCATTTAGTGGAGGCAAAGGGAATTCTGAAGTATGTCAAGGTGACTTCTGACATGGGACTCCTCTATGGAAGGGACTCGGAGTTTGCGTTGCTCGGGTACACGGATGCTGACTATGGCGGTGATTCGGATGATCGGAGGTCTACTTCAGGTTATGTGTTCACTTGCGGTTCAGCTAGCATCTCGTGGTGTAGCAAGAAGTAGGACTCGGTGTCGGTTTCAACCACGGAGGCGGAGTATAAGACTTCGGCCTTGGCTGCTTGGGAAGCCGTTTGGTTGAGGAGGCTTATAGAGGATGTGCATTAAGAAGTGCAGGAGCCTACTTTACTCCGGGGTGACAATGAGAGGGCTCTCAAACTGGTTAACAATTCAGTGTGTCACGCCAGGACCAAGCATATAGAGATTGATCACCATTTTATCAGGGAGAAGGTGTTGGAAGGATCTCCGCTGGTCGGGCATGTTCGGAGTGAAGATAATCTTGCTGACATCTTCACGAAGCCACTGTCGAAGGGGCCCTTTGAACGCTTGCGCAGCTTGCTGGGCTTGGTCACCACTTCCCACTTCAAGGGGGAGTGTTGAAATTTGTGAAGTGGAAGTGGTTGACAGGACAGGCCGGGCGGCCTGGGCGGACAGCCTTGGCGGACTATGCGGACTGGGCAGACTGTGATGTGCGGCCTGGTGGAAAGTATAGTGGAAGCCGACTGTCTTTTGAGCGGGTTGTTTGCATGGAGTCCGCGGACTGTGCGGCCTGGTATCTGCGGATAGAGAGGCTTGTGGACTGGTGCATTGCTTAGTGGCAGTGGTGCAAGCTTGTGCTGTTAGGCGGTTTGGCTCGTGTCCGCGGGAAGCTTGCGGACTGATGTGTCCGCGGTGTGGGCTGTTGCGGACTGAGCTTAGAGCTTGGCTGAGGCCTTGTCGAGCTCTGGTGGTACAGCAGGTACTTTGCTGTGGAGGTCGTTGGCGGACTGGCTTTGGAGTCCGGGAGGAGGCTGCTGCGATGGGGCAGGTGTGCGAGTAGCATGCGGACTGCTGGCGGTCTGTGCTATGGTGTTTGGCGGACGAGAGTTTATGTCCGCCATGCTTGCATTGGCCTTTGATGGTTTTGGACTTGGTCACACTCTGTGCCAAGACCATGGTGTCCGCGGTATCCGCCAAGTCCGCTGTGACCGGGCGGACTGTTGTTATCTGCCTTTGGTCGTGGACTTGTGGCGGATTGAGGTGTGAGTCATACGGACTGCCTCGGGTTGGTGCGGACAACCATTGAAGGGGGTTGCTGTCCTGCAGTGGTCGGAAGCTTTGCGGGCTGATGCCTTGTCCGCATAGCTTGGGCGGACTGGAGAGGGTTTGCCAATGTTTCCTTGCTCCTGGCGGTTTTCCTTGGTATCCGGCTAAGTCCTTGCGGACTCGGCGGACGGTGTTTTGCTATCGCGCGGGCTGGGGCGGTGTCTCTATCTCTAGGGCGGTGACCACACTCCTCACCTCGCCTATAAATAGGACCCCCCTGGCAGGTCTACAGTAACTTGAGTGAACAGTAATTTGGGTTGGGCAAGGAGCTGCGGTCTCAGTTTGTCTGTCCGCGCGGATTGTTTCAGTGTTGACGTTTGTTGTGTGCAGGTCGCGCGGTTTGCTTCAAGGAGCCAGGAGTTTGGCTGTGACTTCGGTCAAGTACTTGGAAGTGTGCGGTCTCTGCGGATTCAGCAGGAGGTCGCTCTGCGGCTTGTCAGCTCTGTTTCATCTTTGCCAGCTTCAATAACCTGTCCGCCAGCTTCAGGCGGGTAGGGGGTGTTCCTCAGTTCAGCCTCAGCAGGAGACGAATAACGGTGTGTCCGCGCGGCCTCGCGGCTTCGGCGGACTCCGTGGCTATTCAGCGGATTGCAGCTAAGTTCGGGCGATCTCAGCGGACTCGGCGACCTCGGCGGTCTCGGAGGTCTCGGCGGACTCCAGTGCTGTCCGCCCGGCTTGTTTTTTGGTGCTTTCTGTTTACAGCTGTTATACTAGCGAAATCATGTCTCACTATGTATGCCTCGTGTTGTAAAGAAGTGAATGATAAAAGACCTGCTTGTGCTTCCATTGTTTGTTGGGTTTAACCTTTGTTCCTTGGTTTTCCGCTGGTTCAACGTGAGAACTGGGTAGTTCCGAGGATATTAATTTGGCGTTTGGGCTATCTTGCTGACCACGTTGAGAAAATTTAACAAGGCTTGCCTTTTTGAACCCGCGCGGCGGCTATCTTCTGTCCGCTACCTGCACGGCCTCCTGCGGCTGACCCTTCTGTCCTCTCCACTCCCTCTCTCAGTGGATCCACCCCCCTCCGTCCTTTTTATAACCTCTCTTCTCTCCCGTGGGCCCCACTTCTCTCTGCGACTTCTCTTGCCGCTTGCGGTCTGTCTGCTTTAGCCACCCGGTCTTTATCTCCTCTAGCCGCTCGAGTTCTACTCGCGGCCTCCCTCTCTAGCCGCTCGAGTTCCTACTCACGGTCTCCTCCAGACCGCTCTACCTCTCACAGCCTTTCTCTGCACTGCAGCTTGCCTATGGCTTGTTCCCCACCCTACCTGAAAGTCCACCTAGTGTCAACTATGTGCACCTATGGGGGGGGGGGGAATAGGTGACGTGTGGTTCTTTTGCGGAATTTACGGATGTACCTGCACAATAAAAACAAAAAGCACAGCACACAGAAACACAGCAAATTTATAGTGGTTCCCCGACTTGGGTACATCCACTTTCCCCCTTCGACCTATCTCCCCAACAAGGGACGACTCGGTCACTTCTCCAACGGATTGAAATCCAATCCCTGCGCTAACGGAAGGAGCCCTTCCACACGTGAGAGTCAATACTCCCACAAAACGGGTTGCACCCAACCCTTACAACACGGACAAAAGTTCCTTTACAACGAAATTAAATGTAGAGTGTACACGTGATACAAACTTCTTTTGAGACTACGTGTTCCTCTTTGTCCGACGACGTGTTCTTGAAGTCGATGAAGAGTCTACAACCTTGGTCTCTCTTGGAGAGGATCTCCCGAACCGGCGGCGGCAATCCGAGCGAGCGGCTTGGTTCGGAGTCGGCGACAACGAAGGTGCGCTGCTGCAGTGCTTTGAGATCCAAACTTCTTTGCGAAGCAAACTAGGTCTACCAACGGTCACTCTAGGATCGGTCGTCTCGATCGATTCGGACGGGGGAGTTTTTTCCCGGTCAACAAATCGAGAGACAAGAGATCTTTGGATAGAACGTGAGACACAGGCTTTGCTAAGCTTCTGTCGCCGGAGATCACGAAGGAATCTCGAATGTTGGCGACGACCCGCAATCCCGAGCGCGACGGCGGCGGCGGAGAAGAGTCGCGGAATTAGGGTTACGAGGCGGCTCGGTTTCTTTTTCTTTTCCGTCCATTTACTGTTCAAAAAATACTGGAATATATATACTGTTGAATTCTCAAATATGACCGTTTGCGGGACCCACAAAAGAAATCCTAAGTCCGGTTCAAACTAGTCCTAAGGCAGAATCCGGTCTAGCAGCATCCTGAGAAAACGCCAAGTGAAAATCGGCGAGAATCGCAGGCGATTCTCGACGAATCGGCGAGAATCACTAAGTGATTCTCGACGATTCGTCGAGAATCGTTAGTGATTCTCGCCGAATCACTTATTGATTCTCAACGAATTTTACTTTGTATGCATGAGCTGCTTGCCACTGGTTCGGCGAGAATCACTAGTGATTCTCGCCGAATCTTACTTGGCACCATTTAGAGTGGCCAGAAGGAGTCGGCGAGAATCACTAATGATTCTCGTCGATTCGGCGAGAATCACTAGTGATTCTCGCCGAATCGGCGAGAATCACTTGGTGATTCTCGTCGAATTTGCCTTGGACGAATTTTCGTCTTCCACCCAGGAGCTGCTACCTTGATCCTCCATGCTCCTTGTCTTCTCTTGCATATGAACGGCCCTGTACTTGAAAGTAAGTGCACTCCAATAGAGAGAGTGCACATAGGCCAACACACTGATCTGCTCAACGAGGGATTACGTTGTGCAGGCTCGTGTATATTGACCTACTGCACCCTGACATTGGTGTGCACTTAGCGCGGAGGAACTGCAAGCACAACTTGAGATGTTTCATCAAATACATTGTGAATTCATCTTAGCTTGACAGGTGGCTTCCTCAAATCTAGGTAATCGTGGATACAATACCCACAATCTCCCCCTATTTGACGAAGCCAAAACCCTACTAGCTAAGATGAATAACACCTATCAAATAATAAACATAGCATTCAGAAATTAAACATGCAGCACAAGAGAATATATGCAATCAGATCAGGACTTGAGTCATTCACAAATTCAAATATATATACCAAGATAAATATTTCACATATAATCCAGATTGTTTTATATGACAATAATAATCATTAAATGTTCTTAAGACACAGTGACAAGCTATAAAGTGTTGACTATTTGTCCTTAGCTACGTCACCCTTAGATTTTGAGCCAAGTACTTCTTGCTTTGCCTCTCCATGTATTCTTTGGGCTTCGGGTAGTACCTAGGAGGAGCAACTTTATCTGCATCCTTGTTGTTTCTGAAAAAGATGTTGCGTTTCGCTTCAAACGTTTTGTGCGTTTCCCACTCATACTGGCTATATACTTCGTTTCGATTGATCTCTCCTCTTTCTTGCAGCCAGAAGGTGTCTAAGATTATGTTCCTTGAAACTGGACTCCACCTTTCATTTCGTACATCCTCCTCATTCATTCGAGTTCTCTTTGCAGCCTGTGTCTCCTTGGATGTCCCTTCTTGAACTTTTCTCTTTCCCCTGGCTTTTGCTAAAGCCTCCTGGTCAAACATACTCCTCAGTTTAGATTTGGAGAGGGCCCTAGCATCAGCTTCATCTATGAAAATATCTGCAGCACTTGCACTTACATCCTCAGCAATATTTACTTCCTCAGCGGCCTTAGATGTCTCAGGAACCTGAATACCGGCAGGATGGTCAGGTAGGACGACGCCTAACGTACCCAGCGCCTGTTGGAGCATCCACCAGCAGCTCTCATAGACATATTTGCTTGATTGTGTGAAGTTTGTATCCATGCTTTCTTGGAGCTCGGCCAACTTAGCGATATACTCTTTCTCCCCCTTTTTGGCTTTGACAGCTATGCAGTTGGCATATGAGTGCAGGGAGTCATCAATATGCTTAGTTGTCTTGGTGAATTCAGTGATCAGGGCCTGCTGATTTGCATTTAAAGTGACCATATTACCATCAAACTTCTGAATATTGTTGGCTACAACGTGTGCGTTCTGATTTACAACAGCCAGAGTATCAGTATTCTTTTTCAAACCGGCCATTAAAGTGTGACAGCTTCGCCGGCCGCGGTATACTTTTCTTCGAATTTCTTCTCCATCACATCCAGTTTATGGTTGATCTCTACCATATTTTTTAAGCATGAGATCTTCAAAAGTCTTAATCTTTTTCAGCAGTGTTTTCTGAGCTGTATCAAAAGAGGCTTTAAGCTCGTTCACTATTCCTTGAATGACATTGATAGTGTGAGTGGCCAGCTCATCTCGTAACGGTATGGTCGGAGGCACTTGAGGGCCTTGCATTTCTGCAGACGCATCTATGGAGCTGGATACCATCACAGTCACTACAGGAGGAATGTTGGCGGCCTCTGTAGATTTATTTAACTCCCCCTCCACTGGTGCAGATTTGTCAGGTGGAGGTTCAACAGGATCCGGAGTCTCAAGTACTTCATGGCCCTCATTCTCATCTTCCTCTCCGTCCTCATCCAAGAAGTCAAGTATATCAGCAACTTCTTCCAATTCTCGACCAGCAGTTTCCAGTTCTTCAGCTTCGGTTCCTTGAGTGTTTCTGTTCAGGACCTCCTCATCCTCCAGCTCAGGTTCACTTACTTCATGAATTTCGGCCACTGCATCCCTGGCCACCTGGGCGAATTCAGATATTACATCCATATGAGGGGGTAGAGTCTCCCCCTCGATTCCTGCAGTCACGGTATCAGGAATTTCACCGGGGAGACTTCTGGAGATACTTCCTCGTGCTCTTCCACAGCAGGCTGCCCGATGCGCCGCTCCCATCGATCAACACACTTGCATCCATCTTTTTCAAGTAGTGGAGAGGGACGCCTTTGCTCATGTCGAACTTGTCTCCGTTGAGCTGGTTGAGATATAGACTTATGATGCGGCCGAAACTAGGAGTGCCCCGAGTGTCCTTGATCTTTTGGAACAGCAATTCCTCCCAGTTGAACCTCTTGCGGCAGACAACAGCTATGAGGATTTTGAACATATCTCCTGAGATATGATCATGGGAGCCCGGCTTGCAGATGAGCACTTTTCCAATAACGTCAGATAGGAGCTTCCCTTCTTCATTCATCTCTTTTCTCTTTATTGATCGAGTTCCTCTTGGAAGACCGCAGAACAAGAGAGTTCTGGCTTTGTCCTCATCCTCCAGATAGTCCTCCTGCTCCGAACTAGAAAGCTGCAGGTAGCGAGTTAGCTTACTGGCAGACATCTTTACTTTTGTCCCAGCCACCTTGCTCTTGATTATGGAGTCTCTATCTCGGAGTCTTGCGGTAGAGAAGAACTCCAGCACTTCTTTGTCTAGGACTTTGCAAGGGTGCTCCAAGACGAAGGTTAGCCCAGCCTCTTCCAGCATTAGAATGATATTCCGGAATTCGTCCGAGGCATGAGAAAATCCAGTGCGAACCAGCTCGCAGCCAGAGACCACCCTGCAGTCGTCCTTGGAGCCATTGTAGATCTAGAGAGAAGCCCTACTCAAAACGTTAATGAACTTTCAAAAGAAAACTTCATTAGTGGATGCTTCGGGTGAGGGGATACCTAGAGGTGAAGTCGGTGAGGTGGTTTGAGCGGAGCAAAATCGAGACTTGGGGAGATCGACGGTGCGGGATTCGGCGGGAGTCGTCGGGAGCCTTTCGACGAGAAATTTGCGAGACCCTTGCGGGAGCTTAGGGGAGACTTCACGAGCTGCGGGTTTCGGCGAGTCGGAGGGAGAGCTCCTGCAGGTTGCGGCAAATCGGCGGAAGAACTTGGGAGAGCGCTTGCGGGTCGTCGGGAGAACTTTTGCGGACTCGTGAAGAAGACGAGGGGTCGGCGGGATTCGTGATAAATACGAATAGGCGGAAGGGCTCTTTCGGCGGGATTTTCTAATTCGTCGGGATTCGGGGTGAATGTCAAGGGTCGGCGGGATTAGTCAGTCAGGAGATTTGCCGCTCCTGATACCTTTTGTCTGACTCGAAATTGAGAGGTCCCTTGACTAGAAATTTTCACGTTGAGAAGCTTGCAACCTTTTAGATTTTTCTGATGTCACGTCTATATCACATGATAAATACATAGTTATTTTACAGTCAAACGATTTGGATTTAACGAGGCTTTTTCAAAGACTTCTTGATGTCAATTGTGAGTTGTCGAGATTCACGATGACATAACTTCGTTAACCCTTTATTGATGTGTAATGGTTTGCATGCATCGAGTTAATCTCTCCGTAATGTGCACACACACATGATAAGCATAAGTATACGTATACACAAGGATAGAAATATATATATATATATATATATGTGTTTATTTTGAATGAGGATGCATCATGACACAAGTCCTTGAACTGATCAAAATTACCTGGGATTTTGAGAGTCATCGTTTTAGTCCCACAGGTAGAACACATTAGAGGCTCAAAGTGAATATGCTCAAACAGGTAGCACATCTGTTATTGCAGACGTTTGTTCCACGTTAGCCTTGAGCCACCTACTGTCCAGTTCCCATCGTATTCACGGGGACCTAGACTACCCTGCAAGACAAATTACTTTACCTTAGGACCCAAATCATATTGGGTCCTAGGTTTCTATTAGCATAAGCACGCAACTGCCTTCCTTCAGAAAACCTGTCTGGAAGACTATCTCTGTCCCTAGAATGTGGATAAGCCCTTGCTGTGGGCACAGAGGGGTTGTGCCAACAGTCAATGGCAAAGTGCCCCACTTTGCCGCAGCACCAACAGGGGTGAATGTTGTATCGCCGTTTTCGACCTGATCTAGTGACTGATGAAGTCACGGTCCTAGGTCTAAACGGGATAGGGCATGTTCTTGTCACACAAATTCCTCTTCCATCGTGACACGAGGAAGGTGGAACGAATGCATGTTGTGAGCGTTATGAGGCCGAGAAGGTGGTGCCATTCTTTCAGGCATCTCCCTTGCTGAGGCCCCATGAAGCCTGACATCATGACTTCTATCCTCCCTATCCGTGTCCTCGAATGGTGAGAAGTCTTCTGTGAACTGGGACATGCAGATCCACACTTTGTTGTGGCAGTGGCCGTGAATACAAAGGGCTCAGAATGAGCCTTAGGTATTCTCTCGTGGTGTGCCATGCCGGCCCTTGCACTCCGGTGTCTCCATATGGGGACAGATCATCCTTGCAGTGACCACGACTATTCCTGAGGTCATACTTGAAGGCATGATGAGTTGCCTTCCTGCTTGGAGTGGGGGTCGGAAAACCGTTTCCCCATTTCTCCAAGAATTGATAATCCGGGAGATCCACCCGTTTTCTTGCTTTCTCTTAATAGCATAAACCTTGGAGAAGTTTGATACTATTCTTTTCTCATTCTCTAGACTACTCTCTAGAGCTGAGATCTTAGATTCCTTGACCTTGTTGGACGCCAATTGGAGAACCAGCAAGATCTTCAGTCGAGCAATTTCTTGAGCTTGCTCCTCAGCAAGTAGGTTGCTTTCCGGAAGGGCTCTCTTCAGGGAGTCAGAATTTTCTGAAGGAGAGCAGTTCCTGTCTTCAAATATTTCATGAGATACGGAGGAGGAAGAATTTACCTGCTCTTCAGCGCTATGGTCATCTGATCCAGTGACTATTGTTTCATCCACATCCGAGCTGCTTTCCTCACTATCTTCTTCAGTCTCTGACAAGGATACTGGAGCTCTGATGCAATCCGAGGGATCCTGGCATTCATCTTCAGAAGTGAGGACCCCACATACGCTTCATCCTCTGATTGGCAGCATATTCCAGCTTTCTCTGACCCCCCCCCCCATCAGCTCTGAGATCATCATCCACAGAGATTTAGCTGTTCTGCATTTTTCCAATCTAGAGCGAGAGGCTCCAGACCAGATATCCAAGATAGTTTGACGAATCCTCTGGTCCAATTGAAAAAATGAGAGTTCCATCTCTGTCATCTCAGCAATGCACATGGGCACTTGGATCCCAGAGTCGGAGGTCTTCATGGGAATAAACAGACCCACTTCCAGGATGAAGGACGCTCGAGGATCGATAGCATCAAGGTGACATGACACTCTCATTCGCCAGATGGGATAATAATCCTTTGTGCAGGCGGAGTTTGAGTGGCGGCATCTCATACTTTAGCTCCATGCTTCTTACACTGGTGGCAGGATTCTACTCGAGGTGTTAACCTTTTTGATGAGGAACCTCCCTCTGATACCACTTGAAAGTCCACCTAGTGTCAACTATGTGCACCTATGGGGGGGGGGAATAGGTGACGTGTGGTTCTTTTGCGGAATTTACGGATGTACCTGCACAATAAAAACAAAAAGCACAGCACACAGAATACACAGCAAATTTATAGTGATTCCCCGACTTGGGTACATCCACTTTCCCCCTTCGACCTATCTCCCCAATAAGGGACGACTCGGTCACTTCTCCAACGGATTGAAATCCAATCCCTGCGCTAACGGAAGGAGCCCTTCCACACGTGAGAGTCAATACTCCCACAAAACGGGTTGCACCCAACCCTTACAACACGGAACAAAAGTTCCTTTACAACGAAATTAAATGTAGAGTGTACACATGATACAAACTTCTTTTGGAGACTACGGTGTTCTTCTTTGTCCGACGACGTGTTCTTGAAGTCGATGAAGAGTCTACAACCTTGGTCTCTCTTGGAGAGGATCTCCCGGAACCGGCGGCGGCAATCCGAGCGGCGGCTTGGTTCGGAGTCGGCGGCAACGAAGGTGCGCTGCTGCAGTGCTTTGAGATCCAAACTTTTGCGAGCAAACTAGGTCTACCAACGGTCACTCTAGGATCGGTCGTCTCGATCGATTCGGACGGGGGAGTTTTTCCCGTCAACAATCGAGAGACAAGAGATCTCTGGATAGACACGTGAGACACAGGCTTTGCTAAGCTTCTGTCGCCGGAGATCACGAAGGAATCTCGAATGTTGGCGACGACCCGCAATCCCGAGCGCGACGGCGGCGGCGGAGAAGAGTCGCGGAATTAGGGTTACGAGGCGGCTCGGTTTCTTTTTCTTTTTCCGTCCATTTACTGTTCAAAAATACTGGAATATATATACTGTTGAATTCTCAAATATGACCGTTTGCGGGACCCACAAAAGAAATCCCTAAGTCCGGTTCAAACTAGTCCCAAGGCAGAATCCGGTCTAGCAGCATCCTGAGAAAACGCCAAGTGAAAATCGGCGAGAATCGCAGGCGATTCTCGACGAATCAGCGAGAATCACTAAGTGATTCTCGACGATTCGTCGAGAATCGTTAGTGATTCTCGCCGAATCACTTATTGATTCTCAACGAATTTTACTTTGTATGCATGAGCTGCTTGGCCACTGGTTCGGCGAGAATCACTAGTGATTCTCGCCGAATCTTACTTGGCACCATTTAGAGGTGGCCAGAAGGAGTCGGCGAGAATCACTAATGATTCTCGTCGATTCGACGAGAATCACCAAGTGATTCTCGCCGAATCGGCGAGAATCACTTGGTGATTCTCGTCGAATTTGCCTTGGACGAATTTTCGTCTTCCACCCAGGAGCTGCTCCTTGATCCTCCATGCTCCTTGTCTCTCTTGCATATGAACGGCCCTGTACTTGAAAGTAAGTGCACTCCAATAGAGAGAGTGCACATAGGCCAACACACTGATCTGCTCAACGAGGGATTACGTCGTGCAGACTCGTGTATATTGACCTACTGCACCCTGACATTGGTGTGCACTTAGCGTGGAGGAACTGCAAGCACAACTTGAGATGTTTCATAAAATACATTGTGAATTCATCTTAGCTTGACAGGTGGCTTCCTCAAATCTAGGTAATCGTGGATACAATACCCAACACTACCTCCTACCCGCTCGCACCGGACTCCCTTACTTGCTGCGGCCTACTCCGATTCGCTGTGACCTGCCCCTCCAGCTCTAGCTCGCTGCGGCCTCTTTCTGCTCTCATCTGCTCGCTACCCGCCCGGCCTCCTACGGCCTGCATCTTCTGCGGGTTCTTGATGGTCGCTGCGATCTCTTCTCTCTCCGCTTGAGTCTCTCTCCTCGCGGGGTTCTTCTCCTCAGTTCTCTGGTCCGCCTGACCGTGCGGGTTGTTCCTCTCTCACCTACATCTTGGTCGCGGTTTCCTCCGGCTCTTCCCCTCTCTGTCCTCGCGGCCTGTCGCTACCCGCTGCGGACTTCTCTGTTCTCGGCCTGTCTCTGCTCGCTGCGGCCTGTCTCTGTCCGCGCGGCCTCTCTCTTCCCGCTGCGGCATCTCTCTGTTTGCGTGGCTTCTCTCTGCCATTTCAGTCTGCCCTACTCGCCTCGACCGGCTACAGTCCACCGCGGTCTGTTCCTGCTCGCCGCCGGCCTCCCCTCTGCTAGTCGCTGGTCTCCTCTCTACTAGCCGCCCGCCTCGTCTCTATTAGCCGCCTGGTATTTTTCTTCTGCTCACTGCATGGTGCCTGCTGCTTCAGCTGTTACCTCTGTTGTGTCCTTCTCTACGGAGGGTATCACCTGCCTCTCTCATCATCCTTGTTGGATCGTTGATTCCGGCGCTACTCACTATATCTCCTCCCAGAAGCCCCCAGCATAACTCCAAACGCCTCATCCTGCTTGCATCACTGTGGCCAACGGTGACACCCTCCACGTCTTTGGCTCCGCTGATCTTCAGCTTATGCCAACCCTTTCTCTTTCCTCGGTTCTTCACGTTCTGGGGTCCCCTTCAATTTATTATCAGTTAGTCGTCTCACACATGACCTTGACTGTTGTATTACATTTTCACCCTCTTCTTTTCTTATGCAGGATCGCCGCACCCGGAGTACCATTGGTCAGGGGCAGCTGGTGAATGGGTTGTACATCTTGGATATCCCACCAACTCTTCTCTCCACCATCTCTACTGTTGATTGGCATTTCCGCCTTGGACATGCTCCCCTTCCGATTCTCAAGCGGCTCTTCCTGATATATCTTTACAGGAGTTCTCCTGTGAATCTTGTGTCTACGGCAAACAACACTGTTCCTCTTTCCCCCTTGCCTGTACCAGGAGTACTACTCCCTTGTCGTTAGTTCATTCTGATATTTGGGGTCCTTATAGGATCCCTAGTATTTTTGGCTTTCGGTATTTTGTCACGTTCATTGACGATTACTCCCGTACCACGTGACTCTATTTACTACATGATCGCACTGAACTTCCCTCTGTCTTTCGCGCTTTTTTACTTGAGATGCGTATGCAGTTCTCCACTCCTCTCAAAGTCATTCGCACTGATAATGCTCGGGATTATACGAGTCGTGCCTTCTCCAATATCTGCACTGACTTTGGTGTCATCCATCAAACTTCATGTGCGTATACCCCTCAGCAAAACGGGGTGGCAGAACGCAAAAATCGTCATCTTATCGATGTTGCCCGCTCCCTTATGTTCCAAATGCACGTTCCCACCGAATATTGGAACTTTGATGTTTCCACCGCCTGTCATCTCCTCAACCGCCTTCCCTCCACTGTCCTTGATTTTGCCTCGCCCATCCAACTCCTCTATCCCTCCATCCCCCTCACCTCTCTCACCCCACGGATCATCGGGTGTGTTTGTTATGTCCACCTTCTTGGCCCTCCTTCCGACAAACTTGCTCCTCGGGCCGCCAAGTATATGTTTGTTGGCTACTCCCGCATTAAAAAGGGGTACGTCTGCTACTCTCCCACTACCGGCAAATGGTCATTTCTACGGATGTCACCTTCTGCGAAGACCATCCCTTCCACTTACCCAGCACCACCTCGTCTTCTGCTCCCTCGTCTTCTGCTCCCTCTCTTCCCCGGCCCGTTGTCCCGGTCATGCAATCTGTGCCATCTTCTTCCTCCTCTCCCCCCGTTCCTCCTCGGGTTCCTCCACCGCTAATCCGTGTCTACTCTCATCGCCCATCCAAGGATGCTCCCGTGACCCAGCTCCCTGCTGCCAGCGATAGCTCGGATGCGGTCGATCACGCTCCCATCTCTACAACTCATCCCTTGGCCAACTACGTCTCTCTACATCGGCTAACACCGCCTCTCTATGCATTTGCCACCTCCCTTTCCTCTATTTCTCTTCCTAACAATGTGCAGGAGGCGCTTCACCACCCGGATGGCGGGCTGCTATGCACGATGAAATGCAGGCTCTCTGGGCTAACCAGACCTGGGATCTGGTTCCTCTTCCTGCTAGCCACACCCTGTTAGCTGCAAATGGTCTTTGTCATTAAACATGCGACGGATAGCACTATCGACCGTCTGAAGGCCCGTCTTGTAGCACGGGGGTTTACTCAGCAACATGCCTTGATTACGAGGAAACCTTCTCTCCCGTGGCCAAATTGAACACGATCCGCGTTTTTCTCTCCTTGGCTGTTCATCGTCACTAGCCACTTTATCAGCTCGATATCAAGAATGCCTTCCTCAACGACGATCTACAGGAGACATTTTATATGCGCAGCCTCCCGGTTTGAGACCACGGGGAGTCTTTGGTCTGTCATCTTCGGAAATCCATTTATGGTCTCAAACAGTCCCCGCGTGCGTGGTTTAAAAGTTCAGTAAGGTGGTCTGTACTAGTGGCTTCACTCGGAGCTCGGCTGATTTTTCTCTCTTCACCCGACATCGGTCAACCGAGACTGTAATTCTTCTGGTCTACGTTGATGATATCCTAATTACTGGAGACGACGCGGCAGGAATACAACAGATCAAGGCACAGTTGAATTTGCCTTTCAAACCAAAGATCTGGGCAACCTTCGGTACTTTCTTGGGCTCGAGGTCGCCCGACGCCCTGATGGTCTTGTGTTATCTCAAAGGAAGTACTGTATGGACCTCCTTCGTGATGCAGGTTATTCTGGGTGCAAACCTGCGGAGACTCCTATGGACGCAAATCACAAGCTCTCTGCCCATAGCTCTGACTCTGACAAGCTACTTACAAATCCGGAATATTACAGACGCTTGGTTGGGAAGCTGATCTACCTTACGGTGACTCGACCAGACATCTCATTTGATGTGGGAGTTGTGAGCCGTTTCATGCACGCTCCTCGGACATCTCATCTTCAAGCTGTCGAGCGCATCCTTCGATATCTCAAGAACGCCCCCGGACAAGGACTCGTATACAAGCCATACACATCTCTATCTCTTGCCGCGTATTCTGACGCTGACTACGCAGGATCTATTGATGATAGACGCTCCACAACTGGATTTTGTACTTACTTTAGTGGACACCTCATAACTTGGCGTAGCAAGAAACAGAATGTGGTTGCGCGTTCCTTTGCCGAAGCCGAGTACCGGGCTATGACAGCTGTTGTCTCTGAGCTAACCTGGCTTGAAGGCCTTCTGAGAGACTTAGGTGTTCGTCTCTCATCTCCGGCAACCTTATTTTACGACAATCAGGCAGCAATTCATATTGCCAAGAATCCGGTTTTTCACGAACGAACAAAGCGTATCGAAGTAGACTGTCACTTTATCCGGGAAAAGGTACAGTCAAAGAAGATAGATTTGGAGCATGTTCCTGCTACCGACCAAGTTGCTGACATCCTGACGAAAGCTCTCTCCAGGCCGCTATACTATCAGTTCTTATCCAAGCTTGGCGCCTACGACTTGTACGCTCCAGCTTGCGGGGGAGTGTTAGAAAAGCCCATTTAAGGGCCCATGTTGTTTCTTCTTTTTTCTCTCTTCTTGTATTAGTCCCACATCATGTATTAGGTTTTCTCCATTCCTTCTTCTCCTATATAAGTGTGTGTATACTTGTAACTATTACTTGAATAAATATATACAAGGTTTTGGTCCTATTTCTTCAGTAATGAATGGTTAATCAATGGAGATAAGTGATTTGATCAAATAGATGAATTGATGTTTTATGTTGATTATTTACAATGAATGTGGTTACGTATTGCCCTCGCCAGACTCGTGCTTGCGCCTTGAGTCTTGCGCCTAGGCACCAAGACCCCTTTGTGCTTTGTTGCGCCTTGAGACTTTCATAAATATGATTATTTTTTTTTTTACTGCTAAGTGTGTTTTTTTAGGAGTTTTAACATTTCACCTGCAGTTTTGGTACTTTATGTAATAGGGGCAAGCTTTGAAGATGTTGAAATGCCTTCAATTGTTTGCTTTTTCTTAGCTTTCATCATCAACAGCTTTTGTTGTATCATTTGAACTTTATGATCTCTTTAATTTTTTTATTAAATTGAGATTTCATTGTAATAGGTTTGTATTTGTTTATATTTATATATGTGTGTGTGTGCGCGCGCGCGTGTGTGTGTGCGCGTGTATGTATATGTATAATTGAGTAGGTTCAAATCCTTAAATCTTACGGAAAAGATGGAATTGATCGTAGACTATAAAGGGTGTCCTTTTTGACATTGTACTTCTATCATTCGCTTGTTTTGTACATGACCTTATCCAAGGGCGAAATTTTTTGTTTCTTTTATCCACTTGTGTTGGTTTGTGATGGTAGAGGTGATTAAAAGGCATGGATGATCACCATACTCAAAGCCTCAATATTATGGTGACCATTCTTCCTTTTTCTCCAAATCTTATTTATTTCAGACTCTAGCTCTAGGTAAGATTCAATTATAGTGCCTTAAACCTCCGGGTTATTCATTCTGAGAATGTACATCTTGTAGTGTCTTGGTAGCACCATCATCTAGGTAGTGTAAGCTTCATGCAATAATTTATTTTTCTTGAAATTTTGACAAAGTCATATGTTTTTCTTTTTCTTCTTTTTTCTTCATGTGCACTTTATGTAATGTTATATGCTCATGATCTTTTTGGTCAGTGGCAGCCTTCTTCGTCCACGAGAATTTTATTTATTTTTAGAAGTCTCTTAAAGTTTCAAGCTTTAATTCTTATGTTGGAAGGAGTTATTGTAAAGAAGTTTAATTCCTTTTTATGTTCATGTTGATATTTCCCCTTCCCCCTTTTTTGAACAGTATAACTTTGTTCATAATATTATCAAGTTTTATCATATTTAGTTAATTGTTGCATATATAATGAATTGTGATATTATTCATATTCTTTATTTTATTTCTGGTTACAACATTACTCTTAATTTCTTCTTCTTTTCCATACAGACAATTTTTGATGCTGAAATAAAGAAGATGGGTATCAAAGAAGCATATTTTCATATGTTTTTAACTGAGCGTATTATTCAGAAGGAGAAGTATCATATTGAGTGTTTTGCTCCAAAGGTGTGAATTGAGTTACTGTTGTAGCTTATTATCTTGTTGGATGATATATTTTTACATATTCTCTTATTTTACTTGTTTTTGTTTTAAAATCTTGTAGTTTATGTTGCTGATTTTTTCACAGAGATGTGAGTTGTAGCATTTTATTTTAAATTTTCTTTGATGGATGATGTCTTCTGTTCGTATTCCCCATCTTTTTGCATTTTTCTCAAATTATGTTTTTAATTGCCTCGTAGAGATGCACCGAAATCATGATTTCGTATACTATTTTGAGCCGTATTATTTTCTACATAGCAGCCTAATTTTTAACAAAAATACCATTAATGTAGATGCATACAACTTTATACAAGTGCTTGGTAGTGCAAGACGTGCAATCAAAGACAACTGCTATATGCTGCACTCACAGACCATAAATTAAAATGGCTACTTGTTATTTTAAATATATGGTTCATAATATATTAATTTTTTTAATTCATAATAACTTCAAATTTATTTTTAATGCAAGCTGGTTTATGACTTGGTAATATGACGAAAACAAACATATATTGATTTGGATTGAGAATTTGGGTGTTGTGGATTGATCAAGTTTTGCAACTTCTTTGGTTTATTTAGTTCTATCTGAGTTTATATTTTGGACACAACCTTTGTTTCTTTTTAGATTGCTGATCGTCCAAGAAGTGAAACAGCTGTGTATCCATATTTTTCCAAATGGATAAGTAGTCATGAAGACTTGCCATTAAAACTCAATCAGTGGTGTAATATTATCGAATGGAAATACAAGCCCCACTATCCTTTTATAAGGTATTCTTTTGCACACTTTGTTTAGTATTTCTTCAAGGACACCACATGCGCTGTGTGAGGGCATCACATTTCTGTCCATCTATTTTCTTTGTCATTATATTATCATCAATTATTTGTACTATAAAGTATTTGAATTATGTGTAATTTAATTCTTAAATTATTCTCTATTTATAGTGGAAATAGTTGTTGTTAAAATTCATTGATAAAGTATATGCATGAAGCTTAGTATTTTATGTATTTCTTTTTCTTATTCATTGTTGCCAACATTGAGCGTTGCATTCTTCGACACGAGGAATATGATTTATGTTGACCACTTCGTATACGTTTTAGGAATCCAGAGTTTCTTTGGCAAGAAGGCCATTCAGCTTTTGCAACAAAAGAAGAAGCAGATGTTGAGGTAGCTAATGTTCTCAGCTTTCCTGAAGGAAAATGTATCCATCATGATGATCTTATTTATTTAGAGATTATTGAATTGACCGTCATTTAATATTGTTCCTAGGTTCTAGAGATATTGGAATTATATCAGAGATTTTACGAAGAATATCTTGCCATTCCAGTGGTGAAAGGATGGAAAAGTGAGCTAGAAAAAATTGTTGGTGGCCTTTATTCGACAAGCGTAGAGGTATCAAATTGACCTTTATATATATATATATATATAGTAACTCCATTTTGCAATGAAGTTTTGATTTTAGAGTTGTGCACTTTTTGCAAGGCTTTTATTCCAAATACAGGCTGTGGAATAAATTGTGCCACTTCAATTGCCTTGGACAAAGTTTTGCACAGAAGTTTGAGATCTACTTTGAGAATGAGGAGGGGAAGAATGATATGGTCTGGAAGAATTTTTGGACGTATAGCACCGTCACGGTAATTATGCTTAGCAAGATCTTCTATTCTTTTTATATTTCCGTCTCCTTCTAGTAATCTACATTGTCAAGTGTAGATGCCATCTTCACTTTCTAGATATTGAATCGCTATTTAGCGTATTTTTTTCGTTGGTTTGGTTTAGACTTTTTTATTATTTATTTATTTCTTGGATGTGTTTTTTCCCTCTAAGAAATTATATTCTTCCTTTGTAGTCGCCCCTCAAACTGGCCACACTTGTCTCTGCACGACTATGAATGGTTGATTTATTTTTACTAAGTGATTTTCTCTACTGGGCTGACAGTATTTAATTCAACTGAAAGTGCATGTATATGTATTCTTTTAATTAGAAAATCAAATTTGATTACACAAGAAACTTTTATAGGTCTTGTTGCAATTATGTTCCACTTTGTTTTTCGATATGCTTTGATTTGTAGATTGGAGTGATGATGATGGTTCATGGAGATGACAAGGGCTTGGTTCTTCCACCTAAAGTTGCTGATCTCCAAATAATTATCATTCATGTACCTGACAAAGATGCTGATGATGCCATCTATGAAGCCTGCTCATCAGCAGTTTATACATTACTAGTTGCAGGATTCAGGGCTGAGCATGATTTTAGGGATTATTCACTTGGTTGGAAGTACTCTTGTTGGGAGATGAAAGGCATTCCTCTGATAATTGAAATTGGCCCTGAGGATATAGCCAAGAACCAGGTAACATACTCTTAAATATTTTCATGGGGATCCATATTTTGAAAATTCTAATAATTGGGTGGTTTTCCTTCTTCCTCTTTCACTGGTTCCAAGCAAACGTACTAATCTGCTTCAAATTCTTCATTTTAAATCCAGTTATCATGCTATTTATTTGATTGCACATAATAAATAAAGGTTACTTTTGCAGGTGCAAATTATACGTCGTGATAATGGATCTAAAATAGATGTACCTATTGCGAACTTGGTTGAACATGTCCGAGACTTATTATCGAATATCCACGAAAGCATGTTCAATGCTGCGAAAGTAAAAAGAGATGCTTGTAAAAAGATCATCTATACATGGGAGGAATTCATGAGTGCCCTAAATGAAAAAAAGTTGATATTGGCTCCCTGGTGCGATGAAGAGGTATGCACATATTTCATATTTATGCAGTTTAATGATAGTTGTGATTTGCTACTCCAATCACTATGGGTCCGTTTGGCATGATGGTGGAGGTCGTAATCGTGGTGGTTATCCCCTGGCCTCATCTTAGGAACTACATCCACTTTTATGCTCATATTTCATATTTACGAGGTTTTGTGATAGTCGTGATTTGCTTCTCCAATCATACTAAGTGATTCTTTGGTTTGTGTATATTTATTTACATTGTGCTCATTTGATGATGCAGAATGGTGACGCGGACGCGTGGCGGAGGACGAATTTTGAGCCCGTTCGCCAATTGGCTACCTGCCATATATAACATCTCTGGATCGACGATCCGACTCCACGGATGCGTCTGGCTCATTGTTTACCTAGGATTTCATATATTACTTTGTTGTTTAACCTTTTATTTTCATGTAATCAGGCCCTCCACATCCCCGATCAATCACAATCGTTGATGTCGGGGTGCCCTAGTCTTCTTTATGTATAGACAAGAGTGTATGAGGGCTGCCAAGAGCTATTTTAGATTTTGGAGAAAAGAACCCCGAAAACCGGCGATCCCTTCAAGGTGCCGACTCCGTAAAAGCCTAGGTGACAACTCCTAGGTGCTTTCCTCCCCCCCAAGGAAATCCTCCCTCTCCACAGCTCTAGCCGCCCCTCCAATCTCTCTCCCCCACCTCCATTGAAAGCCTTCAGTTTTCCTCCCAGAAAATCTATACCACAACCCCATTAAATTCCTTCAGTTCTCTACAGGAATTCCACATCTTTTCCTTCCATCGGAAGCTCCAGTTAACCCCTCTCGTAACTCACTCTAGTCCTCCACCAAAACTTTCCTCCGGTGGGTACCTCTTCCCACACCAGCAATCCACCAAAGGCATCCTCATGTGATCCCCGTTCCCCCATCAGCAGTTCATCAAAACCTCAAAACCTCCTCTACCGAATATCATCCAGCAGCCAACCTAAATATTCTCCTTCAACAAAATCTTCCCCTCTGCCCCTCCTTAACAGCCCGCCCCTCCCTAACACCCGCCTCCCCACTATCCCCCCTCCACAACCCAGATCTCACTCCCTCAAAACTTTCCGCCACCGTTGAACCTCCATGGGAACCCACTGAAAGTTATTACTTCAAGGTTAGCAAGTCACCTAGAGGGGGGGGGGTGTGAATAGGTCTTTTAAATTTCTTAAGACTTTTTGTGTTGTTTATAATTTGGTGATCTAAAGCTTGTCCTAATTACCTGTAATACAAGAATCAAACAAGCAACACAGCAAACACACAAGTATTTATAGTGGTTCCCCAATTGGGTACATCCACTTTCCCTCCTACCTATCCAACTGATTTGTTGGACTAGGCTCAAACTCCACCAATATGCTCCTTAGAGATTACACCTCAGGCCCTCAGCCTTACACAGATTCTTTTCAGAATCCAAACTCAGAACCACAAGATTTCCTACCTCAGAGCCCTGTAGTGCTCCTACTGCTCAGTGGTCCACTGATCACCTACCTCAGCCTTATTTCAAAGGCCTACAGCTCAAGCACAAAGTGCCCCCACAAATTCAGGCACAAGGCCTTACTCTCAAAGTGTCGCAACACTCCTACAACTCAGTACCTATCCAGGTACTTACCTCAGTGCCCTTCCAGACACCTACAGATCAGACTCCTCCAAGGCCTACAACTCAGTGACACACTTGTCACCTACAGCTCAGTGACTCACCAGTCACCTACCTTAGGCACTAGGCCCTACACTTAGGCTGGGAGGACAGCCCTACCTCAGATCCATACTTGGATCCTACCTCAGAGAGCAGCACTATCCTACCTCAGGCATAAAGTGCTCTACACTCATATTCAGATAAACTGAATCCTACATGTTGATGCAAGAAATGCGCCTTCTAGTTAATGGGTTGTTCGGTCTCACAAGCTAGGTGAAGAAGAGGGTTGCAGAGATAGAGGAGAGGTTTGCTGAGAGCAGCCGGGAAGGTTGATGATCAGCGGAGAAGGCTGATGATCAACGGAGGAGCCTGCTTGATCAACGGAGAAGCTTGCTTGATCAACGGAGAAGCTTGATGATCAGCGGAGGAGCTTGCTGATCAGCGGAGAAGCTTGCTGATCAGCGGAGAAGCTTGCTTGATCAGCAGAGAAGCTTGCTTGATCAACAAGAAGCTTGCTGATCAGCAGAGAAGCCTGCTTGATCAGCGGAGGAGCTTGATGATCAGCGGAGGAGCTTGTTGATCAGCGGAGAGGCTTGCTGATCAGCAGATAAGCTTGATGATCAGTGGAGAAGCTTGCTTGATCAGCGGAGAAGCTTGCTTGATCAGCAGAGAAGCTTGCTGATCAGCAGAGAAGCTTGCTTGATCAGCGGAGAAGCTTGCTTGATCAGCGGAGAAGCTTGATGATCAGCGGAGGAGCTTTCTAATCAGCAGAGAAGCTTGCTGATCAGCGGAGAAGCTTGCTTGATCAGCGGAGAAGCTTGCTGATCAGCGGATAAGCTTGCTGATTAGCGGAGAAGCTTGCTGATCAGCGGAGAAGCTTGCTGATCAGCGGAGAAGCTTGCTTGATCAGCGGAGAAGCTTGATGATCAACAGAGAAGCTTGATTGATCGGGAACTGTCGAGCGGATGGTTACTTTGACGGTTGAGCTCTGATGGTTAAGACCGAGTGAAGAGAGAAGAAGAGATGGGGCCGCTAGCAGCGACAACAGCAGACTTCTCCCGCCGCAGCTTGAATGCCACTCTTGCGACGGGCTTTTCCTTTAATCAAGAAGTAGGATTACAGCTTACTATCGCACCATTACATGTAAAAGCTGTAAAGGGTACAAGAGGAAGCTTGCGGCTGAGGAAAGAAGGTGCTAGAGACTAAGTAAAAGAGGCTACTAGCAGCTATGGAGGACTGGTAATCTGAGTCCGCAGCTCTTGCTAGCAGTGGCGGAGGATTGGAAAACAGAGTCCGCAGGTCTTGCTGGCAGCGGCAGAGGACTGGAAAACGGAGTCTGCAGGTCTTGCTGACAGCGGTAGAGGAATGGAAAACAGAGTCTGCGGGTCTTGCTAGCAGCGACAGTTTTCCTCACGCGTTCAAGAAATAAGAGGCTTTGAGGGCTATTTATAGGCCCGGGAAGAGTTTTTATAAGCAGGGCCCAGTGACGTCATCAGGAGGCATGTGCGGACTCGGCGAGCAAGCTAGCTGGCTCGGCGGACTGAGAGAAGCAGAGGTGGCGGCCTAAGGAGTCAGGCCTCCTCTGGGGGGCAGCCCGAGGAGCAGGCCACCCCTAGGGCTGGAGGCTTGAGGGCCAGGCCTCCTCTTGGGGGCGGCCTGAGGAGTAGGCCCCTCTAGGGCTGCCTGCCTGAGGGCCAGGCCATCTCTAGGGGGCGGCGTGAGGAGCAGGCCGCCCATAGGGCTGGCGGCCTGAGGGCCAGGCCGCCTCTGGGGGGCTGTTTAAAGAGCAGGCCACCCCTAGGGTTGGAGGCCTGAGGGCCGGGCCGCCTCTGGGGAGCGACCTGAGGAGCAGGCCGCCCCTAGGGCTGGAGGCCTGAGGGACAGGCACCCACTAGTGGCGGCCTGAGGAGCAAGTCGCCCACTAGGGCTGGCGGCCTGAGGGCCAGGCCGCATCTACGGGGCGGCCTGAAGGGCAGGTCGCCCCTAGGGCTAGCGGCCTGAGAGCCAGGCCGCCTCTAGGGGGCGGCCTGAGGAGCAGGCCGCCCCTAGGGCTGGCGGCCTGAGGGTCAGGCCGCCTCTGGGTCCGGCTTGAGGAGCAAGCCGCCCCTAGGGCTGACGGCCTGAGGTCCAGGCCGCCTCTGGGGGGCTCCCTGAGGAGTAGGCCGCCACTAGGGCTGGCGGACTGAGGGCCAGGCTGCCTCTAGGGTCGGCCTGAGGAACAGGCCGCCCCTAGGGCTGGAGGCCTGAGGGCCAGGCCGCCCACTGGTGGCAGTCTGACGAGCAGGCCGCCCACTAGGGCTAGCGGCCTGAGAGCCAGGCCGCCTCTGGGGGGCGGCCTGACTATCAGGCCGCCCCTAAAGCTGGCGGCCTGAGGGCCAGGCCGTCTCTAGGGGCAGCCTGAGGAGCAGGCCGCCCCTAGGGCTGGCGGCCTGAGGGCCAGGCCACCTCCGGGGGGCGGCCTGAGGAGCAGGCCGCCCCTAGGGCTGGCGGCCTGAGGGCCAGGCCGCCTCTGGGGGCGGCCTGAGGAGCAGGCCGCCCCTAGGGCTGGCGGCCTGAGGGCCAGGCTGCCTCTAGGGGGGGCCTGAGGAGCAGGCCGCCCACTGAGGCTGGCAGCCTGAGGAGCAGGTCGCCCACTGGGGCTGGTGGCCTGAGGTCCAGGCCGCCCACTGATGGAGAGTCGGAGAGTTAGTCCATCGAGCGCGCGACGGCTGAGTTGGTTTAAGGTTGACGCCGGCGGGGTGACCCGGCGGGCTGAAGGCATCGATCGCATAGATCGCCCCCTGTTGTTGTAGATTGGCTCCTGCATGGAAGAATGCTGCACGGTTAGCAGGCCTAACCGCGTGGCCTGCAATGGTGAGCTATGGGAGCAGCCCGCTGTCCCGCAGGGCACGCAGTAGCTATGCGACCAGGGCGGTTAGACTGGGGAGACCATCTTAGCCACACGGCCTGAGCGGATAGGAGTTTTTATTTGCCTGTCCCAAAAAAGGGAGGGTTGAGGCACATCGCGACCCTTGGGGGGTACTCGGAGTAGGTCGCGACTTGCGAGCTAAAGACCTTAGGAGGGATCACCGATTATGGGGTTAACATAATCCCCGCACTTTTTGAAGTTCTGAAGGGAACTTTGAAAAAGTAGGAGACCCACGAAAATCGTGATCCTCCCCAAGGAAATCAGGAAAGCAAAACTAGAGACTGTGAGAGATAGAACCTGAAGTCTCTCCTCAGAAAAATCTGTCATTGTCTATCTTTTACCTGCGAAGAAAAAAGTCAATGCAGGCAAAAGGAGGTACATCTTATGTGTACATGAGTTGCTTTGGTAAACGAGGAAGACGGGTAAATGTCTTCCATTGAGTTCTGCAAAAATACAGATGAGAAAAAATATGGAAAGATAGTAACTTGCAAGTACCTGAAGAAGACTTGCAAATATCCGCTAATCACTGCAAGAGAAGAGTGAGCAAGCGGATATGAAAGAAAATTAAACCGCAAGTACCTGAAGAGTACTTGTTAATATCTGCTAGTCTCTACAAAAGAAGAGTGAGCAAATATGTATGATAAGATAAATAAGCTGCAAGTATCTGAGAGGAACTTGCTAATATCTGCTAATCTCTGCAAAAGAAGAGTGAACAAACAGATATGAAAGAAAATTAAGCCGCAAGTACCTGAAGAGTACTTGCTAATATCTGTTAATCTTTGCAAAAGAAGAGTTAGATGCAGATATGATACGATAAATAAGCCGCAAGTACCTGAGAGAAACTTCCTAATATCTACTAATCTCTGCAAAAGAAGACTGAGCAAGCAGATATGAAAGAAGATTAAGCTGCAAGTACATGAGGGGAACTTGATAATATCTGTTAATCTCTGCAAAAGAAGAGTGAGCATGCAGATATGAAAGAAAATTAAGCTGCAAGTACCTGAAGGGAACTTGCTAATATCTGTTAATCTCTGCAAAAGAAGAGTTAGATGCAGATATGATAAGATAAATAAGCCGCAAGTATCTGAGAGGAACTTGCTAATATCTGCTTAATCTCTGCAAAAGAAGAGTGAGCAAGTAGATATGGAAGAATATTAAGCTGCAAGTACCTAAGGGGAACTTGCTAATATCTGCTAATCTCCGCAAAAGAAGAGTGAGCAAGCAAATATGAAAGATAATTAGGCTGCAAGTACCTGAAGGGAACTTGCTAATATCTGCTAATCTCTGCAAAAAAAGAGTTAGATGAAGATATGATAAAATAAATAAGCCGCAAGTACTTGAGAGGAACTTGCTAATCTCTGCAAAAGAAGAGTGAGCAAGCAGATATGAAAGAAAATTAAGCCACAAGTACCTGAAGAGTACTTGCTAATATCTGATAGTCTCTGCAAAAGAAGAGTGAGCAAGCAGATATGAAAAAAAAATTAAACTGCAAGTACCTGAGGGGAACTTGCTAATATCTGCTAATCTCTGCAAAAGAAGGGTGAGCAAGTAGATATGAAAGGAGATTAAGCTGCAAGTACCTGAAGGAAACTTGCTAATATCTGATAATCTCTGCAAAAGAAGAGTGAGCAAGCAGATATGAAAGAAGATTAAACTGCAAGTACCTGAAGGAAACTTGCTAATATCTACTAATATCTACAAAAGAAGAGTGAGCAAGCAGATATGATAAGATATAGTTGGATAGCCGAGGAGATACCCGGCAAACTCTGCTTTTAACTGAATAGGGATCAAAACGTGATAATGACCGTCTCGTGTGATCAGGTGTAATGTCCTCAATATGAAATCCAGATCAGTAAGATAAAACCATCTTAATTTAGACTTATAATAGCATGACTTGTCAATCAAGGAGAACCAGATACTTTGATTAATGATTTGTGTCATTAGCATCCGATAAGAGAACCTGTGGATCATCATCTGATAGAACTTCATGCAGGCAGCGCATATAAGATGATCATAAGCTAAAAAGATATTACAGATCCTTAGAATAGGTTAGATATAACCTGTTAACCTGTAAGAAGGCAAGAAGACAAAGGAGGGCTACACCCCGAGGATGATCTAAAAAGGTTGAATACTGCCACAGGAGAGCACCTGTGGGCCTTATGCATCACTTGCCAAAAAGTCATCCAGGGTGTAATCCTACCTAAAGCGGGCTAGTCGTGCATCCTTTAGAAAAGGGCACAAGAGAAGCAAGCGCAGACAATCCTAAGAAGGAAACGATTGATGCACTGCTCTCTTACCTCGGGTTACAAACATTGTTGATTCGTTCTACCAGGTGCGCCAAATGGTCTATAACATTGCTTGTCTTTGAAAGGATCAACAATGTTGTGGGTCCTGCGAAAGCACGGATTGAGAGTACCATAGAGTATTCGTCCATTACAATCATGAGATGATCGAAGAGACAAGACCTCACTTGGTCACAATTTCTTGTCAAGCAAAGATCATTGTAACTGTAATGTATCCCCAACGGAGCACGATAGAACTATCACAGGCTGCCTCCCCTAGGCACACACACTGCGCTAGACACCGGTCGGGATCCGAAGTCTAAAGTTCACCATCATAGATTGAACAGCCCCCACTGCACATATGCGAAAAACTCCTCACCATATGTGGTCATTGTAATCTTACGCCGGAGGACAATCCACGAAGGGAACAACAAGACTTGGCGATATCTCAGTGGTTCAGCAATCTCTTCGACAAAGAGAAAAATATAGAGGAGAAGCATTACAAAAAGGGAACCGTGTCAGTATGGGATCTCTGACGTAAAGTTTATTGAATGAAAGAAAGAACACTTAGGAGTGTTGAAAAGAGAATGTTTGAGAATATGCAAGGTACAATAAGAGTAACCGTTATTGGCTGTGAGGAGCTTTGAGGAGCTGCGTGTCCTTTTTGCTTTAGAATAGGTCTCCAAGGACGCCCTCGTCATCGACATCGATGGTCTTGTGTATAACGAGGTCATGATACTTATTGATTTGATTCACTCCCTTTGAGCTGCAAGGAATGTCTGCTACTTCTTTGCCTTTTGAAGTTGACGCATCAGAGTAGCCATCCTTCGGGAACAGATCGCGCATCTTACCCTGCCTCAGCATTTTTTGCACAAGTTGGCGAAGCGCTCGACAGTTTTCGGTCAAATGTCCACTTTCTTTGTGGAACTCACGGAATGGATCTGAAGTTTTTGATTTCTGATTCATCGGCTGGTAAGGCCTCTGGTAATTTGCCCTATCCTTCATGATTTGGCTTACTTCTAGCATGGTCTCATTAAGTCCAGAGTATGATAAGTCATCATCTTGCGGCTGATGAACCGAAACTGTTTGTGGAGGCGGGGTTGGTAGCAATCGTTCTTGGGCACGATCCTGGCCCGGGAAGAGGTGTCGATGATGATGCTGGAATTTTTTTGTTTTCCTCGAGTGGGATAAAAAGTCTTTCCGAGGAGACCTCAGAGGCTGCTTGTAAGAGGAAGAATTTTTCTGTTACAAGCCTGGAGACGAAGCTGGGATTACTTTTCTCACCATGGATATATGAATTTGCTAAACCAATCAACTCTTGATATGTCCTCGGTGTTCGGGCGCTTGCTTCAAACTTGAGTGGTCCTTCATGCAGACCGTGAATAAGAGCCACTCGATACAATTCTTGATCGACGATCTCAATGTCCAAAATTTCTTTTTGGAAACGATCCACATAATGAGACTAAGTCTCATTCTCTCGCTGTTTGATCTCAAAGAGGGCTTCTGGACCGCCCTTTCTCTTGGTTGAAGTAGAGAATCTGGGCAAGAACTCCCTTCGCAGATCAGCAAAGGAAGAGATTGACTGATCTCGCAGTCCATAGAACCAATCTGTCACTTGACCATCAAAGGTCGTTATAAGGAGTTTGCTCTTGGTAGCGTCTGTAAGAGTCTTGTGAGCTACGGCTGATTCAAAGGCTTGAAGATGTTTGACTGGATCAGTCTCTCCAGTGTAAATTGGCAACCGCGGTTTTCTGAAGTTAACTGGAGGTTGTTCATGCCGAACATTCTCTGTAAACGATGACGGCTCTTCTTATTCTACTGCATATGGAAAATAGGGAGCATAAGTTGTAGATGCAGAAGAAGCATGAGGATAGGAGAAAAAGGTTGCTGCAGGAGGAGCAAAGGCAGGAGCTGAAGAGTAGGGATGACTTCCCTGAAAGTTCAGAAATCTAGCTGGACTTCCCCAGGCAGCTTCCTAGAAGAAGTTTTGACGAGCTGCAAACTCATCATCTTGAGACCGCAAAGGGGCTGCAGGCCCTTGCAGAAAGGTTGGAGTGTAAAGAGGAGGATAGACCGGCGGATAGGCCGGTGGATAAACATGAGGAGTCTCGGATGCTGGTGCTGGATTGATTGGCGGAGCTGGCGCTGCTGAAGATTGTGTGGCCTATTGTTGTGTGATAGCTGCTAGGGTATGGTTGATTGCTTGAAACTGTTTTGCAGTTTATCTGTGAGATTGCTCTAAAGCCTCCCAAAGAGAATCATCATTGGGACTTGGAGCAAGGTTCTTGGCTGGTTGATGGTCTGACTTGAGTAACCGCTGATTTCACTATCTGTTCGAGATCTGAAAGCCGCGTGTTAACTGTTGATGCAAGAAATGCGCCTTCTACTTAACGAGTTGTTCGGTCTCACAATCTAGGTGAAGAAGAGGGTTGCGGGGATAAAGGAGAGGTTTGCTGAGAGCAGACGGGAAGGTTGATGATCAGCGGAGAAGGCTGATGATCAACGGAGGAGCCTGCTTGATAAACGGAGAAGCTTGCTTGACCAATAGAGAAGCTTGATGATCAGCGGAGGAGCTTGCTGATCAGCGGAGAAGCTTGTTGATCAGCGGAGAAGCTTGCTTGATTAGCGGAGAAGCTTGCTTGATCAACGGAGAAGCTTGCTGATCAGCGGAGAAGCTTGCTTGATCAGCGGAGAATCTTGCTTGATCAGCGGAGAAGCTTGCTTGATCAGTGGAGAAGCTTGATGATCAGTGGAGGAGCTTGATGATCAGCAGAGGAGCTTGCTGATCAGCGGAGGAGCTTGCTGATCAGCGAAGAAGCTTGCTTGATCAGCGGAGAAGCTTGCTTGATCAGCGGAGAAGCTTGCTTGATCAGCGGAGAAGCTTGCTGATCAGCGAAGAAGCTTGTTTGATCAGCGGAGAGGCTTTCTTGATCTGCGGAGAAGCTTGTTGATCAGCGGAGAAGCTTTCTTGATCAGCGGAGAAGCTTGCTTGATCAGCGGAGAAGCTTGATGATCAGCGGAGGAGCTTGCTGATCAGCGGAGGAGCTTGTTGATCAGCGGAGAAGCTTGCTTGATCAGCGGAGAAGCTTGCTGATCAGCAGAGAAGCTTGCTGATCAGCAGAGAAGCTTGCTGATCAGCGGAGAAGCTTGCTTGATTAGCGGAGAAACTTGAAGATTAGCGGAGAAGCTTGATTGATCAGGAACTGTCGAGCAGACGGTTACTTTGACGGTTGAGCTCTGATGGTTAAGACCGAGAGAAGAGAGAAGAAGAGAGGAGGCCGCTAGCAGCGACAACAGCAGACTTCGCCCGCCGCGGCTTGAATACCACTCTTGCGATGGGCTATTCCTTTAATCAAGAAGTAGGATTACAGCTTGCTATCGCACCATTACATGTAAAAGCTGTAAAGGGTACAAGAGGAAGCTGGCGGTTGAGGAAAGAAGGTGTCAGTGACTAAGTAAAAGAGGCTGCTAGCAGCTGTGGAGGACTGGGAATCTGAGTCCGCAGCTCTTGCTGGCAGCGACGGAGGACTGGAAAACGGAGTCCGCAGGTCTTACTGACAGCGGCAGAGGACTGAAAAACGGAGTCCGCAGGTCTTGCTGGCAGTGGCAGAGGACTGGAAAACGGAGTTCGCAGGTCTTGCTGACATTGGCAGTTTTCCTCACACGTTCAAGAAATGAGAGGCTTTGGGGGCTATTTATAGGCCCGGGGAAGATCTTCTAGAAGCGGGGCCCAGTGATATCATCACGGAGGCATGTGCGGGCTCGGTGAGCAAGATGCCTGGCTGGGCGGACTGGGAGAAGCAGAGGGGGCGGTCTGAGGAGCCAGGCCTCCTCTGCGGGGCGGCCCAAGGAGCAGGCTGCCCCTACGGCTGGCGGCCTGATGGCCAGGCCGCCTCTGGGGGGCGGCCTGAGGAGCAGGCCGCCCCTAGGGCTGGCGGCCTGAGGGATAGGCCGTCTCTGGGGGGCGGCCTGAGGAGCAGGTCGCCCCTAGGGCTGACGGCCTGAGGGCCAGGCCACCTCTGGGGGGCGGCCTGAGGAGCAGGCCGCCCCTAGGGCTGGTGGCCTGAGGGCCAGGCCCCCTCTGGGGGGCAGCCTGAGGAGCAGGCTGCCCCTAGGGCTGGCGGCCTGAGGGACAGGCCGCCCACTGGGGCTGGCGGCCTGAGGGTCAGGCCACCTCTGGGGGCGGCCTGAAAAGCAGGCCGCCCCTAGGGCTGGTGGCCTGAGGGCCAGGCCGCCTCTAGGGGCGGCGTGAGGAGCAGGCCGCCCCTAGGGCTGGCGGCCTGAGGGCCAGGATGCCTTTGGGGGGCGGCCTGAGGAGCAGGCCGCCCCTAGGGCTGGCGGACTGAGGGCCAGGCCGCCTTTAGGGGGCGGCCTGAGGAGTAGGCCGCCCCTAGGGCTGGCGGCCTGAGGGCCGCGATACCTCTGGAGGGTGGCCTGAGGAGCAGGCCGCCCCTAGGGCTGGCGGCCTGAGGGCCAGGCCGCCTCTGGGGGGCGGCCTGAGGAGTAGGCTGCCCCTAGGGCTGGCGTCCTGAGGGCCAAGCTGCCTCTATGGGGCGGCCTGAGGAGCAGGCCTCCCCTAGGGCTGGCGGCCTGAGGTCCAGGCCGCCTCTGGGGGTGGCCTGAGGAGCAGGCCGCCAACTGAGGCTGGCGGCCTGATGAGCAGGCCACCCACTCGGGCTGGCTGCCTGAGGTCCAGGCCGCCCACTGACGGCGAGTCGAAGAGTTAGTCCTCCGAGCGCGCGACGGCTGAGTTGGTCTAAGGTTGACGTCGGCGGAGCGACCCGGCGGGCTGAAGGCATCGATCGCACAGATCGCCCCCTGCTACTGTAGATTTCCTCCTGCAAGGAATAATGCTACACGGTTAGCAGGCCTAACCGCGTGGCCTGCGAGGGTGAGTTATGGGAGCAGCCCGCCGTCCCGCAGGGCACGCAGTAGCTATGCGACCGGGGCGGTTAGACCGGGGAGACCGTCCTAGCCGCACGGCCTGAGTGGATTGGAGTTTCTATCTGCCTGGCCCAAAAAAGGGAGGGTTGAGGCAGATCGTGACCCTCGGGGGGTACTCGGAGTAAGTCGCGACTTGAGAGCTAAAAATCTTGGGAGGGATCACTGATTTTGGAGTTAACACTACAGGCAATTAACCAGGAAAATAGAAAAACTGACTCAGAGAAAACTCTCTAAGTCTAACTTGCTGGACTGAGCAGATATCAGTCCAGCCCACTTGCTGTAAAAGGGATGAGTCTTCTTCTACAGCTACCTGCTGTTGAATGCTTACAGTCCTTCACACAGCTACCCCCTTTTTCTGATTGAATGAATCAGCTAACTAGTTCTCCAAGGAACAATCTTGCTGAACTGGAAGAAGCTTCAGCTATCTTTCTCTCTTAGCCTTCTGGCTTGCCTGCTGGACTTTGCTTTCAAGCTTGTCTGAGAAGATGAAGTCCAGCCGCCTCTATTTCGTATTCTGCTTCCATTCTCGTTTCTGGTTTTGTTAACCCTAATCTCCTTTTATTCTCTTCCTTTTATATCTGTTGATTTGAATCAACGACACAATTTGAATGTGGGGCCCAGTCACGGATGGTGAGCGCCACCTCCCTCAGAGGAAGACAACCAATACTTTTCGGCACTGCTATAGCTTTCCCGCAACGGTACAAAGTGCCCTGACTGCGCTCGACGAACGGTGATCTGGGTTCGACGAATTTCGAAATCCGTTCAATGAATTATAAACTGAGTTCGGCGAATTCAGTGTCTTCGTCCTTTAGCTTGAGCTCGACGAAAGGTGAGCTGCGTTCGACGAATTTCGAAATCCGTTCGACGAATTATAAACTGAGCTCGACAAACTCAGTGTCTTCAGCCTTTAGCTTGAGCTCGATGAAAGGTGAGCTGCGTTCGACAAATTTCGAAATCCGTTCGACGAATTATAAACTGAGCTCGACAAACTCAGTGTCTTCAACCTTTAGCTTGAGCTCGATGAAAGGTGAGCTGCGTTCGATGAATTTCGAAATCCGTTCAACGAATTTTGAAATCCATTCAACGAATTCTGGAATCAGTTCGACGATTCCTGAACTGGGCTTGACGAACTCAGAATCTTCAACCTTTAACGTGAGCCGACGAACTGTGAGTTGGGCTCGACGAATTCATGAATCAGCTCGACGAATTCTGAACTGGGCTTCTTCTTTAGAATCGTTGAGTGAGCTTGCCTCACTCAATACTTCTGGACTTAGAGAAAATCTGCTGGCATAGTCTCCGCGGTTTCTTCTCAACTGTCTCAGCAGTTTTCTTTCTTCATAGCTGAGATTGTCTTTTGTCTCAGCGGTTATCTACTCAACTGTCTCAACTGTCTCAGCAGTTACTTTTCCACAGTTGAGATTGTCTTCTGTCTCAGCGGTTTAGCTGAGACCAACACTTCTCTCAACGATTTGTGTTGAGTTTCTCAGCTGTCTCAGCGGTTCTGCTGAGACAATCTTCTTAGCTGTCTCAGCGGTCTCAGCGATTTTACCTTAGTCAAATTGTCTGACTTCCAGCCTCCTCCTCCTGTTCACCTGTCCAATCAAGGACAACCTGCATGCAATAATTCTAGCACACATCAAATACATTAAGTGTGTATGTCATTGACCAGTTTTACTACTTTCAAATCTGCAACATTGGAGTCAATGATCCCAACACCCACCAGCACTCCTTTTGCCGCCACAATCCAGATCCCACCCCCAAAGCCACAGATCCAGTTGACATATCATCAGTCTAACCACTGGTTCCACTCCAGATCGCCCCTATTGCGTTGCACATCTCTGGATCTCCACACCTTGGGATGCCCTCATACTTTTATGAGCTTTCTTGTTGTACGAATTCTTGTTTTCATCATTTAAATATTGTGTTGTGATCTTATACTTATTTGGGTAAATAGCATTGTAGGATTTTCCCCTAGATTATTTTTCGATTTGCAAAAACTATTCGCCGTGCGCTTTTGTTTTGGCCCTCCACGGGGAGGAAAGCCTAAACCCGCTTGGCTAAATAATTATTTTGTTTTTGATGTAATCATATACGTCTAATTTAGTCCTTTATTGCTCTATTTTGATTTTGTTGTCGGTTCGTGCAAGTGCGTACATATATAGTTCATGTGTGTAACTAAATTATCTCTTGCACGCCACATTAGGGTTGCATTCTAGTAGTCACACATCAAGTCTCTAACCCTTCATTAAACGGTCTTTTGGTTCATTGCATTTCACGTGCTGATTTGCATTGTATGTAGGGTTAGGGCATCATTAATCCACCGCCTATAGATTCGTCCTGCGTCAAATGGTATCAGAGGGAGGTTGCGAGCACTCTTTTGATACGCAGTTGTAGTCTATAGGCTTCTTCATGGCTAGGTACCACAAATATTCCTCTCCCCTATTTGAGGATCCCGAGTCCACGTACATCCGCTCTCATAGAGCCATTTCAGGGAGATCCTCACAATACTAAAATTATTATTTTAGATCACATCGCACCACTTCTAGATATCGTGTTGATCCACTATCGCGATCCCACTATGCTAGAGACGATCAGCTTGATGATTTTCATCGTTCATATTCCTGCACGTGAGGGATCGTGTTGATCCTTCTACACGACTCGATTACCTTAGAGATGATTATGATGTGGATCGTCGTTTCGAGAGAGATCTCGAATGTCAGTTTTGTATTGTTTCCCCTTCTTTTGGCGATTCATCGAGTCCTGAGTCTTTCAATTATTGGACAGTACCCGGCCACTGGCAATACCCAACCAATCGCGACAGTACCCAGCCAGCGTTGCGGAAGGTGTTTAGGGCTTGAAAAATGAAGTATCATGATTTTGAAGAGCAGCGGAAGAGCAGGAGTAGGAGTGAAAATGAGTCGAGCTCGAGTCGAGCTTGGCAAAATTTCCAAGATCGAGCTCGAGCTTTTCATTTAGAGCTCGAGCTCGTGCTCAATGCCAATTGATCGAGCTCGAGCTCGAGTTTCGAGCTCACGAGCTCAAGCTGCTTGCAAGCTTTTTAGCTCATGAGCTTTATTTTCTTAATTTTTTTTATTTTTTTTTAAAAATGTTTTATTAAAAAGCTCGCGAGCCGGCTCGCGAGCTCATGAACAACAATAGATGAGCTCGAGCTCGACTCGTAATCGATCTCGAGCTCGTCGAGCTCGAGCTCAAGCTCCATATGCTCGAGCTCTAGTCGAGCTTTTTTCGAGCCGGCTCATCGAGCTTTCGAGCCGGCTCAACTCAACTTGCACCCCTAAGCAGGAGTGGGGACATCTATTGATCGGACGGCCGAGGTGCATCATGTAGACTTGATCGTGCATTTCAAATGAGACGTTCAGTGTGCCTGATAGATATGTATATTGGTTTACCTTTATTATATAAGCAAACTCATAAATGAGTTTGATGTAACATTTTAATAATATTCTACCCCTCATATAATCAACTCTTCTTTTCATTTGTTTAGATCTTTTTAGTCATTTTTTCTTATATTTTGAGAGGAGCGATAGAAATTACGTTTTGTATGTCAAAACGTATGTTTTTTACAAAATAAAAATGTAATCGTGATTTAAATTTTTTTTACGGTCATTTTGAGTACTCATATGTATATGTTGCGGGCTCAGCCCGCATGGACTTATAGAGCACGGGCGAAGCCCGTGCGGAGGCGGGCGAAGCCCGCCTAGATGCGACCGAAGACCACCTGAGAGCTCTCCCCTCCTTTTCATTTGTTTGGGTCGGATCTTGGGTGATCTTTTTATTCATTTCTTCTTATAGATGCGGATGAAGACCACCCAACTCGCAGACAGAAAAAATGATTCAGTTTGATTTCGCCACCCTGTTTGGTAAACGGTAGATTTTGAGAACGATTGTCGTCACCACGACTAATGATGTCCCCACGACAAATATCGCTCCCATGACAAATGTGGCCTCCTCGACAAATGTCGCACCCACAACCAATGTTGCCGCCTCAGCCAAATGTCGCCCCCTCGACAAATGTCGCACCCTTTACAAATATCGCACCTACGATGAATGTTGCCCGCAGTGTGCCTCGCGCACGACTGCTTGTAATATATATAGATATGTATATTGGTTTATAATAGATATAAATATGTATATTGGTTTATAATTAATATATATATACACACACACAGGAGCGACAGGTACGGGGCTTCGCCCCTAAGGCCAACCGCGAGAGTACCTCGATTGTGACAGTGCACGAGGGCCTCCGTGTTCAGCGAGACTTTATCTTGGCCTCCTGTGCTCAGCGAGACTTTATCCTCGCCACACCATTGTCCTGACGCGACGACGCTCCTGCCTCTTGCAAACTCCTGAGTAATTTAGTCCATTCGTCGCTCATGTTTATCGTGTGCACATGATTTTGCGAGCGGCATTGAGAACATAATTTTTTCTACGCAGAGAATTGTGTATATGAGAAACATTTTTTTTAAATAAAAGAAACACTTAAATTTTAAGAACTGAATTTTTTTAATAAAGAGAGGTAAAATCGACAAGTAAATGTTTAACCAAATGATATTTTTCCCTTTTAACATAGTATATATGTTGATGCACGAAAACGACACCGGGGGGATAGCTATCACCGAGGGGGTGATTGGGCCTCACAGGCTAGGTGAGGATGAAGGAGAAGGTTGCGGAGGAAGGGGAGGAGGCTTGAGAAAAGAGGCGAGCCTTGATCAACAGAGAGGGTTGATCAAGGAGAAGGAAGAGGGAGACCAGGAGCGGTCGAGCAGACAGTAATTGCAACGGCTGCGCTTGCAGGTTGGATGCCGAGAGGAGCTGAGCTGAGCAGAGGAGCAAGGCTTGCTGAGCAGAGGAGCAAGGCTTGCTGAGCAGAGGAGAGGAGAGGGGGCCGCTAGCAGCGGCAACAACACACTTCGCCCGTCGCGGCCTAAATGCCACTCCTGCGACGAGCTTTCCTTTTATTAAAAGCTAGAGGTTACAAGCTTACAAGTACACCTTTACAACAAAATCACTTAAAGGGTACAAGGAGAAGCTGGCGGCTAAAGGAGAAGAAAGTGCCAGAAAGCAGAGAGGAGAAGCTGCCAGAGACTAAGTAAAATAGTCTGCTAGCTGCTGGAGGACTGGGAAACTGAGTCTGCAAAGGCTGCTGGCAAGCTGCTGAAGAGCTGTGGAGGACTGCGCGGACAGGAAACTGAGTCCGCAGAGCTTGCTGGAGAGGTGATGACGGACTGGAAAAACGGAGTCCGCAGGGTCTGCTCTCAAGACTTGTCTTCAGCTCCAGGATCCCTGAATGAGAGGCTTCAGGGGTATTTATAGGCCCAGGAAGTTGTTGAAGAAGCGGGGCCCAGTGACATCAGCATGACGACCTGCGCGGACTCCGCGTACTGAGATTTTGCATCCGCCACTGTTGACTGAGGAAGCAAGCGGGAGGCTCCTGAAGAGAACTGGAGGTCGCCCCCTAGCGGCGACCTGGGCGGACTCCGGAGGAGTCCGCCCGGCAGGCCGGAGGCCGCCCCCTAGCGGGCGGCCTGGGCGGACTCTAGGGGGAGTCCGCCCGGCAGAGCCTGGCCGCCCCTTGTGGGCGGCCTGGGCGGACTCCGGGGGGAGTCCGCCCGGCTGGGCGCCGGGGCCGCCCCCTAGCGGGCGGCCTGGGCGGACTCCAGGGGGAGTCCGCCCGGCGGGCCTGGCCGCCCCCTTGCGGGCGGCCTGGGCAGACTCCGGGGGGAGTCCGCCCGGCTGGTCGCCGGGGCCGCCCCCTAGCGGGCGGCCTGGGCGGACTCCAGGGGGAGTCCGCCCGGCAGGCCTGGCCGCCCCCTTGCGGGCGGCCTGGGCGGACTCCGGGGGGAGTCCGCCCGGCTGGCGGGCAGAGGCCGCCCCGGGTGGGCGGCCTCGGCGGACGGCGGCAGGAGGCCGCCGCCCCTCGGGCAGCAGGGAGGTCGCCCCTGGTGGGCGACCCCGACGGATGGCGGCAGGAGACTGCCGCCCCTTGGGTTGATTAGGAGGTCGCTCCCGGTGGTGCTGTTGGTCGACTCCTGCAAGGGAAAGCACTGCACGATTAGCGTACCTAACCGCATGTCCCGCGAGGGTGAGCCATGGGAATAGCCCGCCGTCCCGCAGGGCACGCGGTTGCTAAGAGAGCTAGACGGACTGGGAAACTGTCCGCCTGCGCTGGGACTTGTCGCGATCGAAAGAGAGAAACTAAGGGTCGCGACTAGCCAGCTGGCCACCTTGGGAAGGATCGCCGATTTCTGGGTTAACATAATCCCCGCACTTTTTTAAGTTCCGAAGGGAACTTCGAAAAAGTTGGAGACCCACGAAAATCGTGATCCACCCCAAAGGAAAGAGAGGGGGAAGCAAGGAGAGATAGAACCTGAAGCCCCTACTTTCAAGCTTGGTGTTTCCTGTTTTATTTTCCTGCAAGAGGAAAATTAAGGGTAAGCACGTATGAGTGGTACATCGAGCGTGTACCTGAGTTTGATTTTGCAAAACGAAGAAGGTGCTTCTCCTGTAAAGTTCTGCAAAACAATAGTGAGGGAAAACAGAAAGGCATAATAACTTGCAAGTACCTGATAGAGGCTTGCAAACACCTGTCATTCTCTGCAAAAAGAGAAGGGAAAAGAGTATACAAGGACAGAAAAAATGAGTTACAAGTACCTGAAAGGAACTTGCAAATCTTTGGTGATCTCTGCGAGAGAAGAGTTAAGAGTATGCATAGTACATGAAAGTAACTTGCAAGTACCTGAATGGAGCTTGCAAGTGTTGGTGACTTCTGCAAGAATAGAGTTAGAGGCAGATATTGTATATAGAGATAAGCTGCAAGTACCTGAATGACTTGCAGATGTCTGCTAACCACTGCAAAGTGAAGAGTAAGCAGCAGAGATAAAATAATGATTTAAACTGCAAGTACCTGGATGAGGTTTGCAGGTGTCTGTTGTTCTCTTCAAAGAGAAAAGTTAGAAGCAGGCAATTTGCATATGAATGGAGCTTGCAAGTACCTGTGGAGAAGGCTTGCAAGGGTTTGCTAACCTCTGTGAGGAGAGAGATTAGAAGCAAATAAGACGCGAGGATAACCGCACCCGAACCATACCAAAAATGTTGATATGACTCGATTAATGTTTGACGCCATTAGAATTTGGCAAGAATAATGAGTAGCTCTGTGAATCTCCGTATGATAGAGCTTGAATAGGCAAAGTATATGAGGTGAGCATAAGCAAAGTGATTGCTGAAAATCTTTTTGAGATAACCCATGAAGGTTGATGAGATAGGGTCGATATGACCAAGTAGCAAGAGAAATGCCCGATGAACATTATCACGAAGTACAGATTAATGAATCGAGCACTAACTGTTGACATGGCTGGAAATCCTTTTGGTAGGTTGGATTAACCTGTTCACCTGTGAAAGGAGGGAAGAGAGAAAAGGAGGTCTGTACCCAGAATAACTAAAGAGGGTTGAATGCTGCCACAGGTGTTCCCCGTGGGCCTTATGCATCACTTGCCCGAAAAATCATCCCGAGTACAGTCCTACTCAAAGCGGGCCGGCCGCGCATCCTCTAGGAGGAGGGAAAAGGAAAAAGAGGTCCATGTTAGGAATGACTAAGGAGGGTTGAATGCTGCCACAGGTGTTCCCCGTGGGCCTTATGCATCACTTGCCCAAAAAACCATTCCGAGCTTGATCCTGCTCAAAGCGGGCTGGCCGCGCAACCTCAAGGAGGGAACAAAAGAGGAAAGCAAGGGAAAGGTCCTGAGAAGGACCGCTAGAAGGACCGCTCTCTCGCCTTGGGTACAAGCATCACTGATCAATGAGACGGGTTGCGCCAAGAGGCCTATCTTGTCTGTGTATTGATCAGTGGAGTTGCGAACCCGAGAAGGCACGGATCGAGGATACCGGAGAGTGCTTCGGCCACCACAGTTGAAGGATGAGCAAAGAGACAAGGCTACGCTTGATTGTCATTGCTTGTCCAGCGAAGATCATCCTAACCGTAGTGTATCCTATAGGACGCACAACAGAGCTAACACATGGGGCTCCCCTAGCACACACTCTGTGTCAGATGTTGGCTAGGATCCTAAGTCTGAAGCCCATAATCGTAGAATGAACTGCTCCCACTACACACATGGGTATACTCCCGCCATATGTGGTCGAAGCGGTAGTGCGAGAACAAGCTACGGAGGGAACGTTTCTGACTCGACGAAATCTCATTGGCGTAACGATCCTAAGAGAGGGAGAAGAGAGGAATGAGCAACACAAGAAGGGAACTGTGTCAGTACGGGATCCCTGAATAAAAGCTTTGCTGGAAAGCAAGTAAAGAACACTGAGAAGTGTTGTAATGAAAGTGTTTGAAAAGGAGAGAGAGTAAGGGTTGAGATAACCCCTGTAGGTTGCAAGGAGCTTCGGAGGACTGTGAAGTCCATCGCTAGATTAGAATAGCCTTCCCAGTATACCCTCGTCATTGGCATCGAAGCATTCGACGGTTGGGTGAACAACGAGGAGGGGAGGCTCTTCGACGTGGTTCACTCCTCTTGAGGAGCAAGGAGCGTCTGAAATTTCTTTGCCCTTTGAAGTTGATGGATCAGGGCGATCTTCTTTAGGAAGCAAGTCATGCATCTTGCCTTGCCGGAGCATCCTTTGCACAAGCTGGCGGAATGCTCGGCAGTCTTCTGTTCGATGACCTGACTCTTTGTGGAATTCACAATAAGGCTCTGAGTTTCTGGACCTCTGATCGGTCGGCCGATAGGGCTTCTTGTAGTTTGCCCTATCTTTCATGATCTGGACTACTTCTTGCACGACGTCGTCGAGATCAGACTCATGCAAGTCATCGTCTTGCTCTTGTTGAACAGTTGCTGTTTGAGAACGAGCTAGCGGCAACAATGAGTCTTGAGCATTGTCTCGGCTTGGGAAGGAGTATCGCTGGCGATGAAGCCTTCTCTCCTTCCTTGAGTAAGTTGGGGCGTGATTGCGAGGAGACCTTGGAGGATGCTTGCGGGAGGGATCCTCCTCGGATAGAAGCTTGGAGACAAAGCCTGGATTGCTCTTTTCGCCTCGGATGTATGAGTTGGCTAGAGCAATTAACTCTTGATATGTCCTTGGAGCACGGACGTTGGCTTCAAAGTTGAGAGGCCCTTCACGAAGACCGTGGATAAGAGCCACTCGGTACATCTCTTGATCAGTAACTTCGATGTCCAAAATCTCTCTTTGGAATCGATCAACAAACTGAGACCAAGTCTCATTTCCGCGCTGCTTGATCTCAAAGAGGGCTTCAGGACCGCCCTTTCTCTTAGTTGACGTAGAGAATCTGAGAAGAAACTCCCTTCGAAGGTCAAGGAAGGAAGCGATGGAGTGAGGACGGAGGCCATAGAACCAGTCCCTCACTTGCCCATCAAAAGAGGTAACAAGAAGCTTGCACTTGGTTGCATCTGAAAGAGTCTTGAGAGCAACGGCTGACTCAAAAGCTTGGAGGTGCTTTACTGGATCTGTCTCTCCAGTGTAGGTTGGTAGTCGAGGCTCTCTGAAGTTTGCTGGAGTTGGCTCATGGCGGACACTCTCCGCGAATGGTGAAGGCTCTCCTTGCTCTCCTACAGCATAGGGAAAGAAAGGAGCATAAGCTGCAGCTGCAAAAGGAGCATGAGGATAACAAGGAAAAGTTGCTGCAGGAGGAGCAGGGGCAGGAGCTGAAGGGTAGGGATGACTTCCCTGAAAGTTGAGAACTCTAGCTGGACTTTCCCGGGCTGCTTCCCGGAAGAAGTTATGGCGAGCAGCGAACTCTTCATCTTGAGTTCGCAAAGGAGATGCAGGCCCTTGCGGAAAGGTTGGAGTGTACGGGGGATAGAACGACGGGCAAGCTTGAGAGTAAGCTTGCTGACGCTCTGCCGTTGGTGTTGGGTTGATTGGAGCAGCTGCTGGTTGAGCATCTAATCGCTGCGTTATAGCAGCAAGAACTTTGTTGATAGCTTGGAACTGTTGAGCATTCTCTCGGCGCGACTGCTCAAAGGCTTCCCAGAGAGGATCTTCACTGGGACTTGGAGCATGGTTCTCGGCTGACTGATGGTCTGACATGGTTAGCTGTTGCTTTCACTGCCTGTTCTGATCTGAAGGTTTGCGCGTGAGCTGTTCGGCTCCACGCTCACCGCACCGTGTTGATGCACGAAAACAGCACCGGGGAGATAGCTATCACCGAGGGGGTGATTGGGCCTCACAGGCTAGGTGAGGATGAAGGAGAAGGTTGCGGAGGAAGGGGAGAGGCTTGAGAAAAGAGGCGAGCCTTGATCAACAGAGAGGGTTGATCAAGGGAGAAGGAAGAGGGAGACCAGGAGCGGTCGAGCAGACAGTAATTGCAACGGCTGCGCTTGCAGGTTGGATGCCGAGAGGAGCTGAGCTGAGCAGAGGAGCAAGGCTTGCTGAGCAGAGGAGCAAGGCTTGCTGAGCAGAGGAGAGGAGAGGGGGCCGCTAGCAGCGGCAACAACACACTTCGCCCGTCGCGGCCTAAATGCCACTCCTGCGACGGGCTTTCCTTTTATTAAAAGCTAGAGGTTACAAGCTTACAAGTACACCTTTACAACAAAATCACTTAAAGGGTACAAGGAGAAGCTGACGGCTAAAGGAGAAGAAAGTGCCAGAAAGCAGAGAGGAGAAGCTGCCAGAGACTAAGTAAAATAGTCTGCTAGCTGCTGGAGGACTGGGAAACTGAGTCTGCAGAGGTTGCTGGCAAGCTGCTGAAGAGCTGTGGAGGACTGCGCGGACAGGAAACTGAGTCCGCAGAGCTTGCTGGAGTGGTGATGATGGACTGGAAAACGGAGTCCGCAGGGTCTGCTCTCAAGACTTGTCTTCAGCTCCAGGATCCCTGAATGAGAGGCTTCAGGGGGTATTTATAGGCCCAGGGAAGTTGTTGAAGAAGCGGGGCCCAGTGACATCAGCATGACGACCTGCGCGGACTCCGCGGATTGAGATTTTGCATCCGCCACTGTTGACTGAGGAAGCAAGCGGGAGGCTCCTGAAGAGAACTGGAGGTCGCCCCCTAGCGGGCGACCTGGGCGGACTCCGGGAGGAGTCCGCCCGGCAGGCCGGAGGCCGCCCCCTAGCGGGCGGCCTGGGCGGACTCCAGGGGGAGTCCGCCCGGCAGAGCCTGGCCGCCCCCTTGCGGGCGGCCTGGGCGGACTCCGGGGGGAGTCCGCCCGGCTGGGCGCCGGGGCCGCCCCCTAGCGGGCGGCCTGGGCGGACTCCAGGGGGAGTCCGCCCGGCGGGCCTGGCCGCCCCCTTGCGGGCGGCCTGGGCGGACTCCGGGGGGAGTCCGCCCGGCTGGTCGCCGGGGCCGCCCCCTAGCGGGCGGCCTGGGCGGACTCCAGGGGGAGTCCGCCCGGCGGGCCTGGCCGCCCCCTTGCGGGCGGCCTGGGCGGACTCCGGGGGGAGTCCGCCCGGCTGGTCGCCGGGGCCGCCCCCTAGCGGGCGGCCTGGGCGGACTCCAGGGGGAGTCCGCCCGGCGGGCCTGGCCGCCCCCTTGCGGGCGGCCTGGGCGGACTCCGGGGGGAGTCCGCCCGGCTGGCGGGCAGAGGCCGCCCCGGGTGGGCGGCCTCGGCGGACGGCGGCAGGAGCCGCCGCCCCTCAGGCAGCAGGGAGGTCGCCCCTGGTGGGCGACCCCGACGGATGGCGGCAGGAGACTGCCGCCCCTTGGGTTGATTAGGAGGTCGCTCCCGGTGGTGCTGTTGGTCGACTCCTGCAAGGGAAAGCACTGCACGATTAGCGGACCTAACCGCATGTCCCGCGAGGTGAGCCATGAGAATAGCCCGCCGTCCCGCAGGGCACGCGGTTGCTAAGAGAGCTAGGCGGACTGGGAAACTGTCCGCCTACGCTGGGACTTGTCGCGATCGAAAGAGAGAAACTAAGGGTCGCGACTAGCCAGCTGGCCACCTTGGGAAGGATCGCCGATTTCTGGGTTAACAATATACATACATACATACGAGTGCCCGACATGGGGCTCCGCCCCTATGGCTACGCGGCACAGTACCCGGCCCGTGACGGCGGGCTTCGTGCACACGGCTGGCTTCGCCTGCACACGGCTGGCTTTGCCAGCCCACGGTCGTTGCGAGCTGTGCCCGCATCAATGCGAGTTCCCGACACGGGGCTGCCCCCCCCCCCCCCCGGCGCTCTTCGGCCGCATCGAGGAGGGCACCGCCCGACTCTCGGCGGACGGTGCGGCCACGGGGCGGGAGGTGCCTGCCCCTGGAGGGCCTAGGCTTAGGCGGGATTTAATCCCCGCCAAAGCAGGCGGGATTAAATCCCACCCCTAAGTTAGGCGGGATTTAGGCTCCATTTGGGAGGACTTATTTTCACATGAACCGGGCCTTAATTAAGGTCTGGTTCATGCGGTCGTAGCCGCTTGACTGTTGAAAGTAAGACCTCCCAAACGGAGCCTTAGTCCCGCTGGGATTAAATCGCGGGATTAAATCCCGGGATTTAATCGGCTGGGATTAAATCCCTCCTAACTTAGGGGCGGGATTTAATCCCGCCTAAGTTAGGCGGGATTTAATAATTAGGCGGGATTAATCCCGCCTAATTAATCCCGTCTAGGATTGTATTAATCCCAGACGGGATTTAGTCCCACACCGCCTGTTCCTTTAAGTTTTTCTGGTATATATTGGGCAACCTTATTGTAGAAGGAATAATGTTCTTGCAGGCCCAAAATTGGTGGGTAGTTTGGCTTGCTGGGCTTTCCTAGCGGGCTTCTTTAGGAGTCTTTGTGCTTTATTTTGGACTAGGCTGGCAGGTTATAGGGTGCCCTACAAAAATATGTATATTTGAGAGGCCCTACATAAGTTTAGGAGACCTAAGAAAAACTATAAACGGTCATGATTCGTTGTTGTGAACAACGGTTGCGATCAAATATTTGATTTATATTCGACGGCCGTGATCTGATTCCGATACTTCTTTATTATTATTATTATTATTATTATTATTATTATTATTATTATTATTATTATTATATATATATATATTTATTATATAAAACAATAGTAATATTTGGAAGCACACTATGAAATTCATGTGGACCGTCCGATCTCCAGGAAATCTCATCTGACCATTGGATTTATAAAGATAGGCCTGCCATTAAAAAAAATCTCAAAAACAATTACTGTTCATATCATCAGAAATCCCGATACCCGCGCCTTCCGCCAAACCGTCCAGCGTCCCTTCTCTGTTGCTGGCGGCGGAGCCGCCGACGGCCTGCCCGGCGCCCACCGGCGGGTTCACCGGCCTCCGACGAACCCCCCGGGGGTTGTCTGGCGGCGAGCTGGCAGGGCAACCGCCGGTGGTGGCCCTGCCCATTGTACAACCCCGTTTCCGCCGAGTGAGCCCAGGTGCGGCGAGCGAACCAAGATGATCGATCCGCGCCGACCTAGCGGGCGGGCGGGCCCAGAGGGGTGGCTCGCTCTCTTCAAGGCCTGGGAGGTCAACTGGGCGAGCCAACCCCAACTCGCGCCTGCCTGGGCGAGTCAGCCCCGGCTCGCTCCTGCGGGGGCAGACTGGTCGGGAGGTCAGCTGGGCGAGCCAGCCCCAGCCCGCTGCTCCATGGGCGAGCCAGCCCCAGCCCGCGCCTCCATGGGCGAGCTAGCCCCAGCCCGCGCCTCCATGGGCGAGCCAGCCCTAGCCCGCGCCTCCATGGGCGAGCCAGCCCCAGCCGGCGCCTCCATGGGCCATCCAGCCCCAACCCGCACCTCCATAGGCGAGGCAACCCCAGCTCGAGTCTATGAGATAGCAAGCTGGCCTGCCCAGGCGATCTGGGTGCCAGCTCGCTCCCGCCCAGTAGGGCGAGGAGCTGACTCAGAGGCTAAGACCTCCGTCCTCGTGGGGCCTAGAGGCCAAATTACATGGATGCCCTTGTAGGGGGTGCAAATATCCTTCTAGAACAACAAAGTTGCGTTGTTAGCAGACCCAGTGGGGCTGCTCATAGCTGTTCAGAACAGCGGGGGTTGACTTTTGGCATACCATTCTTAGAAAACTATAAATAGACCCAAAGGGGTACCTCAGAAGGCATGCTCACTTGTCTTCTATCCTTCTAGTGCTTTCTGAGATACCTTAGCCCGACATTTGGTTAAGGAGGGGAAGCGCTCAGTGATCTTCCGGGTGTGCGGTGGTTCCTCCGCGCCGGGCCCTTGGGTCAGTCTTTTGTCCTCTTTCCTTATCCTTTTGCTTGCAGGAGAGAAGTAGGTGCACGATCACCCCTTCCCCAAGGGTGAACTCCATCGAGATCGATTTTTTGGTTTCAACATTCTGGTGCGGTGAGCGTGGAGCGTGGTCAGCACAGAAAGTCTTCAACGAACTCAATGACAGGAGAAAGGCAAGGATCGGACAGGGGCGACTCGCCACCCCCTCCCCCTCTCGCCACGATGGGGATGTTCAAGGACTTCGGGCAGGAAGTACTCGGCTTGGTCAGATTCGCACTCGGCGCGCATGCCGAGTGCTCGACACCAGCGGGCCCTATTCTCGCGATTCCAGCTCTCGGCGAGGACGCTCCCGGCAGGCGAGCTGGGAAGGAGGATGTCGAGGAAGGGAGAGGCGGCGAGCTCCCGGGCGGGCGCTCTTCCCCGGCTCGGCAAGCAGCGGTAGGTTCGGCGAGATGGGGGTGCGAGTCCCCCCAGCTCGCCCGGTAGGAGGAGGCAGTCCCTTCTGTGAGCTGGTTTCTTCTACTCCGGTTCCAGAGGGGTTCAGGGAGCTTGAGATGTCTTACTATACCGGGAAGGGAGATCCGGTCCAGCACATACAGTGGTTTGAGGACGTGGTCTCGATCCGGCAGATGTCGGATGGGTTCAAGTGCAGGCTCTTCGCCATTACTCTCAAGGAGAAGGCGAGAGAGTGGTTCCACCAGCTGCCGGCCAATTCCATCCACTGCTTCGAGGACCTACGCTGGGGGTTCATGCTGAGGTTCACCACCTCCAAGAGGAGGAAGAAGAAGTCGGAGTTCTTGTTCCACATCAAGCAAGGAGTGAACGAGACCCTAGGGAGCTACGTTGTTCACTTCCAAGAGTAGGTCACCCAAGTCCAAGAGATGTCGGGACATACCCTAATGATGTCCTTCACCCTGGGGCTGCAGCAGGGTTTCTTTCGGATGGAGCTGAAGAGGGTATCGCCCGTCTCCTACGAGGAGCTAATGAAGAGGGCGGCGAGAGAAGTCGATGGGGAGGCGTCGAACCCAGAGTTTGCCCAAAGGTTAGCCAGGGGGGCTACAAAGGAGGAAAGGCCCGGAGGGGGCAGAGGTCAGGAGGAGAGGAGGGCTGAACCCTGGCAGAGGGAGCAGCAGCAGCAGTAGCCCAGGTGGGGGTGTCAGGAGCCGAACCAACGACTGGGGTGGAGGCCGGAGTGGCAAGATCAAGGGCCGAGGAGATGTCATTATGGGGGGGGGGATAACCGCCAAGGAGGCCCGAGCCAATTTTATCCCCTAGGAGGGAGGCAAGGCCAGAGACCACCTCTCCCCAATCAGGAACAGGCTATGGCTATAACCATGGGGGAGAGGAGGAGAGCGGCGCGGAGAAGAAGAAGGGAGGTTAAGGTGGAGCTACCCTACTGTGAATACCATCAAAAGGAGGGGCATGCCACGACTACGTGCTCGGAGTTCCTCGAGATGAGAGGAAACAGGGAGCAGCAGCAGCAGCGAGACCGCCAAGGGGTGCGGATTGGGGAGGTCCTGCCTCAGGCAGAGGAGGATAGGTGTGAAGACTGGGCAGATGTTGGGACCCGGGGAGGGATCAGAGTGATCCACGGGGGGTAGGGGTCGAGGCTTCTCGTAAGGCAAGTCTCCACATCATGTATCGCATGAGCGTCGGCTCCACATCCCAGACCCCGCCCCCAGAAGAGAAGATCACCTTCTCAAGGAAGGATATGTCGGACCATGAGGACCCCTTATGCGACGCACTGGTCATCCAGACAGCAGTCGAGAACTTCACCGTCTCCAGGATCCTCATTGACAACGAGAGCTCGGTCAACGTCATCTTCAAGAAGGCGTTTGACACGATGAAGGTGGAGGCCAAGAGGGTGCTGGCCTCGGATGGACCTCTGTTTGGCTTCTCAGGGGAGAGGAAGGAGGTTGAAGGAGGAGCGGGACTCCATGTCTCTCTGGGGGGGTAGTCCCGCACTTGCAGGTTCGTCATCGTGGACGCCCCCAGCAACTATAACGCCATCTTCGGGAGACCCCTCATCAGCGCCTTCTGCTGCGTCCCCACGTCTTTCTACCAGTGCCTGATGTTCAACGTCGAGGGGGTCTACGTCCGGGTCCGGGGAGACCCCAAGGTGGCGAGGGAGTGCTACGTCACCGCCGTGAACTCCATCTCTTGGTAGGAGGAGGCTGAGGAGATGGAGTGGAGGATGGAAGAGGCGGAGCAGGAGGCTGGCGGAGAGGAGATGGATGTGGAGGAGAACCGCGCTCAGGAGGAGGCGGAAGAAGTCCAGGAGTCGGCCGAGGCACTGGCCGTGGAGGAGGCTGAGGAAGAAATCCTTACCCCAGGAAGGGGGGATATTGAAGAATGGGGGGAGCAGTCCCGTCTGGAGGCAGCGGAGGAGGTGGTCGAGATGGAGGTTCTTACCCTGGGAGGCAAGGTGGAGAAGGTTCGCATATGCAGGGGGTTGACCCCGGAGGACCAGGGCAGGGTGCTGGAGTGCATCCAAAAGGACGTGGACATCTTCGCTTGGAGCACCGCGGAGATGCCAGGGATCGATGCTGACGTGGCCTGCCATCGCCTCAACCTGGACCCAGAAGCTCGCCCCATCCAGCAAAAGAAGAGATCCACCACGGACAGGCTGACAGACCCGATCAGGGAGGAGGTAGCCAAGCTTCTCAAGGCTGGCTTTGTATCCAAAATACAATACCCCAGTTGGGTCTCCAATGTAGTAATGGTTAAAAAAGGAGACGGCTGGTGGCTCATGTGTGTTGATTTTTCTTTACTTAATAAATCATGTCCCAAGAATTGTTACCCCTTGCCTCGGATCGACGCGCTGATTGACTCAGCCATCGGTTTCCCTGTAATGAGTTTTCTAGATGCATTTTCAGGTTATCACCAGATCAGGATGCACCCTCCCGACATCAAAGATGTCTCCTTCATCACCGAGGATGGGTGCTACTGCTACAAAATGATATCCTTCATGCTAAAGATTACTGGGGCGACCTATCAGAAGATGATGGACAGGGTCTTCCGAGAGCAAAGGGGAATGAACTTGGAGGTATATGTGGATGACCTAATGATCAAGAGCAGGGATGTCGACTCTCACCTCTGGGACCTGGAGGAAACCTTCGCCACCCTACGCAAGTATAAGATGCAGTTGAACCCGCTGAAGTGTGTCTTTGGGGCGAGCAGAGGGAAGTTCCTAGGCCATCTCCTCACCCCTGCAGGTGTAGAGCCCAATCCTGACAAGGTGAGGGCAATCATGGAGTTGGGGTCACCTAAGAATGCCAAGGAAGTGCAACAGTTGACGGGGAAGCTGGCAGGATTGAGCAGGTTCCTCTCCCGAGCTGAGGAGAAGTGCTCCCCCTTCTTCAAGACTTTGAGGGGGGGGGGTCAGAAGTTCGAGTGGACTAAGAAATGCGAGGAGGCATTTAAAGCCTTGAAGAAGCAGTTGACCTAGCCCCCCCTGCTCCAAGGGCCAAGGGAGGGGGAGGACCTGTCCTCGTATCTCGGGGTCGGAGCAGAGGCCTTGAGCTCCGTCTTGGTTCAGGAAGAGTGGAAGAGGCAGCTCCTCATATACTATATAAGTCGGGTGTTGAGGAAGGCCGAGCTCCGCTATCCCATCTTGGAGAAGCTGGCCTTCGCTCTAGTCATCTCGGCCCGGAGGCTCCGGCCTTACTTCCAAGAGCATTCGATCCGGATAGTGACCGACCACCCTCTTCGTAACATCTCCGAGGGGGTGGAGCATTCTGGTAGACTAGCCAAGTGGTCGGTAGAGTTGAGCGAGTTCGATATCTCCTTCGTCCCCCGCCTCGCGTTCAAGGCCCAAGCCATGGCCGATTTCCTGGCAGACTATGTGGTCAAAGTGGCAGAGGCGGAACTCACTCATCCTGCTCCCTGGAAGGTGATGGTAGATGGTGCGTCGGGGAGGCATTCCCTGGGGGTGGGGGTGATTTTGGAAAGACCTCAGGGAATGTGGATCGAGCAAACGGTGGTGGTGCACTTCCCCATCACCAATAACCAGGCCGAGTACGAGGCGGTGATCGCAGGGCTACGCCTAACCAAGGAGCTGGGGGTGCAAGACGTGGGGGTCCTCACTGACTTCATGGTGGTGGCTTTCCAGATCAACGGGGAGTTCGAGGCAAGGGAGCCTACTCTGCAGATATACTTGACGAAGGTAAAGGGAGTCATCGGTATATTCCATACTATCTCCATCTGGCACGTGCCCAGGGAGGAGAACGAGTAGGTAGATCAACTGGCAAAGCATGGTCCCCGGGTGGGGGGTACCATCACCGACCTGTTTCTCCCTTCCATCGAGGAGGGAGAGCTGATGGAAGTGGAGAAACACCCCTCGTGGATGGATCCATTCACAGCCTTCCTTTCCACGGGAGAGTACCCGGAGGGGATGGACAAGAAGAAATTCAAGTACAAGTCGGCGTAATATCTCATGTGAGATGGGAAGCTATACTGAAAGACCCTCTTAGGAATGTTGGCGTGTTGCGTGGCTGAGAGGGATGTCCCGAGGATCTTGGAGGAAATCCACTCCGGAGAGTGTGAAAGCCACTGTATGAGTCGGACCCTGGAAGGAAGAATCATCAGACAAGGGTACTTCTGGCCGACCTTGAGCCATGATGCCGCAGAGTTCGCAAGGAAGTGTAGCAAGGCCAGTTGTTTGCCCCCCTCCAACTACAGCCGACTCAACGCCTCAGTAGCATCACAGCCCCCTGGCCTTTCACCATCTGGGGAATGGACTTGGTGGGGCCTTTCCCCCAGGCTAGTGAGTAGAGGAGATTCTTACTCGTCATGATTAATTATTTTTCCAAGTGGTTAGAAGTCAAGGTGTTAGCCAAGGTAACTTCCCAAGTCTTCAGGAACTATGTTTGGGAGGAGAACATCTGCCGGCACGGGTTGCCCCAGGCCATTGTCACGGACAACGGGCCTCAGTTCGCCAGTGCCGAGTTCATCAGCTTTTATGGGCAACTCGGGATAGACCTCAGATTCGCTTTGGTTCACCACTCCAGGAGCAACGGACAGCTGGAGGCGGCGAACAAGATCATCGTCAACCTCCTCAAGAAGAAGGTGGAGAACTTAAGGGGCAGCTGGGTGGAGCAACTCCCTTCGGTCCTCTGGGCTCTTAGAACCACACCAAACACGGCCACAGGAGAGACCCCTTCAAACTCTCCCATGGGTGCGAGGCGGTACTCCCAGTAGAGTTCGAAGTCTGGACGCCTCGAGTGGTCGAGGCAGGTGAAGATAGGGAGGGATGGAGAGCTGAGAACGAGGAGCTGCGGCTCTCCCTCGATATGGTGGAAGAGCTGTGCGACCTCTCCGCCATCCGACAAGAAGTGGTGAAAAGAAGGATGGCAAAGTACGTCGACAAGCACGTCAGAATCAAGCAGTTTGTGGAAGGGGACTTGGTCCTGAGAAAGGTGGATGCCGCAGGGAGGTCAGCCGTCATGGGGAAACTCAACCCCAATTGGGAAGGCCCATACACTGTACAGGAAGCGCTGAAATCAGGAGGGTACCGCCTCCATAATGTGGAGGGCGAGATCCTAAGTCTCACCTGGAGTGGTGATGACTTAAAATGTTTTTTCCCCTGAGCCATGTAAGTGGTGTTCCATTTTCTAATAAAGCTTCTTTTTTGATGTACTCGTGCCCCTGCCATGAATCGTGCAAATGTTAGTCTACCCAGATCCCGAGCAGATCCCGCTGTCAGGCTCCCACCAAGCTGGCAGGGCTGGAAGTCACTCGGCGGAGTCTACCCAGACCCCGAGCAAATCCCGCTGCCAGGCTCCCACCAAGCTGGCAGGGCTGGAAGTCACTCGGTGGAGTATACCCAGACCCCGAGCAGATCCCGCTGTCAGGCTCCCACTAAGCTGGCAGGGCTGGATGTCACTCGGCGGAGTCTACCTAGACCCCGAGCAGATCCCGCTGTCAGGCTCCCACCAAGCTGGCAAGGCTGGAAGTCACTCGGCGGAGTCTAACCAGACCCCGAGCAGATCCCGCTGTCAGGATCCCACCAAGCTGGCAGGGCTGGAAGTCACTCGGCGGAGTCTATCCAGACACCGAGCAGATCCCGCTGCCAGGCTCCCACCTAGCTGGTAGGGCTGGATGTCACTCGGCGGAGTCTACCCAGACACCGAGCAGATCCCGTTGCCAGGCTCCCACCAAGCTGGAAGGGCTGGATGTCACTCGACGGAGTCTACCCAGACCCCGAGCAGATCCCGCTGTCAGGCTCCCACCAAGCTGGCAGGGCTGGATGTCACTCGGCAGAGTCTACCCAGACCCCGAGCAGATCCTGCTGCCAGGATCCCACCAAGCTGACAGGGCTGGAAGTCACTCGGCGGAGTCTACCCAGACCCCGAGCAGATCCCGCTGACAGGCTCTCACCAAGCTGGCATGGCTGGATGTCACTCTGGGAATCCGCTCATGCCCCTCCCCCGCTGTCCAGCAAAAATGGCAAGTCTTGGTGAACGCAGCGCCTAAGGTGGGGAGCTAGACACTCATATTACGAAGCCAAGGGCCGCAGGGCCGCCGAGATGGCTTTGGCAGGTCGGCGGGTTAGAAACATCAACTCCTGCCTATAGTTCGGCGAGCCCCCGGGGAAGGGGTTAGGGCGGCGAGAACTCGGCCACGCCGAGGCCCCCGGGGGCCGGCCGGCGCGAAGCCAGGCGGTATGGGCACGAGTTGAGTCGTCTCGCCTGCTCTGCGCCGCGAATGGTGTGGCGGGCCCGGGCGGAGGACACGGGTCGCCGACTCGCGGTGCGGCTAACTATCTTGCCTATCGCTTTTAAGCCTAAGTCTAAGTCTGGAACGAACATGCGACCTAGCTCACAAAGCAACAATGGATCAGAAGAGACAAAACAAGTCGCGAGTGCGAGAAAGGGAGAACATTTACATTATGGGAACAAAATACAGTAAAGCAGTCTTTGGAAGTACATTAGATCGATCAAAAATTATCATCGTCATTACAAAATCCCGGGCCTTGGCCCGCGTCCCTATTACAACAAAAATAATTTTGGGCGAGGCGCTAGCTTCCGGCGGGGCGAGCCCTGAACGGCGAGCCCCTAGATGGGGTGGTAGGGCCCGTCGCCCGGCTTCAATACCGGAAGGAATAATTCTGGTATCACGTCGCTCGCAGAAAGCTTCTGGCCCTCACTTTTGGTCAGGTCGGCTCGCCGTAGTGTGTGGAGAGTGTATTTCGCAGCACTGGCGGCGTTCTTTTGCATCATAACTTCCAGCTCGTACTCGCTGTAGTGCGCGAGCCGGCAACCGCTCCTAGACGGCAGGCGGAGCGGCTGCAGCGGCCTCCAACTCGCCCACCCGCGCCTGCAGTGCTTCTTTTTCATGCTTAAGGGTGACGATCTTGATGCCCAGCTGGCTGGTCATCGCCGCGTCCTGCGAGAAGAAGGGCGACTAGGATGAGCTTGAGGAAAAGCACTAGAAGATTAGTGCGAGTTGAGGGACATACCGCTCCACCCAGGTACTGAGCGAGGGCAGCTTTGGCTGCGTCGACTCGCTTTCTCTGGTCATCAGCCTCCCCTTGGGCGAGCTTGCGGGATGCTTCCTTCTCATCAGCCAGCTTCTTGAGCGAGGGGGCATTCTTCTCTGCCCGGAGGTATCGTCGGCTGACCATGTGGGCCAGCTCGAGGCTACGGAGCTGGGCCCGCGCGCTTTCGTGAAGTCAGCACCCGCGTGGCCTCCTCGTCATAGATGGTGGCATCCTCTCATGCGTAGAGGCCGAATGAGAGATTATAGGCTTCTCCGCCGATGGTTTCCTGCTCTAGACCAACTCGGCAGCAGCGAGGAGATGAAGACTCGGTTCGTCTCTTTATCCCATTGGAGGAGCGGAACGTCGAGCTCATCAGCAGGCCCCTCGCCGTAGCCAAAATTATGGTGCCCTCTTGGCACCGGCTTAGCGGCGGGCTGAGCCCCTTCTTGCGGCCTGGAAGGTGCTGGCGTCCCCGGCGGGAGAGCTGTTGGCCGGAGGGACCACGGGGGCGAGATCCCGAGCTGGTTGGTCCACCGGGGCCTTACCCTTCTCGCGAGCTGAGGGAGGCGCGCCGCTCGCTTTCTTCGGTTTCTTGGGCGGTGGCGGGAGCAGAGGCTGCTCGCGGCTATGCCGCTTCGGAGGAGCAGGGACTGTGATCTTCCGGTGAGCGGAGGCCGCCGCCTCGACGCGGGAGAGCTCGCTGGTAGCGAGCCACTCACTCTCATAAGGAGGGTGTAGAGGGATGTCACACTCGCCTGCGAGAAGGATAAGACTTAGAACATGGAGAAGATTAATAAAAAGGGCGGAAGCGCGAGCCCCTTACCTTCCCCAGGTGGGACGGGGACGAGGTCGTCCAGGTTCCTGCGGAGGAATGCAAATTCGAAGTTCTTCCCGGCGAAGAACCCACACAGCTCCACTTCATGGCCCCCCAGGCTAGGGGGGAGGTAGCTCGCCTCGCTGAACTAGGAACGACAAGAAGGAGACGTTGCCGAAGTTCCCCGTTGATGAAGATGAATTTCTTGAGTCAGTTGTGGCTCTTGTTGACGGTCTCCCGCACCTTCACTTGGCTGCTGGCAAAATAGGCGGTCCCATCCTTGTTCGCCCGGAAAGAGAACAGCTTGCGGAAGACCGCGAGGCTGAACTCGATCCGCTCTTCCCGCAGGAAGCAGGCGAACCCGACCACCACCGCAACTGAGTTGGGAGTTCATCTGCCCTGGACGACCCCGAAGTACTTGAAGATTTGGCGGACTTCCGGCCATATGGGTAGCTGGAGGCCCGCCTCAAAGTGAGCCGTAGGGAACGCAAGTTCATCCGCGGAAACCCGGCGGCACGAAGTTGCCTATGACGTACAGAAACTCGCGCTCGGTGATGACGGCGGTGGAGAAATCGTGCTCGGAAAATGTCCAAGCACACTTGCTCCTCCAATCCGCCTCGCCGCTGCCGCCGCCCATCTCGCAGAAATTTCACCGAGCGGGACAAAGAGGTTCTCGCAAGGGATAAAGAGGGAGAGGAAACCTTAAATGTGGTAGGTGAGAAGGTTGGCTGGACCTATTTATAGAATCAGAAAGGGCGGGAAAACGTTCCGCCGGCGGGAAAAGTGCGGATAGCAAAATTAGCCCCGACGTTTCGACTTCCGAACCCGACTCGAATTTATATCAGTTCGCCAACAGGTTGCAGATCCGCGGCAGAGAGCTATTCTCAACCGCGTCCGCATAAGAGGCGAGCGGCCGCGATGCGGACCCGCCAGGATCAGCTCACGAGTCACCCAGATATGCGACCCGCGGGCGACCAGCTCGCTCCCGCTAGAGCTATGTATGCTGGGCTAGGCGAGTCGGCTCAGCAATGCCGAACCCGCTTGAAGAAGAGCCGAGCGAACCAGAGCGTCTTGCCTGCACCCCCCAGAGAAAACGAAATATCAATGCAGTAAAAGAAAAATGCAGCAAGTACTCGCACATTAGCGGGCGAGGGTGGTCCTGAATTATTACAGATTCAAATGTCCTGAACAAAAAGTTCACCCTACTACGCTTTTCGGTCTTTGCGTGCGGAAACGATCTGGGCCCGGCGACCAGCAGCGGGGAGGAGGCAGGTGGCTCAGTACTGAATACACTTCCACCTGCCTCGCCTCCGCGTCCCTGATCGGGGCGGCACGCGAGGATAATGATACTCGCGAACCGCCGACAGCTCTTCCTGAGCCATGGCCGGCGTCCTCCGTGATGTGCCTAAGCCGCTCCTCGTCTCGTGTGATATGCACCCCCGGAGAGGTAACTCCATCCCCGTCGGCTGGTCGCCTCGCCCCCTCCAGAACCGCTAATCTCTCCCCCGTCTCGGCCTTGTCCTTCTATACCCTGTTGAAGACCTACTGCAGCAGTAGTGTGTGTTTCTGAAATAAGCGCATCATCCTGCTTCTTCATCTTCTCGGCATCCAGCGGGTACCCCAGGTACTCTGAAATGTGATCCATATCAGGGGGAGGCGAGTACCCCTCGCTCATCTCGACGTCGGAAGAGGAGATCACGTTATAACCTGCTGGGATAGATCAGAGAGAGCAGGCAGTGGTAAGTGGGCGAAAGAGAAAAGTTCACCTGGGGTCGGCACATTGCCCGCACTGGCAGCTAGTCGTGTGGTACCCAGTCGGCCCTGGAAGGATTCTCCTCCGAGAGTAACAAAAGGTTTCCCCAGCCCAGGGGGCATTGACGGCGGAGACGTTGTAGGAGGGACGTGCCTTTGGGCCGAGGGGCTGGCGACCCGATCAGCTATCAGCAGGGTGGAATGCCCCAGTTCTCCCCCATCCTCTCCATCCTCGCGAGGTGTCTCCTGTAAAAAGAGAAATCAGAAAGCCGAGCGGCGACTCAAACAGGAGAATCACATACCTCAGGGGCGAACTCGGAATCGCCGGCCGAACCAGATACGGGATCATCACCCACAGGAGACCGCCTAATGATCTTTCCTTTCTTTGGCTTGAAGAGGAGGCCAGGCGACCTGCGCGCCAACCACGGGGCAGCATCGAGGGCCAACTCCCGAGTACCTTCCCTCGCAGCCTCTAAGCGAGCCCGCATCTCCTCGGACATAGACATCATTCAGCTACCGATCGCAGAGAAATGAGTTGGGAGGGGGATTTATTCCGAAGGTCTGACGACATATTTATAGCATGAGAGTGGGGCCCCTCAAAAGATTCCCTCCAGCTCAGCAGAGCATTCACCGAACACGTCGGGTTGGATGTTTCTTTCCGAGCTTTTGTAAAGCTCACAAAGAGCGGGGATTATGTACAACTCTGTGTTCGCCGAGTGAGCCCAGGTGCGGCGAGCGAACCAAGATGATCGATCCGCGGCGACCTAGCGGGCGGGTGGGCCCAGAGGGGTGGCTCGCTCTCTTCAAGGCCTGGGAGGTCAGCTGGGCGAGCCAACCCCAACCAGCGCCTGCCTGGGCGAGTCAGCCCCGGCTCGCTCCTGCAGGGGCAGACCTGGTCGGGAGGTCAGCTGGGCGAGCCAGCCCCAGCCCGCTCCTCCATGGGCGAGCCAGCCCCAGCCCGCGCCTCCATGGGCGAGCCAGCCCCAGCCCGCGCCTCCATGGGCGAGCCAGCCCCAGCCCGCGCCTCCATAGGCGAAGGCAACCCCAGCTCGAGTCTATGGGATAGCGAGCTGGCCTGTCCCAGGTGATCCGGGCGCCAGCTCGCTCCCGCCCAGTAGGGCGAGGAGCTGACTCAAAGGCTAAGACCTCCGTCCCCGTGGGGCCTAGAGGCCAAATTACCTAGGATGCCATTGTAGTGGGTGCATATATCCTTCTAGAATAGCGGAGTTGCGTTGTTAGCAGACCTAGTTGGGCTGCTCATAGATGTTCAGAACAGCGGGGGTTGGCTTTTGGCAGACCATTCTCATAAAACTATAAATAGACCCCAGGGGGTACCTCAGAAGGCATGCTCACTTGTCTTCTAGCCTTTTAGCGCTTTCTGAGGTACCTTAGCCCGACATTGGTTAAGGAGGCGATGCGCTCAGTGATCTTCCGGGTGTGTGGTGGGTCCTCCGCGCCGGGCCCTTGGGTCAGTCTTTTGTCCTCTTTCCTTGTCCTTTTGCTTGCAGGAGAGAAGTAGGTGCGCGATCACCCCTTCCACAAGGGTGAACTCCATCAAGATCGATTTTTCAGTTTCAACACCCGTGAGACCCAAATCTCCGCCGCCGGCGACAGAGAAGGGGCTCCGTGGACAGGCGGAAGCGGTGTTGGGGGGGGGGACACGATTTATCGTTTTTGTTATTTCATATTTTATTAGTTATATAATTTATTAAATTATAATAAAGATTTAATTTGCTTTAAAAATAATAAGTAATTTGTTTATAATTTATAAAATTATTAAGTACTTTTAATTTTTTGCCGACGGCCGGCGAAGCCCGCTGGGGTGGGGGGGTGGGGGTGGGGTGGGGTCGGGCGAAGCTCGCTTGAATGTCAAGCTTGCGAAACCCGCAGCATCGCATCGAGCACGGGAGTAGCCCGTGCAAAGATGCTCGTGTGTGTGTGTGTGTGTGTGTGTGTGTGTGTGTGTGTGTGTGTGTGTGTGTGTGTATATATATATATGTATATATATATTCATGCGGGCGAAGCTCGCTTGAATGCCAAGCTAGCGAAACCCGCAGCATCGCATCGAGCACGGGAGTAGCCCGTGCAAAGATGTGTATATATATATATTTTATTATATAATACAATATACATATATCTCCAATCACACCATGAAACTCATCTGTAGACCGTCCGATCAAACTCCATCAAATATGGGCCGTTGGATTCAAAACCGAAGGCCTGCAACTATCCAAATCAAAAAAAGAATTACTGTTCATGCACGTTTCAGCCCTGATACCGCCCCTCCCGCATCCCGCCCCCCATGGCTTCAGCCCGCCGCCCATCGGCGGGTTCGCCGCCCTCCGGCGAGCCGGGGGTTGTCCGGCGGCGAGCGGGCAGGGCCACCGCCGCGGTGGCCCTGCCCGTGAGCCCCAAACTGGAGCTCACGGGCAGGGCCACCGCCGGCAGTGGCCCTGCCCGCTCGCCGCCGGACAACCCCCGGCGGGTTCGCCGTAGGGCGGCGAACCCGCCGGTGGGCGGCGGGCTGAAGCCGTGGCTGGCGGGATGCGGGAGGGTTTTCTTTTCTTTTTTTTTTTTTAATAATTATTATGTTTTAATAATTATTATATATTTTTTTAAATAACTGTAAGCACGCCAGGGCGGGCGGCGAAGCCCGCAGGGGGTCAAGCGGGCGAAGCCCGCTTGATTGCGGGCGAAGCCCGCTTGATTGCGGGCGAAGCCCGCTTGATTGCGGGCGAAGCCCGCTTGATTGCGGGCGAAGCCCGCTTGATTGCGGGCGAAGCCCGCTTGATTGCGGGCGAAGCCCGCTTGATTGCGGGCGAAGCCCGCTTGATTGCGGGCGAAGCCCGCAGCGACGCATCGAGAACGGGCGGAGCCCGCTTGATTGCGGCGAAGCCCGCAGCGACGCATCGAGAACGGCGGAGCCCGTTCGAAGATGCTAGTATATATATATATCGTATATATATATATATATATACACACACACACAAACACCAAATGGTGTTTTTTCTCAGTAATTCTTCATTGATTATCTATTACTCTAAAACTTTGAAGTTGTAATTTTTTTGGCCATTGTGTTTGCTGCCCTTCTATGGAACCTGGTTTTGGGTAGAAGTCTTTTTCAATATTTAGAATTATCCAGAGATGGAGTGCATGAGAAGTCTTTTTTGGAATATTATGACTAAATTTTCTTTCTGCAAAATTTTCTTTTAGGAAGTAGAGAAAGATGTGAGGACACGCACGAAAGGTGAACTAGGGCCCGCTAAAACATTGTGCTCTCCTTTTGATCAGCCAAGTCTTCCCAAAGGTAAAATCAAAATGCCCCAAACTAAGAGTTTTTCAGATAGTAATATGATTATTTATTTATTTAGTATTTTTTTTACTTTTATTTTTATCATTTATTGTTTTATTAATATCTAATAAAAACAAAAAACAAAAAAGTTAAAAAAAACGTCCGGCAACATCTAATACTGGTCGTTGGATGCGCCAGTCCGATCAAATCAAAATCGGTATTAAAAAAAAGCCGCCCCTACGGCCTACATAAGCAACAAATCCTAAATCCTTCGCCAAAATCTTCCCCCATCCCGCAGCAACGTCCTCCTCCCTTTCTGCCGCAAACCGCAAGTCTATCGCCGCAACCAGTGACGGAACTAGGATTTTGAAGTCGCACGGGCACAATCTAAGTACTGTCAATTCGGGGGGTTCGGGGGGCAGCGCACCCTGAGCTGGGGTTCGGGAGCAGTGCCCCGATTTTTTTTTCATGCTCTGAAAACGTGAAATAATAATTTCTGTTGTAATAGTATCGACAAAGATATGGTCTGTTGTAATTTCTAAAGATAGAGGGATGCAACATGTAATTATGCTAACTCCTAAGGGAGGTTTGGGTAATTAATAGTAATAAAAACATCAAAAGAAAAGGAGGAGAAAAGCTAGCAAGAAAGCTATTGTTTTGCCAGTTCCTGTCCTAGCTTTTGCAAGAACATCTTTGCCTAAAAAGAACACGATAAATAAAATAAAATACTACAATAAGAAGAGCGTTACAGTTATCCATAATGCTTTAATGTAGAAAACAGTAGTAAACAACAAAAAAAAGAAAAGCAGAAAGGTATATACACATGGACTGATCATCATTATAAACAATCATCTCGTCCCAACTAGTTGAAGTTAATTTTATGAATTCTCATTTTTCATTCATTCACATTAAATGATAGAGGTGTTAAATCTAAATTACACAAATTAATTCGAACAACTTCTATCCACATTACCTTAGGTCTACTCCTTCACATATATCATACTTCTAATTTAATTATATCTACTTACCTAAGTGGTATATTTTCTAAATTTTGTGGGACATACCAAAACCAGTTTCATTATCATAATGAGCTCCATCTTATCGCTAAAAAGTGAAATTGTGCAAATACATTTGATAAATGTCAGATTATTATAGCTTTCACTTGCTTTAAAATTTTTTTGACACTTAAATAAAGTCAAAGGTTGATATGGCTGAAAGGATAAAAGTTCTCAAAAAAAAGATCAAGCATAATTGCATAAAGTATTTGTCCATGCATCTCCTCCAATATGTTACTGAAATTAGCAAATGGAAAAAGGAATTGGAAAATATTAGAATCTGTTTCTGAAATTAGGAACAAAAAATATGAATTGAAAAAATCTAAATTAGGAATTGAAAATATCTAGAATATGTTTCTGAAATGAGGAACGGGAATTGAAAAAAAAATATGAATTGAAAAAAAATTAGAATCCGGTTCTGAAATCAACAACAGGAAACAGAAATTGAAAAAAACAGGAATTGCAAAGAAGAAGAAGAAGAAGAGGCAAAGAAGAAGAAGGCAAAGAAGAAGAAAAGAAGACAAAGAAGAAGAAGAAGAAGAAGTAGTAGTACCGACGGGAGCCGGAGCCGGAGCAGGGACCAGCGTCGCGGATCGGGAGCAGGAGGAGCAGGGAGTGGTAATTTAGCGATAAAAACCCAAAAATCGGTCGGGCACGTGCCCTACCGTGCCCAGGGCTAGTTCCGCCCATGACCGCAACTCCGCCAAATCTACAACACGATTCTTCTTCTTTGGATATCTCCGGCGTGATCCCTCCAGATCTACGCCACGCTTCTTCTTCTTGGCATACCTCCAGCGTGCTCCCTCCGGATAGGTGAGAGCCTGATAGCGAGATCTAAGGTTGAGAAAGATGTGAGGACACACTCGAGGTCTAAGGTTGACACCGAGTGACTTCCAGCCATGCCAGCTAGGTGAGAGCCTGACAACGGATCTGCTCAGGGTCTAAGGTCGACACTGAGTGACTTACAGCCCTACCAGCTAGGTGAGAGCCTGACAGCGGGATCTGCTCGGGGTCCAACGCTGACACCATCGAGTGACTTTCAGCTCTGCCAGCTAGGTGAGAGCCTGACAGCGGGATCTGCTCGGAGTCTAAGTACACTTCATTTCTTCATGGTAACTATTGCAATAGTATTGATATATCAAAGAACTTCATTAATAACCCAGGCATCACTTACATGTTTCAAGGAAAAAAGTGCTTCAAGTCGTCACCATTCCAAGTGAGACTTAGGGTCTCGCCCTCCACATTTTGGAGTCGATACCCTCCTGATCTTAAAGCTTCTTTTACAATAAACGGACCTTCCCAGCTGGGCTTGAGCTTCCCCACGGTCGCCGTCCTCCTTGCCACATCCACCTTCTTCAGGACCAGGTCCCCTTCCACGAACTACTTTACTCTGACGTGCTTGTCAAAGTACTTAGCCATCCTCCTCTTCACCTCTTCTTGTTGGATGGTGGAAAGGTCCCACAGTTCTTCCACCATTCAAGGGAGAGCCGCAACTCTTCCTCGTTCTCAGCCTGCCATTCTTCCCGGCCTTCCCCGGCTGCGACAACTCGTGGTGTTTGAACTTCAAATTCCACGGGGAGCACTGCCTCGTACCCATGGGAGAGTTTGAAGGGGGTCTCTCCTATAGCTGTGTTGGGGGTGGTCCTCAGGGACCAGAGAACCGCGGGAAGCTTGCTCCACCCAGCTCCCCTTCAGATTTTCCACTTTCTTCTTCAGGAGATTAACAATGATCTTGTTCGTGGCCTCCACCTGCCCGTTGCTCCTAGGGTGGTGGACCGAGGCGATCCTGAGGTTGATCCCAAGCTGCTCGTAGAAACTAGTAAACACCACGCTGGAGAATTGGGGCTCATTGCCCGTGACTATGGCCTGGGGCAGCCCATGGCGACAGATGATCTCCCCCCAAACGAAGGTCCTGATGACCTAGGAAGTCACCTTGGCCAGCGCCTTTACCTCGAACCACTTAGAGAAATAGTCGATCATCACTAGCAGGAACCTTCTTTGCCCACTGGCCTAGGGGAATGATCCAACCAAATACATCCCCCAAATAGCAAAGGGCCAGGGGGTTGTAATACTCTTGAGTCACTGAGCCGGTTGTAGCTGGAGGGGGCAAACAGTTGGCACTTGTGGCATCTTTTCACGAACTCCGTCGCATCGCGGCCCAGGGTGGGCCAAAAATACCCTTGTCGGACGATCCTTCCTTCCAGGGTCCGACTCCCTGAGTGACTCCCACACTCCCCAGAGTGGACTTGTTATGGGACTCTTTGTACTTCCCCTTCGCCCACGCAACGAGCCAACATCCCCGAGAGAGTCTTCCTGTATAGCTGGCCGTCCCGGAGGAGGTAGTACACCAATTTGTACCTGAGCTTTTTCTTGTCCACCCCCTCCGGATACTCTCCCGTGGAAAGGAAGACTGTGACCGAGTCCATCCATGAGGGCCGCTGATCTATCTCTATGAGTTCTCCCTCTTCGATGGAAGGGCGAAATAGGTCAGTGATGGTTCCCCCGACTAGGGGACCATGCTTTGCCAGCTGATCGACCTGCTCATTTTCCTCCCGGGGCACGTGTCTGATAGAGAGTTTGGAATGTGCCAATGACCCCCTTTTCTTTGGCCAAGTATAGCCACAGGCTCTCTTGCCTCAAACTCCCTGTTGATCTGGGAAGGTACCACCATGGAGTCGGTGTGGACTTCCATGTCCAACACCCCCAGCTCCCTGGCCAGACGCATCCCCGCTATCACGGCCTCATACTCGGCTTGATTGTTGGTGATGGGGAAGTGCACTACCACTGTCTGCTCAATTCTAGTTCCCTGGGGGCTTTCCAAAATCATCCTTACCCCTAGGGAATGCCTCCCCGAGGCGCCATCTACCTTCACCTTCTAAGGGGTTGGACGAGTGAGCTCTTCCTCCGCCACCTCGATCACATAATCGGCCAAGAAGTCGGCCATTGCTTGAGCTTTGATCGAGAGGCGGGGGACGAAGGAGATATCGAACTCGCTCAACTCCACCGACCACTTGGCCAGCCTGCCAGAATGCTCCACCCCGTCAAAGATGTTGCGGAGGGGATGGTCAGTCACCACTCGAATGGAGTGTGCCTGGAAGTAGGGCCGCAGCCTTCGGGCCGAGATGACTAGAGCGAAGGTCAGCTTCTCCAAAATTGGATACCGGAGCTCGGCCTTCCTCAGGACCCGGCTTACGTAATACATAGGGAGCTGCTTCTTTCCCCCTTCACGAACTAGGACGGAGCTCAAGGCTTCCGCCCCGACCCCTAAATACAAAAACAGGTCATCCCCGTCCTTTGGCCCTTGGAGCAATGGGGCTTGTGTCAACTGCATCTTGAGGGCCTGGAATGCCTCCTCGCACTCCTTGGTCCACTCGAATTTTTGGCCCCCCTTAGTGTTTTGAAGAAAGGGGAGCACTTCTCTCCGGCCCGGGAGATGAACCTGCTTAATCCCGCCAACTTCCCTGTCAACCGTTGCACCTCCTTAGTATTTCACGGTGACCCCAGCTCCACGATGGCCTTGACCTTATCAGCGTTTGGTTCGACCCCCGCGGGGGTGAGGAGGTGCCCTAAGAACTTTCTCCTACTGGCCCCGAAGACGTACTTCAGGGGGTTCAATCGCATCTTGTACTTGCGTAGGGTGGCAAAAGTCTCCTCTAGGTTCTAGAGGTGGGAGTCCACATCCTGACTCTTGATCATGAGGTCATCTACGTACATCTCCAGGTTCCTCCCCTTCTGTTCTTTGAAGACCCTGTCCATCATCTTCTGGTAGGTTGCCCTTGCGTTCTTCAGCCCAAAGGGCATTATTTTATAACAGTAACACCCATCCCCCGTGATGAACGAGACGTCCTTGACGTCCAGGGGGTGCATCCTTATTTGATGATAACCTGAAAATGCATCTAGAAAACTCATTACAGAAAAACCAACGGCTGAGTCAACCAGCGCGTCGATCCAAGGCAAATGATAACAATCCTTAGGACAAGATTTATTAAGTAAGGAGAAGTCGATACACATACGCCACCGGCCGTCCCCTTTTTTTTTACCATAACTACATTTGAGACCCAGCCAGGGTATTGGATCTCGGAGATGAAGCCGACCTTGAGTAGTTTGGCTACCTCCTCCCTGATGGGCTCTGCCAGCTTGTCCACAGTGGACCTCTTCTTTTGTTGGACGGGGCGTGCTTCTGGATCCAGGTTGAGGCAGTGGCAAGCTACATCCGCATCGACCCCCGACATCTCCGCGGCGCTCCATACGAAGATGTCCATGTTCTTCTGCATGCATGCCAGCATCCTGCCTTGAGCCTCCGGGGTCAGCCCTCCGCTAACGCGGACCTTCTCCACCCTGCCTCCACGGGTGAGAACCTCCAAATCCACTACCTCTTTTGCAGCCTCCAACCTGAATTGTTCCCCCCACTCTTCAACATCCCTCTCCCCTGGGACGAGGACCTCCGCCTCCTCCTCTTCCTCCATGACCATTGCCTCAGCTGTCTCCTCCCGATCTCCTCCTGCCACCTCAACCTCGGTGCAACTCTCCTCCTCCAGCTCCCCCCTGCCAGCTTCCTGTTCCATCTCCTACATCCTCAGCTCCATCTCCTCAGCCCCTCTTGCCAAGAGATGGAGTTCACGGTGGTGACGTAGCATTCCCGCGCCACTTTGGGGTCCCCTCTGACCCTGATCTGGATCCCCTCTGCATTGAACTTCAAGCATTGATGGAACGATGAGGGGCCACAGCGGAAGGCGCTAATGAGGGGTCTCCCAAAGATGGAGTTGTAGCTGCTAGGGGCATCCACGATGACTGTTGAAACCGATTCCTCGATCTCCTGTGGAGTTCGCCCTTGGGGAAGGGGTGGTCTCGCGCCTACGTCACTCCTACAAGCAAAACAACAAAGAAGACAAGGTAACACAGACCTAAGGGCTCGGTAGGGAGGTCCCACCTCAAACCCGGAAGATCTCAGAGCGCTTCCCCTCCTTAGCCAGAAGCCGAGCTAAGGTAGCCTCAGAAAGCACTTGAAGATTGGAGCAGGAGAGCACTGGAAAAAACCTGCTTTCTGGGGTACCCCTTGGGTCCTATTTATAGTTTTTGAGATTTGGACTGTCAATAACCAAAATAACTGACCTGAAGTTACCAGAAAACCCCTGAACGGGTCTGCCAACAGCCAAACTCCGCTGTTTTGATGGGCTATGGGCAGACCAGCGGGGGCAAAACAGTAAAAAGTACCTCATACTTCCAGACGAGCTGGGAGCTCTGACCACCTCGGCATGTTCTGCTCGCCTACTGCTGCCGAGCCCCGCTGTTAGGACGCGAGTTGTAGCTCGCTCGGCGAATGCCGAGCTCGGGGTCGCCGAACGTCGATCTCTGGTCGACGGATGCCGAGCTCGGGCTCGCCCCCTCCACTGTCGAGCTCGCCTATTGTCCTCAGCCCATTCTGCTTAGTCCCTGGTGACCTTGCTCGCCGGACACGAGATTGTACACAATCCCCGCTCTTTTTGAACTTGTCAAAGCTCGGAAAGAAACATCCAACCCCAAGTGTGCGGCGAGCGCGGGTTGGCGAGTTGGAGGGAATCTTCGGGTGGGGTCCACCTGTGGCTATATATATATGCACCTGCCCCCCTGCCTGACTCTTTCCATTCCCTTTGCTCCAACCCTGCCAGGATGCCACTTCCCAAGGAGATCCAAGAGCGCATAGACCGGGCCCGCCAAGCCTCTGCAGCTCGCGTGGCCGCCCTGACGGCGGTCAATGCCAAAGCCCCTCACGTTGATTCTGCCGAGCCCGGTTCTAAGCGGTCAAAGGCATTCCCTGAGGCGGCTGAGCCCATTTACAACGACCTGAGGGCCACCCTGGCTCGCGAGACTGGCTCTTCCACTCGAACTGTTCTTGAGAAGGATAGAGTGGTTGTCGTAGTCGGCGACGACCCGGACGGTCAACCAGATGGCGGGGGTGTCGCGCCGCGAGAGCCCACACCGCGAGGCGACACCACGCTTGCCGACTCGCGATTCATGGCGCCGGGCAGCCGTCCCCAAGACCCGCCTCTTCTCTTTGGGATACTGCCTGTGAGCTCGTAGAGGCCGAACTCGCCAGTGCGCGCCTCTCCTCCTAACCAAACTGATGTGGCCGCGGAGGAGGGTCTGGGGGCCATCCCCACCCCGGGATTCGAACTCATCTCGCCGCGGGCTCGGGGCCCAGGTCGCGGGAAGGATCTGAGGTTCATCCCTCCCCACATCTTCCTTGAGCTGCCGAGCTCGTCTGGTCAGTCTTGCTTGACTTCTTGCCTCATGCCATTTTTCCTTCCTCTCTTCTTGCTGACGCCTGCCTTCACAGCTTCTCCCAGTCAATCTGCTGCCGAGGAATCATCGCGGGCAGCCCACTACTCTCCCCTCCCTTCCCCAAGCACGCTGGACTCTTACCTGGGTCCTGAGGTGGATCAAGGCGAGTTGACGAGGAGGGAGGTCAAGCTTCTCAAGAAGCTGGTGTGCGGGCTGCGCGAGGTGCAGGGGGTCAATGAGAAGCTGCAGCGCGACTACGCTCGTCTCGCCGACGAGGTGCGACGCGGCCAGGCTGGCGAGCTGATGTCCCCCTCCCGGCTCTTGGACGAGATAGATGACGGTCTCTCGGTTGCGCAGAGGAATTCCGGAAGGATCCGCGAGCTGCTCCGCGCGCGGCAGCCTGGGGGGCGGGGGTCGCGAGGCCGGGGTAGGTAAGTGAGCGGCTCCTTTGCCGAGCCGACCGGTACTCGCATCCTGATGCCCTCCCTGCTTGCGCGCCCCGCTTTTTAATTCCTGAAACTTTATTTTTGTAATAAATAGCTTTCAGAATATTCTTGATCATGCTACTCAAATAAAATGCTGCAATGTTTGGCTTAGCCTTGGCTGGGATGCGCCGGAAGTCGGCGAGCTGGGGTGGCAAGCTACGCGGATTGGACAGCCTGCCCCAGATTTCTTTTCCTATAAATAGCCCCCCCCCCCCCCCCTCACCTACCCCCGTATTGTGCCTTTATTGCTTTCTTTCCCTCTCCCTGTGCTTTTCCATTTCCTGCTCGCGCTCTACCTCTTCCTCCGCAAATATGGGCAAGACGAATCCAGATGCCGACGGCCGCTCCAAGTGCGCGCAGCACTTCACGGACTACTGCTTCTTCGAGGGGCACACTAGCGAGGAGGAGCTCGCTGAGTTTGTGGCAGAGCGCGTGCCGTCGGGCTTTGAGGCACGTAGGCCGAGACAGCGGGAGGCCATCAACACTTTTTATGAGGACGAGCTCGCCTTCCCCCTCTCAAATTTCGAGGTGGGGTTACGCCTCCCCCTGTGGCCGGAGATCCGACAAATATTAAAATATTACGGAGCCGTGCCCGCGCAGCTGAACTCCAACGCCATCGCGATGATGGTGGCATTCGCGAGTTACCTCCGGCGGGAGAGGATCGAGTTCAACCTGACGGTGTTCAGGAAGCTCTTCTCCTACAAGGCGACACCGGACGGGGTCGCCTGCTTTGGTGGCTCGCTGATCAAAGTTCGCGAGATTGTGAACAAGCACCATACCTGGATGACCAAGATCGCCTTCATCAAGGGCAATCTCGGCAACATCCCCTACTCGCCTCAGCAGAAGGGCGAGGAGGTGTACCACCCGCCGGCCGTGTCCGGCAACGACGCCGAGCTCCACAAATACTTCCTCCATAAGGACTTCGAGGTCGCCTTCCTGCAAAGGGGCCTCGACGTGCTCCCTCCTGTTCCGCCCGGCGAAGGTATGCTTCTCTCCCCATCTTGCCGAGCTCGCCTGACCGCCGGGCTCACCGCATCATTGTTGAATTCCTAACTTTCTCAAAGTATTTTCCTGAAGGGGAGCGAATAATCCCCGTGAACCTGCCGTTCGCGGATCCGGGGCTCCATACCGACCCTCTTGCTCGCGAGAGGGCGGCGGCAGCGGCCTGCCGAGATGAGGCGGCCCTCTCACAACCCTCTTCCAGCAAGAGGCGACCTGAGGACGCGGGATCAAACCCACCACTTCTCAAACAACAATTAAAGAAGATGCGGAGGGCCCTGCTGGCTCCGCGGGGGCAACAACAACAGCCCGACCCCAAATACATCAGCTCGTCGGAGACCCCTCCCGACGCGTCGCCGGAGAGCCCGCTGAAGGAGACAACCAGCAAGGGCCGAAAAGGTGGCGAGGGCCCCTCTTCCACGGCGGCGATCTCCCCTCCTCCGTCGGCGAAGAGGGCCGCCCGCGAGCGCGCGCCGCCGAAGCAACACCCCCTCTTCAACTTCGGCGCGCGGTGGAAGGACTCGGCGGGCGAGCCCATGCTGCAGTGGGACGAGCTCGCTCATCGAGTCTCCGTCTCCACTCTGCACCCCTCCTGGCACGACCGCGAGCCTGCCACCGGTCACGCCTACGCCCTCGGCTTCGGCCTATATGGCCGGGAGGATGCCGAGGCCTACAAAAATATGACCCTCCGGCAGCTCGGCCATGAGGGCCTGCAGTCCCACCTACGGACCCTGGAGCTGCATCACATGCTGGCATGCCGCAGCTTCGCCCTCAGCCACCAACTTGAAAAGGCCGAGCAGGCCCGCGACATCGCCAGGGATAAGGTCACCGACCATGCGCGGCAGCTCGACATAGAGGTGGGTCTACTCGACCAAGCCGCCGGCGGGCTAGTAAGCGTCAAGCAATACTCTTCTTTTTTACTTATGATATTTTTGTCTTGTTGCTAAATGGACTCTTTACCAGGATGCCAAGGCCGCTGGGGATCTTCAGGCTCGCAACACCGAGCTGGGGGAGAAGATCAGGCAGCTGCGCGCACTCCTGGCCGTGGATGCCAAGGCTGCAGGGGAGCTCCAGGCTCGCAATGCAGAGCAGGGGGAGGAGATCGGCCAGCTGCGCGCACGCCTCGCCGAGCTGGAGGGTGCGAACACGAAGCTGGAGGGGGAGAATCAGCACCTCCTCAGCGAGGTCCGTCGCCAGGCGGAGATCTTCTTCCCGCCTCACGACATCGACCCCACCCTCCCCTACAAGAGCCCGCGGATCTTTGGCGAGGCCGACCTCGTCGAGAGATTGCGGATCAACTCCATCCAAGCCACCGAGTGCACCCTCCAGATGATGAAGGATTCTGAGGTGCTGGTGGAGGGGTGCGAGGGGATCTCGGCTCGGGACCTGATGTCGAGCCTGTTCCCGGCAACGCCGCCGAGCGAGAAGGAGGACAGCTAGGACGCGATGTTCGGGAAAAGCTTCCAGGATCCTTCGGGTGACGGCGAGGATCAGTCCGGCGGAGGGGGTGAGGCTTGAGGACAGCTTGTATTTTTTCTTTTTTCTTTTTTGTTCACTCGCCGACGCGAGCCCCCTGTAATTACTTTTAGTAAGCAATTAATGAAAGAGTTTTTAATCATACCCGTGCCACTTTCTTTTCCCCATTTTTTTTCTTTGTTTGCTATGCCCTGAATATATGCGGGTGCCTCCCCACGTGACCTCGCCGAGACAGGTTCCACGAGTAGAGTAGTCATGAGAGCGCGCCCGCGAGTGGATGCGTTTTGAGTGTTCGTCGAGCCCCAAGCGCTTCGGGGCGGGTTGCTCTCTGTCCTTGTCACGCCTCCATAACTCGCACGTGAGCCACCCATGTTGATCCCAAAGAAAGAAGGAAAATTTTTCCAAGTCAAACTGGCAAAGGGGTGAGGTGCCCCGGGCTGGCTCGCCTCCCTTTTCCGAGGCCCGGGTTTGCCAACTACTCGCCGACGCCGAGCCGGGAATGACGAGTCCGAACTCGCCCCACGTAGAATCCTTTTGCTAATGCCGAACTGGGTTTGTCGAGCCCGAGCTCGCATCTACAGAACCTCTTTCCCCTTGCTTCCTGGCACTTTGAAACTTCTTCTTTATCTGGCGATTTCGGGGCCGACACCATCGAGTGACTTCCGGCCCTGTCAGCTAGGTGAGAGCCTGACAGCGGAATCTGCTCGAGGCCAAGGATGACACTGAGTGACTTCCGGCCCTGCCAGCTAGGTGAGAGCCTGGCAGCCGGATCTGCTCGGGGTCCAAACACATTCCATCGAGTGACTTCCGGCCCTGCCAGCTACGTGAGAGCCTGGCAGCGGGATCTTCTCGAGGCCAAGGATGACACCAAGTGACTTCCGGCCCTGCCAGCTAGGTGAGAGCCTGACAGCGGGATCTTCTCGGGGTCCAAACACATTCCATCGAGTGACTTCCGGCCCTGCCAGCTAGGTGAGAGCCTGGCAGCGGGATCTTCTCGGGGTCCAACACCCATCGAGTGACTTCCGGCCCTGCCAGCTAGGTGAGAGCCTGGCAGCGGGATCTTCTCGGCCAAACACATTCCATCGAGTGACTTCCGGCCCTGCCAGCTAGGTGAGAGCCTGGCAGCGGGATCTTCTCAAGGCCAAGGATGACACCGAGTGACTTCCGGCCCTGCCAGCTAGGTGAGAGCCTGACAGCGGGATCTTCTCGGGGTCCAAACACATTCCATCGAGTGACTTTCGGCTCTGCCAGCTAGGTGAGAGCCTGGCAGCGGGATCTTCTGAAGGCCAAGGATGACACCGAGTGACTTCCGGCCCTGCCAGCTAGGTGAGAGCCTGGAAGCGGGATCTTCTCGGGGTCCAAACACATTCCATCGAGTGACTTCCGGCCCTGGCAGCTAGTTGAGAGCCTGGCAGCGGGATCTTCTCGAGGCCAAGGATGACACCGAGTGACTTCCGGCCCTGCCAGCTAGGTGAGAGCCTGGCAGCGGGATCTTCTCGGGGTCCAAACACATTTCATTTCTCTATGCAGGCTAGCTACAACAGTATTGGAGTGTTGAAGAAATTTATTATAATAAAAGTATCGCTTACATGCTTCAGGGGAAAAAATATTTTAAGTCATCACCACTCCAGGTGTGACTCAGGGTCTCACCCTCTACATTTTGGAGTAGATAGCCTCCCGACTTCAAAGCTTCTTTTATAATGAATGGTCCCTCCCAGCTGGGGTTGAGCTTTCCTACGGATGCTGACCTCCCTGCCGCATCCACCTTCTTCAGCACCAGATCCCCTTCCACGAACTATTTCACCCTGACATGCTTGTCAAAGTACTTTGTCATTCTCCTTTTCACTTCCTCCTGCCGGATAGCGGAGAGGTCCCTCAGCTCCTCCACCATGTCAAGGGAGAGTCTCAGCTCCTCCTCGTTCTCGGCATGCCATTCCTCTCGGCCCTCTTTGGCCGCAACGACTCGCGGTGTCTGGACTTCAAATTCCACGGGGAGCACTGCCTCGCACCCATGGGAGAGCTTGAAGGGGGTCTCTCCAGTAGCCGTGTTGGGGGTGGTTCTTAGGGCCTAAAGAACCGCGGGAAGCTGCTTCACCCAGCTCCCCTTCAAATTCTCCACCTTCTTTTTGAGGAGGTTGACGATGATCTTATTTGCGGCCTCCACCTGCCCGTTGCTCCTGGGGTGATGGACCGAGGCAAACCTGAGGTCGATTCCAAGCTGTTCGCAAAAGCTGGTGAATTCAGCGCTGGTGAACTGGGGCCCGTTGTCCGTGACGATGGCCTGGGGCAGCCCATGGCGGCAGATGATCTCCCCCCAAACAAGTTCCTGATTACCTGGGAGGTCACCTTGGCCAGCGCCTTCACCTCCATCCATTTGGAGAAGTAGTCAATCATTACCAGGAGGAACCTTCTCTGACCACTGGCTTGGGGGAAGGGTCCAACCAAATCCATTCCCCAAATTGCGAAGGGCCAGGGGGCCGTGATACTTTTGAGTCTCTGGGCCGGCTGTAGATGGAGGGGGCAAACAACTGGCACTTATGGCACCGCCTTGCGAACTCCACGGCGTCTCGGCCCAGGGTGGGCCAGAAATATCCTTGCCTGACTATCCTTCCTTCCAGGGTCCGACTCCCGGAAAGACTCCCACATTCCCTGGAGTGGACCTCCTCCAAGATCCTCTGCACGTCGCCCCCGGTTACGCAGCGAGCCAGCATCCCAGAGAGGGTCTTCCTGTACAGCTGCCTGTCCTGGAGGAGGTAATGCGCTGACTTGTGCCTTAGCTTCTTCTTATCTGCCCCCTCCGGATACTCTCCCGTGGAGAGGAAAGCCACCACTGGGTCCATCCACGAAGTTTGTTGATCAATTTCCATGAGCTCTCCCTCTTCGATGGAGGGGCGGAACAGGTCGGTGATGGTACCCCCCACCTGGGGTCCATGCTTTGTTAGCTGATCGTCTTGTTCATTCTCTTCCCTGGGCACGTGTCGGATGGTGAAGGTTTGAAAAGTGCCTATGACCCCCTTCACTTTGGCCAAGTATGATCGCAGGGTGGGTTCCCTTGCGTCGAATTCCCCGTTGATCTGGGAAGCCACCACCATGGAATCAGTAAGGACCTCTACGTCCGACACCCCCAGCTCCCTAGCCAGGCATAACCCTGCTATCACGGCCTCGTATTCGGCCTCGTTGTTTGTAATGGGGAAGTGTACCACCACCGTCTACTCAATTCGGGTCCCTTGAGGGCTTTCCAGGATCACCCCCACTCCAAGGGAATGTCTCCCTGAGGCACCATCCACCCTTACCTTCCAAGGAGTCGGGCGGGTGAGCTCTTCCTCCGCTACTTCAACCACGTAGTCGGCCAGGAAGTCGGCCATTGCTTGAGCTTTGATCGAGAGCCGTGGAACGAAGGAGACTTCGAACTCGATCAGTTCCACCGACCACTTAGCCAGCCTGCCTGAATGCTCCACCCCTCAAAGATGTTGCGGAGAGGGTGGTCGGTCACCACTCGGATTGAGTGTGCCTGGAAGTAAGGTCACAACCTCCTTGCTGAGATGATCAGGGCGAAGGCTAGCTTCTCCAGAATCGAGTACCGGAGCTCGGCCTTCCTTAGGACCCGGCTCACGTAGTAAATAGGGAGCTGCTTCTTCCCCTCTTCGCGAACTAAGACGGAGCTCAAGGCCTCCGCCCCGACCCCGAGATATAAGAATAGGTCTTCCCCCTCCTTCAGCCCTTGGAGTAGCGGGGCCTGAGTTAACTGCATCTTGAGGGCCTGGAATGCTTCCTCGCACTCCTTGGTCCACTCGAACTTCTGACCACCCCTCAGGGTTTTGAAGAAGGGGGAGAACTTTTCTCCTGCTCGGGAGAGGAACCTACTCAGCCCTGCTAGCTTCCCCGTCAGCCGTTGCACCTCCTTAGCATTCTGTGGCGCCCCCAGCTCCAAGATAGCCTTGACTTTGTCAGGATTTGGCTCGACCCATGCGGGGGTGAGAAGGTGCCCCAAGAACTTTCCCCGGCTGGCCCCAAAGACACATTTTAGGGGGTTCAACTGCATCTTGTATTTGCGCAGGGTAGCAAAGGTCTCCTCCAGATCCCGGAGGTGGGAGTCCACATTCTGACTCTTGTTCATGAGGTCATCTACATACACCTCCAAAGTCCTCCCCCTCTGCTCCTTGAAGACCCTATCCATCATTTTCTGGTAGGTCGCCCCAGCATTCTTCAGCCCGAAGGGCATCATCTTATAGCAATAACATCCATCCCCTGTGATGAATGAGATATCTTTGATGTCTGGGGGGTGCATCCTGATTTGATGATAACCTGAAAAAGCATCTAAAAAAATCATTACAGAAAAACCGACGGCTGAGTCAACCAGCGCGTCGATCCGAGGCAAAGGATAACAGTCCTTAGGACAAGCTTTATTAAGTAAGGAAAAGTCGATACACATCCTCCATCGGCCGTCTCCTTTTTTAACCATTACCACGTTGGAGACCCAGCCGGGGTACTGAATCTCAGACACGAAGTCGGCCTTGAGGAGCTTCGCCACCTCCTCCCTGATGGGCTCCGCCAGCTTGTCCGCTGTGGACCTCTTCTTCTGCTGAATGGGGCGTGTTCCCGGGTCCAGGTTGAGGCAGTGGCAAGCCACATCCGCGTCAACCCCAGGCATCTCCGCGGCGTTCCAAGCGAAGATGTCCATGTTCTTCTGGATGCACTCCAGAATCCTGCCTTGGTCCTCCGGGGTCAGCCCCCCGCTGACGCGGATCCTCTCCATCCTGCCTCCCTGGGTGAGCACCTCCAGCTCTACCACTTCCTCCGCAGCCTCCAGCGTGGACTGCTCCCCCCATCCTTCGGCATCCCCTTCCTCCGGAACGGGGACCTCTACCTCCATCTCTTCTCCTCCGGCCCTCACTTCGGCCACCTCCTCCAGGTCTCCTCCTGCCGCATCCTCCTCTGCGCAATTCTTCCTTTCCAGCTCCTCCTCTTTTGCTCCCTGCCCTGCCTCCTCCATCCTGCGTCCCATCTCTTTGGCTCCCTCCATCCAATAGATGGTGTTCACCGCAGTGACATAGCACTCCCGCGCCACCTTGGGGTCCCCTCTGACCCTGACCTGAATCCCCTCGGTGTTGAGCTTTAGGCACTGATGGAAAGACGAGGGGACGCAGCGGAAGGCGCTGATAAGGGGCCTCCCGAAGATGGCGCTGTAGCTGCTGGGGGAGTCCACAATGACGAACCTGCAGTTCCTGGACTGCCCCCCCCCAGGGTAACATGGAGGCCAACTCCTCCCTCTACTTCCTTCCTTTCTCCTGAAAACCCGAACAAGGGTCCATCTGAGGCAAGCACCCTCTTTGCCTCCACTTTCATCGCGTCAAACTCCTTTTTGAATACGACGTTGACGGAGCTTCCGTTGTCCACGAGGATACAAGAGACAGTGAAATTCTCGATGGCTGCCTTGATGACCAGCGCATCGCAAGATGGGACCTCGTGGTCTGGCATATCGCTCCTGGAGAAAGTGATCCTCTCCTCCGGGGGTGGGGTTTGAGATGTGGAGGCGACGCTTCGCCGATACATGGTGTGGAGGCTCGCCTTGCCGGAAGCCTCGTGTTGAATTCTGTGAAGTGAAAGTGGGTGAATGGAAGGCTTGGGAAACCTATCCGCGCGGCCTACGCGGACAGGGTTGGCGGACTGCTAGGTCAGCAGGGATGTTGCAGGCGGTTTGCTCTGTGGCGGCCTGGGCGGTCTGTTCGCGCGGACTACGCGGACAGCAGCAGCGGTCTGACAGGCCAGTATATGCTCAGCAGGCGGATGACTCCCAGGAAGTAACCGAGCGGATAGGAATGTTATCCGCAGAGTCCGGCATAAAGCGGACTGAAGAACTGGAGCTCGGCAGACCCGTTTGGCAGTTGCCTTGGTCTTGCTCTAGTGAAGCGACAAGTGGAAGCTGCGGAGACCGCCGGTCAGCGCGGACAGAAACTGGAGGTCGCCAGGTATGGCGGGCTAGATCCAGTGTCCGCCAGTAAGTGCGGACTGGCCCTTGCGGCCAGTGGGCTGGACTTGGTGGGAATTGAACCAAGTCCAGGAGGCTCAGTCCGGGGAGATCGCGCAGTGGAGCGCGGGCTGCTTCTCAGTCCGCCAAGCTTAGTGGAAGTGCTGTTGCCTTGTTTGCTAGCTTGGGGATATGCGGACTGGAGGCTTGCTTGTGCAGGAGCGTGCGGACTGGAGCCAGGGTCCGCTGAGTCCGGTTGAGCCTTGTGATGAGGTTATGGACTCAGGGAAGCGGACTGGAGTTCGCTGTGTACGCGGACTGGATCTGTGTGTCCGCTGAGTCCGGCAATGCCTTGGTGATTAGGCAATGGACTTGGGATATGCGGACGAAGCCGGGTGTCCGCTGAGTCCGGCAGGTGTCTTGGTGGCGCGGATGCGGGCTCGGGTTTTGCGGGCTGATGCCTTGTCCGCAGAATGGCGGACACGGCTGTTGTGGAGTCCGGCTGTTGTCCTGGCTTGGTCTCTGGCGGCAAGGCAAACTGGATATTGGAGTCCCGCCTTGGAGAAGCTGGGGCGGACTGGCTATCTGCACAGGTGCGGCGGACTGGAATGTGTGTCCGCGGGCTGGCGGACACACTATGTTCTTGCTGCGGGTTGTGGCGGTTATCCTATCGGGAAGGGCGGTGACCATACTCATCGTCGTGCCTATAAATAGGACCCATGTCACATCAGGAAAAACGAGAACAAGAAGTAAGTGAACAGTAATTGAGCTCGCGTAAGTTGCTGCGGTCTGGACTTTGTGTCCGCGCGGATAGAGGGTTGACCCGGTTGTGCTGTGCAGGTTGTGCGGATAGCGCTGGAAGCCAGGACTTGGCGCTGATTGCGGTCAGGGACAGTGCGGACTCTGCGGTTAAGCAACAGGCGGTAAACAGCAGGTCGCGGATAGCGACCAGGCGGTCTTCTCTTTGGCAACTTGGTTCGGGGTTCAGGAGGTCGCCTACATCAGGCGGACTGTTCCATTCGGTGACGCAGCTTGTGCGGTCTGGCGGCGTACAGACCGGCGGTGAAGAACTAAGCATTGGAATAAGGGGTGAGTCCGCGCGGCTTGGGTTGCGGTCTGGCGACCTGGCGGACTGAGCGGACTCCACAGCAGTAGGTCGGCGGCTTGTTGATTGAGTCCGCGCGGCTTGTTTTTTGTTCTTGTCTTTGTAGCTGTCTCTGCTTTCCCGGTGTTGGGTTTTGGTGAAGCATGTCTCGCCATGTTTGTCTCGCCTTGTAAAGATGGTTGCTCTTGATCAATAAAGAAGCTTGTGCTGCATGTGTTGCTGGTTGTTACTGCTTTGTTGAGATAATCTCTGCTAACTCCACGATCCGGGAAAACTTTCAACATTATAAGTGGGCGTGTCTCCTTCGGTTTGTTGAGTTTTCAGCAGGGTATCCAAGGGGGCGTCTGCGGTTTGTTGAATTTTAACATGGTATCAGAGCCAGGTTGTTGGAGTGGTCAAGCAGTGCTCAATGGAAGTAGTTGCTCTATTGTAGAGGAAACCAGTGGTAGAACCATGGCAGTGGAGGATGCAAGTTGTCTTGGTATTGATCTTCTTACAGAGACGAACTGTGAACAGTGGAAGTCCTGTATGAAGAGCTTTCTTCTTGGCGAGGACCTTTGGGAGGTTGTATCCGGAGCAGGAAGACAAGAGGATATTGCTGGCAATGCTGAGTTGATGAGAGCTTGGAAGGAGGCAAATGCGAAAGCGGAGTCTATTCTCAAGCAGGTAATCTCATCGGAGTTCTTGGACCACATCAGTGGATGTAGGTTAGCTGCGGAGGTCTGGACTTCCCTTGATGGGTTGTTCAGGAAGAAGGTGAAGGTTGCTGCGGAGGTTGGTCCCTCTACTTCATATCAGGAAGAAAGGAGTGTTTCTCCTAGGCGTGATAAGAAGAGGAAGGAAGGACCAAGGTGCTATAAATGCAAGCAGCAAGGTCATCTTCGGAAGGAGTGCAAGGTTGTCTTGCTCTCGGCGAACGTAGCTCATGTAGGGAGGAAGGAGAAGAACATAGTTGGGATTTCAACTAGTTCTGGAGCTGATCGGGTGGATGCCAGTGATAGTGCAGCTATCTGGCATGAAAGACTGGGGCATGTAGGGATGGACAAGCTGAAAGCAATGGCGGAAAGAAGACTCGTAAGAGGCTTGCCTAGATTGTCATCCTATGGCGATGGTCGGGGGTGTGCGGGATGTCAGGAATGTGGAGCCTATCGCTTCATGGTTGACAAAGCACAATCCAGATGTAAAGCACCATTGGCGGTTGTCCATTGTGCTCTGGTGGGACCGACTGTCACGGCCAGTCTTGGAGGCAGCAGGTTCATGCTGATATTGGTTGATGACTTTTCTAGGTATACTTGGGTATACTTTATGAAGTTGAAGTCCAACAGGGTACGCTTGTTTGTGGAGTTCAAGAAGCTTGTGGAAGGCCAGCTTGGCCGGAGGATCAAGGTGTTGAGGACAAGTATCGGTGGTGAGTTTGCCTCAACCGAGTTCTCACGCTTTTGCAGGAAGCAAGGGATCCGGATGGAGCTTTCTTGTGGACATACTTCACAACAAGGCAGTATTGCAGCTCGGATGGTCCGTTGGTTAACGGCGACCTGCAAGTGTTGGCTTCAGAGTAAAGGCGTTCCGAAGGCTCTTTGGGCGGAAGGGATGGCCTGTGCTGCTCATGTCATCAACCGGATGCCTCTTAGTCCGATCATAGTGAAGACTCCTTATGAGCTGATGTTCGGAGTGAAGCCCTCAGTGAATCACCTTCGGGTGTTTTGATCTACCTGCTATTTACACTCTCCAGGTGCTCTGAAAACAAAGCTAGCCTTTGTTGGGTATGATGAGCAGAAAAGAAGATGGAGGTGTATGGATCCTGCGACGAAGAAACTCATAGTGTCGAGAGACATTGTTTTCGATGAGTTGACGCCGTATTGGGGTAGCTCTTATGTGGAGCTAGAGATCAGCAGGTTAGATGGTGGGCTGAAGGAGGCTGCTGCTAAGGAAGTGGAGTTGCCTGAGTCACCAGGTGCTCCAGGTTGTTCTAGCTCCGGGGCAAAGACGTCAGAGTCGGTAAGAAGGGGGAGCAAAGCTCCAGGAACTTCAGACTCGAAGGCGGAAGCTTCCGGTTCAGGAAGCAGGGGGGGCGATGTTCCAGGTAGTTCTTGTTCAAGAGGGGAGTCTTCTGGTTCAGGTAGCAGGGGGAGCGTTGCTCCAGGTGCTTTTGATTCCAGTAAGGAGGCGTCTTGTTCAGGGAGCAAAGGGAGCATTGTTCCGGGTTTTCCCGGGAACGGAGCTGGTTCAATAGCAGCGGAGGTGGTTAGCCATGATCCGGTTCTTCGGAGATCGAAGAGGATCAGTAAGCCACCAGCTCGATATAGCGAAGGGAATACGACAGACTTGGTCTCATGTTTCTTTGCTAGCCCTCAGGACGAGCAAAGTTCTTCTGGTTGTGATGACCTCACTCGGATCAAGGAGGTGGTTGACACCAAGGCTGAAGAGGTGATTTCTCTCAGAGGCAACGAGGCTTGGACTTCAGTGTCCAAGGAAGTTGGTGATACTCCTATGATGCAAGAGTGGAGGTTGAAGCTGAAGAAGGCAGAGGGAAGCATGACTCCTTTTTGGAGATGCTGGAGGGCTCCCTCATGGTCCATGATATGCGGGGCGAAGACTATGTCTTTGACATCTCTTCGTAGATGCTATCGGAAGGACCAGGTGCAAGGTTACGGGAGCTGCTGGAGTTATTCACCACTTCTCACTTCAAGGGGGAGTGTTGAATTCTGTGAAGTGAAAGTGGGTGAATGGAAGGCTTGGGAAACCTATCCGCGCGGCCTACGCGGACAGGGTTGGCGGACTGCTAGGTCAGCAGGGATGTTGCAGGCGGTTTGCTCTGTGGCGGCCTGGGCGGTCTGTTCGCGCGGACTGCGCGGACAGCAGCAGCGGTCTGACAGGCCAGTATATGCTCAGCAGGCGGATGACTCCCAGGAAGTAACCGGGCGGATAGGAATGCTATCCGCAGAGTCCGGCATAAAGCGGACTGAAGAACTGGAGCTCGGCAGACCCGTTTGGCAGTTGCCTTGGTCTTGCTCTAGTGAAGCGGCAAGTGGAAGCTGCGGAGACCGCCGGTCAGCGCGGACAGAAACTGGAGGTCGCCCGGTATGGCGGGCTAGATCCAGTGTCCGCCAGTAAGTGCGGACTGGCCCTTGCGGCCAGTGGGCTGGACTTGGTGGGAATTGAACCAAGTCCAGGAGGCTCAGTCCGGGGAGATCGCGCAGTGGAGCGCGGGCTGCTTCTCAGTCCGCCAAGCTTAGTGGAAGTGATGTTGCCTTGTTTGCTAGCTTGGGGATATGCGGACTGGAGGCTTGCTTGTGCAGGAGCGTGCGGACTGGAGCCAGGGTCCGCTGAGTCCGGTTGAGCCTTGTGATGAGGTTATGGACTCAGGGAAGCGGACTGGAGTTCGCTGTGTACGCGGACTGGATCTGTGTGTCCGCTGAGTCCGGCAATGCCTTGGTGATTAGGCAATGGACTTGGGATATGCGGACGAAGCCGGGTGTCCGCTGAGTCCGGCAGGTGTCTTGGTGGCGCGGATGCGGGCTCGGGTTTTGCGGGCTGATGCCTTGTCCGCAGAATGGCGGACACGGCTGTTGTGGAGTCCGGCTGTTGTCCTGGCTTGGTCTCTGGCGGCAAGGCAAACTGGATATTGGAGTCCGGCCTTGGAGAAGCTGGGGCGGACTGGCTATCTGCACAGGTGCGGCGGACTGGAATGTGTGTTCGCGGGCTGGCGGACACACTATGTTCTTGCTGCGGGTTGTGGCGGTTATCCTATCGGGAAGGGCGGTGACCATACTCATCGTCGTGCCTATAAATAGGACCCATGTCACATCAGGAAAAACGAGAACAAGAAGTAAGTGAACAGTAATTGAGCTCGCGTAAGTTGCTGCGGTCTGGACTTTGTGTCCGCGCGGATAGAGGGTTGACCCGGTTGTGCTGTGCAGGTTGTGCGGATAGCGCTGGAAGCCAGGACTTGGCGCTGATTGCGGTCAGGGACAGTGCGGACTCTGCGGTTAAGCAACAGGCGGTAAACAGCAGGTCGCGGATAGCGACCAGGCGGTCTTCTCTTTGGCAACTTGGTTCGGGGTTCAGGAGGTCGCCTGCATCAGGCGGACTGTTCCATTCGGTGACGCAGCTTGTGCGGTCTGGCGGCGTACAGACCGGCGGTGAAGAACTAAGCATTGGAATAAGGGGTGAGTCCGCGCGGCTTGGGTTGCGGTCTGGCGACCTGGCGGACTGAGCGGACTCCACAGCAGTAGGTCGGCGGCTTGTTGATTGAGTCCGCGCGGCTTGTTTTTTGTTCTTGTCTTTGTAGCTGTCTCTGCTTTCCCGGTGTTGGGTTTTGGTGAAGCATGTCTCGCCATGTTTGTCTCGCCTTGTAAAGATGGTTGCTCTTGATCAATAAAGAAGCTTGTGCTGCATGTGTTGCTGGTTGTTACTGCTTTGTTGAGATAATCTCTGCTAACTCCACGATCCGGGAAAACTTTCAACATTATAAGTGAGCGTGTCTCCTTCGGTTTGTTGAGTTTTCAGCAGGGTATCCAAGGGGGCGTCTGCGGTTTGTTGAATTTTAACACCTCGACCCCGACCCCCCCCCTGGTGGACCACTCTGATCCCCCCTCGGGTTGCAACATCCACCCGGTCTTCGCACCGATCCTCCTTCGCCCGAGGCAGGACCTTCTCAATCCTCACTTCTTGTCGTCCCCCCTACTGTTGCTGCTATTCCCTATTCCCACTCATCTCGAGGAATTCCGGGCAGGTGGCTGTGGCGTGCCCTTCTTCCTGATGGAAGTCGCAATAAGGCAGCTCCACCCTGACCTCTCTCCTCCTCCTCCTCATAATTCCCCTCCTTGCTCCCAAGGCTATGGTCATGGCCTCCTCTTGATCGGGGAGCCGGGGCCTCTGGCCTTACCTCCAGCCCGGAGGGTGGAACTGATCTTGCCTCCCCTGGTAGTGACCCCTTCCGTAGTACCCTCTTTGTGGCCCCTGCCCCTGCCACTCAGGTCTCCAGCCCAGCCAACGGTCGGACTCTTGATGCCCCCACCTCGGATGTCGCTGCCACTGGAGCCGCCTTTGCTCCCTCTGCCTGGGCTCTCCTCTTCTCTCCTCCTGTCCTTTCCCTCCTTTTGACTCCTTCTCTTCCTCCGTGGCCCACCTGGCCAGCTTCCTTGCAAACTCCGGGTTCGACGCCTCCCCGTCGACCTCTCTCGCCGCCCTCTCCATCAATTCCTCGTAGGAGAGGGGAGGAACACTCTTCAGCTCCATTCGAAAAAAACCATGTTGCAGGCCCAGGGTAAAGGCCATCATCAGACTATGACCCGACATCTCCTGGACCTGAGTAACTTCCTCCTGAAATCGGTCCACGTAGCTCCCCAATGTCTCGTTCACCCCCTACTTAATGTGGAACAAAGACTCAGACTCCTTCTTCCTCTTCTTCGAGGTAGTGAATCTCAGCATGAACCCTCGGTGCAGATCCTCGAAGCAGTAGATGGAGCTGGCCGGTAGCTGGTGGAACCATTCCCTTGCCTTCTCCTGGAGGGTGATGGCGAAGAATCGGCATTTGAATCCGTCCGACATCTGACGGATGGAGACCACATCTTCGAACCATTGGACATGCTGGACCGGGTCTCCCTTCCCGGTGTAGTAGGATATCTCGGGTTCTCTGAACCCATCTGGAACTGGAGCTGAGGAGACCAGCTCACTGAAAGGACTGCCTCCCCCCACCGGGTGAGCCGGCGAGTCTCGCGAGCCCAGATCGCCGAATCGGCCTCGGTCTGTCGAGTCGGGGAAGAGCTCGCGCACGGGGAGCTCGCACCCCCGGCCTTCCTCAACCACCTCCTTCCCAGCTCGCCTGCCGGGAGCATCCTCACCCAAAGAAGGGGCGGCCGCGATCTGGGCTGCCGGGGTCGAGCACTCGGCCCGCGTGCCGAGTGCGAATTTGACGAGGCCCAGCACCTCATTCCTGAAATCTTCCAACATCCCCACCGTTACGAGAGGCGGGGGGGGGGGGGGGGGGCGAGTTCTGCCCTTCAGTCCCCTGTCCTCCTATCATTGAGCCTGCTGAAGCTTTTTTGCACTGACCACGGTCCACGCTCACCGCACCAAAATGTTGAAACTGATTCCTCGATCTCATGTGGAGTTCGCCCTTGGGGAAGGGGTGGTCTCGCGCCTACGTCACTCTTGCAAGCAAAACAACAAAGAAGATAAGGTGACATGGACCCAAGGGCTTGGCAGGGAGGTCCCACCTCAAATCCGGAAGATCTCAGAGTGCTTCCCCTCCTTATCCAGAAGCCGAGCTAAGGTACCCTCAGAAAGCACTTGAAGATTGGAGCAGGAGAGCACTGGAAAAAACCTGCTTTCTGGGGTACCCCTTGGGTCCTATTTATAGTTTTTGAGATCTGGACTGCCAATAACCAAAAGAACTGACCTGAAGTTACCAGAAAACCCCTGGACGGGTCTGCCAACAGCCAAACTCCGCTGTTTTGATGGGCTATGGGCAGACCAGCAGGGGAAAAACAGTAAAAAGTACCTCATACTTCCAGGCGAGCTGGGAGCTCTGACCACTTCGGCATGTTCTGCTCGTCTAGTGCTGCTGAGCCCCGCTATTAGGACGCGAGTTGTAGCTCGCTCGGCGAAAGCCGAGCTCGGGGTCGCCGAACGTCGATCTCTGGTCAACGGATGCCGAGCTCGGGGTCGCCCCCTCCACTGCCGAGCTCGCATATTGTCCTCAGCCCATTTTGCTTAGTCCCTGGTGACCTTGCTCGCTGGACACGGGGTTGTACAATGACGAACCTGCAGTTCCTGTACTGCCCCCCCCCCCCAGGGTGACATGGAGCCCCACTCCCCCTTCTAGTTCCTTCCTTTCTCCTGAAAACCCAAACAAGGGTCCATCCGAGGTCAACACCCTTTTTGTCTCTACCTTCATCGCGTCAAACGCCTTCTTAAAGATGACGTTGACGGAGCTTCCGTTGTCAACAAGGATCCGGGAGACGGTGAAATTCTCAATGGCCGTCTGGATGACCAGCGCATCGCAAAATGGATCCTCATGATCTGACATATCGCTCCTTGAGAAGGTGGTCCTTTCTTCTGGGGGTGGGGTTTGGGATGTGGAGCCAACACTCCAGCAATACATGGTGTGGAGGCTCGCCTTTCGAGAAGCCTTAATCCCCCCCCCCCCCCCCCCCGTGGATCACCCGGATCCCTCCTCGGGTCCCCACATCCACCCGGTCTTCACACCTATCGTCTTCCACATGAGGCAGGACCTCCTCTATCCTCACCTCCTGGCGACCTTGCTGCCGATGCTGCTCCTTGTTCCCTCTCATTTCGAGGAACTCCGGGCACGTGGTTGTGGCGTGCCCCTCCTCCTGGTGGAAGTCGTAGTAGGGTAATTCCACCCTGACTTCTCTCCTTCTCCTCCTTGCTGCTCTCCTCCTCTCCCCCATAGCTATGTCCATAGCCTCCTCCTGATCTGGGAGTCGAGGCCTCTAGGCCTGCCTCCAGCCAGGGGGGTGGAATTGATCCTGCCCCCCCCCCCCCCATTGTCGATGGTCCCTTCCTTGGTACCCCCTTCTTGGCCCCTGCTCCTGCCACTCGGTCCTCCAGCCCAGCCGACGGCCGGGCTCCTGACGCCCCCACCTGGGTTGCTGCTGCTCCTAGAACTGCCTCTGCTCCCTCTTCCGGGGCTCAATTCTCCTCTCCTCCTGCCCTCTTCCGCCTCTCGGCTCATTCTCCTCCTCCGTGGCCCACCTGACAAGCTTCCGGGCGAACTCCGAATTCGACGCCTCCCCGTCGACTTCTCTTGCCGCCCTCTCCATCAACTCCTCGTAGGAGAGGGGGGCACTCTTTTTAGCTCCATCCTGAAGAATCCCTGTTGTAGTCCCAGGGTGAAGGCCATCATCAGGCTATGGACCGACATCTTCTGTACCTGGGTGACCTCCTCCTAGAACCGGTCGACGTAGCTCCCCAACGTCTCTTTCACTCCCTGCTTGATATGGAACAGGGACTCCGACTCCTTCTTCCTCCTCTTTGAAGTAATGAACCTCAACATGAACCCCCGGCGCAGGTCCTCGAAGTAGTAGATGGAGCGGGCCGGCAGTTGGTGAAACCACTCCCTCGTCTTCTCCTTGAGGGTGATGGCGAAGAGTCAGCACTTAAACCCATCTGAATCCTGTCGGATCGAGACCACGTCCTCAAACAACTGGACGTGTTGGACCGGGTCTCCTTTCCCGGTATAGTAGGACATCTCGGGTTCCCTGAACCCCTCTGGGACTGGAGTAGAAGAGACCATCTCGCTGAAGGGACTTCCTCCCCCTACTGGGCGAGCTGGCGAGTCTCGCGGGCCGAGCTCGCCGATCCGGCTTCCTCCTGCCGAGCCGGGGAAGAGCACGCGCCCGGGGAGCTCTCACCCCGACCTTCCTCGGCTACTTCCTTCCCAGCTCGCCTGCCCGGGGCGTCCTCGCCCAGGGAGGGGCGGCTGCGATCTGGATGACTGGAGTCGAGCACTCGCCTCGCGCGCCGAGTGCGAACTTGACGAGGCCTAGTACTTCGTTCCTGAAATCTTCAAGCATCCCCACCGTGGCCAGAGGTGGGGGGGGCAAGTCCGACCTGTCAGGTCCTTGTCCTCCGGTCATCGAGCTTGCTAAAGGTTTTTTGCGCTGACCACTTTCCACGCTCACCGCACCAAAATGTTTAAACCGAAAATCGGTCTCCTGTGGAGTTCATCCTCGGGGAAGGGGTGATCGCACACTTACTTCGCTCCTGCAAGCAAAACAACAAGAGAAACAAGGAAAAACTGACCCAATGGCTCGACAAGGAGGACCCACCACACACCCGGAAGATCTTGGAGCGCTTCCCCTCATTAGCCAAAGGCCGGACTAAGGTATCCTCAGAAAGCACTTAAGAGTTTGAGCATAAAGGCACTGAAAGCATGCTTTTTGGGATACCCCTTGGGTCCTATTTATAGTTTTCGGATTCTGAACTGCCAATAGCCAAACTGAACTGACCTGAAATTACCAAAACGCCCTTGGATGGGTCTGCCAACAGCCAAACTCCGATGCTCTGAAGGGTTATAGGCAGACCAGCGGGGGCAAAACAGAAAAAAGTACCTCAGAGATCTGAGCGAGCTGGGGAGCTCGGCCACCCCCGGAATATCCTACTCGCCTGCTGTTGCCGAGCTCCCGTGCGCGAGTGCGAGTTGGGCGGCGAGCTCACCCTTCGACTGGCCTTCAACGAATCTTGACTTGGCTCGGCGAATGCCGAGCTCGGGGTCGACGAATGCCGAGCTCGGACTCGGATTTCTCTTGTCGAGCTCGCCTGCTGCCGAGCTTGCCTCCTTATCGAGCTCGCCTGCTGCCCGAGCTTGCCTCCTTGTCGAACTCGCCTACTGCCCGTGTGGTCTGAACCGGCCGGCCTGATTTCTGGTGACCTCACTCGTCGGATACGGGGTTCTACAGGCGCGCGTCAGGGGAGTCTCGATCCGCCGACCGCCACTTTTACAATCATGTGTCTTATCCATTAGGCCATGAAGACTTTCACGTTTTATTTAACGTACAGTTTATATATGGAGTAATATTAATGAAATTAAATTAGAATTAACCTTTTTTGTTTTCATTAAGTTAAAAATAATTTTTCTTATTGGTACAAATATTATTTCTAATCGTCGGGGGCGGGCGAAGCCCGCCGGGAGGCGGCGACGGGTGCTGTGACGCGTGGCCATCGGGGCGGAGGGCCGTGCCTGTCACTCGTGTGTGTGTGTATATATATATATATATGTTATTTTCGTAACCAATGCAGTTTGATATAGTATTCGTCATAATAAATAATATTTAGGCTTACCCCAACTAATTAAGCTCCCTAATTTAGGCTCAGTTTGAGCGGTTTGCATGTGCTGCCGTAACCAGTGCAGCTTGACAGTCAAACAACTTTCTTGCTAGTAAATTTCCATTTATCATTTTTTAATTAAAAGATTAAATTTCCATTATTTATCATTTTTTAATTGAAAGATTAATTTTTCATTATTTATCATTTTTTTAATTGAAAGATTAAATTTCCATTATTTATCATTTTTAATTGAAAGATTAAATTTCCATTATTTATCATTTTTTAATTGAAAGATTTGTTGTAGGTCTAATATCGTTATGGTTGTCTTCTTTTTTTCTTTCAAAAAATCTTGCTTATATAATAAGGTACTGCTCTGAACATATGGATTGTGTGCTTCAGGGACTCTCTGCTTCGCATCAGGAAAGCCAGCTAAGAAGTGGACATATTGGGGCCGAAGCCAGTGGCGTAACTAGGATTTTAAAGCCGCACGGGCACAAAGTAAGCACCGTCCAAATATTGGGGGGGTAGCGCACCTTGAGCGGGGGTTCGGGGGCAGCGGCCCCGAAAAATTTTTTTTGCAAAGATATTTTTGTAAAAAAAATTATTGAACACAATATTACAAAAGAAAGGTTTAGATCTGAAAAACTTACAATTCAACAATATACTTTCCGTTGACACATGCTCTGAAAACGTGAAATAATAGTTTCTGTTGTAATAGTATCGACAACTTCTTTTTCAATGTAAGCAACCAAGCAATCATTCATCCATTCATCCCCCATTCTATTTCGCAGCCGATTCTTTATGATCTTCATTGCAGAAAACATTCTTTCAACAGTAGCTGTAGCAACTGGTAAGAGGCAAGCCAACTTCAACAATCTAAAAACTAACTGATAGTGATTATCTTTTTTTAATTCAACCATTTTTTTCAGAAGATCACTAATTCCTTTAACATCAGAAAATGTGTCCGTTGATGTAGAGCGCATATCAAAAATATATATGTCAAGTTGTCCTTCAAGTAACTGCAGCTCTATTGGCGTAAAATCATACGGATATAATGCAGCAAGATGAAGTAATTTTTGTTTATCATAAGAACTAAAATGATCCTTTGGGTCTAGACAAGCAACACATAAGAGTAATTCTGTGTTTACTTCATCAAAGCGATCATTTAACTCATTTAGCATCCAATCAAGCACTGCATTAAAAATTTCAATTCTAAAATAATGTTTATTTGTAATCTCACGTGCATTGCGTCTTGATCTACCTTGCTGAACAAACTTCTCTTCCATATTAACAATTTCTATGTCATGTTTTCTACAGAAAGTTGAAACTTCGGACATAAATATTTCCCACTCGGCTTCATCATTTCTCATCTTCAATAATAATAGTTTTGATAATTTTACGAAATGCATAGCATTTACAATATCTTGATCTTTCCTCTGCAATGCTTGGGATAGTTCATTTGTTTTTGACAAAATATTTTTCATCAAATGAATAACAAATGCAAATTTGAAAGTCAAGATAACTTGAACAAGTGCGCTTGCCATTCCTCTTTGGTTTCCATCTGCCCCATCAACTATGATAATCTCCAGCACATCAACAATAGAAGAGAACATGCGAATAAAATTTAAAACTGTGCCATAATGTGACCCCCACCTCGTGTCACCAGCGCGTTTGAGCTCTAAAGGTTGATTCAACCCTTGTCCACTTTCCAAGTCCTCACATCCAAGCTCTGTAGCAACTCGATCAACTTCCAAGGCTCTAAGAGAATCACGGCGTTTGCAAGAGCCACCAACAACATTCATTACTGTGTTAATAAGTGTGAAAAGCTCAGCAATATCAGAATTTTTTTCTGCAACAGCTACCAGTACCAATTGCAGTTGATGTGCAATACAGTGAACATAGAAAGCGCAACTGTTCTCATTTAAAATTAAAGCTTTTAATCCCCTGAACTCTCCTTTCATATTGCTAGCACCATCATATCCCTGCCCACGTAATTTAGAAATACTAAGACCATATCTCATAAATAAATGATCTATAGCTGTTTTAAGGGATAACGCGAAAGTATCTGCTACATGAACAAACCCAAGAAGACGTTCTGTGATCGTGCCATTGGAACTAATATATCGTAAAACAATAGACAGCTGCTCTTTTGTAGATACATCACGTGATTCATCCACTAAAATTGTATAACAGTCTTCTCCAATTTCTTGAATAATTTTATTCGTTGTCTCTACTGCAATTGCTGATACTATTTCTTTTTGAATCTTAGGCGATGTAAGCTGACAGTTTTGAGGAGCATTTTGTAACACAACTGAGTTGAGGTCATTATTATGTGATGCAAGAAACTCCAAAAGCTCTAGAAAATTTCCTCTGTTGGTAGACTCTTTAGTCTCATCATGACCACGAAAGGACAATCCTTGTCGTAAAAGAAATCTAACACAATCGATTGAAGCATATAAACGAGCGCGATAATTCAAACTTTGTTGTTCATCTTGTCTTGCAAAAGCAATTTGAATACCTTGTTTTTGATTCATCAAAGACTCGCATAGTTTTCTAGAAGCATTGTGTGGAGTAGTGTGACTTCCGATATGTCTGTCCAATACTGATTTATCTTTCCAATTTCTGAAGCCTCTCGTGGCAAAAGTAGACTCACAACCCCTTTGAGGAAAAATATAACAGTAAAGGCAAAACGCTGCATCTTTTTCTTTGCTGTATTCTAACCATCCCTTAAACTCGTTAAACCAATTCTTATTAAAGCGTCGAGCTTTGTTTCCGATTTCTATTTGGGGAAAACTTTCTAGATGAGGTTGACAAGGACCATTTTGCAAATAATATCTTCGTATAGACTCTTGAATATTTGCATCGTAGGAGTTGATAGGAAGTCTTAAGCCCGGGTCTGAAGGTAAATCTTCAATTTTGAACTCGTCTACGCAACTTCTTTTACCAATTGCAACTATCTCCTGCGAATCTAACGAACTTTGACATGTTCCTTTTTTTGAAAAAAATTTCTCCATTGCATTAACTAGAACGCTGCATAAAATCAATGGGACATTACCGTTAGCACCTGATAAAAAAAGTATCTAATTTGATTGTCTGACCATAACAATTTAGCCTGTACTGAATTCAAAACGGTGGCAAATCCTGACGGTACACGGGGCAATGCCCCTACGGCCAAGCGCGACCGTACCAGGCCCGCGAGGGAAATTCCTAAGGTTCTAATAATGTTTTCTGAATCTGGACTGATTTCGCAAATATGGAGTGATCACCTCAAGCCCTCTAAAACGGCCTATGAATAGCTGTTTAGACTTTATACTACTTTGGGAAAATTCATTTAACAGTGCACTCCACTTTGTATTCTCTAAAACGGCCTATGAATGGCGTAACCAAATGCGCCTCTATTTCATTTTCATTATAGGATGAGTTATCAATGGCCTTATTTCATTTTTAGTTCATTCTATGAATGAACTAAGAATGAAGAAAGACTGAGCTTAGTTTATTTTTAGTTCATTCTAACAATGATCTAAGAATGAACTAAATATGAAGTAAGAATGAAATTAGCTCATTCTGAGAAATAAGTAATCGCGGCAGAAATCTGGACTGAAGAAGTCCAGACGCCTCTATTTCATTTTCATTATAGGAGATAAGTAATCCCGCGTCCTTGCCTTTCTTCTCAATCGCAGGGTAACACCTTATGCCATGTTCTATCTCAATGGAAGCATATAAAATGAATGCTCCGTTTGGCACCGTGATAGCGGTCCTGAATGTGGGGGTTAAATTGTCATTCGTTAACGCTCATCTAAGAAATTTCATCCACTTTTATGTTCAAACGGATAATGTTTGTTAGGTGATCCTTAATGAATGACATTTTAACCCATATATTTATGACCACGACCACCATGCCAAACGGAGCCGAAGTCTCTTGTGCTTCAAGTTTTACCAAATATTATCCAAGCAAATGATTGTGACTAATAAATTGAATGTACAGGGAAGGTATGGTTCTTCCATTTTATAATTAGGACCGGAACAAACCGGAAAACCAAATAAACTGAATGTACATGGAAGGTATGGTTCCGATGCACAGGTTCATTATAATGAAAATGAAAGGAGCGTTAACTAAATATTATCCAAACTTAAATTCTTTACTGATACCTTGCCTCTGTTTCCCAACCCAGGTTGCTCTAGTTAATCTCCCAAATAGTCACATTAGGTTACAGATGATAAAGGTATATAGAAAGAATTAAAGTGGTCTTGGATAATTACAGAATTAATTCCGGTCCTTATTTTTCTAACATATTTTCAACAAAATCCTCCTACTAATATTTGAAAACTTCCAATAATACTAAAAACATTAAAGAAAAATGTAAAGATAATGGTAGCAATCAAGACAAAATTCCGATGAAAAGGCAATGTGAAAACAGTCAGAATAACAACATGCACTTCGCAACACAAATATGTAAGGTGAAAGGCAAGTATTCCTTTTGGCAATAAGGTGAAGAACATCAAAATCAAGGGATTTATAGAGACTAGAATGCTAACTTCTTAAGCAATTAACAGAGTATAGCTAAGCAAAAATAATTAACAGAAGCATGTACCTCAGTACCCAAGTGACCTTTACGCTTTTTGCTTCTTGAGGCTGGAAACAATCAAATACGTGAAAAAATGCTATAATCAAAAACTTTAAAATTGATAATGGTGGGATTCCAATTTTGAAGAAAATTCATAAGCATTAATAAAGGCTTTTAATTTGATTGCTTAAGTGTTTATATAGAATCCAACAACGAAGAAGGGCGAAAAAATTGATTGTCGCCTTGGAGGAGCTGACAAAGGAACATGAGATTAGGAAAGAAGGAAAGTGCAAAAGGTAAAAAAAATTTTGAAGAAGAAGAAGAAGAAGAAGAAGGAGAAGAAGGAGAAGAAGGAGAAGAAGGAGAAGAAGGAGAAGAAGAAGAAGGAGAAGAAGAAGAAGGAGAAGAAGAAGAAGAAGGAGAAGAAGAAGATTCCTAGCAGCGGAAGAAGCGGCAGCGGGATCAGCGTAATCGCGGCAGCAGGAGCAGCGGAAGAAGCGGCAGCGGGATCAGCGGAATTGCAGCAGCGGGATCAGCGGGAGCAGGCTCGGGCACGGAGCAGCAGCGGGATCAGCGGAATCGCGGCAGCGGGATCAGCGGGAGCAGGCTAGGGCACGGAGCAGCAGTGGGATTTCTTCTCCCCGTGAAGCAGCGGGATTTTTAACATCGCCGAAAAGTCGCTCGGGCACGTGCCCGACCGTGCCCAGTCATAGATCCGCCCCTGGCCGAAGCTATTGATTTTTCATTTGACCTTCACTATTGAATTCGCTATGTTGTATTTCGTCTTTATGGTTCCTTCGATCTGACCTCAACACCTTTATTTTTTCTAGTTTTTTTCCAAGCGTGCGGCAGGCTGCTATATAGTTTTTTCAGGATGGCAGGCTGCCCTGGATTTTTTTACTTCAACTTTGGAGAATCTGGAGCTTCCATTTTATCTTCTTTTTTGTACTTTGGAATGTTAGTTTCTCATATTGTTTTGATTATCAAGTATTTCTCTTATTTGTATGTACAGCGGAATCCCAGAGGGATGCTTTTTTGTTTTGTTTTCTGACTGGTTTTGTAGGTCGAGCCTGCTTGAGTTATTAAGTTGGCATTTTTGCAGAAGAAGAAAACTTATCTTTGCTTTTCTTATTAAAGATACTATTTTTTTTCTTATTTTGTGATTGGGGGCAAAATTGTAATTCTAAATATTTAAGTTTTAAATATTTTAATAAGGAGGAATAAAATTGAAAAGCTTAATGTTAGCATGAATATATATATGTATATATGGAAAAACTAAAATATATTGTTGTTTTGGATGTTAATACACTTTTTTTCTCCTTTGTGGATGTGTAATAATGATTGTAATATTTAAAGATTTTTGTTGTTGATTATAGCGATTAGATGTTGGGCATACTCAAGTCCCCTTGCACATAGTCGCTGACAGCAAGGTACTTTAATTGTACAATGTGAGAGATTATTATACGGAGACATTGTGGGCGTGCAACCGAAGGAGGCGATGGCTCCAGCTTGCAGGAAGCTTTTGCAGATGCCGCGAGGAATCCGCAATGTGTGGAGTCTCTAGTTGCGTGCAGCGGCAAAATCAGGAAAGCTTCCTGCGGCGCTGGGGAGGAGAACCCGGAGGGAGGATTGAACCGTTGCAAGCTGGGGAGGAAAAACTTGCGTCTAGGGACAAAGACTAAACCGGCCCATTTGTTGTTTTTTTTTTCTTCTATTTTTTTTTCTTTTAAAAGAACACAATAATTTAAAATTACAAATGCACAATAACATGTAATGACTAGGATCGGTAGGGTTTAGATGAGTGTGGCATCATGTACTTTTACGTCGTCCAAATCTGGACAGATCTCCACCAACTCCCCCTCTCAAAATCAATCTTCTTTGGTGAGTGCTTCGATCGGCAGTGCTTTAGAAGATCAACATTCATGCGTTCTAACATCTCGGCCAATACCCATCTGATCTCGGTCTCTGGTCTGCCAACCAAGTACCTCTGAAAACTATCTTCAGTAGTGGTCACTGTCTTGTCGTCCAGGATCTCCTCGGGAACCAAAATATATCGGGAAAGTCTTTCAGCGGCTATGGGAACTGGTATGGTAGAATCACATGGTGTCACATGCTCGGCTTGAAAATTGTCAGTGAGAAAAGGAAGAACAATAGGTGGCGTTTCAGTGACTAAATGAGTGTCGATAAGTCCTGAATGAGCCTCCTCACTATCACTCACCAACTTTAAAGAATCAAATGAAGGAGAATGCAAGGAAAAATGTAAAGACTCACGTGAATAATCGTGAAATAAAGTCAAATCTGCTACGTTAAAAACTGGATTTGCTCTCCAAACGGAAGGCTTCTCAAGTTCATACGCATTTTGCCAAATTCGCTTCACCACTCTAAAGGGTCTAGTCATACGGTCAGCTAACTTCTTTACGGTATCTGAAGGTAACCGTTCTGAATTTAGCCGAACTATCACCAAGTCATGTACTTTGAAACTAGTGACTCCTTTATGCTTATTAGCTTGAGTTACATATAAATCATATGTACTATGCAATTTCCGATCAATTTTTTATGTAAATCATGCAAATGCAATGTATAGTCATGTGCAAACTGGATAATCATAAAAGTGGGTGGTAGTGGTGCTAAATCTAGCAGTATGACTATGAACAACTTCATTGGGAGAAAAACTCGTAGATCCATTCATCAATTTATTATAGGACAATTGAACGTGCAAAAGAATTAGATCTCAATTTCTCCGGTGATCTCCTACCAAACAACACAGTAAATTTCCTAAGCTCCTATTTACAACCTCACTTCGACCGTCGGTCTTGTTGAAACCGGAAACCGGTCTCTGTGGAGTTCGAGGTCCCAAAAGAGGGGTGACCGCGCACCTACTACACTCAAGTGAACAATCGAGGCTCTAGACTAGAAACGTAAGGGACAGGCCCAAGGCCTCAGCGTGGAGGTCCCACCACACACCCGGAAGACTAACGAACTCTTCCCCTTCTAAGCCAAATGCTGAGCTAATTGGGCACCTTTGGAAGGCTCTCTCGGCCGACCAGAACCTCTAGGGAGGATCTCAAAATTCACTCCCTCTTAACCAAGGATGACACCTCGGGTTTGTGCAAAACGCCCTTTAACTGCCCTCCTAGTAGCATAACCTCGCCTAGCAGTTCTATTTTTCTGTAGCCCCTTTTGGGCCGCCACCAACGTAACATAAGCCTTCAAGGGCTAGCAAAAACATCGCGGGCATCTCAAATTACAGGAACGTACGTTCCATACCTCGGCACGCATGCCGGCAACATAAACAAAAAAGGCCTTTTAGGGCCGACACAAACTTGGGCTTAAGCCCGCTGCTTTCCGCTACATAAAGAATGCACAACTTCCTCGGAGTCTTCTCCGGGAACCCCAGAACATCGCCAATCCGGCTCATACTTCCGGATGGGCTTCACACAGCATGCCTAAACCCGTACTCACGCTTCCGGGTACTAAATGAAATTAACTGCGGGGACGTACACGTCAACCCGTTTGAGAACACCCTTCCTCCACCCATTAGTGAAGAGGGGCCTCCATGCAAATATGTAAATTTAGGGTTTCACCTGCCCGAGTAGAAATTTCGTTACCCTTGGCGCGGATATTGGCGGAGTCGCGGCCGCATATCTTGCACGAGGCTCGATGCCCGGTGAAGGGCTCCTAGCTGATTTTTCTGATGGCGGTGCCGACCCTACCCCTCATCACAATCTTCTCCTGGCCGAACATTGCTGGAGAAACCCGGTCCCTATTTCCTTGGCCGAGCCCTTGCTGGAGGAGATGAAAAAATACATCCTCTTGCTCCGTTTTTCTGGTGGTGGCCGAGCCCTCGCAGGGAGGAGAACAATGACTCCCGATCTTCATTTTCCTGGCCGAGCCTAGCCGTATATGGACGATCAGTGCCTTGCTCCAAGCGGCCGTGGTGGTGGTCGAGCTCCCTTCCAGGCCGACCCTGCTCCAGGCCGTGCCCTAGCTCCAGGCCGAGCCCTGCTCTAGGCCGTGCCCGAGCATCAGGCGGTCGTGCCTTGCCCCAGGCGGCCGGCTTTTTCTCCAGGCGGCCGAGCCCCAACTGCAGGCGGCCGGCTCTTCTCCCCTTGCTGCTTCACCGAGAGAGAGGGAGAGATCGGGAAGATCGGGGAGAGGGAAAAACCTGCGGCTGGCCCCTTTTCTCTTTTTTCTCAGCCTGATGCCCTACCCCTCACCTTTTTAATCCCTTCTCCCATCCCCCCTCTACAAATAAATCCCCCAAAATCTATACATACATAAACGTATATATATATAAACATATATATATAATAAATATATATTATAAATAGAAATATATATATAGTCAATATATATATATTTTTCATAACTCAAAACTTAAAAACTCCACACGCGCGTACGAGAGCCCGCACGTCCTCGAACAGGGCTACACCAAATCGTCGCTCGTAGTACGTCCCGAGCCCGCTCCCTGGGGAGGATCCCACTCGGCCGGGTACGGGGTTGTACAGGTCTTTGGATGATAGGCGGTCAAAATTAGAATTTTAATACCTAACAGTCTCTAGAGCGACTTCCAAAAATAACTGGCAAATTTGATATCTTGATCGGTAATAGGGCTGATATCGAGTCAAGTTCGAGCGATTTTGACTCGGCCTGAAATCGGAATTTTCAACTTGAACTCGGCTCGAAATTGAAATTGATTTCGAGTCGAGTCAGTGACTCGAAATGGCTCGATTGCGAGTCGGCTAGAAATTGAGTCGAGCCGGCATGAAATTGGGCAATTTTTCTCATTATTCCTAGTTACCTCAAAATTAAATTGAGCAACTTATAAATTTAGCAAATAAAACAGGTAAAACATTTATTTTGTTATTTAGCTTTAAATTTTATTATTTTTTATTTTAAAATAAGAATATATTAATAAATACATTTTATTTTTAATTAATTGTTGATTCGAATCATATTTTGAGCGATTCATGGCTGTCTCGAAATCATATTTGAGTCCAATTGAAGCGACTCAATTCGAGTCGGATCAATTTTAATTGATTTCGATTCGAATCAATTTTCGAGCTATTTTTGAGCCACCTTGAAGTGACACATGGGGAGGACAAGCTCGTCATCAAGAACAGAGTTCAGTCGCTCGGTCTTTGTTTGAAGTCTGGCCGAGTCCCCTCTGCCAGGAATCTCTTCTTGAAATTCGCCAAGTCCCGTTCATCGGTGGCGGGCTTCCTAAAAACAGCTTCTGAGAAATTGCTCGCGTGAGCCAAATGACAAGCATTAACGTCGTCTCCAACCATCTTGAGGAGCAAGTAAAGAGGGCGAGTATCAAGAGCGAGAAAGAGCAAGATTAGAGATACTCACGAGTAAGGGAAGGATTTCGCAACAACGTAGTTAATACCCACCTACCCGCTCTGTTTTTAGGCTGAGGCCAAGGAGTGGGGTATGAGTATCCCACGCGAGTATCGTTTAAATATGGATACCTATCTATCGTGTCTAGAAAGTCGTCAAAGCCCTACCTCGAGAGGATTCAATCGGAAAGTCACTAGCTCGCTGGAACCTACACAGTTAGCCTAAGAAATCGTAGAAACGAGCAAGATAAAGACAAACATCAACACAAAGAAATGAAGATCGCAAACCCAACGCGAGATCCAAGCTCGCCACTAATATCAGATGAATATCATTTCAATGCCGCTAAGGGGCGAGAAAAGAGTAGTAGGTAAAAATCCTAGTTCCTAGGAGGCAGCTGCTCTGGAAGAGAAGGATATATGTTGACCGACCCAATCTATATCGCGTGCTCACCTGTAGTGCTCGCTCTCCACCGCCATCGCCTCGTCTCTGCGACGCAGCTAGTCCTCCATCCTCGTCAGCCTCCCCGCAAATCACATGCTCGGCTGCATCCCCGAAAACTCCTCGTGGTGAAGCTGCAGGCGTTGCTCGATCAGGCTTTGTCGCCGCTCCAGCTCGTTGACCATATAGAAGCACGACTCGACACCAACGAGCCTATCCGAGAGCCGCTCCTTCTGCAAAGATCTGATGATGAGGATCGCAGATGACGAGTTGATCGAACTTCGCCTCTAGCTCCATGTAAGAACGAGCCGCCGCCTGGTGATATTCATAGTTGGGGAGAGGGATCGCGTTGATAAAAACCACTCACATGGTTGCAGGGCGACCTGTAAAGCAAAGAGAAAGTCGCCTACATAAGTTAAAGAAGCAACAAACTGACAATCTTCAATTCAGCGACAAGCGAGTTACTAGGCCGAGGAGATCGAGATTGGCGGGGTGAATGACTGCGACAAGATGAATCTCGCTGACCCGACGAGCAGACTCCAGGGCGCTCGGTGGCATGCCCCCGGCCGCGAACACCAGAATCTCGCCCTCATGACCTCGACGTGAAGAAGTGCGAGTGTCTTCCTTCCCGACCTTGGGACGAGCTCGCGGGGGCGTTCGGGGCTGCAAGAGCCTTTGAGGGGCGAGCATCAGGAGGAGCAGACAAAGTCGGCGGCTGTGGAGGCGGTGGAGGTAGAGAGACATTCAACAAAGGTGGAGGCGGCAATGAGAGGTGCTCGTCGAAGGCTGCGATGAGCTTGCAGCAGGGAGAAAGGCCTTGCTCGCCTCAGGTTGCAAAATCTTCTTCGCTGGAAGATCCTTGTTCCTCTCCTCGGAGACTTGCTTCTCCGATCGTTTCTTGGAGCCGATGTGGATCCTGACAGAGTGACCAAGTCGCAGCCCCTGCTTTGCTTCGAGCACGACCAGAGGAACTGATCGCGACAGGGATATAATGAAGTGCTCGCCAGAAGCCACAATGGTCAGTAGTGTAGCTGCAAGTAGAGGAAATCAATTAGTAAGGCGACAATCAAATATAAGCGAACAAATTGAAAGAAGCAGGTAGGCGAGGTGCTAACCTCGCGGGGTAGCGGGATCTGACTGCATTTAGGCCTTGGACCCGGCGAGGTTCCAAACAGTAGTTGAGGTCGGGAAGAGATGGTAAGAAGATTCATGAACAAGTTGTTAGATGTCCCCATTCAGACCCATTTCTTCGAGAAGTTGTTGAGTACTAGTCGAAATTTCAGGATTGTCTCCTAGGGTGACGACATTCTCAGCACCAGGTGGCGGGTTATCCTCTTGGAGGCAAGCGTCTTCTTATTCTTCTTGAGTGACTTTTTCTTCTTCAAGGGCGTGAGATCAGCAGCATCGTCGCCATCCCGCAGCCTGTTCGACGACTTTGGTCCAAAGAATCCTGACAAAGCTGCGATGCTAGCGTTATATATCTCCTCGACAGATTGTGACATTGTGTGTGCGTTTAGAAAGTATGCCTCAAAGACAAGCACCCCTATTTATAGAGGTCAGCAGGCAGCAACAGGTTGCGAGTAGGCCAGATACTTGCCAGAAGCTGCTCGTCAAATAAGCGTTGGATGTTTCTTTCTGATCTCTTACGTCGCTCGCAAAGAGCGGGGATTGTGTATAATCCATATTCGTCAAGGGTAGGTAATGAGTATAATTTATACGTATTTTTAGTATATTATTTAGTATAATTTTAATATTATTGTGGTCCGTTCGGGGCTTCCGGTAGACCGGGAATTCTGACCGCCTTATCCCGCTAGAGGCCGAACGGGCAAACAGATAAAAGATCTCTGAAGAGAGCGAGACCAATAGCTAATGACGTGGAAAACTCGCAATCGGGGTAAAAAACCACTCGGTCGATACGGTGCCGTCCTAACTTCAACTATTACTGAGTTTGTTACAGGGGGTTCTCGTGAGAATGTGGGGGTGACATGCCGCTCCTCGTTACACTTATGAGGGTGAGTGAGAGAGAGAGTCTGTGCTCGGCGCTCGGTTGAACACTTGCGTGCTTCTAGACGGTCGCTGGCGGACGACAGAGCAGGCACGACTTGTGCTCTGTAGGAGGAATGATCGGAATGCTGACGGAGGCAGGCGACTAACGGGCGAAGAGTGGACGACATCCGTCAAGCGCTGCTTTGTGAAAGAACTTTTAAGGATAGTTAATAACCTAGAGGGGGTGAATAGGTTCCTTTTAATAATAAATTAACTGATTTTAATTTTATGCTAAAAGAATCACAATCACAGCACAGATCAAGCAACCAACACTGCAATCACACCAGATTTTATAGTGGTTCCCTAATTTTGGGTACATCCACTTTCCCCTTTGACGACGGCGGTGCTCCGGCCGCCGGAGGTCACATGCAACACGTCAAAAAGATATGGTGTGAGGAGAGGAGAAGACATGTTCCAGGAACTATTGGAACAAGGAGTTTTAGGCAGGTTGGTTGCTGAAGGTTAGACAACAAAATGACTGAAAGAAGGAAATCTCCTGAATTGGTTGAGGGGGGCTTCTAACTGAAGATTTTCTCCAAAAGGACCTCAAAGATGATAGAGCTCCCAGTGAGGGGGAGGTTTTGGTAGATCCCTCTGCCCAAACCCTATTAAAGATTCAGAAAGGGGGATAGAGGAGAGAGGAAAAGAGAAAAGAGAAAAGCAAGGTAAATAGTGCATAATGAAGATGTCAGAAAGGGGGAGAAAAGTATGGAGATGATATCTCTTTAGAAGAGTAATGCAATGAAATTTATCTTCTCATATCTTTCCTTTATAATCAATTCACCTTAGTGTATAGGGTTCTGACTTCTTCCAATAGGGTGAGATTGTTGGGTATTGTATCCACAAGACCCTGATTTGGAGAAGTCCCCCTTAAACTAAAGTGAATTGATATTGTATTTGATGCCTTTCTCTTTAGTATGTATTGCAGGTTGTATTGCTAAGTACAGACCATTGTCAGATTATAATGGGTCATATTGTACAAGTCTATACAATGTAATCATTCATTGTGTAGAACCTTACATTGGCCCATGTGTAATCTCTCTAATGGGATGTGCTTCATTTATGCAAGTGGAAAGGTGCTTGGATGCTGGTAGCTGAAGACAGAAGAGTACTAAGTACAGTGTGTTGAGTTCACTGAGTTCCAAGCGCTGAGTGAACACATGAAGCGCTGAGTGAACTCGTGAAGCGCTGAGTGAACTCGTAAAGTGCTAAGTGAACTCGTGAAGCACTGAGTGCTGAGTTCCAAGCACTGAGTGCGCTGAGTGCATTGAGTTCCAAGCGCTGAGTGTTGAGTTCCAAGCGCTGAGTGCTGAGTTCCAAGCACTGAGTGAGCTGAGTTCCTAGCACTAAGTGCGATATGTTCCAAGCGCTGAGTGAAGCGTTGAGTAAAAAGCTTTCTCAAGGTCGCCAAAATTCTAAGTCAAATTCGTCGGAACATTAAGACGAATTCGTCGGAAAGCCAAAGCGTTGTGTGAAGTATTCTCTTCCACAAGTTTTTTGCAGACAAGTACATTCGTTGGAATGTTAAAACAAATTCGTCGGAATCTTTAAGACGAATTTGACGGAATTATTTCTAAAGATATTACTGCAGGTCAAGCGCTGAGTTAATAGAAAGAACACCCAGGAAAACCCTGAGTAGTCATCTACAACTACAAAGGTATAGACCTTCCTACCTAGGCTGTGAACTGACATTGGACCAAAGAGATCCATATGCAAGAGGTATAAACATCTCACAGCATCTTTGTTTTCAATGCTTCTAAAGGTGGATCTAGTCTGCTTGCCCTTTTGACAAGCTGAGCAAATACCATCTTTAATACACTTAACTTGAGGACCATTCCTCACTAGCTCTTTACTAAAGAGTTTGCCAATTGTCTTGTAGTTTAGATGGGCAAGCCTCTTGTGCCATTTGACACAATGAGAGACTGTCTCATCAGCTACAAGACACACTGGAGAACCATTGTTCTCAATCATAATGTCTAGGCAGTAGACATTCCTTTTTCTATAACCAGTCAAATTGATCTCTTGATCATTTGACCTCCTGATATGACAACCATCTTTGACAAATGAGATCTCATATCCTACATCACTCAATTGACTTATACAAATAAGGTTATGTTTCAAACCTTTAACATAGACCAGTTGAGTAATTGTAATAAAGGAGTTAGATATGTTACCAAAACCCTTGATGATCCCTTTTTCAGAACCACCAAAGGTGACTTTTGGACCATCCTTGATGGGTGTGTAGTCCTTTAGTAAACCCCTTGTTCCATTCATATGTCTGGAACATCCACTGTCCAAGTACCATATTGGGGCATGGCCACTTGGACTTACCTGCAAAACAGATTAGTGAACCTTAGAACCCAAAGAATTCTTGGGTCCTTGGTACTGGTTAGTTTGCTTCCTAACAAAGCTACCTGCAGGTTTTCCAACAGGCAGTTTGCTACTCACTTTGGCACTAGCATTGTGCCAACATTCCATTGCAAAGTGGTCTACCTTGCCACAACACCAACACTCAAACTTATTGTACCTTTGCTTAGGTACAGACTTAGCTGTTTTATCTACAACTGGCCTGTTGAGAGTTGGGGCTTTGCCCTTGGACTTGGACTTGACAGTCCTAGCTGGTTTAGAAAACCCCAGTCTAGCTTTACCTTTCTGATGAACAAATTCATCAATTAAGGGTAGAACAGACTTTGGTTTTGAAAACCTAGCAACTAAGTCTTTCTCCTTCAGAAGATTAATCTCCAGAATCTTGATTTGATCATTCTTAAATCATATAGTGTAACGCCCCGGATTTTTGATTGCGTACGCATGATGGGCGTTACGTTGGCTTTGACCGTAGTTCGAGCATGGTTTTTCCCGCGGGCTTGCGAGTGGCTGTTTTGGTTGCCGAGTTGCACGATTCCCCAGCAAACCGGAGTCCAAATTGGGGACTCGGTGAGGCCTCTTAGGGAATGCTTGCACTTTTTCGCGCCCGGGTAATGTTGCTCAAAATAAGTTGCTGGTTCAGGAAACAAAAAAGGGTAAAAAGTTCTTAAGGCAAAAATGGTCTAGGACGTCACAGAAACATTTTTCAAAACAGGGAAAAATGGTCATTTTTATGCGAGACACGCCCCCTGACACGGGCGTGACCCAGGCCGTGACCTGGGCGTGACCTCCTTGACTCGACGACTTTTTTTCTTGCGTCGAGTTTAGCTCGACGAATGGGGTACACGCCCCGTGACACGGGCGTGTCACGGGTCGTGTCCCGCTTTGTCGAGTGTCGAGTGTCGAGTGTCGAGTGTCGGGTGTCGAGAGAGGGTACACGGCCTATGACACAGGCGTGTCACAGGGCGTGTTCAGCTTGTCGAGTGTCGTGTGTCAAGCGTCGAGTGTCGAGTATCGAGTGTCGGGTGTCGAGAGAGGGGACACGGCCTGTGACACGGGCGTGTCACAGGGCGTGTCAAGCTGTGTCGAGTGTCGACACTTTGTGTCGACGAGGTATCGAGACACGGGCTATACGCCCTAGGTCACGGGCGTGACCGACCCGTCACGGGCGTGTACCCGGCCGTGTACCGTGTGGATAAACTTGGAATTGCCGACTTTCTGCGCCGCTTAAGGTACACGCCCTGTGTCACAGGCGTGACACAGGGCGTGACCGGCCCGAAAATCGACTTTTTCCAGTTTTTTTGTGCCGTTCATTTCCTTGATTCTGCATCGAACGACCCAGCTCTATTCTGGAAGAATTAAGGCCGAAACAGAGTTTCTCCTCCTCATTTCACCTTCTCTTCATCTTCTTCCTCATTCTAAACAAGGAACCCAAGGGAGCAAGAGCTAAAGTAAGGCAAGGAAAGAGAGGAGCAGCCGTCGCGGCATCATCTCGGTTCAGGCAAGCGGTGTTCTTCACCCTTGCCAATCTTGATTTCTTGTTCTTTGATTCATTGCTCTTTCAATTTCCTAGTTTGATCTTCTTGATTTGGATTGTATCTCACTAGCCCTATTATGCTTCCTTGTTTAGTTATCAGTCCTCTTGCTTCGTATGAAAATTTCCTTATGCTCACTAAATTCGTATGCTAGGTTACTTCATGTAATTCTTCTTGTTCATATGATTCATGTAGCTAACTTGATTCATGTTTATGTAACCTTTTTCTTGCCTAATCATGTGATGTATTCTTGTCCATCATCATGTAGTTCATGTAGCGCCATGAATCGTGTAAATCATGTAGTTCATCATGTAGTCTTTTTCTTGACATAACTTGGGCATTTTGGAATCATGAGTGAGAACGAGTAAAGAAAACGTGTTACTTTGGGTGATGGGGCGTTTTGCGAGGCGAATTGTGAACCATGGCAGGAGCGTTTGTGTGAGAATTCTGCAAGGGGTGGTGTGGTTTCAGCCTGTGGCCACCGGGTTTTGTTTTTGTGGTTAGAGAGACCACTTTGGCCCCGATTTGGGCTGGTTTTGTTTGGTGCGTTCCACTTTAGGGCCGCCACCGAAAGACCCTTGCGGAATTGAACTTAACCGCTGCTCATGTTTCACTAGTTTGGTGGTTTCTTGTTCTAAAGATGATGAATTGGGCATGTGTATGGCCTTTTTGCTCCTGCGAGTTAAGCAGGACTTGATGAAACTTGTACGTGTTGGAGTTACCATTGTGATCTAGAAGTGGTCAAACATGTAATCTCACTGCCAACGCGATATGAGCCTGCAGGGTCGCACATTAGAGATGTGGAGAAGTTGGATGATTGACTGTGTTGGTAAAGGTTACCAATCACCGACTTGAATGGGGTTTTGGGCAAAGTGTTGCCTTAAAGGATCATCGGGTTGGGCAAATGTTGCCTTGAAGGACTGGTCAGAATAGTCGTCCGAGGGTCGACAATAATCGTCGAGGATTGGTACTCTGATTCTCGCCGATCGACGAGAATCGTCGAGAATTGGAATTCTGATTCTCGCCGATCGACGTGGATAGTCGACCTACGATCGGCGTGAATCGTCGAGTATTGTACTCTGATTCTCGCCGATCCGGGTGATTCTCGCCGATTGTGATTCTCGCCGATTGTGATTCTCGCCGACTGATTCTCGCCGATCCTAACTGATTCTCGCCGACTGAGTCTCGCCGAATCTGCTAGGTGATTCTCGCCGATTCTCGCTGATTCTGGAACCCTATTTTTCTGGGTGGTCTGCGGATATCGATATTTCTAAGTCTATTTATGCCTTTGGTATAAATAAACACTTAGGGTTTTCGGGGATCTGATCTGTTCCTTGCGAGCTGATCGAATCAAAGCCGACGGAAGTGTTCCGCCGTTCGTTCGCTCCGCCGATCCCGAATCCCGCCGCTGACGGAAGTGTTCCGCCGCCGTCGTGCTCGCTCCGTCGACCTCCTTCTCTCCGACCATCGTCACTGGTGTTGCAATCCCTGGCGCAGACCTAGCAGTCCGTGGGAAAGAAAGGTGCGGTCTTCATCCTTCCCGATCTTCCGTGCGATGGAAAGTTCGGTGTTCTCCCGCTCGTGTGGATTTCTGCAGAGACGTGGACATTATTCCACGTACAACTCGCCACCAGCAGGAATACAAAGCTTGGAGCATCTCCGTTGAGTTGTGACTCAACGCCACCGAGGTAATTTTGCATAGTTGTATGTTAACTTCTTGATTCAACTATTATGACCCGATCCCATCTCTTTTGGGTTTTCTTGATGTTTTATTCTTCCGCTGCGTGCATAACTGTTGTGCCATCCTCATAGAGAAACCCAACAGTGGTATCAGAGCCAGGTTTCGGCCATGATTGTTGTATTGGAAGTTTTGTTATTCCAGTGCGTGTAAACCTAGGGATTTAGAAGTGTTCTAAATGTCTAGATTTAGTCTTGGTACCCCGCCAAGAATGTCTGGGATTTCGTGGTAATTTCTAAATGTTAGAAATTGTTGTCTCCTTAGCAGTAACCATCCCTCGAGTTTGTTTTGGATTTTTGAATCCAACATAGAGAGATGAGCTTGTCTACTGTTTTAAGTTGAGTTGTCTTTGCCTTTGTCCAATGCATGTAAATCTGAGGATTTGGAAGTTTCCGGATGTTCAGATTTATCCCTTCCTTCTATCAAATGTTGATGGTGTGAGGTTGTGCACATAAGAGATGCATGTGGTTTTACGAAAATTGTTTTTCCTTGGATGTGCACATTGATCAAATGTTGATCATGGTTAACTGTTAACCTATAATTAAAATCCCTTCATCAAATATTAAGTGTTTGGATGCCTTCCGATGGATGACACTCTTCCTGCCTCGATCAATGAAGTGTGGGCTTGCCAAAGCAAGGTGCATTAATCTATCTTGGTAAGGGTGCGAGCGGATAATTGTGATATCCCACTATCGACATCGGGTCCAACTTAACTAGGTGACCTCAAAGGTTGAGTGCCTAGAGGCATAGGGTTGTCATGCACCATATGATGGATGCGAGTAAGGAGTTATTCACCAACCATACAAAAATTGCATGAGGATGCAATTGGCAAGCGTTGCCTACCTAAATAACCGCATCGTGAGAGGAAAGCCAAAGCTGACTCATTGTGTTGGTGAAATACGGATCTTGTCCACTAAGAGAGTAGCTCGCATGAACTCTCCGAATTGTTAGTGAGGGCTATCATTTCGAATAAAATAGTGGGAGTGTTTTAATTGAAGTCCAAATTAAAATAAATTGTATTTGAAATTTTGGTACTGATTTTATTCTGCATAAATTCTTGTAGAATTCCATGGCAAGTGTTTCACACTCCACATTGTCTCTGAGTGCCATCCTTGAGAAGGATAAGCTCAGTGGGACAAATTACATGGACTGGTACAGGAACCTGAGAATTGTTCTCAGGCAAGAGCGAAAGCTCTATGTCTTGGAAGAAGAAGCCCCCGAGGTGTCGACCGGTAATTCTTCCCGTGCTGAGAAGGATACTTATAAGAAGTATACTGACGATGCTTTAGATGTCGAATGTCTTATGCTTGCCACTATGAACTCTGAGCTTCAGAAGCAACATGAGAACATGGGGTGCAAGGAAATTGATGAGCATCTCAAGAAAATGTTTCAAGGGCAGGCTCGTCAAGAGAGGTTCGACATCACAAAAGCGTTGTTTCAGTGCTAGATGGGAGTTCGAGACTCAGTAGGGACTCACGTACTCAAGATGATTGGGTATATAGAGAACCTTGAAAGGCTGGGTTTTCCTCTTGGTCAAGAGTTGGCCACAGATCTGATCCTACAATCGTTGTCGGACAGTTATGAGCAGTTCGTCTTGAACTACAACATGAATGAAATAGACAAGACACTGCCTGAACTCCTAGGCATGTTGAGAACTGCCGAAATCAATATGAAGAAGGCCAAGCCTGCCAGCCCCATACTGATGGTGCATAAGGGCAAGGGCAAGGCCAAGGGATCTAAGAAGACGAAGGTGGGACCTAAGTCATATCTTGAGCCCAAATCTTCTGCACTGATGAAAAGGAAAAGCACGGTGAAGGAAGGGAAATGCCACCATTATGGCAAGGCTGGTCATTGGCGGAGGAACTGTCCTTCGTACATTGAAGGTCTGCAGAAAATGAAGGGAGGTATGACTTCCGCTTCAAATATTCAAGTTATAGAGATAAACCTTTCTGCTCCTACATCTTGTGAAGGATCAAGCGCATAACCAACTGTTCCAAAAGCCCGGACTGTTGGAAAGGGTGCTACTTAATTTCTTAAATAAGTAGAAGAGCGCCACGGGTCAAGTGAAGGAACGTCGGACCCAACAATCCCCCCCCGGCGTCCAGCACAACCCGTCGGCTCAGAGCTGGAGTTACCACATGGCCCACATGGCTCAGAGGTGGGGTTACCACATGGCCCACACGGCTCAGAGGTGGGGTTACCACATGTCCACGGTTTCACGGCTCAGAGGTGGGGTTACCACATGTCCACGGTTGCCTGACCCGCCGGACCCACACAGGTAGAAGGGAAAAATCAGGATTTAATAGCGGTCCCCCGGTCTTGAACCCGTGACCTGCTCTGATACCAATTGAAGGATCAAGCGCATAACCAACTGTTCCAAAAGCCCGGACTGTTGGAAAGGGTGCTACTTAATTTCTTAAATAAGTAGAGGAGCGCCACGGGTCAAGTGAAGGAACGCCGGACCCAACATCTTGGGTATTGGATACCGGATGTGGTTCTCACATTTGTACAAATGTGCAGGAACTGGAAAGGAGAAGATTGCTGAGTAAAGGGGAGGTGGACCTCCGCGTCGGCAATGGAGCAAGAGTTGCTGCTGTAGCTGTAGGGGTTTACCGTCTTTCTTTGCCCAGTGGGCTTGTAATAGAACTAGATAATTGTTATTTTGTTCCAGCCACAACTAGAAACATTATATCTATTTCATGTTTGGACATGATTGGATTTTCTTTTATAATTAAGAACAACTGTTGTTCTATGTTTAAGAATGATGTTTGTTATGGTGTAGCCCAATTGTTTCATGGTCTTTATGTTTTGAACTTGGACCATCTGATCTGTAATGTTGAAAATAATAAAAGACTAAGAACAAATGACTCGAACCCTACTTTTCTCTAGCATTGTCGTTTGGGCCATATCAATGAGAAGCGCATATCCAAGCTCCATAGAGATGGACTTTTGGACTTATTTGATTATGAATCATTTGAGCGATGCGAATCTTGTTTGTTAGACAAGATGACTAAAGCTCCTTTCACTGGTTATACTGAGAGGGCTGAGGATCTCTTGGGTGTTGTACATAGTGATGTATGCGGACCCATGAGTTCCATGGCTAGAGGTGGGTATTTCTACTTTGTTACATTTACGGATGATTTCAGTAGATATAGATACGTGTATCTTATGAAGTGCAAATCCGAGACCTTTGAAAAGTTCAAAGAGTTCAAGAGTGAAGTAGAAAACTAGTTGGGTAAAAGGGTTAAAGCACTTCGATCTGATCGAGGTGGCGAATACCTGAGTCATGAGTTCCGTGATCATCTGAAAGAGTGTGGTATTGTATCACAGCTCACTCCACCTAGAACACCACAACATAATGGTGTGTCTGAGAGGATAAATCGTACTCTGTTAGACATGGTACGTTCGATGATGAGTCATGCAGACATGCCTGTTTCCTTTTGGGGTTTTGCTTTAGAGACTGCTGCAATGACATTGAATCGCGCTCTAACGAAAACAGTTCTGAAGACACCATATGAGATATGGACTGGGAAGCGTCCTACTATGTCGTTCATTAAAATTTGGGGCTATGAGGCATACGTGAGACGTCAAATGCCTGACAAGCTGGAACCCAAATCGGATAAATGTTATCTGGTGGGATATCCTAAGGAAACGAAAGGGTATTACTTCTACCTACCGTCTGAGGGCAAAGTGTTTATCGCAAGGACTTGTGTCTTCTTGGAAAAAGAGTTCTTATCAAGAAAGACTGAAAAGGTAGAGCTTGAAGAAGTTCAAGAACCACATGTAGTGAATGAACCGAAATTGGATTCTGAGACAGGACTACAAGATGTTGTAGCTAGAGAACCTGCTCAAGGAACACAAGTCCTATGTAGATCTGGTAGACCGAGGTTTGAGCCTGAGAGATATGGATTTCTCGTGTCTCAAATAGGTAATGTGTTGCTTATGGATCATGATGATGAACCAGCAACCTACCAAGAGGCTATGTATGGACCGGACTTCGACAAATGGCTTGAGGCTATGAAATCTGAAATGGACTCCATGTATGCAAACCAAGTTTGGAACTTGGTGGAACCACCTGAAGGGGTTCGACCCATAGGGTGCAAGTGGGTCTTCAAGAAGAAGACCGACATGGATGGGAATGTACAGACATTCAAAGGGCGACTGGTGGCTAAGGGTTTCAAGCAAATTCAAGGTATTGACTATGATGAGACTTTTTCCCCTGTTTCCATGGTAAAGTCCATAAGGATATTGCTTGTTGTTGCTGCGTATTATGACTACGAGATCTGGCAGATGGATGTCAAAACGGCTTTCCTTAATGGAAACCTCCTTGAGGAATTGTATATGACACAACCCGAGGGTTTTGTATCCCCAGATGAAGCCACTAAAATATGCAAGCTGAATAAGTCCATCTATGGACTGAAACAGGCCTCTCGAAGTTGGAATCTTCGTTTTGATGAGAAAATCAAAAAGTTTGGTTTCATCAAGAATGAAGATGAGCCTTATGTTTACAAGCGAATCAGTGGGAGCATTGTTGTCTTCCTAATATTGTATGTAGATGACATACTGTTGATTGGGAATGACATTCCTACCCTGAAAGTTGTTAAGAACAACCTAGGGAACTGCTTTTCAATGAAGGATTTGGGTGAAGCGACTTATATACTCGGTATTAAGATCTATAGAGATAGATCAAAGAAGTTGCTGGGTTTGACCCAGAGTACATACATCGAAAAGGTGTTGAAGCGGTTCAACATGCTTGAGTCCAAGAAAGGATTTTTGCCCATGTCTCATGTTGTGAATCTCTCTAAGGACCAGTGTCCAAAGTCTTGTGAAGATAAGGACCGCATGAAGTTGATTCCATATGCTTCAACAATTGGATCAATCATGTACGCGATGTTATGTACTCGACCCGACGTCTCTTTTGATTTGAGCATGACTAGCAGGTATCAGTCAGACCCCGGTGAGTGTCACTGGATTGCAGTCAAGAATGTCCTGAAGTACTTGAGAAGGACTAAGGATGTGTTCTTGATGTATGGTGGAGAGGAAGAGCTCGTTGTAAGTGGTTACACGGATGCTAGCTTCCAAACTGATAGAGACGACTCCAAGTCTCAGTCAGGTTTTGTGTTTTGCCTGAATGGAGGAGCTGTGAGCTGAAAGAGTTCCAAGCAAGAGATAGTTGATGATTCTACAACAGAGGCCGAGTACATCGCCGCAGCTAATGCGGCGAAGGAGGCTATATGGATTAGGAAATTCATCGGCGAGCTTGATGTAGTTCCTAGCATTATTGGTCCCGTGGTTCTCTACTGTGATAACAATGGTGCAATTGCACAATCTAAGGAACCTAGATCCCATCAGCGCTCCAAGCATATACTTCGGCGGTTTCATCTTATTCGTGAGATTGTCGAACGAGGAGATGTGAACATTTGTAGAGTGCCGACTGAGGAAAATATTGCAGATCCGCTGACAAAGCCTCTCGTGCAGAGAAAGCATGATGGTCATACTAGATCGATGGGTATACGATACCTAAATGATCAACTCTAGCGAGAATCTTGTGGATTGCATGTAAACATGTATTTTGTTGGCTATTTGTTCATATGATGAACAGTGTGTACCTAGTTTTTCTCTTACAATTAATGGCAAGTTCTTTTATTATGAGTTTTTTTTTCTATATGATAGTTAAATGTTAACATAATAGATACCCTTAGAATGTTCGCTTCCATGGGACATCAAGTACATGACTTGAATGTGAGAGCCTGTGATTTATTTGAAGCGTCATTCTTAAAAGGTCTCTGGTCGAGTATCATCATAGAAACTAAGGGTGATGATGGTACATGAAGGCTAGCACGTGCGTTGACTGATGACCGGTTCTCACAGGTCATGATATTATGATATCAAGTCATCACGTGGGTGCTTGTTAGTGAACAAGTTGTACTGGACAGACCCAACCTGAGACTACTCTGTGGATTGTCATCCAATCGTGTCACGAGTAGGTCTCAATTGACAATGGTGTTGTGGTCCTTTGACCTGAAGTCACAGCATTCATCAAGTGAGTAAGAGCGTGCTTTGATGCCATCTAAAGTCCTCCTTGAGAAAGGTTGATGATAAGGGTGGTTGTTGGGCATGTTACGAATCATTTGGGTGTTTGTGTGTGAGCAGATATGGGATTTGTCCTCTTGTATGACAGGAGTTGCATCCATGGGCCCCTTGATGGAACTGGACTGAGAAATGCATGGCCATGCTTGGTTGAGTCAATATGTGATATTGGACTCACCATTCTCTGGAAGTCCGTCCTGGATCAAGAAACTTGGATTGAGCTATTACGAGCGTGACACGGTCCATGCCTCTAGTTCTTTCCAGATGTAAGGGACAAAGGGACAAAGACAACGCTGATACATTGGTCATAAAAGCTTATGAGTTATAAACTCTTATTGCTTGGGGAGCAATGATGCATTGCTAGATGCCGCTCATTGTTTGTGAGGTTTTTGGTTTGATACTTTCAAGATCAAGTGGGAGTCTGTTGGAGTTACCATTGTGATCTAGAAGTGGTCAAACATGTAATCTCACTGCCAATGCGATATGAGCCTGCAGGGTCGCACATTAGAGATGTGGAGAAATTGGATGATTGACTGTGTTGGTAAAGGTTACCAATCACCGACCTGAATGGGGTTTTGGGCAAAGTGTTGCCTTAAAGGATCATCGGGTTGGGCAAATGTTGCCTTGAAGGACTGGTCAGAATAGTCGTCCGAGGGTAGACAACAATCTTCGAGGATTGGTACTCTGATTCTCGCCGATCGACGAGAATCGTCGAGAATTGGTATTCTGATTCTCGCCGATCGACGTGGATCGTCGACCCACGATCGGCGTGAATCGTCGAGTATTGTACTCTGATTCTCGCCGATCCGGGTGATTCTCGCCGATTGTGATTCTCGCCGATTGTGATTCTCGCCGACTGATTCTCGCCGATCCTAACCGATTCTCGCCGACTGAGTCTCGCCGAATCTGCTAGGTGATTCTCGCTGATTATCGCTGATTCTGGAACCCTATTTTTCTGGGTGGTCTGCGGATAGCGATATTCCTAAGTCTATTTATGCCTTTGGTATAAATAGACACTTAGGGTTTTATGGGATCTGATCTGTTCCTTGCGAGCTGATCGAATCAAAGCCGACGGAAGTGTTCCGCCGTTCGTTCGCTCCGCCGATCCCGAATCTCGCTGCCGACGGAAGTGTTCCGCCGCCATCGTGCTCACTCCATCGACCTCCTTCTCTCCGGCGATCGTCGCTGGTGTTGCAATCCCTGGCACGGACCTAGCAGTCCGTGGGAAAGCAAGGTGCGGTCTTCATCCTTCCCGATCTTCCGTGCGACGGAAAGTTCGGTGTTCTCCCGCTCGTGTGGATTTCTGCAGAGACGTGGACATTATTCCACGTACAACTCGCCACCAGCAGGAATACAAAGCTTGGAGCATCTCTGTTGAGTTGTGACTCAATGCCACCGAGGTAATTTTGCATAGTTATATGTTAACTTCTTGATTCAACTATTATGGCCCGATCCCATCTCTTTTGGGTTTTCTTGATGTTTTATTCTTCCGCTGCATGCACAACTGTTGTGCCATCCTCATAGAGAAACCCAACAGTACACACTTGGTGCGTTTGGCACTTTGGAATGACAGTGTTTACTACTTGTTTTCCCACTTGTTTTATTCACTATTTTTACTTATATGAAACATTGCTACGAGGTCGGTAAGCCCCTTCTTTATCGATTATGAAATTCATGCTTTTTTTGTGTAGCTTTGATGATTGTTGAGGTGTTCTTTCTTGAATACCTCAGGTGCAGGTTGTAGCCGGTTGAGCGGCTAGGTTTGTTGGTGGCGTTTCCTGGGAGCTAGCCAAGCTTACTTAGCGAGGTAGTTCTTTTCTTTGTTGTACAGACATACATGTGCCCCAATAGGTTCGTGTCAGCTTGTTGGCGCCCATTGGTGGTTTTCTTTACTTATGCTATGTGAATACTCGACTGCTATTGTGACTCCTTTCGATGGAATGATGTCTACTTGCTTTTGGGAAGGATTTATGGTAGGTTGCATTAGCTATTTTGAAGCTAAACAAAACCTATTATTGTATATCATGCATACATGTTTTGAGTAACTAAGACATATTTTCCAAATAACGTAAACGAGCACTTTCTTTTATGAGTATAAATCTAGGCTGCATATAGGAGCTCGTCATAAGTAAACTAACCTATTTTCCGCCACGTACAAATACAGTTTTGATACCTAAGGCCGAGGGATACGGCCAATAAATCTAAAGGTTTTCTTGCATGTAACTGTGGAATTTCAACTCATAAAATCAGCGTCAAGAATTGCCTGAGCGTGTGCAGTTATCCCCTACACGACGTGGCATCCTAACCCGTAGTTCCTCTTGCTCTGATACGAGGTACTCGTTGAGGAAATGCGGGTTGTGACAGTTGGTATCAGAGGGAGGTTTGCTTGACATTTAGTCGGGCAAACTTTCTCTTTTTTTTGTGATTGTAAGCATCATCTCATACACACACCGAGGTGCCATCAGTATGTCTTGGCCGAAGCACGTACACTACACTCATGACATGAACAGAAGTATACGGGGCATATTATGTAGTATGGGATGCATAATATGTGGTTGTATATGGATCCACCATAGGGGCAACATGTGAGGATTATGTAGTATGGGATGCATAACCTCACCACATGGATGCGACTAGCACGTTTTCTTTTATTCGTTGCATGCAATGCTATGTAGTATGGGATGCATAGCATTGTGATGCATACGACCGCTCATGGCATGCATTAAGGCCTTTTCTAGAATGCATAGCACAACACGCATAACATAACATTGCATGAGCACAATGTGCCAAGCTAAGACTTACATGATGACACCTGTACACACATGGTTTTGGGTCAAAAACTAGTCATGCATTCATGGTTTAGGCACAAGTTAGTGGGACGACGGTGAGTCATCTTTAGGCTAGGCATACCATCATTCTCAAACTCCCAAAGCAAGTTAGCAGTTGATGTTCATATTTCTATATGCATGGTCTGTACATAGCCGTTGTGTGTTTTGTTGGGTTTGAGCTTAACAAGAGTGAACGTGTTAATAGGATGTCGAAGCGGCCAGTGACAAGGCAAACTCCCCAATCCGAGGGCAAGTCTTCGGGCGCGCAGAATAATGCCCTGATGGATAGTCTACGCCAAAGTAATGAGGCTTTGACGAGGCAGGTGCAGGAGGTGCAGTCCCAGCTCCAAGCTATGTCATCAGCGATGTCTGGGCTGGCACCAAGAGGGCAAGAGACGGACAGAGGCCCCACTAGTTCTACTCCTTCAGTGGCAGTGATACCCCCAGTTGTGGTTCCTTCTGCGATGACTTTCATCTCGCAGTTTCAGCGACTTGGACCACCGACGTATGATGGAAAAGCGGACTTTGTGATCTTGGATGATTGGGTGATTACGTTGGAAGAAATGTTTGTGTATTCTGGCGTTACCGAGGACCAGAAGGTGATGCTTGCTGCCTATCAATTAAAAGGGTTGGCGAAAGGTTGGTGGTTGCGAGAAAAGGAAAGCCTAGGGGCGGGCTGTTCGTGGGAAGCCTTTAAAGAAATGTTACGGCGTAAGTTTCTACTGGCAGTTGAAAGGGACCGCCTGATGAATGACTTCTTGTACCTGAAGCAGAGGAAACTCACAGTGAGTGAGTATGAAATTGAGTTTAGCAAGCTAAGTTGGTTCGCCCCGAGCTTGGTGACGACGGAAGCTGATCTAGTCAAGCAATTTTTGGGCGGACTCCGCAGCGATGTGCGGCACTTGGGAAGTTAATTTCCTGAACCGGATTCTGTCTCAGCTAATTTCCTGAACCGGATTCTGCCGCTGTTTAATATCTGGACCGGGATTTGGGGATTATTTCTGTGGGTCCCGCAAACGGTCTTATTGGGGGTAGCTACAGTATTTATACTAGGGTATTTTGAACAGTAAAGACACGGAGAAAGAACCCGAGCACGAAACCCTAAAATCGCGATCTCTCTTCTCCGCCGCCGCCGTCGCGCTCGGGATAGTACGTCGCCTCCGCCGATCGTTCTCCTTCCCGATCTCCGGCGACAGAAGCTTAGCAAAGCTTGCGTCTCACGTGTCTATCCAGAGATCCCTTGTCTCTCGATTTGTTGACCGGGAAAACTTCCCCGTCCGAATCGATCGAGACGACCGATCCTAGAGTGACCGTTGGTAGACCTAGTTTGCTTCGCAAAGAAGTTTGGATCTCAAAGCACTGCAGCTGCGCACCTTCGTCGCCGCCAACTCCGAACCAAGCCGCTGCTCGGATTGCCGCCGCCGGTTTCGGGAGATCCTCTCCAAGAGAGACCAAGGTTGTAGACTCCTCATCGACCTCGAGAACACGTCGTCGAACGAAGAGGAACACCGTAGTCTCCGAAAGAAGTTTGTATTTCATATACATTCCATATTTACTTTTGTTGTAAAGGAACTTTTGTTCCGTGTTGTAAGGGTTGGGTGCAACCCAGTTTGTGGGAGCGTTGACTCTCACGTGTGGAAGGGCTCCTTCCGTTAGTGCAGGGATTGGATTTCAATCCCGTTGGTGAAGTGACCGAGTCGTCCCTTGTTGGGGAGATAGGTCGAAGGGGGAAAGTGGATGTACCCAAGTCGGGGAACCACTATAAATTTGCTGTGTATTCTGTGTGCTGTGTTTGTTGTTTTTATTGTGCAGGTACATCTGTAAATTCCGCAAAAGTACCACACGTCACCTATTCCCCCCCCATAGGTGCACATAGCCGACACTAAGTGGACTTTCAGTTGGTGCTTGTTCTATCTTGATAATGTGTATAACCTTTCTTGCTCGGCTAGTTTTACTATTGCTTACTTTTATTCTGCTGACCATTTTGTTGCAGTCGCTTTACATTCTCCTTCACTTTGAGGTTTGTGTAGTCTGTTTTTACTCTTGCACTACTTGTGACTTGCTTATGAGGTGTTCTTCTTTTGAATGCCCCAGGATCAGAGCTGTAGCAGGTTTAGCTGACAGTGTTGGGCTTCTGGTGCTGCTGGTGTCTGCGGCCGTTTAATTCCACCTCTGAGCTTGAGGTAGTTGTCTTTGTTTAGGCCTGTCAGATTTTACTATGGGTTCGTGTCAGTTGTTGACGCCCATAGACTTTGACTTTTCTGTGATGGACTACTTGCTGCTGTTACTGTTGTTACTCTTTATATGATTATTCTTGCTCTCTGGGAAGGTTTATGTTAGGATGCATTTAGTTATTTTAAAGTATACAAAACTGCATTCTGAAGTATTGGCATGACATGACTTCAACAACTAAATCTACTACTTTTAAGCGTACAAAAGATTTCTATATATATATATAGTAAAAATAGAAGTCACATCATCATTTTATGATACCGCACCCTCACTCTCACGTAGGTTAACAAATGAGCTAACTCAGTATTTTCCGCCGCGTAAACTATATAGATTTTCTCACCTATGGACTAGTAGTCCACCCGACCGAGGGACATGGTCATTAACTCCATTAATTTAAATGCATTGTTTTTAAATAAAAGTTATAAATCTTTTACTTGAAGTATTTGTGAGGACGGGTCGCCTGAGCATCTGCAGTTGTCCCCTGCATGGCGTGGCATCACGGCGCGTAGTTTCTATACTCCGACGTATTTTTGAATACGGAGAAAATGCAGGTCATGACAGTCCTACACATGCATAACTTAAACAAATCATCAAATACAACTGAATTCATCTTAGTTCAAGGGTGACTTCATCAAATCTGGGTTAATGTGGATATAATAACCAACAAGGTGCCCGGGTTCGACGAAACATCGTCTTCCTCGTAGAAGAGAGAGAGAGAGAGAGTAAAAATACACTATGGTTAGATCTAGTACAACATTTAAGGGATTGGGAATTGGGTAACAACGAATAATAGTAAGTGCCTTGCGAAAGGGAGCTTTGGGCTTCAGCCCATCGTAGTTGCTAGAGCCCTCAAGAGCCCTTCACGGGGAATACCTTGGGCAGTCCTGGGCTAACCTAAACAGTAGGAATAATAAACTACAAGTGCAACTAGTATAACTAGGGTTTAACATTCACACACCCCGGTAGCTCGGGAGGTTGGTTAGGTTAGTTTGATTGCCATCCGGATGGTAGGTTCGGAAGGTAGATGCATGGACGAGATGGTCTGGGGAGCCGGTGGCTCGGAAGGTTTTGGATTCAAAATAAGGTGGTGGGTCTTCGATACTCTATGGTCGTTCACACCGACGCCGATACGTTGACTCGGCGGTGTGGGGCACTTAGCCATATAAAGTCTGGTGGATATGGCCAGCATTAGTATGCAGATACTATAGGTTGTGTTCTTCTAGGGGCATACGAAAGGGCTAGGACTGGTAGTGTGGATACTCGCCTAGGAGTGGGGGGCCCGACCCACTATCTCCATTTGCCACTATGGAGGTTCCTGGGAGTGAAACTAGATGCCCAAATAGGGGGAACTAAAGGTCTGTGCGCATAGAGTCGTGTGCGTGAGTTGCACTTGCATGAATCATGGCATAGCATATCACTACACTCATATTTGCATACAACTGACACCCCAATGTATAAATTGGTATGAGACTTTTTATACGATAGGAGCCTTGTAGAAGACCCCTTAACTTATAAGTTTGTATGGGATTCATATAAGTTAAAGTTACTTACCTACTTCTTACCTTGCCTTTCTTATATATATTGCTTATTCTACTTGCTTATTTTACTACTTACTATATAAATAACTGTTAGACTAGTTCCACTATCACCTGCTTTTCTTACTCTCCACCATTATAGCTTCTATTTCCTCCTCCATGCTCGGTGCCTAGGAGCCATGGGGGATGAGTAGGGATGATAGGACTTAGTTTTTATGATTAATGGTTTTCAGACCACAACATTACAGGGGCTCCGGATGGGAGACAGGGACCAGCAGCTCAGGGACCAGCACCAACAGAGTACGGTGCACATGGAGGTGGTCCAGTCTAGTACCAGAGCACCGATGACCAGCTCCGTGAGTGATTAGTCTTTCTTATAGCTTTTGCGAGAGATTGTTGTAAGGATCTGATGTACCGACCTTAAGCCTATTTATATTTCCAGTTTTGTTACTTTTTAGTATTCTCTATTATATGGACTCGATGTGATTTCATTTACATTTAAAACATGTGATGGTGGACTTAGTTTTATCGAAACTATGTTATGTTTCTTTCTCTTTGGTGATCGTAAAGGCCGACAGAATCGGCGTATTTTAGTGGAGGCCTTCCCGAGTGTCAGTGCCACTGCAAAACTGTGATTCTAGGCATAAGACCCCCGGGTTTGAAGAAAAGGGGGGGGGGGGGGGGTCTTACATCTGCTATGTCAAGGGAGTATAGCTATTCCGCCCTAAGTAGGACTATACACCTGAGACCTTTCTTGGACAAGCGATGCATAAGGCCCACAGGTGATCTCCTGTGGCAATATCCGGCCCTTTCTTGGTCATCTCCGAGTATAGACCTCTTTGTTTTCAATAGCCTTTTTCACAGGTGAACAGGTTAAATCCGACCTTCCGAAAGGATGTGCAAAAATCATTTTGTTTACACTTACCTTATATGCATTCCTTGCTCAAGGCTCTATCAGATGATCACTTATAAGCTCCATTACTCTTATCAAATGTTAATGACATCAATCATTGATTAGTGAATCTGACTCTTCTTAATTAACAAGCCATGCTATTGGAGTCTGATTAAGATGATTTCTTCCTATTGATTTGGACTTCATGTTGAAGACATCTCTAATCTAGCAAGAAAATCACTATAGTGGTTTGGTCTTTATTTAGTTATCAGCAGAGTTCGTTAGACATTTCCTCTGCTATATGATCATATCTATCTTATCTCGTCAACAGTTAGTATTTGCAAGTCTCCTCCAGGTACTTGCAGCTTAGCTTTTCTATCATATCTGCTTCTAACTTTTTCTTTGCATAGATCAACAGTTAGAACTTATAAGTCCTCTTCAAGGTACTTGCAACCTCTTTTTGTATATTATATCTGCTTCTCACTCTTCTCCTTGCAGTGACTAACAGTTATTTGCAAGTTCCCTTCAGGTACTTGCTGTTTACCCTTATATATATTATATCTGCTGCTCAATAGTCTCTGTGCAGTGATTAGCAGGTGTTTGCAAGTCCCGTCCAGATACTTGCACCTCTTTTATATATATCATATCTGTATATAACCTCTCTTTTGCAGAGACTAGCAGACGCTTGCAAGTCCATTTTAGGTACTTGCAACTCATTTTTCTTTCTTGCATACTCCTCACTTTTCCATTTGCAGAGGATTACCGGTGCGTGCAAGCCATTGCAAGGTATTTGCAAGTTATTTCCCTTCTACGCCTTCCTCTCATCTTTGTTTTACAGAGCTCAGTGAAAGGCATTCACGTGTTATTCACTTTGCAAGAGCAACTCAGGTACACACAAGATGTACACTCCTCATTTTCCTATATTAACTTTTCTCTTGTAGGAAAAAGATAGGCATTATCAAACTCCTCCTAAGGAGAGACATCAGGTTCTATCTCTCCTTATCTCCTCCTCTTTCTTTGGGGTGGATCACGATTTTTGCGGGTCTCCTACTTTTTCGAAGTTTCCTTCGAAACTTAAAAAGTACGGGGATTATGTTAACCCAAAAATCGGCGATCCTACCCAAGGTAGCTAGCTTGCTAGTCGCGGCATGTTCCAGGTTCTCCCTAGAGTTTATGACAAGTCCAAGTGTAGGCATATAGATTTCTTTGTCCGCCCAGGTCGCATAGCTACCGCGTGCCCTACGGGGCGATGGGATGTTCCCATAGCTCACCCTCGCAGGCTCCGCGGTTAGGCCTACTAACCGCGCAGTATTTTTCCTTGCAGGAGGCAATCTAAAGCAATAGGGGGCGATCTGTGCGATCTATTCCTTCAGCCTGCCAGGTCGCCCAGCCAGCGTCAACCCTAGACCAACTCAACCATCTCGGGCTCGGTGGACTCAGTCTACGGCTCGCTAAAAGAGACGAATTCCATCTTCCCTATAGGGTAGGGGGCTACTGCCTCAGGCCGCCCACCAGGGGAGGCCTCCAGCCTCAGGTCGGACACCAGGGGTGGCCTCCAGCCTCAGGCCGCCCTCCCGGGGCGGCCTCCAACCACAGGCCGCCCACCAGGGGCTGCCTCCAACCTCAGGCCTCCCATCAAGGGCGGCCTCCAGCCTCAGGCCGCCCACCAGGGGCAGCCTCCAGCCTCAGGCCACCCACCAGGGGCGGCCTCCAGCCTCAAGCCACCCACAAGGGGAGGCCTCCAGCCTTAAGCCGCCCAACAGCGGCATCCTCCAGTCTCAAGCGGCCCACCAGGGGCGGCCTGCTGCTCCTTAGGCCGGCCCCTCTACTACCTCAGCCTCCCATAAGGGGCGACCTCCTGTTCCTTAGGCCTCCACCCAGGGACATCATGCATGCCTTCTCCCAGTCCGCCCTGCTAGGCAGCCTGCTTGCCGAGTCAGCACAAGTCTCCATGATGATGTCACTAGGCCCAGCTTCTAGAAGATCTTCCCCGGGCCTATAAATAACCCCTTATACCTCTCACTTGGAAAAACGAGAGCGTGGGAGGAAAACTACCGCTGCCAGCAAGACCTGCGGACTCAGTTTTCCAATCCTCCACAGTTGATCATCAAGGTCTGCGGACTCAGTTTTCTAGTCCTCCACAGCTTGCCATCAAGCCGTGTGGCCTGCTAGCAGCTTGTTTTCCTTAACCTCTGGCAACTTATTCCTTAGCCGTAAGCTTCCCCATTTGTACACTTTATTGCTTTCTCATGTAAAGGTGCATTAGCAAGCTGTAATCTTGTTTCTTGATTAAAGGAAAAGCGCGTCGCAAGAGTGGCATTCAAGCCGCGGAGGGCGAAGTCTGTTGTTGCCGCTGTTAGAGGCCCCCTCTGTTCTTCTCTTCTCTCGGTCTCAACCATCAAAGCTCAACTGTCAAAGTAACCGTCTGCTAGACAGCTCCTGATCAACCTCCTCCGCTGATCATCAACCTTCTCTCCTGATCATCAAGCTTCTCCGCTGGTCATCAACCTTCTCTGCTAATTATCATGTTTCTCTGCTGGTCATCAACCTTCTCTACTAATTATAAGGTTTCAGCGTCGATTTGTCCAAAACAGAAATATCTTTCCTAAGTTTTGCAGTTTTAGCACGCGAAAAATACTTTGCCAAAAAGTTTTCAGTTAATTGCGTCCAAGTTATGATGCTATTTTTAGGTAGAGTGTTCAGCCATTGCTTAGCCTTATTTCTAAGAGAGAAGGGAAATAATCTTAGCCTAATAGCATCATTTGTGATACCATTAATCTTAAATGTGTCACAAATCTCAAGAAAGCTTGCAATATGTGCGTTTGGATCTTCATCTTGAAGTCTGTCAAATTGCACATACTGATGCACCATTTGAATTATGATAGGCTTCAGTTCGAAGTTATTATTTGCTATCGCAGGGCGAACTATGCTAGATTCAGTAGCCTTGAGATTCAGCCATGTATAATAAGACATAGGCCTTTGCACAACTTCCTCCAAATTGGGTTCTTCCATTCTTAAAGTGGAAAGTGACTCAGAATCCTCAACCGGCACTTGGATAGTAGGACCTTGAAATCGCGATCTTCTTTGAAGAGTACGATCAATTTCGTGGTCCAGGTCCAAATTAACAGAACGACTACCGCGGGTCATGCACTAATAGAAGAGAAGAGATGAAAGAGAAATAAAAAAAACTAGAAAAAGAGAGATACTAAATTTTTTGAAATAGATTTGTTTTTATGTTTTGACTCCCTGAACTTCCCAAGGGCTACCCGGTGAAGGGTTCGCAAGGTACTAGACAAGATAGCGGGACTTAAAACCGCTTTGCCCTTTTCAAGAGATTTAGGTGGCGTAGAAAAATTGTGGAGTGGGTTTCTATTATGAGCGATAAATAAAATTTTTTTGATTTTAAAATTTTTTTAAAGAAGGAGGGCGAGGAAGAGAAATGATAAAACTAAAAGATTCGTTTTTTCAATTTATCAACGGGCGTTGCTCCCAGACAACGTCACCAAAAACTTGATGACCCGGCCAACGCTTACGAAAAGCAAGCAGCCGAACTAGCAATCCAACTAGGCAAGTATACCTATCGAACTGTAGTAAGGGGACACAAGTATCGTATTTAAATCCGGGAACTATTGAGTTAGGTTACTCACATGAACGCTATTATTTTATCGACTGAAAACTTAGGGTTTAAAAGAAAACTACTTGCAAGGAAAGAGAGCTACTTGTAATAAGAAAGAGCCTAAAAGAAACGATTACACAAAAAGGGTTGGAACGATGAGATAGAAATGCACTCGATCAAGAATCACCTCGGCAAGAGTCGCTTAAAAATACGAGAAATAAACCTAAGCTTAATAGGGTAAAGGTATTTGATCGTGGGGGTTCCATAAACATGAACACGCTTGTCTCGAAGACGTGCCCACCTGAGTTTACAAAGGTCCGAACGACTTTCGCCTAAATCGGAGGCCTAAAACTCGCTTTACGCGGTGAACCCCACTATTGGATTTTACTCCAATCCGGGAGATTTGGACGTCTGCCTCTCTCGAGGGGTGCGTACAACTCCCTTTACTCTTGAGTGCTCAATTCAAACCATTGGCGTCTCGGCTCGCCAGGAGTGAAAGCAAAGGTGGAGAGTATATATCGATGATATACCTCCAACCCATGATAATTCAAGAGTAATTCAAGGCCAAAACCCTAAAAAGAAAAGGTAATTCAAAGCATCATTACTTAATCACTCGAAGCTCGGATCATCAAGATCGAGCACAAGGAGGATTAGTTAATCAAGGTGAGGTGGAAGAGGGGGGATGAGTAGTAAAGCATAAAGACAGAAAGTGCTAAAGGAAGAGAAAACAACACTTTTATTAAGATTAAAGAGAGCTACACTTGGAAAGAAAATTACAATTGCATGGAATTGAAAATCCTATTCTAGCCCTATCATTAGCAACTAAGCATTGCAAGAAAAGCTATTACAAAATCTAAAACTAAATTAACATTAATCTAAACTAAAAAGAGAAAAAGAGAGAGAGAGAGAAACATGAAAAAAAGAGAGAAAAAAAGGGGCAACACCTCCCCCTCTCAGCCCGAACTTCCTGAAATGGAGAGGGGGGGGGGGGGGGGTCTGAATTTATAGAATTTTCCACGGGTTGGCCATGCCCCATGTCACGCCCGTGACTGGGGGCATGACATGCATGCCAAATACTTCAGGTGCAGAGAACTGACGGAATTGCTGAATTGATGTGTTCGTCGTTGGTCACGCCCATGGTCACGGCCCTGTAGGGGGGGGGGGGGGGGTCATGACACGCGTGTCAATCATCATTCGCTGGTCAAAAAGCCATCAAACACCGGATATCGCGGGTCACGCCCATGGTCACGACCGTGTAGGGGGCATGACAGTACTGTTGACATGTGGCGACGGGAAGTCCATTTAATGCGGCAGCCGGTTTTCGGGCAGAGGGCGACACACCCTATTTCACTTCCGGGGACACACCCTGGGGGGGGGGGGGGGGGTCAGGGGGCATGATAGGGGATTTGTTCTGGAGTTTTGTCTGATCATCAAGCATCCTTGGGATGAGCTGACACAACCTGTGTCACGCCCAAGGAGGGCGTGATAGTGGTGCGTGACAGGACAATTTTGGCCAATTTTCTAGAAACCTACAAAAACACAATGAAAGGTTAGTGGCAATAATATTTACATAATAAAGTTCAAAAATAAGCATAAAAGGAAAGATTGGCGCCTTCAAAACTGGAAAATGCGAAAATAAATAAGGGCTACAAAATATATTATCATTAACGTATATATCTGATTATTCTTTCTATTTCAGTATGTTCTTAATATGCTACCTCATGGGTTTATATTATGTCAACGGTGACATTAATCTCTTAATTGCTCCTAGGTCACAGACTCCAATAAGATCACCATATGATTTAATGTCAATAAAAAGCAATAGAACAAAAGGATAATTTGAGCACCACATAGTAAAGGCATAACTATGAGAACAACACCCCATTAAAGAACTAGAGAGATTCACATCCAATTCCAAACTCTTATGAAAGCTTCCATCGAAGTCACTATAAAAATCAATCTGAAATTTGAAGTACCTCAAGCAAATTAATTTGTCAGCTGCCATGGTTAAAATATCTATCTTTTACTAAAATAATTGACCTCATTTGCCAAGATTATAAAAAGCATAAAGATGCATATTCATTTCAATAATAAATTGATGAAAATAATTTCATGTTATTTTATTGCACATCAACCCAATCTGATCACATAATAATGAAAATATATTGTTATAGTGCCAAAGTTTAAAGCAAAAAGGCAACAATGGAGAACTCACAAACTAATCCGGGATCCCGTTAGATGGGTCCATTGAGATGGAGGTACAATGAGAACTTTTGTTGGAACCCTACTTGTGATTTGGGCCAGGTTCACTATTAGGATTGTTAAGATGACCCAACATGTATAGTCTAGGGTCATAAGTTATTTCCAGGGTTAAGGTCAGTCACATAAGGTTAGATAGTTTGAATATACCTTCATAAGACTTTAAAGATAGAAGTCTTTAGAGATAAGGAAGTTTAAAAAATACGGAAAAGGTGTTCGACGATATCTAAACTCAGCTCAATGATCGTCGATCTCAGATCGACGAACTCAGAATTCCTTCTCTGAGTTGAGCTCGACGAAAGTATAGCTGAGGTCGACGAACTGTGATCTCATATCAGAAGTTGAGCTAGACGAAAGTCTAACTGAGATCGACGAACTGTGATCTCATAACAGAAGTTTTGCTGGATGAAGTGTTATCTCATTTCGACGAACTTGGCGATCAGGTCGATGAAATCTTTGTTGAGTTCTACTAACTCCTTCCAGGTTCTGTTTGACTAAAACTTCTCTGCAGTTTCTAAGTTTGACTATGTCAATTTGATTTCAAGTTATATTATATTAAGAAAGTGATACTCTGATAATTAATGCTCAATATTCTCAAGAATATGGCCGTTACCTGGTTGTATTAATTATGGATTTCACAGAGTTATTACTCTATCATATTTACTGGGACAGTTATGCAAATACATTGAAGAGAAAATCAACTGTTCCAACTCTCAGAAATTATGTAGGAGATTTCAAGGAATTTAAAATTAAAATGTGTTTTAATCAGCAATCAATATATAAAGTAAATTTTTAGAAGATTGAAAAACACAAGGAGAAGAAGAAAGAGAAAATCTGTAATTAGAGAAAGAGACAGAGATAGAAACATCTTGTTCATCATTCTTCTTCTTCAAGCTTTTCTTCCAGCAACACATCTTCAATTTAAGACCAAAAGTTCAATCTCTCGGAATCATTTACTGGAAGAAGTTCTCAAAGAAGGCCTACACCCTGAAGAAAAGATTCCACTCCTGATCAGATTTATACAACTCATGGGGAGCTTTGAAAACATCAACAAATCCACTAGTGTTCTCAGAGATTTGAGACAGAGAAGACAACATCATTTTTATTTTCTTTCACTGTCTACAGGGTTATAACTCCCTTCAAAAGTTAAACCTTTTGGTTCTCAAGTCACCTAATCAAAAGGCTTGATTTTATTTTTGGGCACCTGATCAAAAGCTCAAAGTGTTGCTAGATCTCCCTTAAAAATATATCTTGTGGTGATAGGGGACCTGATCAAAAACCTACGGTGATAGGGAACCTGATCAAAAACCTATGGTTGTAGGGCACCAGACCAAAAACCTATAGTGGATTCCTACCAGAGTGGTAGAAGTGTGGATGTACCCAGGTTTATTGGGGAACTACTATAAACACCTTCTGTCATCTGGTTGTGCTTTACTTGTTTATTTTTTATTATGTGATATCTATCTTTGTATTTATATATATGTATCAACTATTTTAATACACTATAAAACAAATTAAAATTTTAAAATACTCTATTCACACCCCCTCTAGAGTTTATTAGATCAATCCCTCACTTTTAATTGGTATCAGAGGGACAAGTAACTTGGTTGTACAGGCTAACACCAGAACTAAAAGATCTGTGATTAATCTTATCTACTCTAGTTGTGTTTTATATCATGGAATAAAATAAGGAGTATTCGACCACCATACCACCGGTATGCAATCTTAATAAGTTTGCACTTTGGAAGGCAGGGATTAGGCGGTATATGAATTCCATTGTTGAAGACATATATAATTCAATTTTGACAGGATCCCAAAACCACTGGCAACTACAAGTACCACTGCAGTGGCGCCACTTGAGTGGACTGAAGCACAAAAGAAGGCCAAGATTGCTGATGCTAAAACAATAAATTTTCTGGAACAAACTATGTCTGATGACATATTCTAGTAGGTTGCTGAATTTACTTCAGCAAAGGCCATTTGGTACTCTCTAAATATTATAGTAGCAGGATATACTGATGAGAGGAAAGATAGGAGATCACACTTGATCTCACAGTATGAGAATTTCAAGAAGGAAGAGTCAGAGTCAGTTGTAGATGTGTATAATAGACTCAACATCATAATCAATGAGCTGAAATCTCTGGACAAGGACATCTCATTAACAGAGATAAATGAAAATATCCTTTTTTGCTTTCCTAGCACATGGGACTCTAAGATCTGGCCAATCAAGGAAGCTAGAAGCCAAAATGAGATCTCTACTAAAACTTGTTGGGTAAGCTCAAGTGTTGGAACCCTAGTTCTGATTTCGGTAAGGATCACTATTAGGATTGCTTAGACTGACCCAAAATGTATAGTTAGAGTCATATGTTTATTTCTTTAGTCTAGTCCAAGAGTCAACATCACATGGATCAGCCTACAACAGCCTGTCAGAGACTCAAGTAGTTGTGTAGACACACAAAAAGGTTGTGTCGACACGCAGAAGAATTGTGTCGACATACAAAAAAGCTGTGTCGACACCAGTAGCAGAATTGTGTCGACACACAGAAAGGCTGTGTCGATACCCAGAAGATTTGTGTCGACACACAGACCATCAATCGACACAGATAATATTAATCGACACTAGCTCAGTAGACACAAGAAGGATTTGTATCGACACAGTTCACAGATTATTAGTCCATAGTATCAGTCGACACCAGAAGTACTTGTGTCGACACCCAGAACCATCTGTCGACACAGTTCACAGAAGCTGTTTCAGAAGGACAAGTCAAATTCTCAGGTCGACGAACCAAGTTCTCAGGTCGACGATTTCTGGCTTCTTCAGTATGTCATTCCAGAAAATATTCTAAGTCCAGAAACAATTCTTAGCTCGACGATCGTCGATCTCCCATCGACGATCTCAGAGTCTTCTACTCTGAACTGAGCTCGACGATATACGAGCTCAGGTCGACGATCTTGTGCTTCTCAGAAGTTATCTCAAATCTACGATAGTTGCTCACAGGTTGACGATCTCTTAACCCAGTTCGATGATCTCTGAGCCAAGCTTTGCGATTTATGTCTGCCTTCAGTTATCAGTTCTCTCAGTTCGGTCAGAAGTATCTATTTTGGTTATGATAAATCATTTTAAGGCAAATATATTCTCATAATTATTGCTGACATTCTCAAGCCTAATAGTCGTATCTCATGAAGCATTGATTATGGTATTCACAGAATATTTTGTCAAGATAGTTATGGAAGTGCATTTATGATTGCCAGCCTTTCTACCAGTTTGGGCTCCTAAATTCTTGCAGAGAATTAAGTACTGTCTGGGAATTCAAATTCAGGTCGTTAGTCATTCGAAAAATATACAAATAACTTAAAAATAAGACAGAGACGACAAGAATTACACACAGTCAGACAGTCAGTCAGAAATTCAATCTTTTTTGCTCTCAAGGTTTCTTGCTTTGCCAAAATTCAAGGAAGAAGAAGAATTTGCTGAACACAACAAAAATCTCTCTAGTCTTCTTCCTTCACTAGGCTTCAACAATCTACAGAGAGCTAGAATCAACATCAATCTGAAGACCTACACCCTGGGCAAAGCTTCCATCTTCCTGAAACTACTCAATATCTCAGGGGGAGCTTTGGCATCATCAAATCCACATAGTCTTCTCATTGTGTCTGAGAAAGAGAAGGATGTCATCTATTTTTCTTTAACATCTCGTGTACAGGGTTCTTACTCCCTTCAAAAGTAAACTCCTTGGTGATAGGGCACCTGATCAAAAACCTATTGGTTTTCATGCACCTGATCAAAAGCCTGAAGTATTTCTAGATCTACCTGAAGCAAATCTTGTGGTGATAGGGCACCTGATCAAAAACCTAAGTGGATTCCTACCAGGGTGGTAGAAGAGTGGATGTACCCAGATTTGGGGAACCACTATAAAATATCTTGTGTCGTCTGTATTGCCTTATGTTTTCTTTGTGCATTGTGATGTGATAGTTTCTTGCTTTTACCTCTTTCATATAAGTACCTATATTTTAGTTCCGCAATATATCTAAACTAATTTTTTAATACTCTATTCACACCCCCCTCTAGAGTAAACTGTATCTATCCCTCACTTTCAATTGGTATCAGAGGGCGTGTTTTTCAGGTTGTACATGCTAACACCTGAACCTAAGATCTCTGATAGATATCTATTTACCATATTCTTTGTTATACCATGACATTGTACAAGGAATTTGCAAGCACCAGACCTCCTGTTTGCAACTTGAAAAAGTTTGAAATCTGGAAGGCAAGAATCAGGCTTTATATGAATTCTATTGATGAAGACATTTTTGCTTCTATCTTAACAGGAGTACCTCCACCACTAGCTGCCCCTGCAAGTACTTCCACAAACATGACTGCAATACCACCTCCAGACTACAATGATACATACAAGAAAGCAAAGATTAATGATGCAAGAGCCATGAACATACTGACACAAACAATGTCTGATGACATATTTCAGAAAGTAGCTGAATGTGAATCAGCCAAGGCCATCTTGGATTCCTTAAAACAGATGGTTGCAGGATCAGCAGATGAAAGGAAGGATAGGAAAGCTTATCTCATCTCCTAGTATGAGAATTTTAAAAAGGAAGAAACTGAGCAAGTTTCTGTGATGTAAATAGACTCAGTCTCATTGTTAATGAGCTGAAAACTCTTGACAAAGACATCTCAGTCACAGAAATAAATGACAAGATTCTCATGTGCTTCCCCAGCTCATGGGGCTCTAGAATCTAGCCTATCAGAGAGACCAGAAACATACATGTGATGACTACAGAATCAGTCTTAGGAAAGCTAAAATCCTATGAACAGCTGCTGAAGATAAGAGAAGCTGAGCAATAAAAGACTGCTACACCAACTAGGAAGGAGCAGAATATAGATTTCAAAGCATCAGATGAATCAGAAACTTCTCCATCAAATGAAGAATTGATGAGTCTCTTTGAAAAGAGATTCTTCAAGATGGGGAGAAAAGAATTCAGAAAGAAATCATCAAGGAGTGATGATAAACCAAGGTATGACAAAACCCCTTCTAAAGAGATTATCTGTTTTGGTTGCAGGAAACCTGGACATATTCTTCTAGAATGTCCAGAAAACAAGCATAAGGAAAGGAGAAAAGAGAAAGACTCCAAGAAGCACTCCAGCAAACCATCCTCCTACAAGCACAAGAAGAAGGAGAGAGGGTTTGTTGCAGAAACATGGAGTGACACTGAAGAACCATCTTCCTCTAGCTCTAGTGAAGATGAAGAGGAAGCAAAGGCCAAAGAAATCTGCTTAATGGCCATCAATGCTTCAAGGCATGTCTCAGAAGAAGAAGAATATGAAGAATGTTCAGATTGTGATCAGGTATTGGAAGAATTCGACTTTACCTCTGAAGATTTTAAAAATGACTTTAAATCTATGTGTAGTGATCTGATTAGAGCTGAGAAGGAAATCAAACTTCTCAGAGATAAATAATTTAATTATGATAGCTTAGTATCCGAAAATAGTAAATTGAAAAATGAAATAGACAGGTATAGTGAACAAATTACTTTTCTGAAAGTTGAATTAAGTAAAGGAAAATAGCTAGAGGAATTACTGAATGGAAGAAGCAAACAACTAGTATAAATTACCAGCACAATCATTACTAGACTTAATAGAAGTACGTTAGGATCTGATGCATCATCCAGTGAACCACCAATCATTCAGAAAAACCACCTTTCACAACCTATAAAGTTTATTTCAGTTAAAGGTAAGAAGAATACAGAACAAATTAAAACAGTTAACAAAGTTTTAAAACAAGTTGATATAAATAAAGAAAAACAAAAAGCTAAGTCCGAACAAAAATCGTCGAACCAAGATCGACGATCTCAGCATTATGCGTCGAACGATGATCGACGATCTGTGAACCCTGAGCTTGAGCCAAAACACTCTGCAAATGGTGATTGACGATATCATTATGTATCGTCGAACAGAGATCGACGATCATGGAACCCAGATAATAGACACTATTATTCTGAGAACCAAGATCGACGATATCAATGCTGGTCGTCGAACGCAGATCGACGATCTTAACTAAAATCGTCGAACTCAAAACTGTTCTATCAAAACTATAATTTCAACAGAAATTTCAATAAGAATTCTAACTCTAAATCTTTCAATCCCTTTAATCAATGGATAATACCACCAAGAAGATATCGTCCTAAAGGTTACAAGAATCAACCTGAATATTCTTACATTTCCAGTTACAGTTATGTAAATCAACAAGGACCCAAGATTACCCGGGTCAAAAACAATTAGCTATTCTTTTTCTTGCAGATAAAGACCTATCCTACTATACAGGATAAGTGGTATTTGGATAGTGGGTGTTCTAAGCACATGACAGGAACAAGGCCAATCTAAGTAACTATAAGGCAAAGCTAGGTCCAAAGGTTATATTTGGAGACTCAAGCTTTGGTCAAACAGAAGGCTATGGAGAATTTACACTTGGAGCTGTCACTTTAAGGAAAGTGGCATATGTAAGTGAACTGAAACATAACTTGATATCCATAGGACAGCTATGCGATGCAGGTTATGAGGTATGTTTTACTGAATCTAAATGCAATATTTCTCTAAACAGCATTACTGTGTTATCAGGTATTAGGTTAGGCAATATCTATTTAGCTGATTTTAATTCTGCTTGTTCAGAAATCTGTTTATTTAATCAGGTTAGCAATAATAATACTTTGTGGCATAAAAGGCTAGGACATGTAAATCTAAGAAACATTGCTAGGTTATCTAAGGACAACCTTGTTAGAGTATTGCCCTCTTGCCCCTACAAGAAGGAAAGCCTTTTCAAGGCTTGTCAAGAAGGAAAGCAAACTAAAAATAGTTTTAAATCAGTTAATAAGAGTGATTCACCTAGGATTTTGTATCGGCTTCATTTGGACCTTTTTGGACCAATTGCTGTACAAAGCCTGGGAGGGAAGTCCTATACTTTAGTTATTATAGATGACTTCTCTAGGTTCTCTTGGGTTTTCTTCTTGAGAAACAAGTCTGATAATTTCAAAGTTCTTACAGACTTTCTAAAATGCATAAAGATTGAGAACTCTACTCCAGTTGCATTGATTAGAAGTGATCATGGCACTGAGTTTGAATCTCTTCCTATGCAAAAATTATGTGAGAAAGAAGGTATCAGGCACTGCTTCTCTGCTCCCAGAACTCCTCAACAAAATGGGGTAGTTGAAAGGAAAAACAGAACACTCATTGAAACTGCAGGCACATTTCTTGTTGATGCTCACATGCCTCTATCCTACTGGGCAGAAGCTGTAAGCACAGCAAATTATGTCCTGAATAGAAGTTTGATACACAAACTTAAAGGCAAGACTTCCTATGAATTAATCAAAGGGAAGAAACCTAAAATAGACTACTTTAGAATTTTTGATTGTATCATTTATATACATAATAACAATAAAGATTATCTTAGAAAGTTTGAAGCCAAAGCTATAATGGGAATCTTTTTAGGATATTCCCAAGTTAGCAAGGCATATAGGGTTCTCAATTAACCATCCTTGAAAATTGAAGAGTCTATGCATGTTATATTTGATGAAGCTAATATGTTTTTCAAGGAGAAGGAAGCTTCTACCAGTGGCCATCTGCAGGTACCAAGTCTATGTAAAAAGCTGGATGACTTAAATCTCACCCAGAAGGTGATATCTCATCCCTCACCACAAGCAAATGAAGATATTGAAGAAGACTCTATGGAAGAAACTGAAATTCCTCCAACAGCAGAAGTAATTCCATAAGAGGAATTCACTCCAATTGCTGTTGCTGAACCAACTCCACCATTTGATTTTGTCACACTTAGGGATCACCTTAGATCCCAAGTAATTGGAGACATATCAGCAGGTGTACAGACATGGCATCAACTCAACCATGATGTGATGTATGCCTATTTTCTCTCTCAAATTGAGCCTCAATCCATAACTGATGCTGAGAAAGATCCCCATTGGGTCATTGCAATGCAAGAGGAACTAAATCAATTTAAAAGATGTAGAGTTTGGGACTAGGTTGCAAGGCGTAAAGGCTATCCAATAATTGGAACTAAGTGGGTTTTCAGGAATAAGCTTGATGCCCAAGGTGTGATTGTGAGTAACAAGGCTAGACTTGTTGCTCAAGAATATAGGCAAGAGGAAGTAATTGACTATGATCAGACCTTTACTTCAGTTGCCAGGCTAGAAGCTATAAGGATTTTCCTGGCCTATGCTGCTTTCAAAAAGTTCACAGTTTATCAGATGGATGTCAAGAGTGCTTTTCTAAATGAAGTACTACAAGAAGAGGTTTATGTAGAACAACCTCCAGGTTTTTTTTCTCCAACTTCCCTCTCTCATGTTTTCAAACTTCATAAAGCTCTCTATGGTTTAAAGCAAGCTCCAAGAGCTTGGTATGAGACCTTAGCTAGCTTTCTTTTAGGGCATGGTTTTTTTAGAGGCATGGTAGATAAAACCCTTTTTACAAAATTACATCATGATAAAATCTTATTATTACAAATATATGTAGATGATATTATATTTGGTTCTACTGATCCCAAATTATGCAAGAGATTTTCTAATCTAATACATTCTAAATTTGAGATGAACAGCATGGGAGAGTTATCTTATTTCCTTGGTCTCCAAGTGAAGCAATCTCCTGATGGTATATTCATTTCCCAATCTAAATATGCTAATGAGCATATTAAGAAGTTTGGGATGGCTGATGCATCTTCTATGAAGACTCCCATGGCAGCCAATGCTGTATTAGACACTGATGAACTTGGAAAACCTGTTGATCAGACCAGGTATAGGGCCATTGTTGGATCCCTACTATATCTAACAGCAAGCAGACCAGATATCATGTTTGCTACATGTTTATGCACTAGGTTCCAGGTGAACCCTAAAGAATCTCATCTTATTTTCATAAAACAGATTTTAAGATATATCAAGGGTTGTCCTAATCTAGGACTATGGTATCCCACAGAGTCAACATTTGAGTTGACTGGATTTTCAGATGTTGACTATGCTGGATGCAGAGTGGACAGAAAGAGCACTTCAGGAACTTGCCAGTTCTTGGGTGATAAACTTGTGTCCTAGTTTTGCAAGAAGCAAACCTCAGTATCAACATCTACTTCTGAAGCTGAATATATGGCTGCTGGCAATTGCTATTTACAGATTTTGTGGATACAATACCAACTCTTAGATTATGGTTTCAATCTAAATAATTCAACCATGTTTTGTAATAATACTAGTGCTATGTCTATAGCACATAATCCAGTGCATCATTCTAAAACAAAGTATATAGATATAAGACATCATTTCATTAGAGATAATGTAGACAAAAAGAAATTTAATCTAGACTTTATCTCCACTGATTTTCAAAGAGCAGATATTTTCACCAAACCCCTTGATGAAAAGAAGCACCTGTTCTTCCTGAATCAGCTTGGAATGATCAATGGGAAGTATCAATTTAATTTTTCTCTTCTATTTTTGGATCTGTTCCTATATCGTCGAACAAAAATCGATGATCTTCGAACAGCTCTTGAGCTAAATCGTCGAACTACGTCTGACGACAGCTCTGTGTGAGGACAAAAATCGTCGACCAGAGATCGACGACTTTGCTTTAGTTAATTGATCATCAAGCTATGCTCGACTATCAATTCCTGACTGAGATCAGAGACCAAATATATTATTTGTTTATAAATTAATCTTTGACCTAAGATCGACATTTTTGTTTTTATCGTCGAATAAAGATCGTCTTTTTGTATTCCAAAAACCTATATGTAGGTTTCTCTTCGATCTCTGTCCCGCGTTTTCATATTCTATTTTCCCTTTGCCCTTGATCTCTTCTCTCTTGAGTTTACAGATCTTCCATGGCGAATTTTACGGCGACTCTTTCCAAGATGAAGTTCGACACTGGTTTCCACGTCGACTTCGAATCGATCAGTCACTGTGATCCTATCTTTCAATCGGTATCAGTCACTGTGATCTTATTTTTCACGAAATGTTACAACTATGTGATGATTAGGGTCTGAAGAAGTTCATGTCTACACGGATCAAACTATCTGTTGCTGAAATCAAAGAATGGGTTTACTCTTCCTCAACAAATGACTACTCCCTTTCTGCTTCCCTTTCTGCTTCCTCTGTCCCTTCTTCATCTAGTGGCCTGCTTCCAGTTTACACTAAAACCAGGCAGGTGGAGGTGTCCAATGAAGATGCAGTAGGTTCAGCCTCAACAGACCTTCAAGCTCAGTCTCCTCCAGCAGTACAAGAAGAAGAAGTGTTTCAGAAAGAAGAAGTGTTTCAGAAATTTTGTGCCTCAGCAGGTTCAGCCTCAGCAGACCTTCAAGCTCAGTCTCCTCCAGCAGTACAGGAAGAAGAAGTGTTTCAGAAATTTTGTGTAGATATAGATGACCAATGAAGCTGCAGCAGCAACATTTCCAGAAATAGCAGAAGCAGATTATGATGATACAGATTGTAATGACACAGGTTTGGGCAAGGTTCAACATCAATAACAGCAGAAGCAAATGCTCCAGTTTATTACTTTGTATTTTATTTGTGTTATGTAAATAGTGTCCTCACTAAAATAGGGAGAGATTCTTGGAACCCTAGTTCTGATTTGGGTAAGGATCACTATTAGGACTGCATGAGCCTTCACCTCCTACTGCCTCCACGGTCCTCTCTTGCCACCCGCGGAGTCGTACCATGAGGATCACATGACACCATCGACGGTTTCACCGACACAACAGTCAGATGGAGATACATTATTGCCAGATGAAGATACATTATGGTCAGACGAAGATACATTATTGCCACATGGCGATACGTTATATCCAGAGCCACTCACTTTTACTGACGGTGTACTTCAGATCATCGGCCATGACTTCTACACCGCGAGCGGGCAAGATATTATGTGATATCTTGTCTGTTGGAGCGGTCGGCCTCTACACGATGCTACTTGGATTTCTTCAGAGGAGCTCGAGTGACTCGCCCCGTGGATACACAGCGAGTATGACCATCTTCACTCACCGAAGATGGGTGCTTTCAAGCCGGGGGGAGTTGATGGCGCGCCGTGCCCGACACAGGTGTATTCCCGCGGGAGACGGTGATTCGCCGCCCAATCGGACGATCCGGGTCCGTGGTTGCATGCAGATGGTCGATCCGAGTTGAGTCCATATATTATTTTTATATTCTATGTTGTATTTGTAGCCCGATCAATCTAGACAGTGTGAGCTATCCGATCGCGATGGTTATTTGATTTCTGATGCAACAATTATTTCCTAGGTGGCTTTAAATAGGCAAGCGACGGATTGTGGGAGGCATCGAGGATTGGTTTGCAGTTCAAACCTGTCGGTCATTCTTTGCAGTTCAAACCTGTCGGTCAACACAGGATTGGTTTGCATTAGTATTGAAAATTTTCAAAAAAGCAAGTCCTAGATAATAAAAGAAGACTAATGAAATTATCTTGGAAATAGAAATAATATGCGCCTTGGATCGTTCACATCGACTACGCCAATCAAAAGTTGATATTACAAAAATTATCCAAAAATAAAAAGGAAAATAGTGGATGAAAGATTTTTGAGAAAGTAAAGAAAATAAAAACAAGAACCATAATAAAAATATGTGTTTTAGAAAGACATTTCACGTTAACATGCTACCGTGAATTAGGAACACAGCAAGACCAACATTTTACTTGTGAAACATAATAAAAAAATGATTAGAGAGATTATAATTGACAAAGTTATTTATATGGAATTTTGAGAAAAACAAAACAAAAGCAGGGGGTACTATTGAAATATCAATGTAATAAGATTTTTTTATTTTGAAATATGATTTTTGTTTTCTTTTGATTTTTAAAGGGGACAACATGAAACAAAAATAAAGAAAAGAGAAGGAGGAAATCCTCCCCAAAACTTAAAAGAAACATTGTCCTTAATGAAGAAAGAAGGGGTATGAGAGAGAGAAATTAAAACAGAAATAAAGTACATAATTTTAAAAACAGGTACTTCCCCAGATTTATGCGCTGCGAATGTTGATTGATGCCGCTCCCCCATTCTTGCGCTCTGGATCTTATTGACAAGTCTTCTTCGGACTTTGTGATGGATTTAGCAGCATTGGCGACGGTGATTGCAGAAGCTTCTTCGGACTTTGTGATGGACATGTTCTAAGTGTTATCAAGCATAACCTAGTATCTATAAGCCAATTATATGATGAAGGTTATCAGGTATCATTCAATTAGTTTTCTTGAATTATTACATATGATAAAAACAAAACTATTTAAACTGGAATTAGACAAGAAAACATATATGTAGTTAATTTCAAATCTGCTAATTTAGAAATTTGCTTATTCAACCAAATTAGTTCTACTAATGATTTATTACATAAGAGAATAGGTCATGTAAACCTTTAGAACATTGCTAAATTATCTAGGGACAACATTGTTAGAGGACTGCCTTCTGGTTCTTACGAGAAGGAAGGACTCTGTAGAGCTTGTCAATTAAGCAAACAAACTAAAAATCATTTGAATTCCATTAATAAAAGTGATTCACCCAGGATTTTGTAGTTGCTACATATGGACCTTTTTGGCCCTATTGTTGTACAAAGTTTGGGAGAAAAGTCGTACACTCTAGTTATTGTCGATGACTTATAGATATTCACTTGGTTGTTCTTTTTGAGAAACAAGTCAGATAACTTCAAAGTTCTTATAGATTTTCTTAAGAGCATAAAAATTGGGTACTCTACTCAGGTTGCATTGATTAGAAGTGATCATGACACCGAGTTTGAATCTCTCTCATGCAAGAATTCTGTGAGAAGGATGGTGTCAGGCATTGTTTTTCTGCTCCTGCAACTCCTTAACAAAATGGGGTAGCTGAAAGGAAAAATAGAAACCTTATTAAATCTGCTGGGACATTGCTTGCAGATGCTTTTTTGCCCCTATCCTTTTGGGAAGAGGCTGTAAGCACAACCAATTATGTCCTGAACAGAAGTTTAATCTATGAAGAAGGATGCAATGTAACCTCTCGGATAAGTTTTAAATCATCCAACTTGTCATACACATAGGGTACCTGCAATGAATATATGGTAGAAGAATCCTTCTCCTTATAAAACATATTAGCTTCATCAAAGGATATATGTTCCGATTCTTCCATTTTTAATGTTGATTTGTTAAATACCCTATAAGCCTTCCTGACTTGGGAATATCCAAATAAAATTCCCTCTGCAGCCTGGGATCCAAATTTCTTAAGTGTTTCTACTTATTATTGTGAATATAACACTTGCATCCAAATACTTTAAAGTAATCTACTTTAGGTTACTTCCCCTTAAGTAATTCATAGGGAGTCATACCCTTAGGTTTATGTATTAAACTTCTGTTCAGGACATAATTGGTTGTGCTTACAGCCTCTTCCCAAAAGGATAGGGGCAAAAAGCATCTGCAAGCAATGTCCCAGCAGATTTAATAAGGTTTCTATTTTCCTTTCAGCTACCCCATTTTGTTAAGGAGTTGTAGGAGCAGAAAACAATGCCTGACACCATCCTTCTCACAGAATTCTTGCATGAGAGAGATTCAAACTCGTGCCATGATCACTTCTAATCAATGCAACCTGAGTAGAGTACCCAATTTTTATGCTCTTAAGAAAATCTATAAGAACTTTGAAAGCATAGTGAAGAAGAAATTGTTGAAGCAGTTGAACCTACAACAAGAAATATAATTCCACAAGAGTAATTAATTGCACAAGTTATTGATGAACCAACTCCTCTTGCAGATCTTGTCATGCTAAGAGATCATCTCATATATCAAGTGATTGGAGACATATCAGCTGGTGTGCAAATAAGGCATCAACTCAATTTAGATCTGATGCATGCTTGCTTCATTTATCAAATTGAGCCTCAATCCATAAAAGATGCAGAGCAAGATCCCCAACTAGATTATTGCAATGCAAGAGGAACTCAATCAATTTTGGAGTTGTATACTTTGGGATTTAGTTCCAAGATGCAAAGACTACCCAGTTAGTAGAACTAAATGGGTCTTCATGAACAAGCTGGATGCACAAGGATTAATTGTGAGAAATAAAGCAAGATTGGTAGACCAAGGTTATTCACAGGAAAAATGAATTGATTATGATGAAAACTTTGCTCCTTTTGAAAGAGTTGAAGCCATCTGAATTTTTCTTGCATATATAGCATTCAAGAAGTTCAAGGTCTATCAGATGGATGTCAAAAGTGCATTCCTCAATGGAGAACCAAAAGAGGAAGTTTATGTTGAGCAACCACCAGGTATTATCTCCTCAACTCATACATCTTATGTTTTTAAGCTTCATAAAGCTCTTTGTGATCTAAAGTAAGCCCCAAGAGTTTGGTATGAGACCTTATCTTGCTTTCTATTAGAACATAAGTTCATTAGAGGCATTGTAGATAGAACTTTATTTATTAGACAACATAAGTCAAAGATTTTGCTAGTACAAATATATGTATATGATATAATATTTGGCTCTACTGATTCCAAACTTTGCAAAATGTTTTCTGACTTGATGCATTCAAAGTTTGAAATGAGTAGCATGGGTGAAATATCCTACTTCCTTGGTCTTCAAGTGAAGCAAACCCCTGATGGTATCTTCATATCCCAGTCTAAATATGCTAAAGTGCTACTTAAAATATTTGGGATGATAAATCCCTTAGCCAAGAAAACACATATGCCATCCAGTGTTGTAGTTGATTCTGATGAATAGGGCAAGATAGTTGATCAGAAAATATATCGGGCTATTGTTGGGTCCTTTTTGTATCGTACAGTTAGTAGGCCAGATATTATGTTTGCTACTTGCATTAGTGCTAGATTTCAATTCAATCTTAAAGAATCTCACATTATTTTATTAAAAAAGATTTTAAGATATATAAAGGGTTGTCCTAATCTAGGACTTTGGTATCCTACTGAGTCACAATTTGAATTATTGGGATTCTCAGATGTTGACTTTGCTGGATGTAGAGTGGACAGGAAAAGTACATTAGGAACTTGTCAATTCCTTGGTGAAAGGCTTGTGTCCTGGTTTTGCAAAAAGCAAAGTTCTATGTTCACATCAACTGCTGAAGCTAAATACATAGCAGCAGGTAGTTGTTGTTCATAAATTTTGTGGATTCAAAATCAGCTCCAGGATTATGGTTTCAACTTAAATAATTCAACTATCTATTGTGATAATACCAATGCAATTTCTATTGCACAAAATCTAGTGCATCATAGTAGGACAAAGCATATAGAGATTAGACATCATTTTATTAGAGATTGTGTTGACAAAAAGTAAAATTAAACTTGTCTTTATCTCTTCTGATTTACAAAGAGCAGACATTTTCACCAAACCATTAGATGAAAAGAAACACATGTTCTTCCTAAATCAGCTAGGTATGATCAATGGAGAAGCTTTAATTTGATTTTTGTCTGTGGTCGACGAACTGTTCATTTTTCGTCGAACGGAGATCGACGAACTACGAACTCTTCGTTGAGTGTTTGTAGAATGGAGATCGACGAACCTTCCTTTACAAAACCTTTCGTCAAACAAAGATCGACAAATTTGTTTCAGAAAATTTTTCGTCGAACGGAGATCGACGAAGTTTTTTTCAGAAATTTTTTTCATCGAATGGAGAATGACAAACTATTTTCCACCTCTTCAAACTTAGATCGACATTTTTATTTCTTTATGAGATTTTTCGTCGAACTGAGTTCGAAGTTTTTATTTTTTTTTGTTGGACGGAGTTCGTCTTTTCAAATTCTGAAAACTTATAATTGGGTTTTCATCGAAATCCATCTGTGCTTTTCAGTTCTTTTGCACTTGATCTCTTGTGTTTGCAGGCAATGGTGATTTCGACGACGACCCTTTCCGAAATGAAATTTTATGCCGGCTTCGGCATTGACATGGATTCCTTCATCCATTATGATCAAGTCATCAAGAATTTCTTACAGCTGTTTGAGACTCAGCAGCTAAGGAAATTCAAGACAACAATGATAAAGCTTCTAGTGTAGGAGATTAAGGAATGAGTTTATACAATAAAGATTCAGGAAACTGTAGTTCTCTTGGATCTATCTCAGGACATCAGGTTCCTCTTTAACAAGAAATTTTATCTGAAATTTTTAGGTTTCTTAATGGTGAAGAAGATGATATAGAATTGTCCAGTGCTGAATTTGATCATATACTTGTTAAAATGGGTCACTCCCAGGGAAACCCTAACAAAATATTGAAAAATAACTTGTCTGCTGAATACAAGTTCTTAGGAGATATTGTTGGAAAGGTACTCTTGGGCAAGCACTCTGCCCATGACTACATAACCAGGCACCAATTTCTTCTGATGTGTACCCTGGTCAATCAAAAATCAGTAAACTGTGGTGTTATACTGTTTGACTCCATCATGATGAAAATAGTCAAGAAAGATGTTGGGTAGGGAGAATACTTGTCCTTTTCTTGCAAGCCTAGTACCCAGAATTATTGGTCTCCCAGGCCATATTCATTAATACTTCCAAGAGGCTCACATTAGCTCTCTTTGGAAGATTGGAGAGGGTTATAACCAAGCCCTCCAGGGCTTCCTCCTCCAGAGCTTCTGAGGACACCAGGGCTGTAATAGCCACTTCACCAACCCCAGTAGAAGCTCCTACTCCTCACATTCCCTCTCCTCCTCCATCTCCACATCATTCCATATTTCCTTCATCAACTCCACTTGTTGATGTTCCGACACTTCAACAACCATCCACAATTGTACCTTCTACTTCCATCCCTCCTGTCTCACCATCCAGACCACCATCTCCTCCACACTCACCAATCCACATTTCTGAGGATACACCATCTCCACCTCCTCAATCACCTCTAATATCACATCTGCCATCACATATTGATGACACATATCCACTACTGTCATCAGTAAATTTTGATCTAACTTCATCTCCATCTCCACAACACACTCCACCTCTTTCACCTCAAATTCATACATCTACACCTCATTCCCATGTTAAGGAAGATACTATCCTCCCTAATATCGCAACCTCGAACATTCCAACACTTCCAACACCCTCAATTCCACAAGCATTCACCATCTGTCCAACCTGCTCCATGTCATCCTCTTCTACTGTCAATCAAACTTCAACATCTACTAATCTAAATGATTATATGTATGTTGATTTTTCTTCTATATCAGCTAATATTCTTGAATTCATTACCCCCACATTGAAAAAGCTGATAGTTGAAGCCATTGCTCCACTTGATGCTTCCATCAATACACTTTCTTCACAACTAGCTTCCTTCTCCACTGTCCCTTTTTCTGGGGGCCTGGGTTCATGTATCTTTGAATCCAAATAGGGGGATATGTCCAATGAAAAAGCTCCAGTAGTTCATGAAGATGCTCCAGTAATAACTCCAGTAATTCCACCAGTTAATAAAGAAACTCCAATAATTCTAGAAGCAGATGCAGAAATGACTTCAGTTTGTACCGAAGAAGCAGCAGCAGATTTTTCAACCCCAGAAATCATCACTGTTGGTGATTTTATCATTAATGCAACAGCTGATATTTCTTCATTGCTTTATTCTTTTTATATTGATTATAGCAGCACCTTACCAATTTATAGCAATTATTCTAAAGCAATAGTAAGTTATACAACTTCAATAAGTCCTCTAATTTTGGAACATCTAAGGACAAGTTTTACAGTTATTGAAAATACTACAGAACAAGTAACTGCTATAGATCCAAAGGCTTTATCACCTCCAACTTTTGGTTGGGTTGAATCCCCCATGCCCAATCTTGATGATTTCATGTTTGAAGACATAGATACAAAAATTATAGATCAACAGCCTCGGGTTGAAAAGGATATAGTTGTACAGGCACAGGCTGAAACATTAAATACAGATATACAGCCACAAGCTCATCCGATATTTTCTGCTGAAATGCTTAAATAGATTAATGCTCTCTATGATCATCCTGCTGAAGAATATGATGATGATGATGATGATTCAGCTGATTTAGAAGATTTTGGTTCTAAAAAGAGAAAACTTAAGAAGAAGGTTCCGTCTACGGTTGCTCCTAATCCCTGTCCTACTACAGAAACCACTTACTATATTATGCACAACATTACTCTCACTCCAGACACTCCTCACTGGATGAGGTATTCAAAGAATGAGTTAAAATCTAGGAAGAAGAGTAGGAGATACTCTCCACCTCCACAATTTAGGGGAGGTCCTCCTACTCCGCCTGCAGCAGGATCAGCAAGAAATATTTCTCAAGTTCAAATGTCTACAGCTTCTTATCATTCCAGACCATCTCACAACAACAACAATAGGTAGAAGCACAGTTCCCAGGGCAGCAAATAATAATAAATAAAGCAAAGCAGCCATCAGATATCTGAAGATAATCAGCAAGAAAAATCAAGTAGATAAAGGCCACTGTCTGCAGTCTATGATCCAGAAATGGATCCTAATTTTAGAATTGCCAGATTCAAGGAAATTATAGCACTTTCATAGATAAGGAAAGCCAGGGAAGAAGGAAAAGATACTTCTCAATATTCCACAATGTCTTCCTACAGGAAGAAAGAGATAAAATGTATGAAAATAGAAATCTTTTTAATGTTGATACTTATATGAGTCTCCATCCAGAAGCAATAGTGCCTAGAGCTACATTAGTGAAAATTTTAAGTGCTGAAGACATGAAGATGACTCAAAGAGAAGCAGAGGACTCTAAAAGAATAATGGTTTTCTTAAAACCTTCTTCAGATTCTTCTACAGATGCTCCAAAGAAAAACTCATGATTTTTTTGCTTACACATTTTGAATTTTATTACTGCTATATATATATATTCACAATGCATAATTATTTATATCTACTAAAGTTCTATAATTCTGTCAGATATTTTTTTCTTTGTGATTTACTTTATTTTTATTTTTATAGTGACCTCACTCAAATCGGGGGATATTGTTGGTACCCTAATTGTGATTTGGGTTAGGTTCACTATTAGGATTGTTAAGATGACCAAACATGTATAGTCTAGTGTCATAAGTTAGTTCTAGGGTTAAGGTCAGTCACATGAGGTTAGATAGTTGGAACCTACCTTCAGAAGACTTACGAGATAGAAGAGTTTAGAGACAAGGCAGTATAAAGAATGCAAAAAAGGCATTCGAAAATAGCTGAGCTCAGCTCGACGATCGTCGATCTCAGATCGACGAACTCGAAATTACTTCTCTTAGTTGAGCTCGATGAAGGTCTAGCTGAGGTCGATTAACTGTGATCTCATATCAGAAGTTGAGCTCGATAAAAGTCTAGATGAGATCAACGAACTGTGATCTCATTACCGAAGTTCACCTCGACGAAGTGCTATCTTAGTTAGATTAACTTGGAGCTCAGGTCGATGAAATCTTTGCTGAGTTCGACTAACTCATTTCAGGTTCTGTTCGACTAAAACTTCTCTGCAGTTTCGCAATTCGACTATGTCAATTTGATTTCAAGTTATATTATATTAAGACAGTAATACTCTGATAATTAATGCTCAATATTCTCAAGAATATGGTCGTTACATTGCTGCATTAATTATCAATTTCACAGAGTTATTACTCTACTATATTTACTGGGACAGTTAGATAAATACATTGAAGACAAAATCAGTCGTTCCAACTCCCAAAAATTATGCAGAAGATTTCAAGAAATTTAAAATTAAAATGTGTTTGAATCAGCAATCAATATATAAAGTAAATTTTTAGAAGATTGAATAACACGAGGAGAAGAAGAAAGAGAAAATCTTCAATAAGAGAAAGAGACAGAGACAGAAAAATCTTGTTCGTCATTCTTCTTCTTTAAGCTTTTCTTCCAGTAAAACATCTTCAATCTGAGACCAAAATATCAATCTCTCAGAATCATTTACTAGAAGAATAAGTTGTCAAAGAAGGCTAACACCTTGAATCAAAGCTTCCACTACTGATCAGATTTATACAACTCAGGGGTGATTTGACAACATAAACAAATCCACTAGTCTTCTCAGAGATTTGAGACAGATAAGACAACATCATTTTTTTTCCTTCATTGTGTACAATATTATAACTCCCTTCAAAAGTTAAACCTTTTGGCTCCCAAGTCCACTGATCAAATGACTTGGTTTGGTTTTTGGGCACTTGATCAAAAGCTAAAAGGGTTGCTAGATCTCCCTTAGAAAATAGATCTTGTGGTGACAGGGAACCTGATCAAAAACCTATAGTGACAGGGCACCTGATCAAAAATCAATGGTGGCAGGGCACCTTAGAAAAAACCTGTAGTGGATTCCTACTAGTGTGGTAGAAGAGTGGATGTACCCAGGTTTATTGGGAAACCACTATACACTCATTGTGTCATTTGATTGTGCTTTAATTGTTTATTTTTTGTGCTGTGATATCTCTCTTTGTATTTATATATATGTATCACCTATTTTAATCCGTTGTAAAAAAAAATTAAAGTTTTTAAAAAACTCTATTCACCCCCCCTCTAGATTTAGTTAGACCTATCCCTCACTTTAAACCTTTCTCACCCAAAGGAGGGCGAAGGAGGAGGAAAAGGGTAGCATGCTCACCCTAACCCTAGATTGGAGATGAAAAGGAGAGAAAGGGAGAGAGAACTTTAATAAAGAGGGAGAAACTTGATGGCCCGACCAATGCTTACGAAAAGAGAGCAGCCGAACTAGCAATCCAACTAGGCAAGTATAGTTATCGAACCTTAGTAAGGGGACACATGTGTCGTATTTAAATCCGGAAACTGTTGAGTATATCTACTCACACGAAGGCTATTATTCTATCGACGGAAATGTTAGGGTTTCAAAGAAATCTAAGAGCGATTAGGAAAAGAAATATTACAGTAGAAAAAGAAATGATTGCGGTTAAAAAGAGAGCTAGTAAAGGCGATTAAAACAAGGGGTTAAGACGATGAAAAAGAGAAGCACTCGATCGAGAATCACCTCGGCAAGAGTCGATTAAAAACACGATAAATAAACCTAAGCTTAATAGGGTAAGGTCTTTGATCGTGGAGGTTCCATAAACATGAACACACTTCTCTCGAAGACGTGCCCACCTGAGTTTAGGAACGACCGACCGACTTTCGCCTAAATCGGAGGCCTAAAACTCGCTTTACGTGGTGAACCACACTATTGGATTTTACTCAAATCCGGGAGATTTGGACGTCTGCCTCTCTCGAGGGGTGTGTACAACTCCCTTTACTCTTGAGTGCTCACTTCAAACCATCGGCCTCTCGACCAGCCAGGAATGAAAGCAAAGGTGGAGAGTATATATCTAATGATATACCTCCAACCCGGGATAATTCAAGAGTTATTCAAGGCTAAACCCTAAAACGAAAAGGTAAGATTCAAAGCATCATAATGTATTCACTCGAACCTCAGATCATCAAGATCGAGTACAATTGCTAAAGAGAAGAGAAGAAAACACTTTTATTTAGATTAAAGAGAGCTACACTTGGAAAGAAAATTACAATTGCATGGAATTGGAAATCCTATTCTGGCCCTATCATTAGCAACTAGAGCAATTACAAGAGCTTTTACAAAAGATTAAACTAAATTAGCACTAAACTAATCTAAACTAGCATGAGAAATAGAGAGAAAAGGCATGAAAAAGAACAAGAAATGAAGGGGCATCACCTCCCCTCTTAGCCCAAAGATGCCTCTGAACCATAGGAGAAGGGATCAATTTATAGAATTTTTTCAGGCTGGTTCACGCCCCCGTGACACGCCCGGGTCGGGAGTGTACCTGGGGCGTGATACATTCAGAGCGACGTTTTGGGCTGAAATTGAATGCAGGAGGTGACAGGCATCGTAGTTGAGTTACACACCCATATGTCATTCCCGCCAAGGGCGTGTCCCCAGGGCATGACCATTTCGATGCGACTTTTTTGGCTGCAATTTACTGCTGGAGGTGACGGGCGTTGTAATTGAAGTACACACCCATATGTCACGCCTGACCAGGGCGTGTCATGGGGCGTGACCATTTCGGTGCAATAGTGGAGCAGGAAAAAGAGCTTGATGTGGCGATTCCTCGGATCCTGGGAACACTCCTCTGGAACACGCCCGTGTCGGGCGTGATACGGGCGTGATGGAGGGTGTGTTCACTGAATTTCCAAGAAATGCATTGTCATACCTGTTGCTTCATTCCTCTGGGCTATACGCCCTAGGTACACGCCCTGGTAGGACGTGACCTTGGGGCGTGTCACATCAAAATTTCGCTGAGAGCCGTGCAAACCTGCAGAAAGCAGAAAGCACATTAGTGACAATAATATTTACAAAAGGGGGTCAACATAAGCACTTGCAAGACATGATTTGTGCTTTAAAAACCCGAAAATACACTAATAAATTTAACTGCAAAAAGTACTATCAAATTCCCCCAAGCTTAAGCTTTGCTTGTCCCCAAGCAAAGATATAAAAACTAGCTAATCATAAACAGTGACTAATTTAAAAGTTTTAATCATGCTTACACAAGTACTATGCGAAATTCCAAGTAGGGAGAATGTGAAACGTAAACCTAAAACAATTACTTGGTCATGGTTTAACAAATTATAAGCTTTACTAACAAAAATAAATCATCCAAAATTTTAAGAAGATCTTTTAAATAAATTTAAGTAATGCAAAAAAATGAAAAAGAGCATTGAGTTGTTACTAGATTCAAGGGGCACATTATAACTATATCAATCAAACAATAAAAATCTAAATTTAAATCCAAAATTATACTATTTTACTTTTCTTCTTTAATTAGCTAATAAATAAAAATCAAAAGCATGAATCAGAAGTACTTATTAGGACCAAAACGTTTAGTTTAGGCATATAATTAGGAATGAAAATCAAAGATAAACATGAAGTCTTAAAATCACACTAAACCAAAATAGAAAAGTTTCAAAAAAAAATGTTCATCATAAATAAACTATTTTTTTCTTTATCTTTGTTTTTTTTCTTTTTCTTCTTCTTTTTTTACAAAATAACGGCCAAAAATATTTTTTTTTTCAATCTGAAATTGGCAAAACAAAAGTAAATTCATCTTTTGAGCATATTTTTCAAAAAGTTCTCCAAAAACAAATCACCAAATTAACGCTATCATACTCATGAAAATTTAGTTTTGATGAAACTCAAAAAGGCTAGTGTGATTTGATAGGTTGGAATATTTAAGCTTTGGTGAAAATGAAATAATAAGTGGAGCTAATCAATTGAGGAAGGAAAAAAGGCTCAAAATTGGCTAACTACAGGTAAAGAAAAATTTAGGTTGGCCAGAAGGATCAAACAAAAACAAAGAGGGCCTAAATCATTTTCATGGTTCTAAATTTATTTAAAGCATTAGTATTGAAAATTTTCAAAAAAGCAAGTCCTAGATAATAAAAGAAGACTAATGAAATTATCTTGGAAATAGAAATAATATGCGCCTTGGATCGTTCACATCGACTACGCCAATCAAAAGTTGATATTACAAAAATTATCCAAAAATAAAAAGGAAAATAGTGGATGAAAGATTTTTGAGAAAGTAAAGAAAATAAAAACAAGAATCATAATAAAAATACGTGTTTTAGAAAGACATTTCATGTTAACATGCTACCGTGAATTAGGAACACAGCAAGGCCAACATTTTACTTGTGAAACATAATAAAAAAATGATTAGAGAGATTATAATTGGCAAAGTTATTTATATGGAATTTTGAGAAAAACAAAACAAAAGCAGGGGGTACTATTGAAATATCAATGTAACAAGATTTTTTTATTTTGAAATATGATTTTTGTTTTCTTTTGATTTTTAAAGGGGACAACATGAAACAAAAATAAAGAAAAGAGAAGGAGGAAATCCTCCCCCAAACTTAAAATAAACATTGTCCTTAATGAAGAAAGAAGGGGTATGAGAGAGAGAGAGAAATTAAAACAGAAATAAAGTACATAATTTTAAAAACAGGTACTTCCCCAGATTTATGCGCTGCGAATGTTGATTGATGCCGCTCCCCCATTCTTGCGCTCTGGATCTTATTGACATGTCTTCTTCGGACTTTGTGATGGATTTAGCAGCATTGGCGACGGTGATTGCAGAAGCTTCCACTTGTGGAGCCGTTCGGGGCAAAAAGTGTAAAATAAAGAAAACAGAAAAATGATTTGGGTTGCCTCCCAAGAGCGCCCTTTGTTTATAAAGGTCATTTGAGCTTGACCAAAATAATATTGTCCAAAATTTTATTTGTCCAAAATAGCATGTAAATAAATGGTGTCCAGTTAGTTCATAGTTCGTGCAGAAGAAAATTAATACAGTTTGGATTGACATCACCTCAAAAATAAAGTTTAAGACGCTGCCCATTTACTTTGAATTCACCCTTATCAGGGTGTGAAATTAAAATCGTGTCATACGGATAAACTTCTTTAACGGTAAACGGTCCAGACCATCCTGATTTTAACTTGCCCGTAAATAATCGTAAACATGAGTTATATAAAAGTACTTGGTCGCCCGGCTTAAAGGTTTTTGGGTGCTTAAGGTTTTTATCGTGTAAACGCTTCGTCTGCTCTTTCTAAAGTTTCTATTGTCATACGCGTAAGAGTACCACTCGTCGAGTTCGTTAAGTTGAAATTTTCTAAAATTGCCAACAGAGTGGGGATCGGGGTTTAAAAATCTTAAGGCCCAAAAAGCGTGGTGTTCTAATTTTATGGGTAAATGGCATGATTTTACATAAACCAACCGGTATGGCGTACATCCGAGGGTAGTTTTGTGCGCTGTTCGGTAGGCCCATAGAGCATCATCTAACTTGGCTGACCAGTCTTTTCTAGATGTGGAAACAGTCTTTTCTAAAATTCTTTTTAAATCTCTATTCACTACTTCGACTTGTCCGTTAGTTTGGGGGTGGTAGGCAGTGGAAAGCTTATGAGTAACGCCATATTTAGTAAGGATTTTAGAAAACTGCGTGTTATAGAAATGGGAACCCCTATCACTAACGATGGAGCGCGGCGTACCGAATTGAGAAAATAAATTTTTTAAGAAAGTAACTAAGACTCGGGCGTCGTTCATAGGAAGAGATTTGGCCTCGGCCCATTGCGAAACATAATCAACGACAACTAAAATATACTTATTCCCGAAGCTAGAAGGAAAAGGGCCAACAAAATCAATTCCCCAGAGGTCGAAAACTTCGCACTCTAGGAAGTAATTTTGCGGCATTTCATTTTTATTAGAAATATTACCCGACCATTGGCAACTATCACACCTACTCACAAAGGTCTGTTCGTCTTTAAACAGGCTAGGCCAGTAAAAACCCGCGCTTAGCACTTTGTGAGCGGTGCGAGCAGGTTGATTGTGCCCACCTGTCGGTCCTTCATGCAAATGCTTAATATTGTCTAAACCTTCATCATAAGAAACACACCTCCTTATCAATTGGTCTGCACATACTCGGAATAGATGTGAGTCCTCCCAAAAGTAGTTCTTCAACTCAGAAAAGAATTTCTTCTTTTGCTGAGATGAGAACTCTTTTGGGTGCACCCGAGCCACTAGATAGTTGGCGATGTGTGCAAACCAAGGAGTAGTAGATGTGTTGATCGAAAACAACTTCTCATCGGGAAAATAATCGTTAAAAGATTTTTCATCTAATTTTTCTATAAAGGGATTATCTATGTGCAAGAGGTGGTCGGTGGCCAAGTTCTCGGCTCCTCGCTTATCACGGATCTCTAAATCAAACTCCTGAAGGCGTAAGACCCAGCGAATCAGGCGTGTTTTGGCATCCGTTTTAGAAAAAAGATATTTGAGGGCCGAGTGGTCCGTAAAAACAATAAATTTTGAAAGAGTAATATAAGGGCGAAATTTATCAAAAGCGAATACTACAGCTAGGAGCTCCTTCTCAGTTGTGGTGTAATATTCCTGTGCAGATGTAAGTGTTTTGCTAGCGTAATAGATGGGGTGGAAGTTTTTAGATATACGTTGACCTAATTCAACTCCTACTGTATAGCTACTCGCATCGCACATTATCTCAAATGGAGAGTGCCACACCGGAGCTATCATGATTGGGGAATTAATTAATTTTTCTTTTATTAAATTAAAGGCAGCTAGGAAAAGGTCATCAAAGATGAATGTGGCGTATTTTTCTAAGAGATGGGTAAGGGGCTTGGTGATCTTGGAAAAGTATTTTATGAAGCGACAGTAGAAACCCACATGACATAGGAAACTTCTTATAGCTTTTATGTTTGTAGGTGGCGGCAGCTTCTCGATAACTTCTATCTTAGCAACGTCTAATTCAATACCTCTTGCAGAAATTTTATGGCCCAAAACTAACCCTTCCCTCACCATAAAATGACATTTTTCACAATTTATGGCAAGGTTAGTTTCTTCGCACCATTCTAACACTTTTTCGAGGTGTCCTAAACAACTATCAAATGCGTCACTGAACACGGAGAAATCATCCATGAATACCTCCATAATGCTTTCTACATACTTATCAAAGATAGTGAGCATACATCACTGGAATGTATCTGGTGCATTGCACAATCCAACCGACATTCTTCGGTAGGCGAAGGTGCCGAAGGGACAAGTAAACATAGTATTCTCCTGGTCCTCAGGAGAGATGGGGGTTTGAAAATACCCCGAGAGGCCATCGAGAAAACAATAAAAGCTATGGCCGGAAAGTCGTTCTAAAATCTGGTCGATGAATGACAAGGGAAAATAATCCTTGCGGGTGGCGTCATTTAACTTACGATAGGCTATGCACATTCTCCATCCGGTCACCATCCGTGTCGGGATTAATTCATTATTTTCATTACTTACTACCGTTATCCCTCCCTTCTTTGGTACTACCTGGACTGGGCTAACCCACTTATTGTCTGATATAGGATAAATAATTCCTGCATCTAACAATGTCATAACCTCGCCCTTAACTACTTCTTTTATGTTAGGGTTTATATGACGCTGAGGTTGTATAGAGTTACGTGAATTATCTTCCATTAAGATCTTGTGAGTGCATAAAGATGGGCTTATGCCCTTGATATCAGATATCTGCCAAGCAATAGCTTCGCAATATTTACGTAACATTGAAAGAAGTTTATCATTTTGTGCATCCGTGAGGTAGGCTGAGACTATGACAGGCAGCTTGGAGTCCTTTTCTAAGAAAGCGTATCTAAGATGCTCTGGTAGTTCTTTCAGTTCCAGGGTAGGGGGTATTCATACGAAGTTTTTAAAATCCGTTTTTTTTCAAAAACTATATCCTCGTAGACTTTTTTATGTGTAAAATTAAAAGGGGTGGGGCTAGCGGCCAAGGTGGCTTCTTGCAGCGATTTGGTTGGAAGAGTAGAAGAGTAATAAAAATTAGAATTTTTTTTTTCAAAATCAGAAAGATGACAGAAGGATTCTTCACTAAGGTGTAGAGATTCAGTTGGAGGAGTAGAAGAGGAACAGAAATCAGAAAATTCTTTTTCAAAATCAGAGAGGTGAGAGGAGGATTCTTCACTTACAACATCTATGAAAAAACAACAATCATCATTGTCTAGGGTGTTCTTCATCGAGGGGGTGATAGAGAAAGTTACTTCGTCGTCGCCTACTCGAAGGAAGAGCTTACCATTGCTTATGTCATTGATAGCTCGGGAGGTGGCAAGGAAGGGTCGGCCAAGGCTCAAGGGAACCTCGACATCTTCTTCGATGTCCAATATGACAAAGTCCACCGAGAAGATGAACTTGTCGACTTTGACTAGGACGTCCTCCACTATACCTAACGACTATTTGACTGATCTGTCGGTGAGCTGGATACTCTTGCGTGTGGGGTTGAGACTACCAATTCTTAACTTTTTAAACAACGAGAGGGGCATCAGATTAATACTCGCACCTAGGTCGACTAAAGCGTGCTTGACAAAAAGATCACCAAAGACACATGGGATAGAAAAACAACCCGGGTCACTGATTTTCTTTGGTAAACCGTTTGTGAAGACCGCAGAGCACTCAGCATTTAACGTGACATACGAAAGGTTCTCTAACTTCTTCTTATTGGTCCGGAGGTCCTTAAGGTACTTAGCGTACTTAGACATCTGGGATATGGCTTCGTGGAAAGGTAGATTTATGTGGATTTGTTTAAACATTTCTAAGAAACGGCTGTACTGATCGTCCTGACATTGTTTATTAAGTTCGGAAGGGTATGGAGGGGATGAATATTTTTTAAAGGGGGTGGTGGAGTGAGTTTTTTTCTAAAATAGGGGTGATAACTTCTTCAGCAGGGGGTGGAATTTTTAAAACGGGAGCGGAGCTTTGATTTTTTAAAGTGGGAGCAGAGCTTTGATTTTTTAAAGCGGGAGCGGAGCTTGCCTCGGGCTCTTCACTTACCATACCAGGAACTTGCTTCCCACTCCGAAGAGTTATAGCTCTCGCTTGCTCTCTCAAGTTGTGCTCGTTATTGGAAGGAAGAGACCCTACGGGTCGCTCAGAAATTATTTTAGCGAGCTGTCCTACTTGATTTTCTAAATTTTTAATTCTTTCAGTTAATGTTCTTATCGTAGCTTCATTAAGATTCATGTATTTTGAAAAACTTTCCTCCAAACTTGGAGGTTTTGGAAAACTTTGAGGAGGTGGTGGTGGTGCAGAATAATCAACTTGTGGTGGCGGGCGCACTGCGTTCGATGGATTACTCCACGAAAAATTAGGGTGATTTCTTAAAGCAGGATTATAACTATTCGCAAAATTAAAACCAGGTAAATGAAAATTCGTAGCAGAAAAGTTATTAAAAGCATTTTTAGGCAAATTATTGAAAGAATCCAAATGTTCTGGAGCAGGAGTTGCAGATTCCCATACCTGAGGGGTGGAGGCAGTAGTCATCTCCGTAATGTTTTTGCTTAATATTTCAACTTGCAAAGCGAGCTGGGAGACGTTGTCCACTGCAAAGAGACATGCAGGATTGTTTGGGCGGGACCTAGGCACATTCCACTGGTAAGTGTTCATGGCCATGTCCTCAAAAAGCTCAAAAGCTGCTTCCGGGGCCTTATGGTTTAAAGTACCGCCAGAAGCTGCATCTATCATTTGCTTTGTGCTTTGATTTAGCCCGTTATAAAACGTCTGCGCCTACAACCATACAGGTAGAGCGTGATGTGGGCATCGTCTTAAAAATTCTTTAAATCTTTCCCGGGTTTCATATACGGTTTCAGAGTCGATTTGTCCAAAAGCAGAAATATTGTTCCTAAGTTTTGCTGTTTTAGCAGGCGGAAAATACTTCGACAAAAATTTTTCAGTTAATTGTGTCCAAGTTGTGATGCTATTTTTAGGTAGAGTGTTCAGCCACTGCTTAGCCTTAGTTCTAAGAGAGAAGGGAAATAATCTTAGCCTAATATCATCATTTGTGACACCATTAATCTTAAACATCTCAAAAATCTCAAGAAAGCTTGCAATTTGTGCGTTTGGATATTCATCTTGAAGTCCGTCAAATTGCACATACTGCTGCACCATTTGAATTATGCCAGGCTTCAGTTCGAAGTTATTATTTGCTATCGCAGGGCGAAATATGCTAGATTCACTACCCTCGAGATTCTGCCGTGCATAATAAGACATAGGCCTTTGCACGGCTTCCTGCACATTGGGTTGTTCCATTCTTAAAGTGGAAAATGACTCAGAATCCTCAACCGGCACTTGGATAGTAGGACCTTGAAATCGCGATCTTCTCCGAAGAGTACGCTCAATTTCGTGGTCCAGGTCCAAAATAACCGACAGACTCCCACGGGTCATGTACTAAAAGAAGAGAAGAGAGGAAAGAGAAATAAAATAAACTAGAAAAAAAGTGTTACTAATTTTTTTTGAAATAAAATTTTTTTTTAAAGTTTAACTCCTGAACTTCCCAAGGGCTACCCGGTGAAGGCTTTGCACGGTACTAGACAAGATAGCGGAACTTAAAACTGCTTTGCCCTTTTTAAGAGATTTAGGTGGCGTAGAAAAATTGTGGAGTGGGTTTCTATTATGAGCGCTAAATAATTTTTTTTTATTTTAAAATTTTTTAAAGGAGGGCGAGGAAGAGAAATGATAAAACTAATAGATTCGTGTTTTCAATTTATCAACGGGCGTTGCTCCCCGGCAACGACGCTAAACACTTGATGGCTTGGCCAACACTTACGAAAAGCGTGCAGCTGAACTAGCAATCCAACTAGGCAAGTATACCTATCGAACTGTAGTAAGGGGACACAAGTGTCGTATTTAAATCCGGGAACTGTTGAGTAAATCTACTCACACGAAGGATATTATTCTATCGACGGAAATCTTATGGTTCTAAAGAAAGCTAAGCACAATTAGGAAAAGAAACATTACACTAGAAAAAGAAATGCTTGCGGTTAAAAAGAGAGCTAGTAAAGGCGATTAAAAAAGGGGGTTAAGATGATGAAAAAGAGAAGCACTCGATCGAGAATCACCTCGGCAAGACTCGATTAAAAACACGATAAATAAAACTAAGATTAATATGGTAAGGTCCTTGACGGTGGAGGTTCCATAAACATGAACACACTTCTCTCGAAGACATTCCCACCTGAGTTTAGGAAGGTCCGACCGACTTTCATCTAAATCGGAGGCCTAAAACTCGATTTACACGGTGAACCCCACTATTGGATTTTACTCCAATCCAGGAGATTTAGACGTCTGCCTCTCTCGAGGTGTGCGTACAACTCCCTTTACTCTTGAGTGCTCACTTCAAACCATCGACCTCTCCGCTAGCCAGGAATTAAAGCAAAGGTGGAGAGTATATATCGAATGATATACCTCCAACCCATGATAAATCAAGAGTAATTCAAGGCTAAACCCTAAAAAGAAAAGGTAAGATTCAAAGCATCATAACTTATTCACTCGAACCTCGGATCATCAAGATCGAGTATAAGGAGTATTTGTTAATCATGGTGAGGTGGAAGAGGGGGGATGAGTAGTAAAGCATAAAGACACAAAATGCTAAAGAGAAGAGAAGACAACACTTTTATTTAAATTAAAGAGAGCTACACTTGGAAAGAAAATTACAATTGCATGGAATTGAAAATCCTATTCTGGCCCTATCATTAGCAACTAGAGCAATTACAAGAGCTTTTACAAAAGCTTAAACTAAATTAGCATTAAACTAAACAAAACTAGCATGAGAAAGAGAGAGAAAAAGCATGAAAACGAACAAGAAACAAAGGGGTAGCACCTCCCCTCTCAGCCCAAAGATGCCTCTGAACCCTAGGAGAAGTGCTCAATTTATAGAATTTTTTCGGGATGGGTCATGCCCCCCTAACACGCCCGGGTCGGGCGTGTACCTGGGGCGTGACACATTCTGTGCGACTTTTTAGGCTTAAATTGAATGCTGGAGGTGACGGGCATCGTAGTTTAGTTACACACCCATATGTCACGCCCGCCCAGGGTGTGTCCCCGGGGCGTGACCATTTCGGCGCGACTTTTTTGGCTGCAATTTACTGCTGGAGGTGACTGGCATTGTAATAGAAGTACATGCCCATATGTCACGTCCGACCAGGGCGTGTCATGGGGCATGACCATTTCGGTGCGACGGTGGAGCGGGAAAAAGAGCTTGTTATGGTGATTCCTCGGATCCTGGGGACACGCCTGTGGAACACGCTTGTGTCGAGCTTGACATGAGCGTGACAGAGGGTGTGCTCACTAAGTTTCCAAGAAATGCATTATCGGACCTGTTGCTTCATTCCTCTGGGCTACATGCCCGAGGTACACGCCCTGGTAGGGCGTGACCTTGGGGCGTGCCACAGCAAAATTTTTCTGAGAGCCGTGCAAACCTGTAAAAAGCAGAAAACCCATTAGTGACAATAATATTTACAAAAGGGGGTCAACATAAGCACTTGCAAGACAAGATTTGTGCTTTAAAAACCCGAAAATACACTAATAAATTTAACTGCAAAAAGTACTATCAAAACTTGATTAATTGATACCTTGTACATGACCTAAGGGTACCTATAAATACGACCCACAATGGCATGGGCATAAATATTCAATATAAGAAATGCTTGAAACACTAAAACAATAATACTCTAGTATCTCGTAACTACGATTCGACTCATACAACTTGACTTAAATATCTAAATACTCATAATAATATAACCACTAATAAATAACTAACGATGCAAGATCCATAACATATATACATAATAAACCTCAAAGGGTGGATATAAAATGATTTCTAAAGGATTGAAATGGGAAGATTAAGAAACCCCTTCATAGACTATGTTGAATGAATTTGAAATAAGAAAACATCAACAAAGCAAAAAGGTCTTTAGAAGCTAAATACACAACACTCAAGCCTTTATCCCACTATATTGTGGTCCGCTATATGGATCCTTTGTCTCCATTGTGCCCTGTCTTTTGTCATAATCTCACTAATGCCTAAGTACATCATGTATTTCTTTATATTTTCATTCGAAGTCTTTATTGGTCTACCCCTCGCTTGTCTAATATGCCTCGAGTCTAGACTCTCACAATGCCTGACAGGTGTCTCTAATGGTCTCCTTTGTACATGTCTAATCCATCTTAGACAAGCTTCTCACATCTTCTCTGAAAATTATGCTACACATGTCTAATCCCTGATACATTTATTCCTAATTTTATCAAATTTTGTGTCTCCACACATCCACCTAGTGATTATATCGAGTCCAGTTCAAGCGATTTTAGCTTAGCTCGAAATCAAAATTTTCGACTTGAACTCGGCTCGAAATCGACTCGAAATTAAAATCAATTTGGAGTCGAGTCGACTTGACTCAAAATAGCTCGATTCGGAGTCAGCTCGAAATCGAATCGATTCGGCTCGAAATTGAGCAATTTTTCTCTTTATTTCTGTTTGACTCAAAATTAAATTGGACAACTTATAAATTATGCAAACAAAACATTAAGTGAAATCATTCTTTTTATTTTGATTTAAATTTTATAATTTTTAATTTAAAAATAAGAAAATATCAATAAATACATAATCTATTTAATTAATTCTAGTTGATTTGAGTCATATTTCGAGCAATTCAGAACTGGATCGAAATCGACTCGAAATCAGATTCAAGTCAAATTGAATCGACTCAAATTGAGTCGAATCAATTTTAATGGATTCCGATTTGATTCAATTTTCGATCGAATCTCGAGCCACTTTCGAGTTTCTAATAATATGTTCAACCATACATCCACCTAAGCATTCTCATCTCCACAACTCCCATTTTTTTGCTTATGTACACAATTCACCGCCCAACACTCAGAACCATAGAGCATCACGGGTCTAATTGCAGTATTATAAAACTTTCCCTTAAGTTTTAGTGGTACTTTATGATCACATAATATCCCTGACACGCCTCTCCACTTCAACCAACCCGCTTGGATTCAATGTGTCACATCTTTATCAATACCTCCATCTTTTTGAAATTTCGATCCAGCACATTTAAAACACTCACTACGGGAAATATCTTGATCACCCAACTTAATAACGAAGTTATCTGTCCTTATTGTACTACTTAATTTAAGCTCCATATACTCCGTCTTTGCCTTGCTCAACTTAAAATGCTTCTTTTCTGAAGTATCTCGCCATGATTCATGTTTTGCGTTTACACCCTCATGCGTCTCATCAACCAAAATGATATCATCTGCAAACAATAAACACCAAGGTATTTTTGCTGGATATGTTTGGTGAGCTCATCTATGATATGGTTAAAGAGATAATGTCTTAAAGCTGAACCTTGATATAATCCAACAGTAATAGGGAATTCCTGTGTTAATCCTCTACATGTCTTTACCCTTGTCACTGAATGAAAGGAATAATTTTCTGGGATTAAATTTAAATGCCTATAGAGAAGATATAGGCACCGTTTGGGGGGGGGGACTTATTTTCACAAGTAAAGCGATTACGAATACATGAAATGGACCTTAGTAAGGACCGATTCATGCAATCATAATCTCTTCACCGGTGAAAATAAGTCCAACAAAATGAAGCCATAACCTGCATCAAGAAACAACAACTCTGTCTTGCTTGGAACTCTTTCCGCTAACAGCTCCTCCATTTAGGAAATATATAAACCCTGACTGAGACTTTGAGTCATTCCTATCAGTTTGGAAGCTATGATCGTGTAACTATTTATAACGTGCTCTTCCTCTCTACTAAATACCAAGAACAAATCCTTAGTCTGTTGGGTATTGCATTCACAATAGCCAAGATTTGTATGAAGTCAGCCTTAAACTAAGATGAATGAAGTTTGTATTTGATGCTCTTTTTTGTTAAGTGTTTACATTACTTAATTGCTAAGTGTATACCAATGTCAGTCTACAATGAGTCTCCAAACACAGGACCATACAATGGAATCCCTCATTGTGTGATCCATGGTGTTGACTCATGTGTAGCCTATCTATTGGGACACAATTCCTTTTCAAGCACTAAGGGCAAGAGAAAATATGGATGCTGATTTTTATGAAGAATTTAGATTTTCAGTTTTTTCATAAATTGTCTAAGTATAGTTCTCGAGTACTATATTTGTACTCGAGAAGGACTTATGATATTTCTCGAGTAAGACTTGTCTTAATTTTGAGTCGCTGAAGTTATTCTCGAGAAAGATTAATTGTTCTCGAGAAGGGCTGTTGTTCTCGAGTAATATATGACATTATTTCTCGGGTTGTTTGTTTCCCAGATAATTATTTTTCTAAGTCCTTTTCTCGAGAAGACCAAAATTATTCTCAAGAAGACTATATTTTGTTTTCAAGATGCTGAAGTTATTTCTCGAGACTATGAGTATTTTTCTCAAGAGCCAGACATTTGTTCTTGAGATGATTATCTATTCTCGAGAACCAGAATGATTCTTTTCGAGAACAAAAGTATATTTTTCTCTAGTACTTCTTTTCTTCTCGACAATGCAGATTTCCACCTCCATATATTTTTCTAAGTAATTTTTCTCAAGACAGCGTTTTGTTCTCGAGTACAAAATATTTCTTCTCGAGAACAATAAACTATTTTTCTCTGCATACTTTCCTTCATTCCCGAGAATGCTGTTTTCTGCCTCCACACTCTTTTTCTCTAAGTCTTCTTCTCAAGAACTTCATTATTGTTCTCGAGAATAGAATTTATTTGTTCTCGAGCAAAAATCTTCTTCTCGAGAACTCCCGGTCTGTTTTTTTTTTTAAACTTCTAAGTCCAGACAGACCTATATTTCAAATATCATTAGCATGTGATTGGTCCACGTGGATGCCATTAATGATGATTTTGACCGTTAGGATAATCCTATAAAAGGTCTTGTCATTTTCGACCAACACTAAGATGAAATTAGAAGAATTACAAGCCGCTGTAAGAAGTAATTCTAAGAATTCTGAATCTGACATTTTCTTTCTAAATCGAGAGCCGCCAATCATCATATTCATCGCCAAAGCGCTTTAGATGCAATTAGATTCAGAGAAGTTGATTCACATATCAAGATTCTTTTCCAACGACAGATCTTCTACTTGATCGTGTGATTCCAGAGAATTTCAGATCCAGAGATATTGTCGATTCTTATTCAATCATTTCTGTTAAAGCCGCAGGGTTCAAAGAAAGAAGAACAGGCAGAAGCATTTCAGATCTGAGATCAAATCACTGTTTGTATTTGTTATTTCATTCTATTCTTGTAGGAGATCTTTCTCCGAGTTATATTAGTTATATTATCCAAGTTCTTGTCGGAAGTTTTATCTTGTGAGTGTAGATCCAATTTTTGTGATCGTGTTGTAGGAACATTGTTGCGAGGTGTAGGATTATTTTCAATCCGAGATTAGTGGAGTAACCGAATCTAGTGCATTGCTAGATCGGTGACTGTAAAGTGGATGTACCCAAGGTTGGGGAACCACTATAATTATTGGTATCATCTGTGATTGCTTGGTTAATTTTCTGTGCATAGCTCATTATATCTTATATTCCGCGAAAAGATGCACACCTCACCTATTCACCCCGTCTAGGTGATTTATGTAAGACAACTAAAACATTTCAATTAGTATTAGAGGGAGGTTCTTCATAAAAAGGTTAACACCTTGAATAGATCTGCCACAAAGTTGTCTTTTGAGTAATCCAAGCATGGACGAGGCCAAGGATTTTGCAATGCTTCCTCTGTGCACAAAAACTAACTATCCCATGTGGAAAGAAAAGATTAAGTTCTTCATGGAAGTTGTGGATCCAAGGATCTTCATGATTTTTGAAGAAGGTCCTTATGTTCTAATGACCATATCCACTATTGATCATACCAAAAAGGTTCATAAAAATTAATGTATCTTGATAAAGATGAGATTGCACATGTCTCGTTGGACAAGAAAGCCAAAAATTTTATAGCAAGTGCAGTCGATGATTATATGCTGCAGAATCTGATTCACTGCCAATCTGCTAAGGAAATGTGACAGTCTCTTATCACTTTGATGGAAGGCACTAAAAAATTTAGGGATGATAGAAGATCCATATTGAATCAAAAGTATGAAGCATTCCGACAAGGATCAAATGATTCAATTGCAGATACCTTTGAAAATTTATTCAAGATTGTTAACGGCCTAAGAGTATATGGTCGGGTCTTTACAAATCGAGAACTGAATGATAAGTTTCTAAGGTCCCTAACTAAGGAATGAGACAATAAAGTCTGTGCTATCAGGTAGTTTGGCAAGTTGGCAGAGGCTGACCATCAGAATCTCTTCAGAATGCTGATGTCATATGAGCTGCAGATCAATTCTAGAAAAGCTGAAGAAGAGAAGAGTTGGTCATCATCCAAGGAGAAGTCTATCATACTGAAGTCAGATAGCTCAAGGAAGGTCAAACCTGCATCACCTGCTCCTGCACAAGAAGATAGTGAAGAAGAAACTTTAGAGCCATGCACCTCAGGATCAGAATTACCTGAAGGAGAGTTTTCTCTACTCTTAAGGCAGTTCAAGAAATTATTGAACAAGAAGAAATAACAGAGAGGCAAAGATGTCACGCACATAAGATCACGTCATGATGGTGACCTACACATAAAAGGATCAAGTAGCCAAGACAGGTATAATACTAAACAGAATAAATATATTTCTTCTAACATTGTTTGCTATTGTTGTAATAATCCATGTCACGTCATCACTGATTGCTCTCACAAGAAGAAGGAGGGTGGAAAGAGAGAGGAGAATAAATCTTCATATCATAAGAAGAGAATAGAAATAAGCCTAGTAGCCAAGAAGGGAAAGACTCTTAGCGACTCTGATTCATCAGAGTAAAGTGAAGAAGAGGAAGCATACTTTAGGATAATGACATAAATTGATGATGAAAAAAACCCCAATTCACTGGGAAGGTAAATTCTCACACCCCTCTTTCTGAATCTGATGCTTCTGACCATGATCATGACGACAACTCTTCTGACAATGAATCTGAACTCATGGCTCAAAATTAAGAGTTTATCAAGCCTTACGACAAATATCGAAGAGTCGTGAAAACTCAAGCCAATGAGATAAAGTCTCTCAAGGCTGAAGAGAGCTCTCTAAGAGAGGAAGTCGCCAGGATGGACTCAGTCAGAGAGAACTACAATGATGCTATAGAAGAGTATAATAAGGGTCTCGAGCACCCAGATCTGAAGGAGAAGATCATCAATGAATTGTAAGAACAACTTGCTGCGAAAAAGAAACTTGTTCAAAGTTTCTCAAAGCCCAAGACTGTCCTTCCTTTCATTGCTGAATTCTCAACTCGGGCCAATGGTGATGCACTAGGCCATGTTGTTGCTCCTAGTAAATCTTCTAGGAGAAATAAGGCTCAAAGGAAGAATAAGGCACCCAAGAAGGCTTTGGCCAAGGAGAAGGGGAAAGCTCCACAAGATTAGACTTCTTTTAAGAAGGTTATATTTCCAATGAACGAGTTTGATCTTGATTCGTCCAAAGGTCACTTTGCTAGGCCTACCTATGTAGAGCCCAAGTATCATTAGCAAGGATGGACCCGTCCCCAAAACTTTGGTGAAAGTGTCTTTAAGGGACCTTATGAAGAGATCACTCTTCAGAGCTATGGCCCTTATAATCATGGTCATAACATCAAGAAGGCACCAAAAGTAAAGCCTTTTATGGAAAAGCCACTTAAGGAAAAGAAGTCATGTGGTTTCCATCATCATGAAGTTTCTGCCTCCAAGACTGCTGCCCCTGCTAGACCACACTCTCAAAAGGTCAAGCTGGAGAATTTCAGGTAAAGATACAATGGGTTTGACTGTTGGTGCGACAGTAAAATTGGTCACTTTGTCACTGATTGCTGGTTTAATTCCAAACATTATGTAACTCCTCAAGTAAGCAATGTGAGAAAGACCACTCATAATGTTAATACTCGTAGGGGGGAGTGTTATAACTAGAGACTAAGGACCAAACGTGTTTGGGCTCCTAAGGAAAATTGATTTGTGATTGCAGGTATGTACAAAGAACACCAAAACTCCTATCTGGTATTTGGACAGTGGATGCTCTCGGCATATGATCGGGACAAAAAATCTTCTCAAAAATTATTCTCCAGTCAAGAGCGGGCCAAAGGTCATCTTTAGATGTTCATACAAAGGAATTACTAAAGGCTACGGTATGATTACTAACGGTAGTGTATCCTTCTCAAATGTGTCTTACGTTGAAGGATTGGAACACAATCTTATAAGCATAATTCAGCTCTGTGATAAAGGATACGTAGTTGAATTTCATGCAGATAAGTACTTGATAAAATCGGTTGACAATATGGAAATGATTCTATCAGGTACTCGTAGTAGAAACATATTTTGTTTAAATTTCATTTGCATAGACACTTATACACCAGTGTGCCTTTTGGCTAAAGATAGTGCATCTCTTGATGACCAATGGCACAAGAGACTAGCACATATTAATTTCAAAACTATTAATAAATTATTTTCACTTTATTTAGTACGTGATGCCCCAAATGTCAAGTGCGGTAAAGATAGACCTTGTCACGCATGTGTAAAGGGCAAGCATACAAGGGCTACCTTTAATAACATTATTGGCAAAGATTCTAATAGATGTTTACATCTACTTCATATGGACATGTTCGGTCCACTACAAATTAGAAGTTTGGTAGGTAAGGATTATACATTGGTTATTGTTGATGATTACTCGCGCTTTTTGTGGATGTTCTTTCTAAAACACAAGTCAGATACTTTTGATATCTTTACTAATTTTGTCAGGCAGGTCCAAAATGAATACAATTATTTCGTAGTCAAAATCAGAAGTGATAATGGAATAAAGTTCAAGTCTAGGGCCATTACAGAATTTTGTGAAAGCATAGGTATCATTCATGAGTTTTCCTCTCCTTGTACTCCTCAACAGAATGGAGTAGTAGAGATAAGGAATAGAACGCTCATAGAGTCATGCAAGACCATATTAATTGATGCCTCACTACCAGAATACTTCTAAACTGAAGTCATCAACACTACATTCCACGTGCAAAATCGAGCACTCAAAAACAAGAACCACAATAAGACACCTTACGAACTTCAAAAGGGCAGTAAACTGACTGTTTCATATTTTAGAACCTTTGACTGTAAGTGCTTCGTCCTTAACAATGACAAGTATCACATAACCAAATTTAGCGAAAAGAGTTTTGAAAGTAATTTTGTAGGGTATAGTAGCCATAGTAAGGCATGTAGGATTTTTAATTGGAAAACTCTAGTTATAGAAGAATCTATTCATGTTGTATTTGATGAGACGAGCTTGCTGCAAGGAAACTCTTCTAGTGTGTTTATTGAAGATGTAGGTTCAAAGCTAAAAGAATTAAACTTGGATGAGCCAATTGAAGAAAAAGGTGAAAAGTTCATCAAGATCACCACTCCAACCCCAATTGGAGAGGTTGATGATCAAGATGAAGAAACCATTCAAGTTGATGAAGTCACTCCTGTGGTTGAAGAACCTCCAGATGCAAGGACCTTAGAGCTCAAGCACTTGAAGGATCACCCAATGGACCAAATCATAGGAGATCCCCGGGATGGTGTCAGAAATCATAGAGGTACAACTAATGAGATTTTATGTTTGAGTTTTCTATCACAGGTTGAAACGAAGAAGTTTGAGGAAACAAACTCAGACGCATCATGGATAATGGCAATGGAAGAAGAATTGAATTAGTTCAAGTGTTGCCAAGTCTGGAAGCATATTCCAAGACCTAAACGTAAAAATGTCATCGGAACAAAATGGGTCTACAGGAACAAGATGGACGAGGATGAGATAATAATAAAGAACAAGGCCAGACTCGTCGCCAAAGGATATCGAGAAGAAGAAGGAATTGACTTCGACCAGACATATGCTCCAGTGAAAAGGTTGGAGGCAATTAGGTTATTCCTAGCATATGCTGCATTTAAGGGCTTCACCGTCTATCAGATGGACGTGAAGTCTGCCTTCCTTATTGGTGACATAAAAGAAGAAGTGTATGTGGAATAACCTGCAGGTTTCGTTGATTCTAACTTTCCTAATAATGTTTATCTTTTATTCAAATCTTTATATGGTTTGAAATAAGCTCCTCGAGGTTGGTACAAGATGCTGTCTAAATTTCTTCTTAAGAACAAGTTCACAAGAGGAAAGATAGATAAACATTATTTCTTAGGGAAATAAAAAGCAAGATTTTTCTAGTGTAAATCTATGTAGATGACATTATATTTGGCTCGACTGACGACAACCTCTGCAAAAAGTTTTCCAAACTTATGCAAGGAAAGTTCAAAATGAGCAGTATGGGAGAGCTGAAGTATTTCTTAAGAGTTCAGGTGAAACAATCTGAAGATGGAATTTCATCTCTCAGACGAAATTCAACAAGGAGTTGATTAAGAATTTCAGAATGGAGAACGCAACCTCTATGAGGACTCCAATGGGTTCAACTATGTCTCTGGACAAGGATGAGAAAGGGAAACATTTCGATGAAACCAAGTACAGGAGCATAATTGGATTTTTGCTTTACCTTACTGCTAGTAGACCAGATATAATGTTTTCAACATGTGTGTGTGCTAGATTTCAAGTGAACTCTAAGGAGTCTTACTACGCTACACAAAGCAAATTTTGAGATTCCTAAAAGGTACACCCAATCTTGGCTTATGGTATCCAAGAAGTAATGACAGTGAACTAATTGCTTTCTCAGATGCAGATTTTGCAGGTAGTAAAGAGGATAGAAAGATCACTTCCGGGTATTGCCAATTCCTTGGAAGGAGGCTCATATCATGGAGTAGCAAAAAGCAGAATTGTGTCGCAATCTCAACGGCCGAGTCAGAATACATTTCTACTGGCAGTTGTTGTGCACAATTGTTGTCGATAAAGAACCAGTTGGAAGATTACAATCTGCAAGTCCAAATCATTCCTTTGTTTTGAGACTCCTCCAATGCGATTGCAATAACCAACAATCAAGTCTCTCACAGTCGGATAAAGCACATAGACCTGCGATACCATTTCATCCGGGAGCATGTGGAGCATGGAACATAGATCTATAATATGTCCCAACACATAGGCAAATTGCAAATATTTTCACGAAGCCGCTGGACGAGGCCAAGTTCTCATTCTTCAAAACATAACTTGGCATGCTCAACAAGGAATAATGAGAACGAAGATAAAGGTAATAGACAAGGTCAAGATCTGGTTTAACTTCAAAATCAGAAAATTTCAGAATTTGGACTTCATTTCTCGAGTACAACACTTGTACTCGAGAACAGCAGACTTGTCTCTCGAGAACAGCAGACCTTGTTGTCTCCCTAGTTTGGATTTGCGCTATGTTCACTAATTTGGATGAGTTTGACCGACATTGTATATCCAGGATCAAGTCTATGAGTCCTAGAGTTTATGCAAGTCATTAGGTTCAATCTTCATGGACCAGACAGCAGAGGACTTCAGTAGACTCAGACTTAGAAGAATTTATAGTTCAAAATATCGGTTCGAAATTCTTCGAACTCAGCTCGACGATCATCGATCACAGATCGACTAACTCAGAGTTATTTCTCTGAGTTGAGCTCGATGATATTCGAGCTCAGGTCGATGATATTCAAGCTCAGGTCGACGATATTCGAGCTCAGGTTGACGATCTCTTCATTCAGACATATTCTTTGCTAGACAAAATCTGGAGTTCAGCTTTAACAGATTTTTTTCAAGTTTATTTTAGCTGAACTCAGGATGACGAAGACAGATTCTATATTCGATGAACTCAGAGCGCAGATTTGGCAAGTTATTTCCAAAATGCAGTTCGCTGAGCTCAGGTCGACGAATAGGAATTATTAGCTCGACGAACTTGGAACTCCAGTCGACGAATTCTGTTCTGAGCTCGATGAATTCTGTCCCGATCCAGACTAAGAAGTTTTCCTTATTTTTGTCCTTATTTATTATATTATTTACTAGTGATTTTCTTAGTAATTAGTGCTCATATTCTCCTGTATGTTATCATTATTAGCATCATTAATTATGGTCTTCATCAGGGTTAATTGCTTGCTTATTTTGATGGGATAATTGGGGAAACTCATTAAAGAATATTTTCCAGCAGTTTCATTCTCCAGAATTGATCAGCAATTAATGCTTGGAATTCAAAATTCAGAAAGGAGAATTTGACAGAAGAATATATACAAGAGAATTTTCTTTTAGTGAAGAAAGTAATGCGTCGTGGGCAAGTGTATTGGTCGCTGTCAAGTAATAATTTGGGAATAGCTTCCCCGAATGTCGATCTCGAGGGAATGCAGGAAGGGTACATGATAGCGTCATGTGAAGATCGTTACTAAGAGTTAAAATAAACAATAAGTGGGTTGGTTTTTGGATTCCTAATTTTATAGAACAAAAATAAGACTACTGCGGGTCGCCGGCATCGCTTCGGTTGGAGGATGGAGTGAGTGTAGGCCGTTATGTAACGCCCCGTATTTTTTTCGTCGAATGATTGCATACGCTTGATGGGTGTTACGTTGGCTTTGACTGTTGTTCGAACATGGTTTTTACGCGGGCTTTCGAGTGGATGTTTTGGTAGCCTAGTTGCACGATTCCCCATCAAGCGGAGTCCAATTTTGGGGACTCGGTGAGGCCTCTTACGGAATGCTTGCACTTTTTCGAGCCCGGGTAATATGGCTCAAAACAGGTTGATTGTATGGAAGATGTGTACAACAAACAAAAAAGGGTAAAAAGTTCTTAAGGAAGAAATGGTCTAGGACGAAACAAAAACACTTTTCAAAACAGTGAAAAATGGTCATTTTTTTGAGTGACACGGCCTGGGACACGGGCGTGTCTAGCTCGGGATGCGGTTTGGTTTTGTGGTCGTCGAACTTCGTTCGACGAAGTTACGGGAGGAACACGACATGACCTGGGGCGTGACCTCCTTGACTCGACGAATTTTTCGTGCGTCGAGTTGAGCTCGACGAATGGGGTACACGCCCCGTGACACGGGCGTGTCACGGGTCATGTCCCGTTATGTCGAGTGTCGAGTGTCGAGTGTCGGGTGTCGGGTGTCGAGAGAGGGGACACGGCCTGTGACACGGGCGTGTCACAGGGCGTGTCCAGCTTTGTCGAAGTGTCGACACTTTTGGTCGATGAGATGTTGAGATACGGGTTACACGCCCTAGGTCACGGGCGTGACCGACCCGTCACGGGCGTGTACCCGGCCGTGTACCTTGTGGATAAACTGGAAATTGTCGGATTCTGCGCCGCTTAAGGTACACGCCCTGTGAGGCTGTGACACGGGCGTGTACAGACATGTTATGTATAGACATACACACGCCCCGATGGGTTCGTGTCAGCTTGTTGGCGCCCATTGGTGGTTTTCTTTACATGCTACATATGAATGCTAGACTGCTATTATGAATCATTGGGATGATCTCTACTTGCTCTTGGGACTATTTTATGCTAGGTTGCATTAGGTATTTTAAGCTAAACAAAACCTACTATTGTATAGTATTCATAACATGTTTTGGGTCAACTAATCACGTATTTTCCAAACGTAAAAAGGATGATTTCTTATATTCTTATACATCTAGAATGCATGTAGGAGGTCATCATAGGTAAACTAAAGTATTTTCCGCCGCGTACAACTACACGTTTTGATCCCTAAGGCCGAGGGATACAACCATCAAACTAAACGGTTTTCTTGCTTACAATTGATGGTTTTCAACTACTAAAGTAGCGTCGAGGATTTGCCTGAGCGTGTGCAGTTATCCCCTGCACGACGTGACATCATAACACGTAGTTCCTCTTACTCTGATACGATGTACTCATTGAGGAAATGCCGGTTGTGACACCTTATACCGTGCTTCATTAGGCGGATGGACAGAGAGCAAGTGCGGAGTCAGAGGGTCGTAATCACCTCTTCAGCCACAAACTCTAGCCTTTGCTAGAGTGGTTCAAGTGCGCGAGTGAGTGGATGTGAGCGGAGGCGAATGCATCACAGCTAACAAAGAGAATGTAAATAACCCAAGCAAACTTCATTCATCGACAAATAAAGAGATGTTTAGGTTCATTACAAGCTTAAGAATACAATCCACAAAAAGAGAAGGTAGAATAAACAGCAAGGGTGAAAAGCATAGCCGTGGCTCTTGGTCGAAGTGGTGGGTTGTCAATCCACTTCACGACTCTAACCGTGGATGCTACCGGATGCAAATGGGTCGTCATCCACTTACTCTTCTCCATCTTCTTTCCTTTCCTTCAATCCTTTCTTCCTTTTGTCCAGAGGAATAACACCGAAAGTTCTCGTTGCTCGCTGCTGGTGGCCAAGAGGTCTTCGAAGGTTGAAGATGGCTTTGGATGGCCGGAGAATGCTTCCCGGAGGGTGGAGATGAGTGGAGGACCTATGGAGGAGAGGAATGGCGCATCGCGCACAGCGGTCAGGCGGAAAAATGACAAAACATGCCCTAATTCGCAGAGCAGGGCCTTATATACGGAAGCAGAATAATCAGAGCGCATGATCAATAGCGCACGACCAGTGGTCGTGCACACTGTCGGTTGATAATCGTGCGCTCAGTTCCCAGAGAAACCTGTACCTTGATAGAAAAAGTCAATATATATGCGCACGATCAGTGGAGCACGACCAGTGGTCGTGCTCACTATATCCCATGATCGTGCGATTAGAAAAGACAGAACTCAAGAAAAGCTGGTATAACATGCACGAGCAGTGGCGCACGACCGGTGGTCATGCACTATAGGTCACATGCTCGTGCGTATGCCCCAGACAGAACTTGGAAAAACGGGGAGTAGTGCGCACGATCAGTAGCTCACGTCCCATGGTCGTGCACTGTAGGTCCAATGATCGTGCGCAGTGTACCTGGATTGTTTGGGAATATGATGAGCAGGCCGCGCACGACCATTGGTCATGCGCTAAGGAGTCCACTGATCATGCGTGTATTAAAAATACATGACCAGTGGCCCTTATGTAACATCTCATTTCCAACTATACCCTTAGGAGTGGTTTTGTCCATGACTAGGTCATGACAAACCCTAGGAAGCCAGAAATGGGCCAAGAGATAGGAGACAAAGTATTGAAAATCATCATGGTCTGCAAATAGTATAACTCTGAATAATGGTTTAGGATGACCATGGGGCTACACCTTGACCCCAAGACCCTATCACAACACTCCCAAACATTTTGGGAGACCCATTAGAGCCATAAGGACCCATTAGGGTCAATCAAAGAGACTTAGTTGACCAAGGTCAACCCTAACCCAAAATGGGTCAAACTAGCCTACTTAGGGTCAATTGACCTACTCCTAGCATAGAGGACCCCACCTATGCCCCCTAACCCTAACGCGAAGTCAAGGGGTCACTAAGGACACATTGGGGTCAGCCCTAAAGATCAGGTTGACCCAAGTCAACTCAAGCCCCTAATCTGGTCAAAGTGCCCTTACTAAGGGTAGGTGACCTCCAAAGTGTAAGGTAACCCTACATAACCCAACATAGGCCTTAGAGGAGGCCAATGGGTCACCAAGGACCCAATGGGGTCAACCCAGATGATCAAATTGACCCTGGTCAACCCAAACTATAGCCAAGTCAAACCTAGCACAAATGGGCTAACCCAAGGACAAGCCACTTCTTCCTTAAGGCTAACCTCACTTTCATGATCATCATGACTAAGTGGGCTGCACATAGCCTATGGTGTTGACCAGTCAACATGGGTGACTAGGAGAGAGAAGGGAGCTTCCCTTCATGTTAATGGTGGTGAGAGAAGATGGGGGAGAGGAAGGGAGAGTGGAAGCCAGGCAAAGGGAGGCTAACAGCTACTTTTAATGGCTGCAATCAACTCCTCTAGGGAAGAGGAGTTGATTCCAGCCATTTCCCGGCCACCAAGGTGTGGATTCAGCCCCCCTCCACTCAACCCGAGCCACACCATTAATGGTGTTGAAGGGCATTGAAGAACCAGCCGCCCCTCCCCAATTGCACATTTAAACATCATCAGTGGGTAGAGGGGAGCATTTTCGAGCTTTTTCCTGGAGGAGACAGGCCGTCCCACTGTGTTGTTGCAAAAGCCGAGCGCCGCCGCCGTCGACTATGGCATCCCGCTGCTCCTCCAGCATTCAGGCCGCCAGGAAGGTCCTCACCCTCTCCTTAACTCACGGGTAGATCATAGGTCTCCTTAGGTTTAAGTTTCGGGATCAATTGAGCCCGATCCAAACCAAGATTTTCATGGTTTTCGGTAAAACATTATCCTACTAGAACCGCCAGAAAACACCTCCGGCGGCTGAGCCGCCGCCTGGCGATAGCCACCACCTCAACGGAGGTGGTGGTGGCGGTGGCCGGCCGGGGAAGGAGCTGGATCGCCGGCGGCAGAGCTTGGAAGCGGCTCCAGGAGGGTTGGATCCTGGCCGTCAGCTCAAGGAGGAAGATGAAGGGATCCCTTCCCTTTTGCTTCAACATCCGTGCGGCTATATGATTAAACTATAGGAAATATTTTGATATTAATGTGATTTATGTCACAGATTTTGATTTTAATGGTTTTAAATTTTAAAACTACTTAGGCCCCTCTGCAGAAAACGTCACCAACATAAAAGTTGTAGTCCTTTGTGTCTAATTTATTTTAAAATTAGTTTGAATCAATTTGGTTGCATGGTCTGACCAGGGCACCCATTTTGGTGAGACATATACTTAGGGCTAGGTAGTCATTAAACTGAGTGCCCACACCCCATCCCTGGTCCAAATCACTTGAAATTTTGGCAGGGAGTCTAACTTAGCTATACCTAGGGCCTGCCCAAAACTCAGAATTTTTGGAGACACTTTGCCTAAAGTTTTTTGCTTTTATTTAATAATGATAGGGTAATTTAATTAAGAGGTCAAATGACATCCAAACCCTCCCAAATTTTGGATAGTGGTCCCTGGCATCAAGACCTATTCTGTACAAAACTTTAACTCATTTGGATATGTTTTGGTTAGGGATTCACCAAACCCTAGTTTGGCTTTAATGGGGTATTTTTGATTACAAGTGCACTATGGACTTAGGGTGGTCCCCTCCCCTCAACAGAGGATGAGGGTTTGGACACTGAGTAGGCATGGCCAATGTCACCCTCTTAAGGAAAATGGGATGATTTAGGCTTGATTTACCATAGGGTGCAACCTCAAACCCTAAGGAAGGACTTTTGAGGGTTGTGAAGGACATGGGGGCAAATGCCCTTGTATGGCCTTGGAAACTCAGTAGAATTGAGGGTAAGGTAACATAAGTTCTTTGGTAGGAACTTTAGGAGAGTTGGAGCAAGGTAGACACCTCAAAACCCTAACCCTAGTTTTAGGGTAGGAGCACAAATTTGAAGATTCAGCCCCTAAACCTTCCCCAAATGTTATGAAACTTGGGTAGAGTATGTTTTAGGCCATCTAGAACCTCTGGTAATATCTGTAGAATTTTATGGATTATACTTCTGGTACTTCATTTGTTAAATGCCAAAAGGCCCAAAATGGTGTTTTAATTAATTTTATTATTATGTGCATTAAAATCTGATGAAACATGGTCAGAAGATAATCTAGGGCTGGGTGAACATCTCTGAATTTTATTACAATTCTTAATTGATATATTTGGTACTTCCTTCATTAATTTCAGAAAGGGGTTTAAATAAAATAAAATTAATTATTGATGATATATCTGTTGAAAAATCACGAGCCTTAGGTTTTGATGTTACCAGGTCAAAAAGTACTTGTAGAAATTTATTTATAATTTTGTAGAGGCCTGTTTACAGAACTTCCTTTACAAGGCCATATTATTGAGAATTGGATAATTAATTAAATCAGGGAATAATTCTTTCAAACAAAATTATGAAACTTTACTTAGAGGTTTTATGTGCCATTACAATCATTCTGAAATTTTCTCTGAAGTTTTGGAAGTATTTTTGTTGGGCATCCCCTTTTAATGATTTTTTTGGAATAAATTTAAATTAAAATTTAAGGGCTTAAACCTTGCTGAAAATTTGGGAGATTCTGGATTTTTAGATGATTATTCATTTTACATTTAACATAAATTTAGTGGAATTTTATCTTGCCTAACACTTGTACGTCATGTTCAAACTTGGAACTTTTGGCTATTAGAATAAATAAATAAATTGTTGGTTAAATTATGAAAATTAGGAAATTATGGTTTCAGGCTACAAATGCCAATATAGTCCTCCAATCATTATTATATGAGTACTGGATGATCGTTTGGTATACTTCCCATTTTACGGGTCATATAGCTTAAGTGCTCTGCATTTAGTAAAACTGCAGGAAATCATTTGGGTTGCTGGAAAGGATAAATAGAATTAGATGCATCATTGGAAGATAAAGTGAGTAGGGTGTTGTTTTGGATAGGGTTTAGAGGCGCTCGGGTCCGACGAAAGATCGTCCTCCCCGAGGTGAAGTGGAGTCAAATCACCTTAGGATTAGCCTATCGTAACATGAGAAAGTAATGGGTAAGGGGATCAACCAATAAAAAAAATAAGTACCTTGTGAAAGGGAACGCTGGGCGTAATCCCAACATAGTTCCTAGTGCCCCTTGAGAGCCCTTCACAGGGAATACCGGGGGCAGTCCTGGGTTATCGTAAACTGTTTTAACAAGCTGAAAAGAGTAACTTAGTAATTAGGATTGCACCTTTCACAAACACTGATAGCACCGGTAGATAGCTGGGAGCTTCGGCTCGGATGGTTAAAAGACGGACTTTGGGTCCGGGGAGCTTCTGCTCGATTGTTTGAGACGGACGTTTTGGTCCGGGGAGCTTCGGCTCGGTTTTTGATTATGCTAAATTTGCATGTTCATAAAAGAAAGGAAAAATTAAGGTGGTGGGTCTTCGGTATTGGAGGGTCGATGCACCGACGCCAATATGTTGACTCGACAAGTGTGGTTAGCACTTCGCCAACAGAAGTCCGGTGCGCCAGCGGGCAAGAGTACGTAGGAGTCCGCTTCGTGCACCAAGCGTTGAGGCGTATGAAATGTCTAACCAGTAGTGTTTTACTGGTTTAGAGGTGGGCGAGGCCCAACCCACCGCTTCCTTCTGCCACTACAAAGGTATCCTGGGAGGTTACGGCTCCAGAAAGGGGGAACTAAAGGTATGTGTGCACAGAGTCGGGTGTGTGTGTTGCACTTGCATGTTCCATCATACCCACTTGCATGTCATAGCATAATTGATTCATTTAACCCCTGACAGCTAATGTATAAGTGGAATGGGACGCTTATACATTAGGACCTGCTAAACGACCCCTTGGTCTATAAGCTTGTGTGGGCAAGTTTATAAATTAAGGTCAATTTCGATATATATTTATATATTGTTGTGTGATAACTGACACCCCAACGTATAAATTGGTATGGGACTCTTTATACGATGGGAGCCTTGCAGAAGACCCCTTGCCTTATGTGTTCTCACATAAGTGAAGGTTACCTTTTTATATATCATCTTATTGTCAATATCTATTATATAATTGCTAGTATAGGTCCGCTGCCACCTGTTTTGATTATTCTCCACCTTCAAGTCCTCCCCTTTCTTCCTCTCCGCTCGGTGCCTAGGAGACATGGGGGAAGGGGTGGGGGATGATAGGACTTAGTCTTTTAGACTAACGGTTTTCGAACCGCATCATTTATGGGATCGTGGAGCCCAGCATGAAGGAGCAGCCCCAGAGACCGATACGCTTGGAGGTGGGGCAGTATAGCTCCAGAGTTCATACAGCCGGGTCCGTGAGTCTCAAACTTGAGTAGTTTTTCTGCATTTGCTTCCGCATGAGTGATATTGTAGTGAGGATATGATGTACCGGGCTTAAGCCCGTATTTTAGCACTCTGATGTTTTATTCTGTGGACACTCCATTCGTGGAGATTATATTTATCATGATATGTGATTTTCTGTGGACTGTTAGTTTCCATTACTTCTTTATGCTACTTTTCTGTGATTGAATTGGCCGGCAGAATCGGCGCTTTGTGGTGATGACTCTTCAGGGCGTGAAGGAGTCACCGCAAAACGACGATTCTGGGCCTAAGACCCCGGTGTTGAAGAAAAAAAGGGTCTCTTTCAAGTGGTATCAGAGGAGACCTCGATCGAAAAGTAGCAGTCCACAACCCTGGGTCACCCCCGCACGAGTTTAGTTTGGGGACAAACTAAGCAGCGGAAGCCGTTGTGTGCCCATATGAGGGATCACATGTAAATTGTCAACTTTTTATTAGGTATTGAGTCGATTACCTACTAATACAGTTCATTTTGCAGCCCCCAGCTCAGCCCACCCCACAAGGTGGAGCTCAGCAGACTCCGGACATTGCACCATCTCCCATGGTCCCCACACCTTTCCTTCAGTCAGACATGCAACAAACTCTTACAGCGATATTTGAGGCCTTCCGGGCTCAACAGGCCCCGGCCCAGCAGCCAAACCCAGGGGCCAACTGGATGAGCACCTTCCGAGGACTCTCTCCCCCATTCTACTTTGGGACAGAGTCGGCAGTGCGGACAGAGGAGTGGCTGGATGTTATGTACGAGATGTTTACCTGGATACGATGCCCCCGAGAGGAGAGGGTGGCTTTGGTGGTATCTTGCTTGGAGTCGCATGCCAAGAGGTGGTGGAAGACGCTGTTGGACACGACGTTTGCCGATAGGGAGGTTGCGGAAATTACTTGGGAGGAATTCAGGGCCACGCTGCTGGAGCATTTTGTTCCACAGTCGGCCAGGGACGAGTTGGAGGAGCGGTTCTTACAGCTGAAGCAGGGCACCAGGACGGTGGTGGAGTACCATCGAGAGTTCGACCATTTGGCTCGATATGCAGGTTCTTACCAGCTGGACGAAGCAGGTTACATCAAGAGGTTCTATAAGGGTCTAAAAGAGGAGTTGAGGGAGGCTTTGTTGTTTGTATCTGATGGGCCTATCTCCCGGATTTTGGAGATGGCAAAGAGGATTGAGGCTGATTGGCACACCACCTGGGGCCGGAAGCGGCAAGCGGAGGATTAGGGCCGGAGGGCCAGAAATGATCAACGGCGAGGCGCTATACCAGATGGAAGAAGGACGGAGGATTAGCCTCGTTAGGAGGTGAGGCAGGAGACGAGAGAGCAGGTGATATTGGCCCCTCAACCTCTTCGGATATAGGAGATGCCGAGACCCAGGGGTATGGCGTATCCCCCATCGGAGTGCTTCCTTTGTCATCAGGTGGGACACCTCCGGAGAAACTGCCCCATGAGGGGGGCACCACCTCCAGCACCACAGGGTGGCCCACCTGCCCAGCCTTTCGGAGGCCGAGGACGCGGCCGAGGACGTGGTTCCCAGTGAGGAGATCGAAGATAGGAAAGGGAGCAGGCATATGCCTTGGAGCTGGCACAACCTCGAAATCCAGAGCGGGTCATCACAAGTATAGTCTTCATCAGCGGCAAGCCCGCCTATACTCTGTTCGACACGGGTGCCTCGCACTCGTTTGTGTCGGAGGCTTTCTGGAAGGGCTGGAAGGAGTGGAACGGTTAATAGGCCGGATGAGGAGGGTGCGTCTACCCGACGGATCGGAGATACTCACCTCAGCCCACTGCATCATGGAGGCGGAGATTCGAGGAAAGTCGTTCGAAGTTCTGACAACGGTCTTGAGGACGCCCGTCTTCGAGCTGATCCTGGGCATGACTTGGTTATAGTGGAATCATGAACAGATTGATTGTCAAGCGAAGAGGATCACCGTGAGGCACGTGGACTCTATCATCACCATCGAAGGTATAAGACCTGTCTCACGTATACCCTTATCTTCAGTACAGGCTGTTAAGGCCTATTTACAGGGGGAGGAGGTCTACGAGGTGCTGTTTGAGATGACAGAGGCCACGAATTCTATATCGAATATCCCGGTGGTGCGGGAGTTTGAGGACGTTTTTCCAGAAAAATTACCCGGATTACCCCCGCGCAGGGAGCAGGACTTTCAGATACAGCTTGTAACGGGGGCCAGGCCAGCAACCAAGGCAGCTTACCGGATGGCCCCAAGGGAGTTGACAGAGTTCCGGAGCCAGCTTCAGGAGTTAGTGGAAGCCGGATTTGTCCGGCCAAGCTCTTCACCATGGGGAGCCCCGGTATTGTTCGTCAAAAAGAAAGACGGGACTCTCAGACTGTGCATCGACTACCGAGCACTAAATCGGCTGACGGTCCGAAACACCTATCCACTTCCAAGGATAGACGAGCTGTTCGACCAGCTGCAGGGAGCGCAGTTCTTTTCGAAATTAGATTTGAGGTCAGGATACAACCAGCTTCGGATTCGAGAGGAGGACATTCAGAAGACTGCTTTTAGTAGCAGATATGGTTTATTCGAGTTTACGGTGATGCCCTTCGGGCTCACCAATTCACCATCAGCGTTCATGACCCTCATGAACCAGGTTTTCAAGGAATATCTAGATGTGTTTGTCATCGTGTTTATCGATGACATCCTCATCTACTCGAGAACGGAGGAGGATCACACACGCCATCTGGCACTGACCTTATAGAGACTGCAGGAGAATCATTTATTTGCAAAGTTTAGTAAATGTCAGTTCTGGCTAAAGGAGGTGGGCTTCTTAGGCCATATTATCAGTGGAGCCGGGTTGGCAGTGGATCCGGCAAAGATTCAGGCAATTCGAGATTGGCCGCAGCTAAAGACAGCCACCGACGTACGGAGTTTCCTAGGACTTGCCGGTTACTACCGGATGTTCGTGGAGGGATTCTCTCGAATCTCCCGCCCGCTCACATCATTAACGAAGAAGGAGGTACCCTTCGTGTGGACCCCGCAGTGCCAGGCAGCTTTCCAGGAGCTGAAGGATCGACTAACCTCGGCTCCCATTCTTACTCTCCCCTCGGGGAGGGAAGGATTTCAGGTCTATACTGATGCTTTGTACCAGGGTATTGGAGCTGTACTGATGCAGAAGGGTCATGTAATTGCATATGCGTCTCGCCAATTGAGGAAGCATGAACAGAACTATCCGGTGCACGACCTTGATATGGGGGCAGTCGTTTTTGCTTTGAAGATCTGGCGTCATTAACTTTATGGAGTCCATTGCGACATCTACTCTGACCACAAGAACTTGAAATACGTGGACACGTAGAAGGAACTGAACATCAGACAGAGGCGCTGGGTGGAGTTCCTAGCAGATTATCAGTATGAGATGCACTATCTTCCAGGGAAGGCAAACGTGGTGGCCGACACGTTGAGTCGGAGAGCTGCCACTTCCGAGACCGGGCCCCAGGTTATGCCTATGGAGCTGGTGAGGAGATTGGAGGATATGCACATCACACTAGTGTCATCCGAGGATCCCGAGCTTTACATGGAGTATCTAGCTGTAGTGAGTGCTACCGATGATATCCGGGACCGAGTCAGAGAGGGACAGAGGCGAGATGGCAAATTGGAGCCGATATTCTGGGCCTTGGAGAACGGTGCAGCAGGAGATTACACGATGAGGGATGGTGTGGTATGTTTTAAATGTCGGACTTATATACCAGAAGGAGGCCAAGTCCGGGAAGACATTATGGTGGAGGCCCACCACAGCAGATACTCTGTGCACCCGGGCATCACGAAGATGACTGCGGATTTGAAGAAGACTATGTACTAGCCTGGCATGAAGAAGGATATCACTCGGTTTGTGACCCACTACAAAGCTTGCCAGCTAGTGAAGGCAGAGTGCAAAAACCCCGCGGGTTTGTTGCAACCACTCCTGGTACTAGAGTGGAAGTTCGAAGACATCGCGATGGACTTTATTCACGGACTTCCTCGATCACGAACAGGAAATGACTCAATTTGGGTCATCGTCGATCGGTTGACAAAAGTAGCCAGATTTATTCCGATCAGGAAGGACGTCGTTGTGGGAGTATTAGTACGGAGATTTGTGGAGCAGTTCGTTCGATATCACGGGGTGCCCAAGACGATCGTGTCGGATCAGGATGGCCGGTTCACTTCCAGGGATTGTAGATCCGTGCAAGCTTACTTAGGCATGCGATTGACATTCATCACCGCGTTCCATCCCCAGTTGGACGGGCAGACAGAACGCACCAACTGGACGTTGGAAGATCTTTTGAGGCTATGTATTCTGGACCGCGGGGTACCATGGGAGAAGTGCTTACCCCTGGTCGAGTTCTCTTATAACAACATCTACCAGTCCAGCATCAGGATGGCGCCTTACGAAGCCTTGTATGGAAGGAAATGCCAGACCCCGCTTTCTTGGGTTCATGACGAAGATCCGAAGGTGTTGGGATCAGATTTTGTTGAAGACACCAAGGCCCAGGTGAGGCTGATCAGAGACAGGATGCTAGAGGCGCAGAGCAGACAAGCTAAGTACTATGATTCCCGGCATCGGCAGGTGGAGTTCCAGGTCTGGGACCAAGTGTTTTTGAAGATTCGGCCCATGCATGGAGTCTTGCGGGTGCGTGGTCGGAGGAAGAAGCTCAGCCCTAGGTACATGGGCCCTTACAGGATCTTGGAGCGGATCGGGCCCCTAGCCTACAGGCTGGAGTTGCCCCCAGAGTTGGCAGCTTTGCATGACGTCTTCCACATTTCCTCGCTGAGGAGGGCTCTGCTATGCCCGGAGTAGCAGATTTTGACCACCGAAGGGCCGGTAGATTCAGACCGGTTAGTTCGTTTAGAGCCAGTTAGGATCGACGATCGAGGAGTACGGGTCTTGCGTCGCAAGAAGGTCCCATTAGTCAAGGTCCTGTGGAGGAACCACGGCCAGGAAGAGCATACCTGGGAGCCGCAGGACCTGATGCGACAAAGATACCCAGAGCTGTTCAGTCAGGTACACCTCACAAACCCCTCAAGATGTTTAATTTAGTTTCCTGCTTTAAACTAGTAAGGGTTGCTTTAGGCAGGTAGAGGCTTATCTTTTATTTATTGGGGGCATATCTTTTGTTTATTGGGATCTTGGCTCACCGATCAGGCGAAAAGGGTATAGACTTAAGTTTCCCTCAAAACCTAATTTAGCAAACATGGCGTCGTGATGGGATGTTACAAGTTTCTTTCTTCGGCAGAAATTCTCGTAGGCTTAACCTTGATTTCGGTGACGAAATATTTGTTTTGTTTATTGGGATTTGTAACATCCCATTTCCAACTAGACCCCTAGGAGTGGTTTTGTCCATTACTAGGTCATGACAAACCCTAAGATGCCAGAAATGGGCCAAGAGATAGGAGAAAAAGTGTTGAAAATCATCATAGTCTGCAAATAGTAGAACTCTGAACAATGGTTTAGGATGACCATGGGGCTACACCTTGACCCCAAGACCCTACCACAACACTCCCAAACATTTTGGTAGACCCATTAGAGCCATAAGGACCCATTGGGGTCAATCAAAGAGACTCAGTTGACCAAGGTAACCCTAACCCAAAATGGGTCATACTAGCCTACTTAAGGTCAATTGACCTACTCCTAGCCTAGAGGACCCCACCTATGCCCCCCTAACCCTAACGTGAAGTCAAGGGGTCACTAAGGACACATTAGGGTCAGCCCAAAAGGCCAAGTTGACCCAAGTCAACTCAAGCCCATAATCTGGTCAAAGTGCCCTTACTAAGGGTATGTGACCTCCAAAGTGTAAGCTAACCCTACATAACCCAACATAGGCCTTAGGGGAGGCCAATGGGTCACCAAGGACCCAATGGGGTCAACCCAGATGATCAAATTGACCCAGGTCAACCCTAACTATAGCCAAGTCAAACCTAGCCCAAATGGGCTAACCCAAGCCCAAGACACTTCTTCCTTAAGGCTAACCTCACTTTCATGATCATCATGACTAAATGGGCTACACATAGCCTATGGTGTTGACCAGTCAACATGGGTGACTAGGAGAGAGAAGGGAGCTTCCTTCATGTTAATGGTGGAGAGAGAAGATGGGGGAGAGGAAGGGAGAGTGGAAGCCGGCCAAAGGGAGGCTAACAACCACTTTTAATGGCTGCAATCAACTCCTCTAGGGAAGAGGAGTTGATTCCAGCCGTTTCCTGACCACCAAGGGGTGGATTCAGCCCACCTCCACTCAACCCGAGCCACACCATTAATGGTGTTGAAGGGCATTGAAGAACCAACCGCCCCCTCCCCAATTGCCCATTTAAACATCATCAGTGGGCAGAGGGGAGCATTTTTGAGCTTTTCCTGGAGGAGACAGGCCGTCCCACTGTGTTGTTGCAGAAGCCGAGCGCCGCCGCCGTCGACTATGGAATCCCGCCGCTCCTCCCGCATTCAGGCCGCCAGGAAGGTCCTCCCCCTCTCATTAACTCACGGGTAGATCATAGGTCTCCTTAGGTTTAAGTTTCGGGCTCAATTGAACCCGATCCAAACCAAGATTTTCATGGTTTTTGGCAAAACATTATCCTGCTAGAACTGCCAGAAAACACCTCTTCGGCGGCTGAGCCGCCGCCTGGCGATAGCCACCACCTCAACGGAGGTGGTGGTGCCGGTGGCCGGCCGGGGAAGGGGCTGGATCGCCGGCGGCAGAGCTTGGAAGCGGCTCTAGGCGAATTGGATCCTGGCCGTCGGCTCAAGGAGGAAGATGAAGGGATCCCGTCCCTTTTGCTTCAAGATCCGTGCGGCTATATGATTAAACTATATGAAATATTTTGATATTAATGTGATTTATGTCACAGATTTTGATATTATTGGTTTTAAATTTTAAAAATATTTAGGCCCCTCTGCAGAAAAGGTCACCAACATGAAATTTGTAGTCCTTTGTGTCTACTTTATTTTAAAATTAGTTTTAACCAATTTGGGTTCATGGTCTGACCAAGGCTCCCATTTTGGTGGGACATATACTTAGGGCTAGGCAGTCATTAAACTGAGTGCCCACACCTCATCCCTGGTCCAAATCACTTGACATTTTGGCAGGGAGTCTAACTTAGCTATACCTAGGACCTGCCAAAAACTCGGAATTTTTGGAGACACTTTGCCTAAAGTTTTTGCTTTTATTTAATAATGCTAGGGTAATTAATTAAGAGGTCAAATGACCTCCAAACCCTTCCAAATTTTGGATAGTGGTCCCTGACATCAAGACCTAGTTTTGTACAAAATTTTAACTCATTTGGATATGTTTTGGTTAGGGATTCACCAAACCCTAGTTTGGCTTTAAGGGGGTATTTTTGATTACAAGTGCACTATGGACTTAGGGTGGTCCCCTCCCCTCAACAGAGGCTGAGGGTTTGGACACTGACTAGGCATGGCCAATGTCACCCTCTTAAGGAAAATGGGATGATTTATGCTTGATTTACCCTAGGGTGCAACCTCAAACCCTAAGGAAGGACTTTTGAGGGTTGTGAAGGACATGGGGGCAAATGCCCTTGTATGGTCTTGGAAACTCAGTAGAATTGAGGGTAAGGTAACCTAAGTTCTCTGGTAGGAACTTTAGGAGATTTGAAGCAAGGTAGACACCTCAAAACCCTAACCCTAGTTTTAGGGTAGGAGCACAAATTTGAAGATTCAGCCCCTAAACCTTACCCAAATGTTATGAAACTTGGGTAGAGTAGGGTTTAGGCCATCTAGAACCTCTAGTAAGTTCTATAGAATTTTATGGATTATATGTCTGGTACTTCATTTGTTAAATGCCAAAAGGCCCAAAATGGTGTTTTAATTAATTTGATTATTATGTGCATTAAAATCTGATGAAACTTGGTCAGAAGATAATCTAAGGCTAGGTGAACATCTCTGAATTTTATTATAATTCTTAATTGATTATATTTGGTACTTCCTTCATTAATTTCAGAAAGGGGTTTTGGTAGATTAAAATTAATTATTGATGATATATCTGTTGAAAAATCATGAGGCTTAGGTTTTGATGTTACCAGGCCAAAACGTACTTGTAAAAATTTATTTATAATTTTTTAGAGGTCTGTTTACAGAACTTCCTTTACAAGGCCATATTATTGAGAATTGGATAATTAATTAAATCAGGGAATAATTCTTTCAAAAAAAATTATGAAACTTTACTTACAGGTTATATGTGCCCTTACAATCATTCTGAAATTTTCTCTGAATTTTTGGAAGTGTTTTTGTTGGGCATCCCCTTTTAATGATTTATTTTGGAATAAATTTGAATTAAAATTTAAGGGCTTAAACCTTGCTGAAAATTTGGGAGATTCTGGATTTTTAGATGATTATTTATTTTACATTTAACATAAATTTAGTGGAATTTTATCTTGCTTAAACTCGTACTTTATGTTCAAACTTGGAACTTTTGGCTATTAGATTAAATAAATAAATTGTTGATTAAATTATGAAAATTAGGAAATTATGGATTCAGGCTACAAATGCCAATATAGTCCTCCAATAATTATTATATGAGTACTGGATGATCGTTTGGTATACTTCCCATTTTACGGGTCATATAGCTTAAGTGGTCTGCATTTAGTAAAACTGCAGGAAATCATTTGGGATATGAATTAGAGCACATGTGTTTGGTTTTGTTGGGTTGCTGGAAAGGATAAATAGAATTAGTTGCATCATTGGAAGATAAAGTGAGTAGGGTGTTGTTTTGGCTAGGGTTTAGAGGCGCTCGGGTCCGACGAAAGATCGTCCTCCCCGAGGTGAAGTGGAGTCAAATCACCTTAGGATTAGCCTATCGTAACATGAGAAAGTAATGGGTAAGGGGATCAACCAATAATAAAAATAAGTACCTTGCGAAAGGGAACGCTGGGCGTAACTCCAACATAGTTCCTAGTGCCCCTTGAGAGCCCTTCATAGGGAATACCAGGGGCAGTCTTGGGTTAACGTAAACTATTTTAACAAGCTAAAAAGAGTAACTTAGTAATTAGGGTTGCACATTTCACAAACACTGATAGCACCGGCAGATAGCTGGGAGCTTCGGCTCGGATGGTTAAAAGACTGACTTTGGGTCCGGGGAGCTTCGGCTAGATTGTTTGAGATAGACGTTTTGGTCCGGGGAGCTTCAGCTCGGTTTTTGATTACACTAAATTTGCATGTGCATAAAAGAAAGGAAATATTAAGGTGGTGAGTTTTCGGTATTGGAGGGTCGATGCACCGACGCCAATACGTTGACTCGGCAAGTGTGGTTAGCAATTCCCCAACAGAAGTCCGGTGCGCTAGCCGGCAAGATTACGCAGGAGTCCGCTTCGTGCACCAAGCGTTGAGGCGTACGATAGGTCTGACCGGTAGTGCTTTACTGGTTTAGAGGTGGGCGAGGCCCAACCCACTGCTTCCGTATGCCACTACGGAGGTATCCTGGGAGGTTACGGCTCCAGAAAGGGGGAACTAAAGGTCTGTGTGCACAGAGTCGGGTGTGTGTGTTGCACTTGCATGTTCCATCATACCCACTTGCATGTCATAGCATAATCGATTCATTTAACCCCTGACACCTAATGTATAAGTGAAATGAGACACTTATACATTAGGACCTGCTAAACGACCCCTTGGTCTATAAGCTTGTGTGGGCAAGTTTATAAATTAAGGTCAATTTAGATATATATTTATATATTGCTGTGTGATAACTAACACCCCAACGTATAAATTGGTATGAGACTCTTTATACGATGGGAGCCTTGCAGAAGACCCCTTGGCTTATTTGTTCTCACATAAGTGAAGGTTACCTTTTTATATATCATCTTATTGTCAATATCTATTATAGAATTGCTAGTATAGGTCCGCTGCCACCTGTTTTGATTATTCTCCACCTTCAAGTTCTCCCCTTTCTTCCTCTCCGCTCGGTGCCTAGGAGCCACGTGGGAAGGGGTTGGGGATGATAGGACTTAGTTTTTTAGACTAACGGTTTTCGAACCGCATCATTTAGGGGATTGTGGAGCCCAGCATGGAGGAGCAGCCCTAGAGACCGATACGCTTGGAGGTGGGGCAGTCTAGCTCCGGAGTTCATACAACTGGGACCGTGAGTCTCGACCTTGAGTAGTTTTTCTGCTTTTGCTTCCGCATGAGTGATATTGTAGTGAGGATATGATGTACCAGGCTTAAGCCCCTATTTTAGCACTCTGATGTTTTATTCCTTGGACATTCCCTTCGTGGAGATTATATTTATCGTGATATGTGATTTTCTGTGGACTGTTAGTTTCCATTACTTCTTTATGCTACTTTTCTGTGATCGAATTGGCCGACAGAATCGGCACTTTGTGGTGATGACTCTTCAGGGCATGAAGCAGTCACCGCAAAATGGCGGTTCTGGGCCTAAGACCCCGGTGTTGAAAAAAAGAAAGGGGGTCTTACACCTTAGGTAGAAAACTTCCCAAAATAATCCCGGATCATGCACGCGACCCTTAAACCTGTAGCAAAAATAACAGAGCCACCAAGACGGGCGTACTAAAGTCTCCAAACGTAGTAAAACACCAAGTAGGGCACAAGAATAATAACTAAGAAAATAACACTGAAAGAGGGCTGAAAGTGCACTAATTAAGGAATGGACCTAATAACAAATATGAACAAATATGGCTATAAAGTGTAGTGCATCAACAAGAAAACTAGCCCAGATGGGTACAAAAATATGTGTATAACTTGAACACATCACACCCCTAGACATACTCATTTGCGCGACCCGAGCAAATCATCACTCCGTGGACTAGAAAACAGCTAGCTGGCTAAGAAATTTCAAAATAAAGTAAGACGAGAAATCAAATACATGATGGGCATAAAAGATATAATAGAAAACTTTTTAATTATACTACGTAGTTTAAACTATTCGACATACGTAAATAAATATTGTACTTACTCAAAATTAGAATTCTGGAGAATCGTTCGGTCATGTGTAGGAAGAAAGTAGGCAGACCACTAAGGTGAGCATTGTCAAAGACCGGGGCTCGTGATCACCTCCAAAGATATCCATCAATGCAGGGACCATACTCTTTCCCGTTCACACTCTCTCCACGGTGCAAGTTAAACACAAGCATGAATCAGTAGGACTTGTAGGATAGAATGTGGCTCAGGCTAAGGTTTGGTAGTTAATGATAAACTTGGAGGCTACACGCAACCAAAGTGAGGGAACAATAAGCTAAAACAATACAGCCACATAGAGATGCACGTGTGACACACCCCCAGACTTAGCTTGAAAATCAGGTGTGTATACGACCTAGCCCGACCAATATCAATAAACATGATTTGGATACAATTCTCATGGTAATTCTTTTAGATTTTTCTTTTTAAATTCTCTTCTTTTCTTTTCTTCTTTTGCAATCCCCAAATTTAGCGAGCATAAATTTTATGAATGCATCACCACATCACACGAATTCCACATATCACAACTTGTCAAAATATTAAATTCAATCAAGCTCAAGGATTTGGTTGTGATAGGAGGATTGGCTTTAGGCTTTGGTGAATGAAGGTGGAGCTGAATCAAAGGAGGGGTAGGCACAAACTTGGCATGCAACGGTTAGCGGCTAGGAAATGATAAACAAAGCTCAAACTAGCCAAAATGATGGCCTACGTCATGCTCCCTCTTCACTAACCGGGCACCAATACTTCGAGAGTAGGTTGTGGCAAGTTCTTAGCCACCGAGAAAGATGATCCTTCATCCCGACTCGAGCAATACGAGTCTAGTGGCGGCTACACACATTCCTACACTACCGTTCGATTACTCCAAATTCACATTTTTGAGTAGTACAAACAATATCTACATCTGCAGAAAATATAAATCTAAGAGTATAAAGAAAAATTAAATCTATACTATTTTTTCACAACCATGAGTACTCGATTAGGAACACTGCATGAGTTTCAAACTACACTATCCTAAAATCCTAAGCCAGCACCACTATTTTAAAGTTTACACAAAAACAATACATTTGACTTGAGCTGCGCGCGTGGCTAAGAGTGCGCTCGTGTGGGTGATTCTGTGTGTGATACAAAGATTATGAAATAAATAAATAACAGACTGGTATGCAATAAAATGTGTTATGTAGTGACCACAAGCATGCTCTCCCACAAGACTTGAATGCCACAACTAGTAAAAATAAACCTTACAAATAATGTAAAGTGTTAGGGGTAAGAGGTACCTATGCTCAAAATTAAGCATACCAGTCCTGCTGCAAAGTTGTCCGTTAGCAGCCGGTTTGTCGCGCTTCCAAAAATTCCAGCACCTGCGAAATAGATATCTACGCAAAACAAGAATATAAGAATATATATATATAAGAAAACACAACACAAAAGAGGACCAAGTGGTCCAACTTGGGTTGTCTCCCACGAGCCCTTTTGTTTACAATCCTTAAGGTGGAGCAAATATCTGTATTAGCATGATATAGAGTTTCATGTCCTCAATAACTAAATAAACAAAAAAACTAAGCAAGTCTATAGGCAGATACTAGCAGAACTATCCAACAAATTATCAACTAAACGCAGATTTATGATAGAGCGCCCCACAGGAGTGAAAAAGGCCAGGGTTTGGAGCTTTAGGATTCAAGATGGTTTTACCCAACCGGCCCCAAGCCCCTAGATTCTCACCCTGGAGAGCAACAGAACGAGCAGATCGCAATAAACGTTCATTTTCTTTTTCTCCACATTGGGAGAACGCCACTGTTGGGTACATTGGTTAAATGTACCTGATTTGAAGAAGCCTCACCCTACTCAATGATATACATCAAAATGTATTTGATGTATTTTTGAGTTGCCTTGTGCAGGTTAAGTATTTGCAGGGAAAGCAGAAAAGATTCTAAGTCCATGTGTCGACACCCAAAGGGAAAGTGTCGACACTTAAGAAGACTTGTGTCGACACCCAGACAAGCAGTGTCGACACTTGGAATAATTGTGTCGACACCAGGGATGCTGAGTTGACACTAGACAGAAAGTGTCGATACAAGGAGCTGTGTCGACACTCAATGAAGAAAAGTACAGTGAAGCAGTGTCGACACTTAGAAGCAGTGTCGACACCCAGAGAATTTGTGTCTACATCAGAAAGTGTCGACACTTGGAGGCTGTGTCGACACTCAGTAAAAGTCAGCAGAGACTAAGTATATGTGTCGACATAATGAGGAATGTGTCGACACATAGCAGAAGACTCAACACATAAAGAATGTGTCGACACAAGAAAGAATCTGTCGACACTTAGCTAAAGACTCAACACATGAAGAATGTGTCGACACAAGAAAGAATGTGTCGACACTTAGCAGAAGACTCAACACTTGAAGAAAGTGTCGACACTTGGATGCTGTGTCCACACTTAACAAAGTTCAGCAAAATTCTAAGTACAAGTGTCGACACAAAGGAGATGTGTCGACACTCATCTAAAAGTCTCAACAAAGGAAGATGTGTCGACACAAGGAGAAGTGTCGACACTCAGCAAGTATCAACACAGAAGTCAAGTGTCGACACCAAGAAGAAGTGTCGACACTGAACAAGTTCAACACATGAAGATGTGTCGACACAAAGGAGTTGTGTCGACACTTACAAGAATTCAACAAAGTACTGAAGTACAAGGACTTGTGTCGACACACATTATCAGTGTCGACACATGATGATGAAGCTGTGTCGAGAAGTGAATTCTACAACACAAGGAGTTGTGTCGACACCTTGAAGGCTAGTGTCGACACTTAGTCATCTTGTGTCGACACTTAGTCTATAAGTGTCGACACTTAAAGACAGATTGTCTCAAAACTTTCAGACAGATTCAGATATTTCAAGAACTGACTGGATGACTTGACAGTTTCCATTCCAGCCAGTCTACTGCACCTGTCAGAGTTGTCAGAAATCAGTTAGGAACCGGACCAGCCGGTCACCATGAAGAAGGCATATATATAGGCTTACACTATCAACAGATAGAGATCATCAAGGTTGTTGAAAAACAATTCATTGAAGACTTTCAAGTAAAGTTCTAAGTAGTTGGAGAGAGAGAGCTCCATCCAAGAAGACAGCCGTTGGAACCAGGCTGAGTAGAAGGGTTCAGACTTTGTTCTGAATCTTAAGTTGCAGAGATCAAGGATCAGCTACAGAGAAGATCAACCCTATTGTGTTCTACATTCAAGAAGCTTTGAAGAAAAGCCAAGTGAGGTTGATCTCAGCAGAGTTCTTCCAAGAACTCATCAAGAACCTATCAACTCATATCTCTATTCAGAGTTGTAGGTATATACACTTTGTATTTTATATTTCTTATAGGATCCTTAGGGATCTGAGTTGTAAGCCTGCAATTATAAAGGCTGAGTGGTAGGGCCTGTGTGCCTGAGTGTAGGAGATCTGTATCTCTGAGTGTAGGCCTGTTGTGGCTGAGTGTAGGCCTTGTGGCTGAGTGTAGGCTTTGTGAAGAAGCTGAGTGTAGGTCTTTGAAGAAGACTGAGTTGTAGGGCCTTGGGCCTGAGCTGTAGGAACCATTTTGGGTTCTGAGTGTAAGATCTGAGGATCTGAGATAGTGGAGGTGTTTGGCCAAATCTAGTACACTACTAGATAGGCGAAGGGGAAAATGGATGTACCTAAACCTTGGGGAACCACTATAAATTTGTGTGTTCACTGTGTGCTTGAATTGACTGCTGTGATTGCTGTGATTGCTGCTTAGTTATAACTCTGAGATATAAACTGAAATCTGCCTAAAAAGTTTAAAAAGATTAAGTCACCTATTCACCCCCCCTCTAGGTGATTAGGTACAATTTCTTTCAAGTGGTATCAGAGGGAGGTTCCTCAAAAAGGACTTAACTGTCTGAGTAGATCCTGTTGGCAGATTCAGTCTAAGTAAATTGCAGAATCAAGAAAATCAAGAAGCATGGGTTCAACTGAGAATCATAAGGAACTTGGATCCATGAAGTTACCCATTTGCAGAAAAGAAATTTTTGGCATCTGGAAAGAAAGGGTGAGACTATTTATGGAAGCCTCAGACCCTAGAATTTACATCACAGTTAAAGGAGGGCCATATGTGCCCATGAAGGTTTCAGTCCTGGATGCAAATCAGAGAACACCTAAGGACTTCTCTGAAATGACAAAAGATGAGATAATTCTAGCCACAATGGACAAGAGGGCTTAGAATATCATTGTGAGTGCTATAGATGATGCTACCTTTTAGAATTTGATACACTGTAAGACATCTAAGGAGATATGAGATACTCTTATTGTGTACATGGAGGGTTCTGAAGAAGTGAGGTAGGACAGAAAATCCTTATTAAACCAAGAATATGAAAGCTTTAGGCAAGGTAGATCTGATAGCATCACAGAATGCTATAAAAAGTTCTATAGGATTGTCAATGAGCTAATGTCCTATGGAAGAGAGTTCAGTAATTATGAGCTAAATGATAAGTTTCTAAGGTCCCTAACAAAGAATTGGGACACCAATATCTGTGCCATAAGGGAAATGGCAAAGTTAGCAGATATCCCTCCACCAACACTGTTTGGAAAACTGCTATACTATGAGATGCAGTTGATGGTGAGGAAAGAAGAGGAGAAGTCTACAAGAATTGAGAATAAAGAAAGGACAGTAGCATTCAAGATAGAAGCCACCAGAAAATACAGAAGTAAGTCACCAACTCCACCTCCAAAGGTTGCTGAGACTGAGTCAGATAATTCAGAAAGCAGAAATTCTGAAAGCAGTGAAAGTGATGAGGACTTTGCAGCTTTCACAAGACACTTTCAGAAGTTCTTAAAGAAGAAACAGTGGAGGACAATACCATCTACTTCACAGGGTAAAGAAGACTATTATCAGAACAAAAAGTCATCAAAGAAAGACAGGAAAAAGACCAAGTCAAGCAAAGCAACTCTATGAAAAATTGTTTGTTATTGCTGTAACAGACAAGGACATGTTATTGCAGACTGTCCTGAGAAAATGAAAGAGTCTAATGATAATAAAAGGCTCAATTCAAGGGCAAGAAGGAAAGGTCTTTTGTTGCCAAAAAGGATAAGAGCCTGTCAGACATATCTTCATCAGAAACTGAGTCAGATGCTGAAGCATACAAAGGACTGTTTGCTGAGGAAGAAGAAGAGGAGTTCATCGAGATAATGAACTCTATATATGAACAAGAGTACAGTCGGTGCCAAGGACTGATGGCATTGATAGAAGGTGACAAAATCCAGGATCAGCCTGGACCTAGTAAGGTACAAAATTGTTCTTTAAGTTCAATTTATTGTGCTAGTTCAGAATTAGATTCATCATCATCAAGTGATGAGAGTGCATCTGAGTCTGAAGAGGATATTCATCAATTGATTGATGAATATAGAGTTCTGTTGCAAGCATTTAAGAAAAGCAAATTCTTGGCCAAGAGTCAGGCTAAGGAGATTGTAAGTCTCAAAGTGGCTGCAACTAATTTTGAGAAGTTGTTTGATCAAAAACGTAATGAGATAACCAGACTGAAAAACATAACTGTTATTCAGATGGGGACTATAGCATTCAAGAATGATCAAATCAAGAGTCTGGAGATTAGTCTTCAGAAGGAGAGAGATTTAGTTGCTAGGTTTTCTAAACCAAAGTCTGTTCTACCCTTAATTGATGAATTTGTTCATCAAAAAGGTAAAGCTGGACTGGGGTTTACTAAACCTGCTAGGACTGTTCAGTCCAAGTCTAAGGGCAAAGCCCCAGCCCTCAACAAGCCAGCTGTAAACAAAATAGGTAAGGATGTACCTAAGCAAAGGTACAATAGGTTTGAGTGCTGGTGCTGTGGCAAGGTAGGCCACTTTGCCATAGACTGTTGGCATAATTCTAATGCCAAGTTGAGTAGCAAACTGCCTGTTGGAAGACCTGCAGGTAGCTTTGTTAAGAGGCAAACTAACCAGCATCAAGGACCCAAGAATTCTTTGGGTTCTAAGGTCAACTAATCTGTTTTGCAGGAGAGTCCAAGTGGCCATGCCCCAATATGGTACTTGGACAGTTGATGTTCCAGACACATGACTGGAACTAGGGGATTGCTAAAGGACTTCACACCAATCAGGGATGGTCCTAAAGTCACCTTTGGTGGTTCTGAAAAAGGAATCATCAAGGGTTTTGGTAACATTTCTGGCTCCCATATTACTATTACTCAAGTGGCTTATGTTGAAGGTTTGAAACATAACCTTATTAGTATAAGTCAATTGAGTGATTTAGGATATGACATCTCATTTGTTAAAGATGGTTGTCATATAAGGAGGTCAAATGATTAAGAGATCATTTTGACAGGTTATAGAAAAAGAAATGTCTATTGCCTAGACATTATGTGTGAGACCAATGGTTCTCCAATGTGTCTTGTAGCGGATGAGAATGTCTCTCATTGTGTCAAATGGCATAAGAGGCTAGCCCATCTCAACTACAAGATAATTGGCAAACTCTATAGCAAAGAGTTAGTGATGAATGGTCCTCAAGTTAAGTGTATTAAAGATGGAATATGCTCAGCTTGTCAAAAGGGAAAGCAGACTAGATCCATCTTTAGTAGCATTGAAAACAAAGATGCTGTGAGGTGCCTATACCTCTTGCATATGGATCCCTTTGGTCCTATGCCAGTTCACAACCTAGGTAGGAAGGTCTATACCTTTGTAGTTGTAGATGACTACTAAGGGTTTTCCTGGGTGTTCTTCCTTAGACAGAAATCTGAAACACCTAGAATTTTCTATAGTTTTGTCAAACAAATTCAGAATGAACTAGACAGTACAGCGGTCAAGATAAGAAGTGACCATGGTACTGAATTTCAGTCTGATAGTATGGCAAAACTATGTGAAGAATTTGGGATATTTCAGGAGTTTTCTTCACCAAGGACACCTCAGCAAAATGGCATTGCTAAGAGGAAAAATAGAACCTTGATTGAGGCTGGTAGGACCCTATTAAGTGACACATCTCTTCCAGAATATTTCTGGGCTGAGGCAGTTGATACTGCATGCCATGTAATTAATAGGGCTACCATTACTAAAAGCCACAACAAGACCCCCTATGAGATTGTGAAAGGCAGAAAACCAAACCTATCCTACTTCAGGATCTTTGGTTGTAAGTGCTTTATACTTAACAATGGAAAGTCTTACTTGACTAAGTTTGCTGCCAAGTCCCAAGAGGGGATTTTTGTTGGGTACAATAATAATAGTAAGGCTTATAGAGTCTACAACTTGTCTACTCAAGTTGTAGAGGAGTCTGTACATGTAGTATTTGATGAAATTAGACTTATTAACAATGAGTTGTCTAGTAGTATTTGCAGCTCCACAGGTGTGACTGAGAAGATGGACAAGCTCACTATAGAAGAAAGACCTACTGCAAGACAGCAGGTAGAAGATAGTGGTTGTTGTCCAGGGGGAGTACTACATGTACGTAATGCAGAAGAAGTTCAAGGAGTGCAACAAGATGAAGAAACTGAAGAAGTTCAACCTGAAGCCAGGATGCCTCCAGCTAATAGGAATCTTAGAGATCATCCAGCAGATCAAATCATTGGTGATCTAAGACAAGGGGTATAAACAAGGAGCAGAAATCTGAGTACATCACTCTTCTCCAGTTTTCTATCCCAAGTAGAGCCAAAGAAGTTTGAAGAAGCCATCCTAGACCCTCATTAGATTGAGGTAATGCAAGAAGAAATGAATCAGTTCAAGAGGTGCAAAGTCTGGGAGCTTGTTCCTAAACCAAAAGACCACAACATAATTGGAACCAAGTGGATCTTTAGGAACAAGATGGATGAACATGGAGTGATTGTCAAGAATAAAGCAAGACTGGTTGCTAAGGGATATAGGCAGGAAGAAGGTATTGACTTTGATCAAACCTTTGCTCCAGTAGCCAGACTAGAAGCCATAAGGATGTTCCTAGCCTATGCAACCTTTCAAGGATTTAAAGTTTACCAAATGGATGTTATGTCAGCCTTTCTTAATGGTAATCTAAAAGAAGAGGTCTATGTGGAACAGCCATCAGGTTTTGTTGATTCAACTCAACCTAATTATGTCTATAGACTTAGGAAAGCTTTGTATGGGTTAAAACAAGCCCTCAGGGCTTGGTGGTATGAAACCCTGTCTAGTTTCCTCATTGAGAATAAATTCACAAGGGGAAAATAGACAAGACTCTATTCCTTAGGGAATCTAGAGGCAAGATAACACTAGTCCAAATATATGTAGATGACATCATATTTGGGTCTACTGAAAGTAGTCTTTGTAAAAAGTTTGCAAAACTAATGCAAGGGCAATTTGAGATGAGCAGTTTGGGGGAACTTAAGTTCTTCTTGGGTCTCCAAGTTAGACAGACTGAGAATGGTTTATCCATATACCAGTCTAAGTTCACCCTAGAACTGATATGGAAGTATGGTATGCATTCATCCAGTACCATGAAAACTCCTATGAGGTCAAGTATGTCTCTTAGCAAAGATGATGCAGGGAAACCTGTAAATGAGACTTTGTATAGAGGGATAGTTGGCTCCCTACTCTATTTGACTGCAAGTAGACTAGATATTATGTATGCTACATGTGTCTGTGTTAGGTACCAAGCATGCCCTAAAGAGTCTCATTTGACAGCAGTCAAAAGGATACTGAGATATCTAAATTGCACACCTTATCTAGGCCTTTGGTACCCTAGGAATGGAGATTTTGATCTAATAGGTTATTCAAATGCAGATTTTGCAGGCTGCAAGGAAGATAGAAAAAGTACAACTGGAACCTGTCAATTCTTAGGTGGAAGACTGATATCTTGGAGTAGCAAGAAGCAAACAAGTGTGGCTATCTTCATAGCAGAATCAGAATATGTGGCTGCAGGAAGTTGCTGTGCTCAACTTCTATGGATACAACATCATCTTGAGGATTATGGTATTCAAGTAAGTAGAACACCACTGTTTTGTGATTCTACAAGTGCTATATCAATTGCAAACAATCCTGTTTCCCATAGTAGAACTAAACATATTGAAATAAAATATTATTTTCTAAGGGAACATGTAGAAAAAGAAGATATATTACTAGAGTATGTAAACACAGATAATCAACTAGCTGATATGTATACAAACATGACTAAGTAAAATAGATTCAAAATTGAATTAAGCATGATAAACTTAGAATAAGTTTACAAACATGACTAAGTAAAATAGTGTCGGCACACAGAGTTGTCTGTGTCGAGACAAAAAATTGGTGTCGACACTTCAGAGAAAAGGTGTCGACACATCTAGGAAGTTGGTGTCGACACTTCAGAAAATTAGTGTCGACACATGATAAGTAGGTGTCGACACATCCAAAGTGGTGTCGACACTTAGACTTTATGCAGAATTAGTGAAATAAAGTCTCGACTATGTGTCGAGCTGAGTGGTGTCGACACATAAACAAGTGTCGACACATATATTCTGTCAACTATACTTGTGTCGACACATAGGTGTCGAGACAGTATGAGTCTGTGTTGACACTTTTCCACAGTGTCGACACAATTTAAGTTTGTTGACCCGCCTTTTCATCTTCAAACCTAGAAAGGTATAAATAGGATTTCGCCATTGTCTGTCGACACGCTCACCAATGTTTCGAGACCAAACTTGTGTGTCGACACCTCTCTTCTCTTCATTCAAATTCTTCAAACCCTAATGCCGCCAAAGCTTGAGGAGAACGTAAATGAAGGCTATGAATTGGTGCGGCACGCGTTTGATGATGCAGAATTCGAGATCAAGAATGTGGTAACCCTAGTAGCAAACTCCGGGTTAGAATTTCTTGTTTCAGAGCCCACAAAGATTTGGAAGAAAGAAGTTTTAGAATTTCTAAATGGAGCAACCCTAGACGAGACTAGACTCAAGATAAAGTCCAGGGTTCATGGTGAAAAGGTGAAGGTCTCACCAAAAAGTTTGAGAAAAGTACTTCAGTTACCAAGAACTAAGGAAGAGGATGAAGTAACTGCTTCTAAGACCAGAGAAGCATTAACATGGTGTGGTCTGGATGCAAAGATGAAAATTGGATCAGTATTCCATAGGAAAGGCATGAACAGCCAGGGAAAATTTCTATCAGAAATTGTTGGAAAAGTGATCTTGAGTAAGCCTGGAGGGCATGACAGGGTCTCAGCCCATATGTTCAACGTTATGACCAGGATTATCTTCACATTGAAAATAGATCAGTATGTTATTGTCTTTGATAAGATTAAAGAAAGTCTGAAGAAGCCCAATTTGGGTAGGATATTAAGTCTATATTTGGCTGGTAGTATACCAGAAGTTATGAGTCAAGCTGCAGGCACTAAAATCAATCATATGAGAAAAATGGACATGAGGATCTTCTCCAGATGGGATAGGATTTTATCCAAGGAATTGCCCACACCAGAGAAAATAACTCCCCAAAAAAAGAAGAAAAAGACAGCCCCAGTGGCTCAGGATTCATCTAGCAGCTCTGGTAGTGAAGAGCAAGTTGTCTTTACTCCTGATGAGGATGTAGAAGGAAATGCTGGGAAGTCTCCAGCTCAACAAGATACTACAGAGAGGCAGGGGGAGCTACCACCAGCTAGCCCCATACACCAGGATCAAATCCAGGGGGAACCTTTAGTGGTGGAAGAGCCAACTCCTCTTGAAAGTGAAAGAGCCACCCACATCATCCTTGAGGTAATCACTGAGATTAATGCTTTAGATTTCTCTATAGAGGATAATGTTTTGTCTGATTCATTAAATAATGTTAATCAGCAATCTCAGATTGATAGTCAACCCCCAGATGTTGTCATGAAGGACACATCTGTTACAGTTCAAGTAGTTTCTGATCCAATGGTAGATGATCCAAGAGTTTCTCCAGCCCATTCTCCACAAGAATATACAATGGAAGATCTTTTCCTCAATCTGGATCAAACAGACTTTGATAAGGAAAGTGCTGATGTTGAGGGGGAGAAGTCTCAAGTTAAAGGGGAGCAAGTAATACTTGATGAAGAACCTGCAAGGCAAGAGCCTGAGAAGCCAAAAGCTGTTGAGGAGCTACCAAGGGAGAGGGTAGATATTGCAAGTACGTCAGCATCTGAAGATGAGGAGGCTGTTAGAGCTAAGAAAAGGAAATTTCAAGTCTTTAAAAGAAGAAGCCAGACTTATAAGAAGGCATTGCAAACTATAGAACCACAGCCTGCACTACAGCCAGCACCAACTGTAGATTACAGTGCTTTGATGGTTGCTATGCAAATCAAGCTTGATGAGCAGAGACAAGCACGGGAAAAGTATGTAGATGAAGGACAAAAGTCTCTACAATTTGACCTAGCCCAGGACATTAAGTCCATAAGATTTGAAATGAATCAAAATAAGAAGGAGATGACTGACTGCTTCCACAAGGGAGGGAATGCAGTAGTTTACTTGGCTACACATCAAGAGAAAATCAAAGCTCAAGTGGATGACATTGTACTGAAGCAAGGGTATGTTCTTGAAAACCAGATCAGAATGAATGACAACTTAACAGCTTCACACAATGCCATTGTCACAGAGATGAAGAACATAGCTGCTGGACTGACTACTTCTAATGCTACTGCTAAGACAGAGTTTGATAAAGCGTTGCAAAAGAGTTTAACTAATGTTACATCTGCTATTCAAGACTCTCAGAAGTTGATAACTGAAAAACTCCAAAGATTAAAACCTTTCTACAAGGATGGAGTCAATTATCTCAATGCCCAAATAAGATTTCAGAAGGATGATCTAAGGGATCATATAGAAAGAGAAGTCATAAAGGGGGAGAGGGTGTTAGTCAAAGCAGGCTCTGACCATGCAAAATGGATTTCTAATTCCATCAGAGCCACTCTTGGTTATCCTCCTTTATGTGATGATGATAATGTAGCAGAATCTGGAATTAATCCTACATATCTTGGAGGTGAGCAACCGGAAGTAGCTGTTATAAATACAATTTAGTTTTCTCTACAAAAACCTCAAGTATGTTATCCTCCACTAGATTTTGATATGGTATAAGCTGATATCCAGACTATGTATAGCCCACCTGAGGGAAAGCAAAATGTTGTTCTAGAGAAAGTGGTTCAGCCAATATCTGAGGCTATGCTAAAAGAACAAGAAGCTATGCTAAAAGAACAAGAGACTCAACTGTCTAAGAAGAGGTTCAGAGAGCAAGCTGAACAAAGACCAGATTTTGAACAGTGGAGCCCCACTTCAAGAAATATTATCTTAACTGCATGGAAGGCTGCCAAGGATAATATTCAAGACAGAAATAAGTGGTATTCTGAACAAGAATGGAGAAAGCATGAAAATAGGCAAGAAGCCATAGTGCAGTATAGAAGAAAGGCCAAGATGGGAAAGCTACCTCCTACTGCCTAGGAGCCTAGCAAGTACTTTCCCAAGCCTTATCATTATTTTGAGAGGCAAAAGATTAAAGCTGAAGAGCTAAAGAAGAAGGAGCTGAAAGGGAAAAAGCCTGCTGATACTGAAGATGCTGAAGCCCCTATGCAAGCCAAAATACAGTCTGGAAAAGGAATAGTGATCAAGGAGGCTGAGCGAAATTAGAATAGATTTATCTTAAGTTTACAGTTGTAATATTTTGATTTTAAACACCTTGTAAACTTTTGGAAAATGAATATGACAAAGCTGTTAGAATAATGTGCTGTGTGATAAATCTATTTTATAATTGTTCTGAGATGATATCTATGTATACATGTTTGTTTAATACATGTTTATGTTTTCCCTGTTATATAATCCTGCTTTACATCATGCTCTGATTTTATTCTGTATGGTGTATATCATTGACTAAGGGTTATGACTTCTCCAAATAGGGGGAGATTGTTGGGTACATTGGTTAAATATACCTGATTTGAAGAAGCCTCACCCTACTCAATGATATACATCAAAATGTATTTGATGTATTTTTGAGTTGCCTTGTGCAGGTTAAGTATTTGCAGGGAAAGAAGAAAAGATTCTAAGTACATGTGTCGACACCCAGAGGGAAAGTGTCGACACTTAAGAAGACTTGTGTCGACACCCAGACAAGCAGTGTCGACACTTGGAATAATTGTGTCGACACCAGGATGATGTGAGTCGACCAGACAGAAAGTGTCGACACAAGGAGCTGTGTCGACACTCAATGAAGAAAAGTACAGTGAAGCAGTGTCGACACTTAGAAGCAGTGTCGACACCCAGAGGATTTGTGTCTACATCAGAAAGTGTCGACACTTGGAGGCTATGTCGACACTCAGCAAACGTCAGCAGAGACTAAGTATATGTGTCGATATAATGGGGAATGTGTCGACATATAACGGAAGACTCAACACATAAAGAATGTGTCGACACAAGAAAGAATGTGGCGACACTTAGCTGAAGACTCAACACAAGAAGAATGTGTCGACACAAGAAAGAATGTGTCGACACTTTGCAGAAGACTCAACACTTGAAGAAAGTGTCGACACTTGGATGCTGTGTCCACACTTAGCAAAGTTCAGCAAAATTCTAAGTACAAGTGTCGACACAAAAGAGATGTGTCGACACTCAGCTACAAGTCTCAACAAAGGAAGATGTGTCGACACAAGGAGAAGTGTCGACACTCAGCAAGTATCAACACAGAAGTCAAGTGTCGAAACCAAGAAGAAGTGTCGACACTGAACAAGTTCAACACATGAAGATGTGTCGACACAAAGGAGTTGTGTCGACACTTACAAGAATTCAACAAAGTACTGAAGTACAAGGACTTGTGTCGACACATATTATCAGTGTTGACACATGATGAAGAAGCTGTGTCGAGAAGTGAATTCTACAACACACGGAGTTGTGTCGACACCTTGAAGGCTAGTGTCGACACTTAGTCATCTTGTGTCGACACTTAGTCTATAAGTGTCGACACTTAAAGACATATTGTCTCGACACTTTCAGACAGATTCAGATATTTCAAGAACTGACTGGATGACTTGACAGATGCCATTCCAGCCAGTCTACTGTACCTGTTAGAGTTGTTAGAAATCAGTTAGGAACCGGACCAGCCAGTCACCATGAAGAAGGCCTATATATAGGCTTACACTATTAACAGATAGAGATCATCAAGGTTGTTGAAAAACAATTCATTGAAGACTTTCAAGTAAAGTTCTAAGTAGTTGGAGAGAGAGAGAGATCCATCCAAGAAGACAGCCGTTGGAACCAGGCTGAGTAGAAGGGTTCAGACTTTGTTCTGAATCTTAAGTTGCAGAGATCAAGGATCAGCTGCAGAGAAGATCAACCCTATTGTGTTATACATTCAAGAAGCTTTGAAGAAAAGCCAAGTGAGGTTGATCTCAGCAGAGTTCTTCCAAGAAATCATCAAGAACCTATCAACTCATCTCTCTATTCAGAGTTGTAGGTATATACACTTTGTATTTTATATTTCTTGTAGGATCCTTAGGGATCTGAGTTGTAAGCCTGCAATTATAAAGGCTGAGTGGTAGGGCCTGTGTGCCTGAGTGTAGGAGATCTGTATCTCTGAGTGTAGGCCTATTGTGGCTGAGTGTAGGCCTTGTGGCCGAGTGTAGGCTTTGTGAAGAAGCTGAGTGTAGGTCTTTGAAGAAGACTGAGTTGTAGGGCCTTGGGCCTGAGCTGTAGGAACCATTTTGGGTTCTGAGTGTAAGATCTGAGGATCTGAGATAGTGGAGGAGTTTGGCCGAATCTAGTACACTACTAGATAGGCGAAGGGGGAAAGTGGATGTACCCAAACCTTGGTGAACCACTATAAATTTGTGTGTTCACTGTGTTCTTGAATTGACAGCTGTGATTGCTGCTTAGTTATAACTCTGAGATATAAACTGAAATCTGCCTAAAAGGTTTAAAAAGATTAAGTCACCTATTCACCCCCCCTCTAGGTGATTAGGTACAATTTCTTTCAGCCACTTTGAGCAATCAGCTAACTCCCCATCTAAAGTTTTAGGTTTCATCATCTCTGACGCCAAAGTGGCATCCAAATCCGCCCACGAAACCTTACGATTAAATTGTTCATTCATAAATTCAACATGAGCAGAATCATGCTCCCCTACAAATCTAGACTCAAGAATTTCATCAGCAGCCTCTTCGAGAAGTAACAACTCCTTCTTCTCTTCCTCATCACCATGCTCTTTTACAGTCGTACTTCTTTTCTCCATCTGCTTCTGCATTTCCTGTTTATCTCTATCATCCACATTACTAAACAATTCCTCAGTGATAAAATTAGGAGGGGGGTACAGAGGTTCAGTCACGGAGTCAGGTAATCATGGCAGTTTCGCAACATTTTCTACAACCACCTGCCCCTTGGAAAAATCCAAGATGTAGTTGCTCTCCCTCAAAAATGGGACTCCCAAGAATGGAATCGAAGAATTTTCGATAGGCCCCAATACTTGGAAATCCGCTACAACCTTGGTTTCGTCCACCGTAACTTCAACATCTTTCACCTATCCTTCAGTCTCCACTAGAACTCCGTTAGCTAGAACAAGAGAGGTACGATCATACAGTTTAATTTTAAATCAAACTTCTCGATGTCTTGCAAAGAGAGAATGTTTCTAGAAGATCCGGAATCACAAAGTGTGGAGGTCTCGATGTTGTTGATCGTACAAGCGATCACTAGATCGCCACACACCCCCTCTTCCTTATCAGCAATACTGCTCCCCAGATCTACGGGGTTCTTCTATGTGTTGCTTGGAAGAGTCCCTTGGGGATGCTCAGCTACCACCTGGGCTAATTGTCCCAGTTGCACTTCTAGATTCCGCATAGATGCGGTCTGATTAGCCATATTTGTTTGAGCGACCTCAATGAACTTCTCCATCATTTCTTCCAAATTACTCTTCTTTAGTATCATAGGGGTCTGATTATAACCCGGATTAGGTGGCCTCGGTTGGCTCCTAGAGGCTGAAGCATCAAATTAATGCTGCCCTGGTTGCCATTGTTGGCCATCGTCAATTTGTTTCCACAAAAAGTTGGTGTGATTTCTCACCCCTGGGTTATACGCATTCCCATACGGCACAACCCTATTTTCGTTAGCAATAAAATTGACAGATTCGTTCATATTTATATTATACAGCTCACCAGATAGTTCATCTCCCAAGCATGCATATGTGTGATGGTCATCCACGCCGCATCCTTGACAAGAGATAGCCATGACATGTGTTGTAGTGGGAACAACTGATCCAAGAGCGAAGATTCCCTGGGTGTTCCTTTTGGTATTTCTCCCAGTAGTCCAATATATGGCATGTGAAGCTGTATCTTGCAGAAGGCTCATGGCCTCCTCAGGTGTAAGGTTCATCAATGCACCTCCTGCGGCGGTGTCAATCATGGCCCTATAATTGGGATCGATGGTAAAATATAACTGGCCCACCAAGTTCCAAGGCTGGAACTCATGGTATGGGCACTTCAGCAGCAAATCATTGAAGCGCTCCCACACCTCTGCTAGGCTCTCCTGTTCAAACTGGCAGAAGTTACCTATCTCCGGACGCAGGTCACTATCTTCTCTACCAGATTGAACTTCTCCAGGAATCGCGCAGTTAAGGCATCCCACGTTGTGGAAATTCCCGGAGGTAAGCTGTGAAGCCACGCCTTGGCTTTATCACGCAGTGAAATAGAAATAGTTTCATCTTCACTGAATCATCGGGTATTCCACCGTAATGGAAGGTCCGCATATCTCAAAAAATTCCGAAAGATGCATGTGTGGGACCTCGCTTGGCAACCCGAAGAACTGAGCATTACTGTGTATCATGTTTACAATAGCCGGTTTGATTTCAAATTGCTGGTTATGGATGGTCGGCCCAAAAGCTGGATACACACTCCCAATAGTGGGGGTGGTGTAGTATCTCATCGTTCAAGGTCTCGGCCTACTCACCTCATGCTCATCAACCTGTTGCCCTCTATCTGCAGCTCCATTGCCTCTCGGACCAGCCCTAAGCATTGGTTGTCTATGCCGGCTTCCAATGTCCTCATCAGCATTTGCCCTTAATATGCCTCTGTGCTCGAGTGGTCCTCTCTATTTCAGGATCGTAAACAAGAAACTCACCCGACCCTTGTCTCTGCATACACCAAAGATTACTACAAAAAAAAAATCAAAAACAACAACTCTTGAGTAACTACCTTCGACAACGCAAATCACTTACGCCTGCATTACCCGGCAATGGTGCCAAAAACTTGATGCGTCGTCGGCAAGTGACCGGTCGCTGTCAGTAATAATTTTTGAATAACTTCCCCGAATGTCGATCTCGAGGGACTGCAGGAATGATACGTGATAGCATCGTGTGAAGATCATTACTAAGATTTAAAATAAACAACAAGTGGGTTGGTTTTTGGATTCCTGATGCTATAGAACAAAAGGAAGACTACTGCGGGTCACCGACACCGCTTCACTTGGAGGATGGAGTGAGTGCAGGCCGCTATGCCGTGCTTCGTTAGGCAGTTGTACGGAGAGCAAGTGCTGAGTGAGAGGTTCGTAATCACATCTTCATCCACCAACTCTAGCCTTTGCTAGAGTGGTTCAAGTGCGCGAGTGAGTGGATGTGAGAGGAGGTGAATGTATCATAGCTAACAAAGAGAATGTAAATAACCCAAGCACATTTCATTAATAGACAAATAAAGAGAAGTTTAGGTTCATTACAAGCTTAAGAATACAATCCACAAAGAGAAAAGGTAGAATAAACCGCAAGGGGGAAAAGCGTAGCCGTGGTTCTTGGCCGGAGTGGTGTGTATTCAATACATTTCACGACTCTGACCGTTGTTGCTACCTGATGCAAATGGGTCGTCAATCCACATGCTCTTCTCCATCTTCTTTCCTTTCCTTCAATACCTTCTTCCTTTTGTCCAGAGGAATAGCACCAAAAGTTCTAGTTGAACACTGCTGGTGGCCAGAAGCTCTCTGAAGGTTGAAGATGGCTTTTGATGGTCGGAGAATGCTTCCCGGAGGGTGGATATGAGTGGAGGACCTATGGAGGAGAGGAACGACGCTTCGTGCGCAACTGTCAGGCAGAAAAATGAGAAAATGTGACCTAATTCGCAGAGCAGTGCCTTATATACGGAAGCAGAATAATCAGAGCGCATGATCAGTGGCGCATGATCAGTGTTCGTGCGCACTGTCGGTTGATGATCATGTGCTTAGTTCCTAGAGAAACCTGTACTTTGACAGAAAAAATCAATATATATATGTGCACGATCAGTGGCGCACGACCAGTGGTCGTGCGCACTATATCCCATGATCGTGCGATTAGAAAAGATAGAACTCAAGAAAAGCTGGTATAGCACGCACAAGCAGTGGTGCACAACCGGTGGTCATGCACTCTTCGTCCTATGCTCGTGCGTATGCCCAGACAGAACTTTGAAAAATAGGGAGTAGTGCGCACGATCAGTGGCTCACAACCCGTGGTCGTGCGCTATAGGTCCAATGATCGTGCGCAGTGTACCTGGACTGTTTGGGAATATGATGAGCATCGCCGTGCACGACCATTGGTCGTGTGCTAAGGATTCCACTGATCATGCACGTGTTAAAAATGCACGACTAGTGGCCCTTAGGCAGAAAACTTCCCAAAACAATCCCGGATCATGCACGCGACCGAAGTACCTGCAGCAAAAACAACAGAGCCACCGAGACAGGCCTACTAAAGTCTCCAAATGAAGCAAAACACCAAGTAGGGCACTAGAATAATAACTAAGAAAATCACACGGAAATCGGTCCGAAATTGTACTAATCAAGGAATGGACATAATAACAAATATGAACAAATATGGCTCTAAAGTGTAGTGCATCAATGAGAAAACTAGCCCAGATGAGTCCAAAAATATATGTATAACTTGGACTCATCAGATAGTAGATAGTGATATGCAGAGAAGATATATAGAAACATACAGAAAGAATATCTGCTTCTTCTCTGTGCAGAAAATGTTCTATTTTATCATTGTTCTTTCTGAAGACTGAAGAAGAACAACCATCAAATATCAAGAATCTTCTTCTACTTATACTCCAAGAATATTCAAGGACAACAACTGTGAATCAGTCAGAAAGTTCTTGGATCTCTTCAAGACAAGGCTGAAGACCTACACCCTGAGCAAGGCTCTAAGCTTTTTGAATCATTCATCATTTCAGAAGGAGCTTTGACAACAAAAATCCACTAGTCTTCTCTGTTGTATAGGGAAAAGAGAAGACATCATCAACTCTCTCAATCCCATGTAAAAGGGTTTATTAACTCTCTTCAAAAGTTTATTCTTTATTTTTGGGCACCTGATCAAAATCCTAAAGGGTTGTGAGATCTCCCTATAAATAGATCTTATTGTGGCAGTCACCTGATCAAAAACCTGATAGTGGATTCCTACTAGGGTGGTAAAAGAGTAGATGTACCCAGTTTGGGGAACCACTATAAAATTCTTATGTTGTATGTGTGTGATCATTATTTTGTTCTTGTTGTACTGTGATAGATTAGCCTAGACTGTTTCTATTTTCTGTTACTACTATTGATATCATCTATTTTACTCTGATAAATTCTAAAACAACAAAATGTTTTAAGTTACTCTATTCAAGCCCCCGCCTCTCTAGAGTAAATCAGATCTATCCCCTAACTTACATTGGTATCAGTGGTATACCATTTCTTTCAATTGGTATCAGAGCGGTGTTCATTTGGTTGTACAAGCTAACACTTAAACCAAAAGATCCTTGTTAGATTTGATTTTCCTTTTTCCTAGTTTTTCCTTTTATTTCATATCATGGCACAAAACAAAGATTATGCAAGCACAAGACCTCCAGTTTGCAATCTGAATAAGTTTACTATCTGGAAGGCAAGAATTATACTTTATATTAATTCTATTGATGAAGATATTTTAATGTTATTTTGACATGACCACCAGTTCCAGATACTACATCTACTTCCACTTCCAGTACACATGTTGTTCCACCAACTGAGTGGACAGATGATCAAAACATGGCCAAGATAGCTGATGCTAAGCCCATGAATATTTTGGATCAAACAATGTCTGATGACATCTTCCAGAAAGTGATAGAGTGCACATCAGCCAAAGTAATTTGGGATTCTCTTAACCAGATGGTTGCTGGTTCTGCAGATGAGAGAAAGGACATGAGATCAAATCTCATCTCATAATATGAGAACTTTAATAAAGATGACTCAGAGTCTGTGATTGACATGTGTTGGATCCCTAGTTCGATTTGGGCTAGGTTCACTAATTAGGATGTCTGACCCATAATGTATAGCCAGGGTCATGTCTTTGAGTCCTAAAGTTTAGGATAAGTCATTAGGTTCAACTGTACATGGACCAACAAGTAGAAGACCTCAGATTGACTCAGCACTTAGAACAAATCAAATTCAGAAAATAAGTTCGACGTTCATCAAACTCAGCTCGACGAACTCAGAGTTAATTCTCTGAGTTGAGATTGACGATATTCGAGCTCAGGTCGACAAATTCTGGAGTTCAACTTCAACACATTCTTTCCAGAATATTTTCTCTAAATTCAGGTCGACGAAGATAGAATTTATGCTCGACGAACTTGGACCGCAGAATTGGCAAGTTATTCACAGAATGCAGTTCGCTGAGCTCAAGTCAGCGAAGTTGGATCTCATGCCGACGAAAAAGTTTTCTCTGGTCGACGAAGAGGATTTCTCAGCTCAATGAACTTTGATCTCAGGTCTACGAAATCTGTTCAGTGGTCGACGAATTCTGTCCAGCCATACTTAGTGTTTTTTCTCATTTTCTGTCCTTATTCCTTATTATTTAGCAGTGATTCCCTCAGTAATTAATGCACATACTCTCTGAATATAACCATTATTTGGAAGCATTAATTATGGTGTTCATCAGGTTAATTACTTGCTTAATTTATTGGGACAGTTGGGGAAACTCATTAAAGATATATTCTCCAGCCGTATTTCATTCTCCAGGCAATCAGCATTCAATTCATGAAATTCCAATTTCAAAGGAGAATTCGACAGAGAATATATAAAAGATTTTTTTTCTTTTCAGTACCAGATAGAAGGACACACAGAGCAATATATAGAACACAGAAACATATTAAAAAATTCTTTGTGCAAGAAAACAACCTATTTTCTCCTTGATCTTTCTGAAGAAGAATAAGAACAACAATCACAAATCAAGATTCTTCTTCAACTTCAACCCCAGGATCTTTCAAGGACATCAAACTCTGAATCAGTCAGAAGTTCCTGGAATGCTTCATGTGATTTCTGAAGAAGCCTTGATGACAGCAAATCCACTAGTCTTCTTAGTTGTTTGAGAAAGAGAAGACACCATCAAATCTCTCTCCCCCTACTATATAAATGGTTTATTAACTCCCTTCAAAAGTTTATTTGGTTTTTGGGGCACCTGATCAAAAGCTCAAAGGGTTGTGAGATCTCCCTCGAAATAGATCTTGTGGTGGCAGTCACCTAATCAAAAACCTGCTAGTGGATTCCTACCAGGGTGGTAGAAGAGTGGATGTACCGAGGTTGGGGAACAACTATAAAATTCTTGTATCGTCTGGTTGTTCATTTTCTGTGTTATTCTTGTTATGGCTATGTTAGGCTAGCTGTGCTGTGGTAGATTAGTGTTAACCCCAAAATCGGCGATCCTTCCCAAGACAGCCAACTCACTTGTCGCGACATGCTTCGTGTTCCTCCTGGAGGTCGCGATGTCTTAGTGTGGGCAGATAGAATTCTCTGACCGCTCAGGCTGCTCGGCTTGGGCGGTCTCATCGGACTGACTGCTGAGGCTGCGCGCCTTCCTTTGGTCGGCAGGGGCCGCAGACTACTCCTGCATTCTGCCCCAGTAGGATGCGCACCTTTTGAGCTTAACCGCAAGATTGCCTCCGCAGGCCTCTCTTTTCCAGACTCAGTTCCCTGTCTGCTGAGGCCGGCAATAGGTTGCGTCCCTTACAGGAATTGGCCGCTCTTCCAGCCCGCTCCTACAGGTCGCTCTTCAAGAGAACTAAACCGCTCAAACCACCAAACTCAAGTGGCGATTTGCCCCCAGTCCGCCAGCCAGCTACCTTAGCTTCCACCTTGCCAACACACGTGGCCTGCCTCATCAGTCCGGCGGGTCGCTCAACCCTTGTCACCCAGCAGCGTGGGCAGCCAACTTCTTCAGTCCACCTGCGGAGTGCGGACACTCCAGGTTCCTGGATACCCGTAAAACAACTGCAACATCCAGTTCACCATGAGCTGGGCGGACTCGAAGTGCAGTCAAGCCTTCTAGTTCGCCTATGTTGATAAACCCCAGCCTCAGCAGTAGCAGGCCTCATCTTCAGCGGACTTAGCTCGTCAGCATATGCGGAGTCCGCGGACTCAGTGAACTCACCATGTAGCCCGCCATCCCTCGGCCTCTACCCGCTTCTCTCCATCAGCAGGGCCAACCTCTTCAACCCACAGTCTTGGCGCTGGCTCAATCAGTTATTGCGGACTCGGTGGATTCTCCTCGTAGTCCGCCAAGCAGCAGAACCTCCTCAAGGCAGTCCCAGACCACACAACCTCTTGCGAACTCAGTGGACTCAGCGGGCACTCCTCAGCTCGCACCCTTAGCAAAAGCCCAGTTCAGCAGCGGCGGACTCCACAGATTCCATTCACAGTCCGCCACTTAGCCTCCAGCATCCGCCTCCCCAGTAGCAGACAGACAATCTCAACTCAGCAGCTGCAGACTCCACAGACTCGCCTCGCAGTCCGCCATTCAGTCTCCCAATTCGCCATCAGAAGAACCAGCTCTAGAAGCAAGCCCCAGTCTGCCAGGCCTGTTGTGGACTCGGCGGACTCCTTTCTCTTCTCGCAGCAGTTACCAACTCATTGGGGGTAACGTCACCGTAAGCCGTTACCTCCTCGGGCCTTTAAATAATCCGCCATACCTCTCATGGAGGGGAGGTGGAGACACCCGGAGGACTCATCATCGCCAAGGTGCTCGAGCTCGAAGTCAGCCCACAGCAAGCTCAATTGCTGCGGATAGCTTTTCCCAGTCCCCTTCTCTCTCTCTCTTCTCGCGGCTGCCGACTGGTTCTACGTCCGCGTCTCTTTGCTTCAACTCTCTTCCCTTCTCTCTTCGCTCCTTTCTCTATCTCTCTCTCAGTTGTTTACTTTATTTTCTCTTGACTTCTCTCTTTCTCTGTAACTCTCTCTACTTTCTTACACTTCTC